>CM060910.1:540634802-541887302 GCA_030737875.1 Allium sativum
CAAATTCCAATCACTTTATGTGAGGGGTTTAGGAAGGGAAAGAATAATCGTCCCTGTTTTCTTTGCTACAGTCCTCCGATTCATTCAAGGTAAAAATGTCCTATCATCGTTTCAGAAATGGAATTTATGCGTTTATTTGACGATAGCTCTTATTAAGTTCCTGTTGGAATAACCTAGAAGCTTGCAGATCTCATTATAAAAAGAGGTTTTCAAAAGGACTCCATTTTAGTTGAAGGGGGTTACACTTTGGATCCATCTACTTGCACCTCTGCAATTGCTTTTTCATCGCGACTATAACAAAATTGAAAAATTAATGTTGCTTTTACCTTCAAACGGATAATTAGATATTTTTTTTTCCTATTATGTCTCTTCATGTGTTATATTTAATTACTTTATGTATGAATTGTTGAAACTAAATTATTTCGAGAAAGAAACGTAGTCAATCGACCACAAAATCTACCGACACATTAAAAGCCAACACGGAGAAAAAAATGACAACGTTCAACGCAAACGTAAGAACAATAAAAATAAACTTAACTGACGACTGGTGCTGGAAACATATAAATAACGCTGGAAGCTAACATTAAAATTGTATGTACAACTATGTATTTGAGCGTTAAAAAACTTTAAAAATATTCAAAATAGTGAAATAAAGAAAGTAAAAAGAAGAAAAGGAAGCTGTAAAAAAGGAAAAGGGCAATTTTGGGATAAATATAGTGAATAAAGTAAAAACCGAGGTGAAAATTTTAGTTTGAAATAATTGGTGGGGGGGGGGGGGTGGAAAGAGCAATTAGAGGGGTGCAAATAGATGGATCCTTACATTTTGAGTTAATTGTACAATTGTTATGAGGGTAGGACAAAATAAATTAGTTTCCTCTTAAACATATAAATAAAAATTTCAATATTAACCCTATAATCTTAGTTTACATAAACCTTAAAACCTAAAGCTAGGGTTGTATATCGAACATGACAGTTTGTTGTCCGGCTCGGTCCGAAGCTATAAGGTGTTCGGTCCGTGTTCGTCCGATTCTCTTATAGGACAGAGCTTAAACACACTAGTGTTCTGTCCGGTCTAAAATGTTCGATGTTTTTCTATTATTGAAGGATATATCGGACATGACAGTCCGTTGTTCGGCTCGGTCGGAGGTTATATGATATCCGGTCCGTGTCCTTCCGAATTCTTATAGAACAAAGCTTGGACACACCTTCTTCCGGTCCGGTCCAACCCGTTTACACCCCTACCTAAAAGTCTAATTAATGAGTACAATTTAATGCTAGATATGAAATGAAAAATGGAAATAGTTAAGGTAATGAAGACACATGAAAGTTGTATGGGTGATTAGAATACATCGGATCAGGTAAGTAAACGGTTAATTTAAAACAGATGAAAAAACAAAAAATTTGATCGAATAATCGAAATCTATAATTGAGAAGAGAACATATTTTTGCACTGGTAATGATCAGGAATTAGACGAAGCAGGAATCGATACGCGATTTCTTTTGATTTTTAGGAGTGCGGTTTTCTTTTGATCGAATTGCGGAGGATTTCAAAGTTTAGGGTTTACCAAAACACGTGATAGCCCGGGGCAGTTTAGTCTATTTTTATTTTAATTTTTTTTTAAACTCAAACCCCCTCCCCTAACGAATAAAAATTAAGGATGAGTCCTCTTAAATTGTCCTTCTCTTAACCAGTGGAATCCCTATAACAATTGCACTATTAAATTAACTAATGTGACAAACCATGTTAACCTAAAAATTGGATAATACTCAGAAATCAGTGAAAGCACTAGTTCGAAAATGAGTAAGTAAAAATAGTAAGTAATATAGAACATATAGATATTTGAATTTTATAGTGTTGAAGTGAAGAATATTTGATTGAGTTCCGAGGAGAATAGCTCAAAAGAAGAATATGTTATTTTGATCGTAGATAAGCTAGTATTTATAGAAAAACACATAATAGCAGAAGCTCACTTGCATTAAAGTCTTGAAGTCGGTCTGTAGACAAGAGAGCAAAAGACTCTTCGAGCTAAAAAGATAACTCGATACCCAATTATTTTTACTCGTTGTTTTTGCAGTTGTTTATCTATCTTCGTATGCAGTTGTTCCGAGTTGTTTTTCCTCTCGCTTCAAGTTGAATCTAGCAATAGTCTTCCATTGATGTTTGAGTTATTTTGTCCTCTTCAACAATCCCAAGGATAACTTATTGAATCTTTGAAGATCCACCTCGCTACAATTTGAAGGAGTAGTACACGAGATGTGCAGTGCTCATGAGGCAAAAAGGAGCCCAAAAAACAACTCGATATCAAGTGATATAACTTGGCATTGAGTTGAAGACTTAGCCTATTTTTATCCAAATTTCTTGTGTTCATTATCTCTTGCATAGTTCTGATTGTGTTTCCAAGTCTATGAATCATTTTGTTTTAATCCAAATCATCTTAATCGGTTAACATTTGCTTTACCTCAAAAGTAGGTTGTTTTTCAGAATGACATTGAACAAAGTGAAAAGGACGAGAGCCATATTGGCTAGGGCAACCGATGTCATTTATTATTGAAATATTAGTTTCGTTAACATCTTTAAAAAAATAGTTATTTTATGAGTTTGGTTGAAGTGATACGTGTTAGTATGGTCATTTTCTCTTGTCTAATGATAATGTTTCAATCTTATAAAAAAACTCCTATTTTTGTGTTTGGTTGGAACGGTCTGTTAAAACAAAACTATGGTAGGTTGTTTTTAGGGTTAAGTTTGATATTTATTTAGTTTATCGATTGTGATGTTTAACCTAATGTTTGAACACACGTTATGTGTGTGTGTGTGTGTGTGTGTGTGTGTTGACATCTCAAATCCTTACGCATATGTGTGTGTGTGTGTGTGTGTGTGTGTGTGTGTGTTGTCTACGTTATGAATAAAATCGTGCATGATTTTGAAAGTGTTCTACATACGCAATATTGTAAGTGCATGTGGAAATCAATTACATGTCCTTTTAGAAGCCAATCATTATTCTTTTGTATCATTTACCATTTTTTTACAAGAAAGCATAAAGTTATCAATGAATAAGGCTCGTTTTTTCCTTCTAAATATGTTAGGTCGATTATGTTGTTTATGGAAAAGCGAGAATGTGACATATGTGAGTTGACAATTATGCAGTATAGCTTGCAGTATCATGAAAATTCTTTTCTTAATCCAATAATTACGAAAATGAGGAATTGGGATTTTAAACAATATCTTCTATATCATTAGGATATTGTGGTAACCAAGTGATACAAATACAATAAAAAAACCTAGGTGCTTACATCAAATTTATTTGTTTATATATAATGGTAGTGTTACAGCAACAGTATATACCGAATTGCCCTGGAAGAACGATCAAGTTGTGGATAGAAGGATTAAAAGTTCAAAATGGCACAATACAAACATTTTTCTAATGATTGAATATATGTATGAGACAAGTATACATCCCTCAAAGTTTAGTTTCTTTTCTTTTCATATTTTAATTATGTTGTTTTCCCCAATACAAATAGAAGCATCATTTATAGAACTTTTGCCTTTTAGATCAGTTTGTACTTTTGGCAAACTTGTATTTTTGTAATTTTATACTTTTGTTGAGTTTGCAAAGTAGAATCAACCTTAAATTGAGCCTCCATAACGAAATCTAGAGGTTTGACATGATGGCCTTGATCAAAGAAGAAAATTCTTTATTACTATATTTGTTTTGTTACGCAAATTGTTATGATGTTGGATGCAAATAAAAGCACATGTTATAAATATAAGAAAACATATATATTAAAATTGGTAATACATCATCGTAAAACATAATCACATATCAGATAAAGGTTATGATCGCAATATCATGTATACATCAAACCAAATTAACAGACAACATGTTTCCTTATGCAAAATCCGAGTTTGATCTTGTTGTGTTCACACATGTATTTTCTGGAGGTTGCAATGAGTTCATAATTGTAATGACCCGGATTCTTTATGGGGGTAATTTTGAATATTTAATATTTAATATTTAATTTAAATATTGGTTTGGTAATATAAGTGAATTTTTATATTTGAGTTATCGATTTAATAATCAATTTCGATTTAATATCGAATATATTAAATTATCGTAACACGTCAGTTCGAGAAGTTGAAACTGAATTAGAAACAGTTCAAAAAAATCAATTCAAACTCCTGTTTGAATTAGAAGAATAATATTTATTTATTATCAAAGAATAAATTGTCGGAATTTAATTTATATCAATTTAAATTTATATCTGTTCGGGATGATCGAATTGGAGTTCGTGACCTATCCCAGTGTGTCCGGAATAGGGGTATTACCCTAGGATTGACAGTAGTTGGGTTCAGAAAGGAGTTAGAAATCATGGGTATTTTATATTTAAGGACACCAGTTCAAAAACGAATTTAAAATAAAAATAAACCCATTTCTTTGTGTGAACCAGAACAAAACCCGTGTCCTTCCTTCCACCAAGTTAAACAAGAACGTGCCTCCTTTTCTCCCACAAAAATCAAAAACCAAACCGTGGCCTTTGTTTCTCCATTCCGTTTCTCTATAAAGTCGTGCCTCTACCCTTCTTCCTCTCCACTTTGTTTTCTGGAAACCAAAGCTCTCAAATAAAACCAAAATCGATTTCAACCCTAAGAGCTTCGATTCAGTTTTGTTGGGTGCGCACAAGTCCATCCCTCATCCCGAATGAAGCACGAGAAGCTCGACAGTTCGAGCGACATTCTAGGGGTTCAGTTACCTTCGATTTAAGACAGCTTGAGTTCAGTTCATGCTCGCGAGAAATAGGAGTTAAGGGATCGATTCATATTAGTGGTAGGGGGTTCGAATTGGAACCTGCGAAGCTCGCAATGCCATCTGGGGCTCGCGGTGAGATCTGAAGTGCAACGACATGTATGTCTTCGATCTGGGATTCGATCTGGGAACTCGCGATGCTCATGTTAACATTTGAGAAGAAAAGAAGCGAGTCTGACTATCGCGACTGAGGCCGAGCGCGACAGAAAGAAGAGTATCAGAAGTTGCGATCCTTGTTAGGGTTTCAACAGTTCTTCGATTTAGTCTAAGGCATGGTTCTAGGGAAGTTGAAGCTGCTGTTGAGTTGCTCGACGAAATGTCCGAGTGAGATTTAGGTAATTTATTTAATAGTTGTCATTAATTTAATTAGAAAAAGTGTCATTAGAGAATTAGTTTGTCATTTATTTAAAGAAAATTAATTTATAAAATCAGTTACATAAGAAATTAATTGGTATAGAAATAAAATAAAATATGTAGACAAATAGTTGAGCATACAAAATAATGTTTAATTTGATTTGAAAAGGTAGGGTTATCATTTTTGGATTTATACCAGGTTTTAATCAGGGTTTAGATAATTGATCTAAAATAATTTGTGATGATTTAATTAAATGAAAAAGAAAATTTATACATATATAAGGAATTTATTTATTCATAAATAAATAAATGTTAATCATTTAATTAAATAAACGTAGGTAAAAAGGAGGAATACATTCGAGTAGATACATTGACGCAACAGCCTGGGAGATAAACAAGATTTTCCGCAGAAATAAAATCGGTGAGTAAACCTCACTCACCATTTAATTAGAATTATTTCTAGTTGTTAAAAATAATTGCTATGCTTGTTTGAATATTGTTTGGTTGATTTAAAATATATATTAGTTATTTAGGACTATTATATATATATTGGGTTGATGATTGGTTGGATTCCCGCAGTCTCATTAGCGGATGCCCGCAGTTTCATAGCGGATGATTACCCTATACGCCCCACGCTATGATTAGTGGATGACCTTCTATACCGCGATATCCTGCCTCGAAGCAGGATGGGTATTACTATGTTGACTAACGTCTGTGGATGCAGGAATACAGGTTGGAGGAATCCCACTGGATTCCTCAAAAATATATTATCTGTTGTTGTTTGTTTGATTTCATATATATTCATATATGATGTGTTAAAAATCAAATGATTGGAAATTGGTTGATTGGTTGTTTAAAATATCACTGGGGCTTGGGATATTGATTTATAAAAATATCAAAAAGGGTATTTGAAATTTAAAAGGGGAATTCTATTTTTATAAATAGAATTTGAATTTTTAATGAAGTATAGAAACATTAGCTTGTTTTGAATACATATGAACAAGGAATCGAATTTATAAACTTTGTTTATAAATGGAAATATGGAATTTGAATCGAATTTATAAACTTTGTTTATAAATGGAAATATGGAATTTGAATCGAATTTATAAACTTTGTTTATAAATGGAAATATGGAATTTGAATCGAATTTATAAACGTTGTTTATAAATAATGCAGAGAAATTCAAATAGACTTTGAATATAGAATTTGAAAAGAGAATTCAAAAAGAAAGTTGAATATAGTATTTCAAATGGAATTTGAAAAGAGAAATTCAAGTAGACTTTGAAAATAGAGATTTGAATAATCAAATTCAAATGGAGTTTAACTATAGATTTGAATATAGAATTCAAATAGACTTTAAACTATAGATTTGAATATAGAATTCAAATAGACTTTAAACTATAGATTTGAATATAGAATTCAAATAGACTTTAAACTATAGATTTGAATATAGAATTCAAATGGACTTTTAAACTATAGAATTTGAATATAGAAATTCAAATGGACTTTTAAACTATAGAATTTGAATATAGAAATTCAAATGGACTTTTAACTATAGAATTTGAATATAGAATTCCAATGGACTTTAAACTATAGAATTTGACAATAGAATTCAAATGAAGTTTAAATAAAGAGAATTCAAATAGAATTGAGTTGGAATTTGAATAAGAAGTCGATAAGGAAACGAGAGTATAAGCATAATTAGAATTTGTTAATATGCAGTTAAAATATATTTGAACATGTCATGTTCAAATATGAAGGTGAAATAGACTGAAAGGTTAAGCAACAGATTTAATTAACAAATTGAGTTAAAACGATTGGTATAGTTAAAATAGATTGGACAGGCATAAATATACAGGAGACAGGTATGGAATAAAGTATAGAAGTGAAATAAATAGAATGCCCGACAAAAAGGTACGTATTTAATTTCCATATGAGATTTTATGCGCCGTATCGGCAAGCCGCTTGGCTTTTTCTTTTTTCTTTTTGAGATAAGAAGGACCGGGAAAGCTATTTGAAATTTCCTGATGCTCCCGGTACAAAGGAGGTTATGGCGAATTTTTTCCGGAAATTTAAGGAGATAGAATATTTTTAAGATAATTTGATAGTTAGAAATTAATATATCAAAATATATAGAAGTCGATTAGAAAACGAACTTAGAAATAGAATAGTAAAATAAAAAGGGAAGTATATTAATAAAATCTCGTAGGTATAGAAAGAGAAAATGTATATGTGTTTAAAAGTGAATAATCAGTTGTATGGTATTGATTATTCGAGTAAGTAGTCTTGTCTGTTTTGACGTTAAATGTTATTCAGTCAAGGTCTGAGAGGTAATTATACCCCAACTTGGTTGATTTCATGATATACCGATAAGTAGCAAGATTCAGGCTCGAAGATCAATGTGGAATAAGAATTAGTTAAATACTGTATTTGGGTTGTCGTAACGATGTTTTATACAACATCTGTTTTAACCCAAATATGTGCAAAGCTTGGAAATAGAATAATGAATATTTCCTAGTATAGAAAATAAAGGAAGGCGATATATGGAAATGTTTTCCAAAGAACGTATAAGGCCAATATGGTTATTGAAAATATTTAGTTAACAAATATTGATAAAGAAATAGAGAAGAGATTTAATTAATGGAATATTAATTAAAGGCTCACTGATTGTTGGATGTTTGGATGAACACTTGTTTTATTCGATAGTTAAATCATCGACTATCGAAACACTTGTTTTTATTCGATAGTTAAATCACAGACTATCGGAGTTTTGACCATAGTTGTCAATATGGAGAGACCGGTTGGATTATTATCCGAAGAACCACTCCATATTGGCAGTAGCGTGCGAATCAGATTATATAAAGATAATCGAAGACGGAGTAGAGTGCAAGGACTTTTTCTATTTATAGAAATAGTACCTTCGGTTCATCCTGTTCCTGGGTGACGTGTATGGATGAATGTCTGACAGAGTATTTCCAGAAAGGTCACGTACATTGATTTCTTCAACTGTACCAAGAGTGGAAGCGGAGGAGGAAACTTCTTTTAGCTGACACGTAATGTACTGTTGTAGACGTCAATTAGTGATTTTCGATGGATTTGACGATGTGGCATTCGAAGTGAATTTGGTGTGATGATAAAGCGTAGCTTCTAGCCTCATCAACCGGTAAATGACAGAAATCGGGCAAGCAGCATGGCTATGTAGGTCGCACCTATTAGGGTGTATAATCACCTGATCTAGAGTTTCATTTACTTCTAAAAATCTATTGTCGATGCTGTCCCATTCGGGAAACGGTTGCTGATCCCAATCGTTGGTGATATACATTCGATACACTCAAGCGAAATGAGTGGTCGGTCATGTGTGGCTGAGTTGCAAGATGTTCTTGTTGAACTCGGTGTATTCTCCTCTAGAAATATACCAGCGGAAGGTGATTCCATACCTTGTCATAGTTGGAAAAACCAAATACCCAATACGTGCTTGCGGTTTTGATTGTATATATACGTGGAACGTGAGATGCAAACGTTCCACTAGATTGTTATTTACTTGATTTAGACATTATTATAATATCAAAAGAGTTTTGATATAAAGATAAGTCAAGTGTTTGGATTCTCATAAGGGAAAAAACCCGTTCCGTGTTATACGGCGTGGTCTTATGAGATATCATTTAGTTTCTGAAACTGTTTTAAACTGTTTACTCATACCAGTCCCATGACTGACCCGGAGTTTATTTGTTTTGTTCTACCTAAACTCTTGGGTGCCTAAATTTGTACGGGCAGTCAAGTAGTTCAGGATTTTTCAGATATATCTAAAGGAGCTTGGAGCAGGAGGCTTCAGCGTTATCTAGTTATAGTTTGTTCCGCTATGTTGTAAGTGTTGTACTCTGATAAGTGTATGTTATACAGTTAAGATTTTGTATTTCAAGGATGTGATATATTATATTTTGTTCCGCTGCGATGTGAGATTCTGTGTTGTTATTTCTGTTCTTCTTCTACCTCTTTCTTCTAAAAAAAAATTGTCTCGTATTTTCGTGATATTTGGGTTGGACGTATGATGTATATAGTCAACTCTGATGTTGCGGATTTGTGGGCCATTACAGTTGGTATCAGAGCTTAGGTTTAGCGAATACCTAGGCTGTGTGGAAATGTGCTCATTAGAGATAGGATCAGTAGTATCCTAGAATGAGTTGAGTGTATATATATACGAGAGAGCGTATTTGTTATTTGATATAAAAACTGTTTTATATTGTGTTGACTAGTCTGTTGAGTGGATTATAAATTTTGGTCGAATCGTGGGACGCCACGATGTCGATAGGAGTTTATAAACACTTGAACAGAAGATTGAACACGATATTGTTTTTAAATAGTTAAGTTGATTGTTAGGATTATAATCAAATTAGATTATAAAACAGAAATAGTTATATATATAACCAATGGAATTTGTATATAAAATCAAATATACAAATAAGATGAATTGAAATTGAATTCCAACCAGAATTAAGAATTTAAAATCCTGGGAGTTTGGAAAATATTTTTCTAAATGGAGTTTGAAAGAAATAAAGCACTGAACTCATTCAGTAGCTGGGAAATAATTCTAATGATGGTCGCAACATCATCAGTGTTCATTTTCGAGTTCTAAGTGATGAATTGTTGCCTTAGAAAAGTTTTTGATGGAAATTTGTTTGAAAAGAAACAAGTTGTTTTAGAATTCAAATGTTTTGAATTTGGGATAGATATAAATATATGTATATATTTATATTACTTCAAAGGAATTTTGAAATGTGAAATGGGAATTGAAATATAGATTTCTAATAGAAGTAAATTAAAGGAATTTGGTTAAATAGAATTTCAAAGTGAATATAAAGTGGAGGTTGAATATTAGAATTCAAAGAAAATATAAAGTTTGAAATAGAATTTTAAATAAAAGGAGTTTAAATAGAATTTGAATTCAAAGTGAAATTTAAATAGAATTTGAATTCAAAGTGAAAATTTAAATAGGATTTGAATTCAAAGGAGTTAAAATAGAAATTGACTAAGGATTTCAAATGGAATTGGAATAAGGAATTTAAAATAGAAATTGACTAAGGAATTTGAAATGGGTTTTGAATAGAAGGAAATTCAAATAGGAATTGAAGATAAGAAATTCAAATAGAATTTGAAGATAGAAATTTAATTAGAATTTGAATCGAGGAATTCAAATAGAAATTAAATAGAAGGAAATTCAAATATAGAGTTTGAATAAAGAGATTCAAATGGAATTTGAATATTGTAGATATAGAGGACTTGAAAATTTGAAGAGAAATAGATCGGGGATATTATGTTGAAATGGAAAAATGGATTTGAGATATATTGAAATTATATCAGAATGAAGTTGAATTTATTATAAACAAAGGCTAAACGTTTATATTTATAAATATAATTAAAACGAGCTCGCCATAACACGGCAGTTCGTAAATTGGCGATTCGAACTTCAATCGAGTATACAGGACTCAAATTAAGTCGGAATTCTTTGAAACAAGAATCATCGGGACCAGTTGAACAATAATTTTCTAATGAAAGAGAAAAATCTGGATTTCGTCGTATAGATTTTGAGTTATGTCAAAATCAAATTTTTAGAAAAGCAGCGCCAAAACCATTATAAAACCATAACGGTTTAATTAAATAAACAGAAGGATTTTTAGGAAATAAAATCCGAATTTGGCCATGAGAAAAATATAGACACGAGTTATAAAATGAATGTGAACTCCAGTGAAGTAGATAAAATGATTTGGGAAACAATGATCATATTTCTGATTATTGAATAGAATTAACTAAATTATGGAATAATTAGTTCAAGGAAATTTGAATCGAAACTGGGTTTTTGGATAAGTGAAAGAGATTGAGAATTTATATTCGAAATCGAATATATAACTCGAGTTGAAATATAATTAGATTAGTTATAATTAAGTTGACATATATTTGAACAAGTTATATTCAAATAAAAGGGTGAAATAGGCAAAACGGTTAATTAGCAACTAGTTAATAGGAATTTGAATGGTTGAAATTAAATTTAACTTAAGTAAGTTAAATTGATCGAAATGAATAAATTGAGTAAAATCAATGTGAATGAAATATAAACTGGGTGTGAATAAAGGAAATATATTTGTAACACAAATACAAAGGAAGTTATGTGCAAACAAATAGAAGGAGAGATATTTGTAAAAACGTTTACAAATAGAATTTAGAAGGGGATATTTGTAAAACATTTACAAATAGATTCAATGGAAATATTTATTTGTTAAATAAATAGAATGTTATAAATGAGATATTTATTTGTTAAATAAATCGAATTTAATCAAAGGAATATTCAGAAGATGAATAGAAAATGGAAATCTGTTTTTAACAGATAAATAGAAAAGATTAATTTATAAATAACAGTTATAAGTTAAATTAAATATTTATCATTCGATAGATGGAATATATAAGTCTGAACTTATATAGAGAAGAGATATCGGTTTTTAACACCGATAGTTTAAATAGAAGGGGTATACAACACTTGTGTAAGTGAAGTAATGTTATGAAAGAGAACATTTATAAAGTGAAGAACCGTTACTAAAAGTAAATCTTTATAAATGAATAAACGTTATCCAATAGGAGTTATTCAAATAAGAGAAGTCGATTAGAGATAGAAATAATCAATTAGAGTAAGTATTAACCAGTTAGAGTTAATCAGTTAGGGTTAATCCGTAGAGTTAATTGAATATTCGTTATTCAATTAGAATTTATCGAATATTTGTTATTCAAATAAAGAGTTTACCAGATAAAGTTAATTGAACATAGTAATCGAATTAGGATTTAATTGAATGTTAGTTATTCAATTAAAGTTGATCGAATATAGTTATTGAGATAGAGTTAGCCAAATATAGTTACTCAAGATAAGTGGCCATTTCGTACGACTGCTAGCGTAATTCGCAAGGCTGTAGATAGCCTAGGGTGGTCGGATGTTTCCTGGGGGAATCAGGCGTAACCATTATGATCGCTGCGATCTAGAGTCAAGCAAGTGGAGTTAAATCGAATATTAGTTATTCGGATAAAATCGAAGGAGTTATCGATTATTAGTAAATCAAAGGAGTTATCGATTATTTGTTAATCGAAGGAGTTATCGATTATAGTTTAATCGAAAAGAGTTATCGATTAGTTTAATCGAAGTGAGTTATAGAATATTGGTTATTCGAAGGAGTTATCAAATATAGTTATTTGATGGAGTAAATCGAATATGGTTTATTCGAAGAAAGGTTTTCGAATCTAGTTATTCGAAAGAGAGAATATCGAATATAGTTATTCGAAGGGAGGAGTTATCGAATAAAGATTTATTCGAAAGAGAGTTATGAATGGAATATGAAATGTTGAGTACAACATAAATATGTTTTGAAAAGTTAATGGGTTTGTAGCACTTTTTCTACCTTAGCAATTTCGAGGGCGAAATTATTTTTAAGTGGGGAAGATTGTAATGACCCGGATTCTTTATGGGGTAATTTTGAATATTTAATATTTAATATTTAATTTAAATATTGGTTTGGTAATATAAGTGAATTTTTATATTTGAGTTATCGATTTAATAATCAATTTCGATTTAATATCGAATATATTAAATTATCGTAACACGTCAGTTCGAGAAGTTGAAACTGAATTAGAAACAGTTCAAAAAAATCAATTCAAACTCCTGTTTGAATTAGAAGAATAATATTTATTTATTATCAAAGAATAAATTGTCGGAATTTAATTTATATCAATTTAAATTTATATCTGTTCGGGATGATCGAATTGGAGTTCGTGACCTATCCCAGTGTGTCCGGAATAGGGGTATTACCCTAGGATTGACAGTAGTTGGGTTCAGAAAGGAGTTAGAAATCATGGGTATTTTATATTTAAGGACACCAGTTCAAAAACGAATTTAAAATAAAAATAAACCCATTTCTTTATGTGAACCAGAACAAAACCCGTGTCCTTCCTTCCACCAAGTTGAACAAGAACGTGCCTCCTTTTCTCCCACAAAAATCAAAAACCAAACCGTGGCCTTTGTTTCTCCATTCCGTTTCTCTATAAAGTCGTGCCTCTACCCTTCTTCCTCTCCACTTTGTTTTCTGGAAACCAAAGCTCTCAAATAAAACCAAAATCGATTTCAAGCCTAAGAGCTTCGATTCAGTTTTGTTGGGTGCGCACAAGTCCATCCCTCATCCCGAATGAAGCACGAGAAGCTCGACAGTTCGAGCGACATTCTAGGGGTTCAGTTACCTTCGATTTAAGACAGCTTGAGTTCAGTTCATGCTCGCGAGAAATAGGAGTTAAGGGATCGATTCATATTAGTGGTAGGGGGTTCGAATTGGAACCTGCGAAGCTCGCAATGCCATCTGGGGCTCGCGGTGAGATCTGAAGTGCAACGACATGTATGTCTTCGATCTGGGATTCGATCTGGGAACTCGCGATGCTCATGTTAACATTTGAGAAGAAAAGAAGCGAGTCTGACTATCGCGACTGAGGCCGAGCGCGACAGAAAGAAGAGTATCAGAAGTTGCGATCCTTGTTAGGGTTTCAACAGTTCTTCGATTTAGTCTAAGGCATGGTTCTAGGGAAGTTGAAGCTGCTGTTGAGTTGCTCGACGAAATGTCCGAGTGAGATTTAGGTAATTTATTTAATAGTTGTCATTAATTTAATTAGAAAAAGTGTCATTAGAGAATTAGTTTGTCATTTATTTAAAGAAAATTAATTTATAAAATCAGTTACATAAGAAATTAATTGGTATAGAAATAAAATAAAATATGTAGACAAATAGTTGAGCATACAAAATAATGTTTAATTTGATTTGAAAAGGTAGGGTTATCATTTTTGGATTTATACCAGGTTTTAATCAGGGTTTAGATAATTGATCTAAAATAATTTGTGATGATTTAATTAAATGAAAAAGAAAATTTATACATATATAAGGAATTTATTTATTCATAAATAAATAAATGTTAATCATTTAATTAAATAAACGTAGGTAAAAAGGAGGAATACATTCGAGTAGATACATTGACGCAACAGCCTGGGAGATAAACAAGAATTTCCGCAGAAATAAAATCGGTGAGTAAACCTCACTCACCATTTAATTAGAATTATTTCTAGTTGTTAAAAATAATTGCTATGCTTGTTTGAATATTGTTTGGTTGATTTAAAATATATATTAGTTATTTAGGACTATTATATATATATTGGGTTGATGATTGGTTGGATTCCCGCAGTCTCATTAGCGGATGCCCGCAGTTTCATAGCGGATGATTACCCTATACGCCCCACGCTATGATTAGTGGATGACCTTCTATACCGCGATATCCTGCCTCGAAGCAGGATGGGTATTACTATGTTGACTAACGTCTGTGGATGCAGGAATACAGGTTGGAGGAATCCCACTGGATTCCTCAAAAATATATTATCTGTTGTTGTTTGTTTGATTTCATATATATTCATATATGATGTGTTAAAAATCAAATGATTGGAAATTGGTTGATTGGTTGTTTAAAATATCACTGGGGCTTGGGATATTGATTTATAAAAATATCAAAAAGGGTATTTGAAATTTAAAAGGGGAATTCTATTTTTATAAATAGAATTTGAATTTTTAATGAAGTATAGAAACATTAGCTTGTTTTGAATACATATGAACAAGGAATCGAATTTATAAACTTTGTTTATAAATGGAAATATGGAATTTGAATCGAATTTATAAACTTTGTTTATAAATGGAAATATGGAATTTGAATCGAATTTATAAACTTTGTTTATAAATGGAAATATGGAATTTGAATCGAATTTATAAACGTTGTTTATAAATAATGCAGAGAAATTCAAATAGACTTTGAATATAGAATTTGAAAAGAGAATTCAAAAAGAAAGTTGAATATAGTATTTCAAATGGAATTTGAAAAGAGAAATTCAAGTAGACTTTGAAAATAGAGATTTGAATAATCAAATTCAAATGGAGTTTAACTATAGATTTGAATATAGAATTCAAATAGACTTTAAACTATAGATTTGAATATAGAATTCAAATAGACTTTAAACTATAGATTTGAATATAGAATTCAAATAGACTTTAAACTATAGATTTGAATATAGAATTCAAATGGACTTTTAAACTATAGAATTTGAATATAGAAATTCAAATGGACTTTTAAACTATAGAATTTGAATATAGAAATTCAAATGGACTTTTAACTATAGAATTTGAATATAGAATTCCAATGGACTTTAAACTATAGAATTTGACAATAGAATTCAAATGAAGTTTAAATAAAGAGAATTCAAATAGAATTGAATTGGAATTTGAATAAGAAGTCGATAAGGAAACGAGAGTATAAGCATAATTAGAATTTGTTAATATGCAGTTAAAATATATTTGAACATGTCATGTTCAAATATGAAGGTGAAATAGACTGAAAGGTTAAGCAACAGATTTAATTAACAAATTGAGTTAAAACGATTGGTATAGTTAAAATAGATTGGACAGGCATAAATATACAGGAGACAGGTATGGAATAAAGTATAGAAGTGAAATAAATAGAATGCCCGACAAAAAGGTACGTATTTAATTTCCATATGAGATTTTATGCGCCGTATCGGCAAGCCGCTTGGCTTTTTCTTTTTTCTTTTTGAGATAAGAAGGACCGGGAAAGCTATTTGAAATTTCCCGATGCTCCCGGTACAAAGGAGGTTATGGCGAATTTTTTCCGGAAATTTAAGGAGATAGAATATTTTTAAGATAATTTGATAGTTAGAAATTAATATATCAAAATATATAGAAGTCGATTAGAAAACGAACTTAGAAATAGAATAGTAAAATAAAAAGGGAAGTATAAGAATAAAATCTCGTAGGTATAGAAAGAGAAAATGTATATGTGTTTAAAAGTGAATAATCAGTTGTATGGTATTGATTATTCGAGTAAGTAGTCTTGTCTGTTTTGACGTTAAATGTTATTCAGTCAAGGTCTGAGAGGTAATTATACCCCAACTTGGTTGATTTCATGATATACCGATAAGTAGCAAGATTCAGGCTCGAAGATCAATGTGGAATAAGAATTAGTTAAATACTGTATTTGGGTTGTCGTAACGATGTTTTATACAACATCTGTTTTAACCCAAATATGTGCAAAGCTTGGAAATAGAATAATGAATATTTCCTAGTATAGAAAATAAAGGAAGGCGATATATGGAAATGTTTTCCAAAGAACGTATAAGGCCAATATGGTTATTGAAAATATTTAGTTAACAAATATTGATAAAGAAATAGAGAAGAGATTTAATTAATGGAATATTAATTAAAGGCTCACTGATTGTTGGATGTTTGGATGAACACTTGTTTTATTCGATAGTTAAATCATCGACTATCGAAACACTTGTTTTTATTCGATAGTTAAATCACAGACTATCGGAGTTTTGACCATAGTTGTCAATATGGAGAGACCGGTTGGATTATTATCCGAAGAACCACTCCATATTGGCAGTAGCGTGCGAATCAGATTATATAAAGATAATCGAAGACGGAGTAGAGTGCAAGGACTTTTTCTATTTATAGAAATAGTACCTTCGGTTCATCCTGTTCCTGGGTGACGTGTATGGATGAATGTCTGACAGAGTATTTCCAGAAAGGTCACGTACATTGATTTCTTCAACTGTACCAAGAGTGGAAGCGGAGGAGGAAACTTCTTTTAGCTGACACGTAATGTACTGTTGTAGACGTCAATTAGTGATTTTCGATGGATTTGACGATGTGGCATTCGAAGTGAATTTGGTGTGATGATAAAGCGTAGCTTCTAGCCTCATCAACCGGTAAATGACAGAAATCGGGCAAGCAGCATGGCTATGTAGGTCGCACCTATTAGGGTGTATAATCACCTGATCTAGAGTTTCATTTACTTCTAAAAATCTATTGTCGATGCTGTCCCATTCGGGAAACGGTTGCTGATCCCAATCGTTGGTGATATACATTCGATACACTCAAGCGAAATGAGTGAACGGTCATGTGTGGATGAGTTGCAAGATGTTCTTGTTGAACTCGGTGTATTCTCCTCTAGAAATATACCAGCGGAAGGTGATTCCATACCTTGTCATAGTTGGAAAAACCAAATACCCAATACGTGCTTGCGGTTTTGATTGTATATATACGTGGAACGTGAGATGCAAACGTTCCACTAGATTGTTATTTACTTGATTTAGACATTATTATAATATCAAAAGAGTTTTGATATAAAGATAAGTCAAGTGTTTGGATTCTCATAAGGGAAAAAACCCGTTCCGTGTTATACGGCGTGGTCTTATGAGATATCATTTAGTTTCTGAAACTGTTTTAAACTGTTTACTCATACCAGTCCCATGACTGACCCGGAGTTTATTTGTTTTGTTCTACCTAAACTCTTGGGTGCCTAAATTTGTACGGGCAGTCAAGTAGTTCAGGATTTTTCAGATATATCTAAAGGAGCTTGGAGCAGGAGGCTTCAGCGTTATCTAGTTATAGTTTGTTCCGCTATGTTGTAAGTGTTGTACTCTGATAAGTGTATGTTATACAGTTAAGATTTTGTATTTCAAGGATGTGATATATTATATTTTGTTCCGCTGCGATGTGAGATTCTGTGTTGTTATTTCTGTTCTTCTTCTACCTCTTTCTTCTAAAAAAAAATTGTCTCGTATTTTCGTGATATTTGGGTTGGACGTATGATGTATATAGTCAACTCTGATGTTGCGGATTTGTGGGCCATTACAGTTGGTATCAGAGCTTAGGTTTAGCGAATACCTAGGCTGTGTGGAAATGTGCTCATTAGAGATAGGATCAGTAGTATCCTAGAATGAGTTGAGTGTATATATATACGAGAGAGCGTATTTGTTATTTGATATAAAAACTGTTTTATATTGTGTTGACTAGTCTGTTGAGTGGATTATAAATTTTGGTCGAATCGTGGGACGCCACGATGTCGATAGGAGTTTATAAACACTTGAACAGAAGATTGAACACGATATTGTTTTTAAATAGTTAAGTTGATTGTTAGGATTATAATCAAATTAGATTATAAAACAGAAATAGTTATATATATAACCAATGGAATTTGTATATAAAATCAAATATACAAATAAGATGAATTGAAATTGAATTCCAACCAGAATTAAGAATTTAAAATCCTGGGAGTTTGGAAAATATTTTTCTAAATGGAGTTTGAAAGAAATAAAGCACTGAACTCATTCAGTAGCTGGGAAATAATTCTAATGATGGTCGCAACATCATCAGTGTTCATTTTCGAGTTCTAAGTGATGAATTGTTGCCTTAGAAAAGTTTTTGATGGAAATTTGTTTGAAAAGAAACAAGTTGTTTTAGAATTCAAATGTTTTGAATTTGGGATAGATATAAATATATGTATATATTTATATTACTTCAAAGGAATTTTGAAATGTGAAATGGGAATTGAAATATAGATTTCTAATAGAAGTAAATTAAAGGAATTTGGTTAAATAGAATTTCAAAGTGAATATAAAGTGGAGGTTGAATATTAGAATTCAAAGAAAATATAAAGTTTGAAATAGAATTTTAAATAAAAGGAGTTTAAATAGAATTTGAATTCAAAGTGAAATTTAAATAGAATTTGAATTCAAAGTGAAAATTTAAATAGGATTTGAATTCAAAGGAGTTAAAATAGAAATTGACTAAGGATTTCAAATGGAATTGGAATAAGGAATTTAAAATAGAAATTGACTAAGGAATTTGAAATGGGTTTTGAATAGAAGGAAATTCAAATAGGAATTGAAGATAAGAAATTCAAATAGAATTTGAAGATAGAAATTTAATTAGAATTTGAATCGAGGAATTCAAATAGAAATTAAATAGAAGGAAATTCAAATATAGAGTTTGAATAAAGAGATTCAAATGGAATTTGAATATTGTAGATATAGAGGACTTGAAAATTTGAAGAGAAATAGATCGGGGATATTATGTTGAAATGGAAAAATGGATTTGAGATATATTGAAATTATATCAGAATGAAGTTGAATTTATTATAAACAAAGGCTAAACGTTTATATTTATAAATATAATTAAAACGAGCTCGCCATAACACGGCAGTTCGTAAATTGGCGATTCGAACTTCAATCGAGTATACAGGACTCAAATTAAGTCGGAATTCTTTGAAACAAGAATCATCGGGACCAGTTGAACAATAATTTTCTAATGAAAGAGAAAAATCTGGATTTCGTCGTATAGATTTTGAGTTATGTCAAAATCAAATTTTTAGAAAAGCAGCGCCAAAACCATTATAAAACCATAACGGTTTAATTAAATAAACAGAAGGATTTTTAGGAAATAAAATCCGAATTTGGCCATGAGAAAAATATAGACACGAGTTATAAAATGAATGTGAACTCCAGTGAAGTAGATAAAATGATTTGGGAAACAATGATCATATTTCTGATTATTGAATAGAATTAACTAAATTATGGAATAATTAGTTCAAGGAAATTTGAATCGAAACTGGGTTTTTGGATAAGTGAAAGAGATTGAGAATTTATATTCGAAATCGAATATATAACTCGAGTTGAAATATAATTAGATTAGTTATAATTAAGTTGACATATATTTGAACAAGTTATATTCAAATAAAAGGGTGAAATAGGCAAAACGGTTAATTAGCAACTAGTTAATAGGAATTTGAATGGTTGAAATTAAATTTAACTTAAGTAAGTTAAATTGATCGAAATGAATAAATTGAGTAAAATCAATGTGAATGAAATATAAACTGGGTGTGAATAAAGGAAATATATTTGTAACACAAATACAAAGGAAGTTATGTGCAAACAAATAGAAGGAGAGATATTTGTAAAAACGTTTACAAATAGAATTTAGAAGGGGATATTTGTAAAACATTTACAAATAGATTCAATGGAAATGTTTATTTGTTAAATAAATAGAATGTTATAAATGAGATATTTATTTGTTAAATAAATCGAATTTAATCAAAGGAATATTCAGAAGATGAATAGAAAATGGAAATCTGTTTTTAACAGATAAATAGAAAAGATTAATGTATAAATAACAGTTATAAGTTAAATTAAATATTTATCATTCGATAGATGGAATATATAAGTCTGAACTTATATAGAGAAGAGATATCGGTTTTTAACACCGATAGTTTAAATAGAAGGGGTATACAACACTTGTGTAAGTGAAGTAATGTTATGAAAGAGAACATTTATAAAGTGAAGAACCGTTACTAAAAGTAAATCTTTATAAATGAATAAACGTTATCCAATAGGAGTTATTCAAATAAGAGAAGTCGATTAGAGATAGAAATAATCAATTAGAGTAAGTATTAACCAGTTAGAGTTAATCAGTTAGGGTTAATCCGTAGAGTTAATTGAATATTCGTTATTCAATTAGAATTTATCGAATATTTGTTATTCAAATAAAGAGTTTACCAGATAAAGTTAATTGAACATAGTAATCGAATTAGGATTTAATTGAATGTTAGTTATTCAATTAAAGTTGATCGAATATAGTTATTGAGATAGAGTTAGCCAAATATAGTTACTCAAGATAAGTGGCCATTTCGTACGACTGCTAGCGTAATTCGCAAGGCTGTAGATAGCCTAGGGCGGTCGGATGTTTCCTGGGGGAATCAGGCGTAACCATTATGATCGCTGCGATCTAGAGTCAAGCAAGTGGAGTTAAATCGAATATTAGTTATTCGGATAAAATCGAAGGAGTTATCGATTATTAGTAAATCAAAGGAGTTATCGATTATTTGTTAATCGAAGGAGTTATCGATTATAGTTTAATCGAAAAGAGTTATCGATTAGTTTAATCGAAGTGAGTTATAGAATATTGGTTATTCGAAGGAGTTATCAAATATAGTTATTTGATGGAGTAAATCGAATATGGTTTATTCGAAGAAAGGTTTTCGAATCTAGTTATTCGAAAGAGAGAATATCGAATATAGTTATTCGAAGGGAGGAGTTATCGAATAAAGATTTATTCGAAAGAGAGTTATGAATGGAATATGAAATGTTGAGTACAACATAAATATGTTTTGAAAAGTTAATGGGTTTGTAGCACTTTTTCTACCTTAGCAATTTCGAGGGCGAAATTATTTTTAAGTGGGGAAGATTGTAATGACCCGGATTCTTTATGGGGTAATTTTGAATATTTAATATTTAATATTTAATTTAAATATTGGTTTGGTAATATAAGTGAATTTTTATATTTGAGTTATCGATTTAATAATCAATTTCGATTTAATATCGAATATATTAAATTATCGTAACACGTCAGTTCGAGAAGTTGAAACTGAATTAGAAACAGTTCAAAAAAATCAATTCAAACTCCTGTTTGAATTAGAAGAATAATATTTATTTATTATCAAAGAATAAATTGTCGGAATTTAATTTATATCAATTTAAATTTATATCTGTTCGGGATGATCGAATTGGAGTTCGTGACCTATCCCAGTGTGTCCGGAATAGGGGTATTACCCTAGGATTGACAGTAGTTGGGTTCAGAAAGGAGTTAGAAATCATGGGTATTTTATATTTAAGGACACCAGTTCAAAAACGAATTTAAAATAAAAATAAACCCATTTCTTTGTGTGAACCAGAACAAAACCCGTGTCCTTCCTTCCACCAAGTTGAACAAGAACGTGCCTCCTTTTCTCCCACAAAAATCAAAAACCAAACCGTGGCCTTTGTTTCTCCATTCCGTTTCTCTATAAAGTCGTGCCTCTACCCTTCTTCCTCTCCACTTTGTTTTCTGGAAACCAAAGCTCTCAAATAAAACCAAAATCGATTTCAACCCTAAGAGCTTCGATTCAGTTTTGTTGGGTGCGCACAAGTCCATCCCTCATCCCGAATGAAGCACGAGAAGCTCGACAGTTCGAGCGACATTCTAGGGGTTCAGTTACCTTCGATTTAAGACAGCTTGAGTTCAGTTCATGCTCGCGAGAAATAGGAGTTAAGGGATCGATTCATATTAGTGGTAGGGGGTTCGAATTGGAACCTGCGAAGCTCGCAATGCCATCTGGGGCTCGCGGTGAGATCTGAAGTGCAACGACATGTATGTCTTCGATCTGGGATTCGATCTGGGAACTCGCGATGCTCATGTTAACATTTGAGAAGAAAAGAAGCGAGTCTGACTATCGCGACTGAGGCCGAGCGCGACAGAAAGAAGAGTATCAGAAGTTGCGATCCTTGTTAGGGTTTCAACAGTTCTTCGATTTAGTCTAAGGCATGGTTCTAGGGAAGTTGAAGCTGCTGTTGAGTTGCTCGACGAAATGTCCGAGTGAGATTTAGGTAATTTATTTAATAGTTGTCATTAATTTAATTAGAAAAAGTGTCATTAGAGAATTAGTTTGTCATTTATTTAAAGAAAATTAATTTATAAAATCAGTTACATAAGAAATTAATTGGTATAGAAATAAAATAAAATATGTAGACAAATAGTTGAGCATACAAAATAATGTTTAATTTGATTTGAAAAGGTAGGGTTATCATTTTTGGATTTATACCAGGTTTTAATCAGGGTTTAGATAATTGATCTAAAATAATTTGTGATGATTTAATTAAATGAAAAAGAAAATTTATACATATATAAGGAATTTATTTATTCATAAATAAATAAATGTTAATCATTTAATTAAATAAACGTAGGTAAAAAGGAGGAATACATTCGAGTAGATACATTGACGCAACAGCCTGGGAGATAAACAAGATTTTCCGCAGAAATAAAATCGGTGAGTAAACCTCACTCACCATTTAATTAGAATTATTTCTAGTTGTTAAAAATAATTGCTATGCTTGTTTGAATATTGTTTGGTTGATTTAAAATATATATTAGTTATTTAGGACTATTATATATATATATTGGGTTGATGATTGGTTGGATTCCCGCAGTCTCATTAGCGGATGCCCGCAGTTTCATAGCGGATGATTACCCTATACGCTCCACGCTATGATTAGTGGATGACCTTCTATACCGCGATATCCTGCCTCGAAGCAGGATGGGTATTACTATGTTGACTAACGTCTGTGGATGCAGGAATACAGGTTGGAGGAATCCCACTGGATTCCTCAAAAATATATTATCTGTTGTTGTTTGTTTGATTTCATATATATTCATATATGATGTGTTAAAAATCAAATGATTGGAAATTGGTTGATTGGTTGTTTAAAATATCACTGGGGCTTGGGATATTGATTTATAAAAATATCAAAAAGGGTATTTGAAATTTAAAAGGGGAATTCTATTTTTATAAATAGAATTTGAATTTTTAATGAAGTATAGAAACATTAGCTTGTTTTGAATACATATGAACAAGGAATCGAATTTATAAACTTTGTTTATAAATGGAAATATGGAATTTGAATCGAATTTATAAACTTTGTTTATAAATGGAAATATGGAATTTGAATCGAATTTATAAACTTTGTTTATAAATGGAAATATGGAATTTGAATCAAATTTATAAACTTTGTTTATAAATGGAAATATGGAATTTGAATCGAATTTATAAACGTTGTTTATAAATAATGCAGAGAAATTCAAATAGACTTTGAATATAGAATTTGAAAAGAGAATTCAAAAAGAAAGTTGAATATAGTATTTCAAATGGAATTTGAAAAGAGAAATTCAAGTAGACTTTGAAAATAGAGATTTGAATAATCAAATTCAAATGGAGTTTAACTATAGATTTGAATAAAGAATTCAAATAGACTTTAAACTATAGATTTGAATATAGAATTCAAATAGACTTTAAACTATAGATTTGAATATAGAATTCAAATAGACTTTAAACTATAGATTTGAATATAGAATTCAAATGGACTTTTAAACTATAGAATTTGAATATAGAAATTCAAATGGACTTTTAAACTATAGAATTTGAATATAGAAATTCAAATGGACTTTTAACTATAGAATTTGAATATAGAATTCCAATGGACTTTAAACTATAGAATTTGACAATAGAATTCAAATGAAGTTTAAATAAAGAGAATTCAAATAGAATTGAATTGGAATTTGAATAAGAAGTCGATAAGGAAACGAGAGTATAAGCATAATTAGAATTTGTTAATATGCAGTTAAAATATATTTGAACATGTCATGTTCAAATATGAAGGTGAAATAGACTGAAAGGTTAAGCAACAGATTTAATTAACAAATTGAGTTAAAACGATTGGTATAGTTAAAATAGATTGGACAGGCATAAATATACAGGAGACAGGTATGGAACAAAGTATAGAAGTGAAATAAATAGAATGCCCGACAAAAAGGTACGTATTTAATTTCCATATGAGATTTTATGCGCCGTATCGGCAAGCCGCTTGGCTTTTTCTTTTTTCTTTTTGAGATAAGAAGGACCGGGAAAGCTATTTGAAATTTCCCGATGCTCCCGGTACAAAGGAGGTTATGGCGAATTTTTTCCGGAAATTTAAGGAGATAGAATATTTTTAAGATAATTTGATAGTTAGAAATTAATATATCAAAATATATAGAAGTCGATTAGAAAACGAACTTAGAAATAGAATAGTAAAATAAAAAGGGAAGTATAAGAATAAAATCTCGTAGGTATAGAAAGAGAAAATGTATATGTGTTTAAAAGTGAATAATCAGTTGTATGGTATTGATTATTCGAGTAAGTAGTCTTGTCTGTTTTGACGTTAAATGTTATTCAGTCAAGGTCTGAGAGGTAATTATACCCCAACTTGGTTGATTTCATGATATACCGATAAGTAGCAAGATTCAGGCTCGAAGATCAATGTGGAATAAGAATTAGTTAAATACTGTATTTGGGTTGTCGTAACGATGTTTTATACAACATCTGTTTTAACCCAAATATGTGCAAAGCTTGGAAATAGAATAATGAATATTTCCTAGTATAGAAAATAAAGGAAGGCGATATATGGAAATGTTTTCCAAAGAACGTATAAGGCCAATATGGTTATTGAAAATATTTAGTTAACAAATATTGATAAAGAAATAGAGAAGAGATTTAATTAATGGAATATTAATTAAAGGCTCACTGATTGTTGGATGTTTGGATGAACACTTGTTTTATTCGATAGTTAAATCATCGACTATCGAAACACTTGTTTTTATTCGATAGTTAAATCACAGACTATCGGAGTTTTGACCATAGTTGTCAATATGGAGAGACCGGTTGGATTATTATCCGAAGAACCACTCCATATTGGCAGTAGCGTGCGAATCAGATTATATAAAGATAATCGAAGACGGAGTAGAGTGCAAGGACTTTTTCTATTTATAGAAATAGTACCTTCGGTTCATCCTGTTCCTGGGTGACGTGTATGGATGAATGTCTGACAGAGTATTTCCAGAAAGGTCACGTACATTGATTTCTTCAACTGTACCAAGAGTGGAAGCGGAGGAGGAAACTTCTTTTAGCTGACACGTAATGTACTGTTGTAGACGTCAATTAGTGATTTTCGATGGATTTGACGATGTGGCATTCGAAGTGAATTTGGTGTGATGATAAAGCGTAGCTTCTAGCCTCATCAACCGGTAAATGACAGAAATCGGGCAAGCAGCATGGCTATGTAGGTCGCACCTATTAGGGTGTATAATCACCTGATCTAGAGTTTCATTTACTTCTAAAAATCTATTGTCGATGCTGTCCCATTCGGGAAACGGTTGCTGATCCCAATCGTTGGTGATATACATTCGATACACTCAAGCGAAATGAGTGGTCGGTCATGTGTGGATGAGTTGCAAGATGTTCTTGTTGAACTCGGTGTATTCTCCTCTAGAAATATACCAGCGGAAGGTGATTCCATACCTTGTCATAGTTGGAAAAACCAAATACCCAATACGTGCTTGCGGTTTTGATTGTATATATACGTGGAACGTGAGATGCAAACGTTCCACTAGATTGTTATTTACTTGATTTAGACATTATTATAATATCAAAAGAGTTTTGATATAAAGATAAGTCAAGTGTTTGGATTCTCATAAGGGAAAAAACCCGTTCCGTGTTATACGGCGTGGTCTTATGAGATATCATTTAGTTTCTGAAACTGTTTTAAACTGTTTACTCATACCAGTCTCATGACTGACCCGGAGTTTATTTGTTTTGTTCTACCTAAACTCTTGGGTGCCTAAATTTGTACGGGCAGTCAAGTAGTTCAGGATTTTTCAGATATATCTAAAGGAGCTTGGAGCAGGAGGCTTCAGCGTTATCTAGTTATAGTTTGTTCCGCTATGTTGTAAGTGTTGTACTCTGATAAGTGTATGTTATACAGTTAAGATTTTGTATTTCAAGGATGTGATATATTATATTTTGTTCCGCTGCGATGTGAGATTCTGTGTTGTTATTTCTGTTCTTCTTCTACCTCTTTCTTCTAAAAAAAAATTGTCTCGTATTTTCGTGATATTTGGGTTGGACGTATGATGTATATAGTCAACTCTGATGTTGTGGATTTGTGGGCCATTACAATAATGTTTAATATCTTACTTGATGTGGTCATCCTTTGAGTTCTTCAATTAAACATGCATACCGTGAATGTTGTCTTTAAGATTTATGTTTAGCATTTTCCCATTAATATAATCTACACTGGTGACATTTCCTTATTCCTTTCCCCTTTCTACTCCTTACTGATTGTTTTGTTCAACATCTAGAGTAGCAAAGACTTAACTTACATAGACTCCCTTCACATACTATTTGCAGTTTTGTCCTCATTTTATGTGGTATTTGTATATTTTTGGATCATAAAGTTGAACAATTTTTAAACCCTTTCCATTCAATGACATACTATACGCGTGTTATCTACTTTTACATGTATGAATGTATTATATTAGCTCAAGATATGTTGATTGAACATATATTCACTTTCAAATGATCTTCAGTTAACTATGCAGTTTTTTCTTCACGGTTTAGTCAAATAAGTTAGCATGTTATGTTTATTATCCATGTTGATTAATATTATTAGAAAAGAACCAACGCAAGCTAGGACTAAAGTTGATATACCTTCAAAATAAAAAGTAATTTCATGTCATCGTCCCTTTTCCAAAGGAAATAATTGATTAGTGAATTTTAAACTATTGCACAATGGACTTTTCACTATATTTACTTGTTTTATAATGCTAGATTCGGACAGTTGCTTTATGTTATATATTTAGATGCTTGACAACTAAACCATTCGAGTTCTTTTTCATATTCAATGTCTAAAGAGTATATTACTGGGCCTTTTGGTTGCTACCATTTTACTGTATGTAAAAATATTTTGAATAAAAGTATTACTTAGGCATGAAAGTACTTACTTTGACATAATTCTTTTTCTAACTAGCATGCATATCTCATTTCTTCGTAGTTAAAATGTGAATATAGATTCTCTAAATGAAAATTCTAAATGAACAATGAATTCATTAATCCAAATAATTTCTCAATGTATGCTAACGTTATTTGCCCTAATTAATTGATTGATAAATCAATGTCCCTTTCAAGGCACAATTTGATTAAAGCCTCCATCTTCTGATAATTTTTTTTTTGTTCTTCCAACGCTATCCTTTGTTCCCTTCCACCTCCAAATCCTTCTCTTCTCCTTCCTTTTCTCCAATCCTATTTTCCTTTACCCATCTTTTGTCGTTGTGGTTTCACTACGCCATAGATGGCCTTCTGCAACATATTTGCAAGGTGTTGCTAGCTAAAATGTTGCGATAGCTATAAAATATTGGTCCTACTACAACGTTGTATTTTTGCTGCTACCTTAGCCATAAACGTGTGTTACTTTAGCTAAACAAGTGTAACACGATGAAACATTTTTATATAATGTTGTTGTAGCAAACCTTTCTATATCATACGCAACGATCCACGTCAATCAAATCTTATGTTGGAGAACATGAAGCCTCATCGATCCTGATCGCTCTTCTACAAACAACAATTTTTCTTTGGTGCAATTGATTTCTTACCCTCTTTTCGTTCCCTGCCCTCTTATTTTTATTTCCCCATTTCCTTAACCAAATAACATTTTCTTTTGCAAATAACATTTTGATTCTTTCATGTTTTCTTACAAAGACTCAAGCAAATATTCTTAAGCGGGGGTTCAACGATTTCGGTTCGATTAGGGCTTCGATTTGGGGGTTCAAGCTTTGTTCAACGATTTCAGGTCAATTAGTGCTTTGATTTGGGGGTTCAAGCATTGTTCACATCACTTTAGGGCTTCAATTTCGATTTTGAGGTATAGCACTCTCTAACATCACTTTAGGATTAAACTACTTATAAATTTTTAGGTCGGCCTGAATTAACTTATCTTAGGTTTCCTTTTGTTGGACACACACACACACACATATTTTATCTTTTCATATTAAAATATTCATATTCATAAATGTAGTGATGGACAGCGAAATCATCTGGATAGAACTTCCAAAGTTTAGTGAAGGATATATTAGTGGGATAAATGCCTTTATACAAAGCGGTTTTTCTAAATTCGCCGTAGGCGATGAAATGACGTGCCCTTGCAAGAATTGTAACTATATCAAGTGGCATTGTCCAGATATAATTTATGATCATCTCATCTGCAACGGTCCATGTCCATTATATGTGAAATGGATATGTGAGGTTTCTCTCCCAAATTTTGAAAGCAGTGATAAAGATATAGACTGTGAAGTTGTTGATTTTGGAGATAATTTTGGTGAAATGTTGCACCGTACTCATGGACATACGCAGGACTGTGAAAATGAGAATTCTGATGCATCGAATGTCAATGCTAAAGATTTTATTGCCTTGTCGAAGATGGAAAGCAACCATTATATCCTGGTCGTTCCAAATTTCGAGATTAAGTTTTATCATCAGAATTTATTCTTTAAAATGTGTACATGGAGTTACAGAGTCTGCATTTGGGGATATACTAGAGTTGATAAGAGAGGCTTTTCCACATGCCAACGTACCTCTATCTTTCAGAGCCGCGAAGAATGTCATTAAATATTTAAGTCTTGAATACAAAAAATACATGCATGTCCAAGCGACTGCATGCTATATTGGGCAAAAAATAAAGATAAAGATGTCTGTAAAACTTGTGATGTTTCGAGGTTGGAACCAGTGAAAAAGGAAGACACCCGTGATAATGATCCAGAGAAGTTGATTCACAAAGTCCCATCAAGAGAGATGCGTTATTTTCTGCTAAAACTAAGGCTGCAAAGGTTGTTTATATGCAAGAAGATTTCATAACTTATCACATGGCATTCTGTGGGACGAAAAATAGACAGAAAACTTAGACATCCACCTGATAGCGAGTCTTGAAAGGCGATGGATGCTATGTATCATAATTTTCCATCAAAAAATAGAAATATCAAATTGGGTGTAGCCTCTGACGAATTCAATCCTTTTCGTACAATGAGTACAACTTATAGTACATGGCCAATTGTATTAGTTAACTACAACCTTCCACCTTGGTTGTGCATGAAACCTGAAAAATCTAATTCTTTCAATGCTCATCAACGATCCAGAGTCTTCATAGAATAAAATTGAGGTATACATGCAGCCTCTAATTGAAGAGTTGAAAGAATTATGGGATCTAGGCACAGAAACTTATGATGCCTTTACTGATCAAAATTCATGTTACATGCAGGTGTGCTGTGGACCATTAGCGATATTTTGGGGTATGCAATGTTATCTGATTGGAACACAAAGGGTAAATTGGGTTGTTCCATATGCTATTATGAGACTTATTCAATGTACTTGAAACATAGTAAAAAAATTGCTACATGAATCGTAGAAAATTTATAGATTTGAAACACAAGCGGAGGTTTGATAAGAGGACGTTCAATGGTGAAGTTGAAATAGGACAGATTACAGGAAATTTATCAGGAATGGACATTGAAGAACTGTTGTGTGGCTTTGAAAATAACTTTGGGAAGAAAAAAGATTCTCCTTTAAAAAAGAAGTCAATATTTTTCAGTTTACCGTATTAGAGCTGCAATTTATTGCGACATAACCTTGATGTTATGCATATAGAGAAAAACATATGCGACAGCATACTTGGTACTTTGTTAAATATTAGTAGCAAGTCAAAAGACCATTTGAATGCTCATTTGGATTTACAAGAAATGAGCATCAGGAAGGTCCTGCATCTTGCTTTATCAAGTGATGGCGAAAACTTTGAGACTTGGGCTGCCATATTTGACACGACGAATAAAAAAAGAAATATTTTGCTCAGTGCTGGAGAATGCTAAATTGCCATACGGTTGTGCAGCCAATATCAGTTGGTATGTTCACACGAAGGAAAGGAATATCTTAAGGTATAAGACCCACGATGTTCATTTTTTACTTCATTACTTGTTGCAATTTGCTATGAAAAACACTAAAGCCTGAGGTTGCATTGCCTCTGATAAGATTTGGTGCATTCTTAAGAGGTCTTTGGGGTGAAGTAATTGACTTAGAAGATGTGAAGAGGCAATAACAAGAAATCGTCGAAATTCTTTGTGAGTTTGAGATGATATTTCCACTGGCTTTCTTTGACATAATGGTTCACTTGACATTTCACTTGTGTAGGGAGGTTGATTGGACCTATGCACGTTCGATGTATGTTTCCGATTGAGCATTATTTAGCTAAACTCCAATCTTATGTGCGCAACACAAGTAAACCGGAGGGTTCCATCGCTGTAACATCCCGAGATTTTGCGACAATTTAAATTATTAAATTTAATGTTATCTTGGACAATGTTGGTTTAAATATTAATTATTATTATTTATTTTGTTTATGTTGATTTATAATGAAAGTTGAAACTTAATATTTAAATATTTTGATTTGTGTAAATTATCATTGAAATATAAAAACTGGAGTATTTGATAATCAATATTAAAATTCATATAAAAGGAAAATTTGTTTATGAAATTTATTTGAATTTTATTTATGATTTGATTAGAAATTATAAATTGTTGAATTCAATTTTAAAGTTAAATATGAATATTTTACTTATAGATACGTGAAATTTGACATTATTGCAAATAATCTCTGAATTCAATGAATTTAATTTTATTGGATCCGGAATTGTAAATTATTGTATGGTCTAAAATTTCGTAACCATTGAAATCATAGTTTGATTGTAAGAAATTAAAACGCGTATAAATTTATATGTACAATTCAATTAAATAATCAAGTTTTAGAAGAAACTGCCAAGGACTTTGGAATTGGGCTTTGAAACCTATTCTATTGCGTTTAGAAGGCGTCAAAACATATTGTTAGGCAGTAAGCGGGCCTGATTTAGACTCAACCCAAATTTTGGCTTAAATACACGCAAAATGATGAAAATATTATTTTAATAATAACCCTAACCCTAAAAATCTATGGCCGCCATCCCTTTTATTTCGACGGCCAGAAGCTTCCAAACTTCATGGCCTATAATCTCTCAATCCGATCAGCGAAATCAAATAGTTTCTGAAGCAAAACCGAAGAGCATCGCGAGATCTTCCTATTTATATGGTTGTTCAATGTCGATTGAGTCATAAATCGCCGGAATTGGGCCAGGAAGTGCGCGCGGTTCGAAGGGTTTTAGAGGCCGGGGACGCCATCGTATAGGGTCAAATCGTCAGCACAACAGGAGTTCGTCGTCACGCACGACATGGTGTTGGTGGATCAGGTTACGGAGTTTATTAGGGTGTTGCGTGAATTTTGTTTTGAACGTGAGTTTGGGTTCGTTATTCCTGGAAGAAACAGGTCACGCGAGGAGGAAGATGACTTCCTTACGGTGCTGACGTGTCAAAGAAGGTGAGGATTAGTTTTATATTTGTTTTACTTATTTATTTAAATTTCGAATTTTTAAATCACACATAACTTTTTCATACGAGCTCCAATTGACACGTGGTTTGTTGCCTTGGAATCGTATAGACGAGCTCTTCGCGATGCCGCTGATTTGGACAGATTCCAAGACTGTTGATTTTTGGGCAAAAATTTGGATTTCAATCTCATTTGAAACTAAGGTGAGTGATTAAACCCACTCACATCTAACTACTATATTTGATGGTTAGTTAAATTGAATTCATGTTATGATATGATTGTGTTGGTTGTTGTTTGACTGTTTAAATTTATTATTTACATCATTGCATAGACTGTATAATTTAATTTAATTGTTGATATAAAGTGTACTGTTAGAATTTAATTTCAGTTTAAAAACCTCATATCTAATGACTAGTAAACTGATATCACATTGAACTGTTTAGATGTAGTGATTTTGATTGATGCCGTGGAATTATATATTTAATGTATTGATATGTAATTCATCTTGTTATCAACATTTTTTAATATATGTTAGTGATTTTGTTTATTAATCCCAACCAGTACCCTAAATGTTACGGGCATCAAATAAATCCAGGATTAATCATTAAAAATGAATTAAGAACGTAGGTTGAAATGATAAATACCTATGACCCTGATTTGGATTGAAATGATATATATCCTTTCTCAAAACACTAAAATTAAATTTTAAGTATTACTTGGCCATAGAGTAGAAAATTATATACGGACACCGGTTGGTTAAATAAAATTTGTTTTAACCTTGAATTTTGGAATATTGTTTAAAAAACAATATATATGATATTATTAATTGTTTTTCTTTGAATTTGAACTCTGAGCCTTGAAATTTTAAAAATAATTAAAGGATTTGTTAATGTGGATAGCTGAAACTAAACTAAATATGAACTGAATTAATCGAAATTGAATCCTTTATCCATCTTTGAAACTTACTTTAAATTAACTTGAGTTAAAGTTATATTTGAATTGTGAACTTGAGATTTTATAAATTGAAATAATTCAAACTGAGAATTATAATTGAAATTTCAAATTTTTGAATCAAAGCGTCAAATCGAATTATCTGAATTGAGCTGTTGAATCGAATTAAAATATGAATGGGGAATTGAATCTTTTGAATTAAGATATCAAAATTTAGTCGAATTGATTTGAAACTGAAATATGATTTCCTATTTGGTTAAATATTGAAGAAACGATTCTAATTCCAACCATAGCATTTTAAACCATTTTATATAAAAAATAATAATTATTTTCTTTATAATCTATTCTACCTTATAACTATATATTTTATTTTTAACTTATCTATATTAATTATTTTAAATAAACTATTTTTAATAATCAACTATTTATTTTATAAACTACTTTAATATTTTAACTATAAATTTTAATAAATTTTGATAATCATGTTTTATATATAAACTATTTATTTTCAAACCTTTTCAAAATTATATGTAAAAACTATTTTATTATACTTTCAACTATTTTAAATATTTAAATTATTTTAAGATTGGAATTATTTCAAGATTTAAATTGGTTTAAATGGAGATTTTATTATCAAATATATTCTATCTTGAATATTGAAATGAATTTTAAGAAAATCTGATAATTTGGTATGAAGTACGAACCCCTTTGAAATGTAAAAGAACTGACCGGTGTGAAAAATGTAAACGATTGGTTGTTGAAGAGACCGGGATCAAATATTGTCATACTCTTTGCCAATACCGAAAACCACTTTTTGCAACTGTGTACGTGGTGGAGTTCCAGAATGAAGTAGGTTGATTTGGAGGCGATTACTAGATTTGAAGAAAGACAACGATGATGAATGTCCTTGACCTTCGGGTCATAACTAAAATGACTAAAACAGGGCTATGACGTGACCAAGTGGGGTTAGCCACCTCAATCGGCAACACTTCTTCCTTTATTACTATAGTCCCTCGATTTGATTGATTTGATTTGATGTGCATCCGTGATTTGAGAGTGTTGTTCGAGGTGGGCGGAAGTCGCGGCTATGCATTACCACCAGTCCGCGCGTGCAACAAGTATATTCATACTCTGGACATTCCTCGTGTGCCTTGTCATATTATCCTGATCGAGGCTCCTACGACTTTGATTTGTACCGTACCTATGGAGTGCCCTCTAATAGCCACTACGGACTACGGACTTTACAATATCTGTATAGACTACGGTATTATAAACAGTGTAAGGGTAATAATGGTAATCCCGCTCATGCTATTTTTATATCTTATATTTAACCATAGACATTATTATAATAGCGTATTGTATTATATAGTATCTAGTTTAACGAATCCTTAGAAGATGGAAATTCCCGTAACATCTCTCAAGTTATTACACCCATATTATCGCCTGAATTTGATTTAACTAATATGAGAATATTGTAGTTCTGATCTGAGTATTTTTGTCTTTTCATTTGTGCTTGGGCCAGCCTGAGTTTCAGTTATCGAAGACACTGTTTTGAAGATGAAAATGGAGCTTGCCAGAAGTATTATTATTTATTTACGCTGCGAATATGTGTATGTTTATGATAGTTAACTCTGAAATTCGTTTTAAAATAAAATCAAATGTATGTTTTAATAGCTTCATGAAATGTTATTTAATTATTATATTTTGTCCTTCCGTTGTTAGATTATGTGTTTGTTTTTCTTTTTCTCTTCTTTTTCTTATATAAATCCCAATAACTATCTGTATTTTTGATTTGTTTAAGTCGACATTGAGGATCATTGTCGATTTGAACGGTCAAAAAATCGCGGATGTTACAATCGCCGAAGGTTACCTGGAAGAAGAATGCTTGACATGCTGCTCAGGATTCTTAAGTGGTGATTCAATACCTAAATTTGAAAGTTGTCCACAAAATATGGAATATGCTATTAGTATAAGAAAAAATAAAGACAGAAAAGCTATTCATCTAAAAGAATCTGAGTGGATGGCATGTCATTGGTACATTCTATTCAATTGTGGTAATGAGGAAATAGAAAAATTGAATAAGTAAGTTTTTAAATTCTAATTTTATTCTAGAAAGTACTATAGAATTAGAATATTTCTTTATTGATATTGATATCATCATAATTATTCCAAGGAACACCGAGCTTTAATTGATGGTCATGCAATATCGAGAAGATATAAAAGAGAGAGGGCACATACTGAAGAATTCTGGAAATGGCTGAAGGATGAGCTTGGAAAAAAGGACATTTCAAAAGAGCTACACGTGCTTGCAATGGGCCCTGATCGGGAAGCTAGGAAATTTAGTGGATATGTTATTAATGGATACAGATTCCATACAAAATACAGAGATACTAAGTGTAAAACACAATATAGTGATGTATTCTTCACTGCCTTAACCACTAGCTTTGCAAGTTCAAAAGATCAAAATCCACTGGTTGGTAACGTTAATTACTATAGAGAAATTGAAGAAATACTAGAAATTGATTATTGGGGGGAAATTTCAGTGGTTTTATTTAAGTGTTGCTAATACCAAGAAGAGAACATGAATCGAGTTAATTTTAATAGATTGTGCCAGAAATATGATCTGTATGTTATGGCTTCACAAGTACAACAAGTATTTTATGTACAAGATCCACTGATACAACACTTTATAATGTTATCAAGAAATTGCCAAGGACTGGTGTGATGTCAAAAATGAAAACGTAAATAAAGATGGTCCAGTTTTACATGATATTCAATGTGGTTATGGAATAGGAAATGAAGCTAGTGATGTTAGGATGTATAGAGATGACGTCCCAACAACACAAATCCTCATTCCGCCTAGCATAGAGGAAACTTCCTCTTTATTCCTTTGTAGCAAATTTGATCAAATGGCTTCTATTTAAGTATTGGTTCTTAATTAAGGGACGACTTTTGTATTTATTGATTTTCATAATTAATTTACTACTTTTTAATTACTTGATTGCTTGCAAGTTATTCCGATTTTATGTGCTCCCTTGTTGTGTCTAGTGCTTTATAGACCTGCATACACATATGTACTTAATATACATGCCCATTTTATTATTTCATATCTTGCTCCCAATGTAAACTCACCATTCTGTATCCATTTTGTATGGGATAGGGGAATCAACGCATCTCACATTTCATCACAAAGGTGCATTTTAGAAGGCATAATATGTTGGTGGAACCGAGACTGTTGTGACAGGCATTGATCCTAACTTCTTCTCGTACACAGTGCTCACGGAGTTTGTGAAGGAAGACCTTCAATACAATGAAGTAAGAGGATTTATATGAGAAATAGTGAGGAAAGTGGGTGGAAGTTAGTGACGAGAGATGCGTACCTCTTCGAATTTTTCAATGGAGCTAACAATGGTGGCAAGTTGGATTTTTATCAGTACACTAAAAAGGAAATTTTGCCACGGCTTTGGGCCTTGTCTAATCGATTTTGCCACGACTCCAGGCCATGGCAAAATTTTTACCATGACCCATGGCCGTGCCAGATTTATATTTTGCCACGGCTTTGGACCGTGGCAAAATATCTTTCTGCCATGGCTTTGAGCCATAGCAATTTTACGTCTTAATTTTTTAATATAACTTAGCCACGACTTTGGACCGTAGCTAAATTCAAATGAAAAAATTGTTTATCAATCTGAAACCTCTACCGGAAACATAAAGCTCGGATTTGAACAAAATATGAGCAAGTTACACCCATCAATACAAACTTATGAGCAGATCATACCCCACCAATGCAAATTTACAAAGTTCAAATGAACAACTCATACTTTATTAGCACAAATACATCTTCAAACTAAAAACTAAATTGTTCAACTTCAATTCACAATGTCGGTAGGCATCAACAATTCAAAATACATATCTTTACTTCAATGTTTAACACACCTGAGTTCATAACTAAAACACATAGGCATACTTTAACCTTTGGTATATATTACATGATATAAATTAACTGGATATATAGGCATGCTTCGAAGTTCAGACATATTACGTATAACTTCAATATTCAACAAATAGACCACAACTCATCCATAACAGACCCTTACTTCAAGTGAACAATTTGCTTGCAAAGTTAGTTTGACGGTGACCAACCTGCAAAGCAAAGAGAAAACTATAAATTAGCAAGCAATTCAAAAGTTAGTTTGACGGTTATCTTTTGTACTGGGCATCTTTTTATCAGTGTAATGACTGTAGGCTCCTTGTATTTTCCGATTTACATCAGTGAGACTGTTATTATTCAGAAAAATCGCTTTTACCATATCATTTTAATGAATAATGATCATAACTTATCACGATTCATGAATAACATCATAACAACCAGCGGATTGACAAACCATGATTTTTCATCATCACTTTGCTTATAAATTTACTGATTCAAATTAAAATGAAAGTACTAAAATTGCCTTAATATCTACATGACCTAACTATATAAATTTGACTAAATCATTTTTTTATCACAACACCATATTGCTAGTTTTGCCACACTCAAATGCGGAAGATTTGCCATGGTCTACAGCCGTGGCAATTTTGGAACGGTTTTGGACCATGGCAAGGGGTATTAGCACGACTTTTAGCCATGGTTTTTTTGGAATGGTTTTGGCCTATTCCAAAATTAAAAGGAAAATTTTCACCCTACTCGTGCCCCTGTATCCTAATTACTTCATGCTACAAAATCAACACGAAAATTTTCACTCTACATGTGCCCCGTATCCTAATTACTTCACGAAGAGTCCATCCCAAAATTAATAATGTTCACATCTATCTTCTTCCATGCCAGTCGATCCAATTTTTTTTTACCGTTGGTTATATCCTTAATCTAAACGATTTTGCCAATCGATCTATTTTGCATCTTCCAATCATTTCAAGATTCTGATTTAGGTGATTTCTCAGGTATGAAATTGAATCCCTATTTATATGTTTAATTGTTTACGTCATGAAATTTTAATTAGATCAGTTCCGATCTGTCGTAGGGTTTTAAATTTATTTCTTTCAATCCCTAAATGAGCCTGCATCACCTTTTCTAATTTGCTGCCTCTCAATTCTCGATAGAAGAACCATAATTTAGCAAACTCGACCTCAAATTCACGAGTTACTTGAAAATTAGTAAGCGGCCAATGACATATGAGCATATTACATATTTGTTAAATAGTATGTAGTGAGGTTAGATTAGGAGAAAGTTATGGAAGGAGATTATGCTATCGCGCACGCATGCAAGTATTTCAATGCCTGCTGATTCAGTTGTGGTCGAGAATAGGTAGATATATATGTATCACATTAACTGTTTTTATAGAAGTCGCTTTTAGCTAAGCGTTTTGGCGAACTTTTGTACAAACACATCAATTTTATGTTATGTTGGTGATTGTGAATTTTTACTAACTACTAATTCCAAATTATACATGGGCATAGTTTTGATTCACAATTACTTTCCGTTGATTATTCAGTTTCTTTGCTTTTCCATTTCATATAATTATGTTGTTTTAAATGTTCGCATAGGGGGGACAGAGCTTCTCTCAAGAACATGGTGGCCAGTTTGAGCTTAGTGGTGCACCCCTCAAGACACTGCATCAGGCATGTGCAGAAGTAAATTCACAACTATACCAAGTACATACTATGGGTTTAATTTAATACATGGCAGAGATAAGAATAACATTAGGATTCCGGTCTGAATTTTATGATTCTAGTATTACTGATAGGAGCAGTAAAATGTAATTTTGTTTTTTTGTAACTAATAAGAACAGGATAGATAAGATATATGCCTTACAGGTAGGACATCTTTGATAAGTTCGTATATGCCTTCTTTTTGCTGCGATTTCTGAAAAAGTGAAAACTCTAAAACTTTAGGGATTTCTTATTATGTTTTTTGAACCAATGCATGTTATATTTGAGTTTGTTATTTTGATTTCTTAGATCTTTGCTCGTTATTTTATCCTGTTGTCTTTGTGTATTTTTGAGGCTTGAAATTCTGGATTTTATTAACTATTGGGTCACACCACAATTACACGTAGCTGCTATGGTGAACTTCATTGCAAACATAACAACCGAACATATTTAAAAAACATTTCCGGCTTATTACTTTATTTTGAGGTGTGTCCAATTTATTCAAGACTTTCAACTTTTCTTTAAAATAAAAATTAAAACTTGGATTTGATTTTTAATCCGTTTTGTCACCGTTTTTATTTTTATTTTGTTGTTTTCTTATACCAGGTATAAAAATATCGTTTCTAAACAGGGAAGCGTTATTATATAAGCATGTCCTTAATGAATGTGTAAAAGTTTCGTTTACAGGTTATGCACTTCGATAATGATTATGAACCAAAAATCTTAAATAATTAAATATATCCTATTAAACAAATGAAATGTTATTCAGTTGAAACTAGGAAATAAATATGGATACCATAACTTCATAAAATTGCTTCATGCAATCAGCAAAGAGTAATACTGATCGACCGTAAAACTTGCTTGTCCTTCTGGTATATGCATTTCTTGTTATGTTTTTTGAACCTGTGGATATCATATTTGATTATTTTTTATCATCATAAAGCAATGAAAGTAGTTTGAAATCTTAATTCTACTCCTATAAAAAGTCACAATCCAAATTAAGTTTTCAGGGTTAGAATGATCTATAGAAATTCAAGGAAAATGATTGGTGTGTAAGTTATCCTTAAGAGTCGTATTCTAAAATCATAAATAGTATGACTATATATGAATAAAATAAAAATAAAAGTATTTTATGAATTTTTGACATGCAAAATACATGTTATTACATAGTTTATGATGGAATCATAATGAAATGTACAGTTCAAAATTAGCTCAAAAGTTCCAGACAAAGACAAAAATATCGTTGAATATAAGGGTTGAAACAAACTGGAATTTAATCTAGTTGGAAAATTGCTCTGAAAAATAATGAGCGATTTTTGATCTGATATTGATTTAAATTATTATTTTGTAAGATGTAAGAAGTATTTGTTGAAGATAAAGATTTTATAATAATTAATGGTGTTTGTTATGGAAATATGATGACAACGATGTTTGAATTTTGGATGATCAATAAGGAAGCTCTTAACTTTATCACTGATGTATTTGTTATGGAAATATTGCATGAAGTCAATCAATGAACTGTTAGTTCTATTTAAAAGACATGCGCTAGAAGTGATGATAAATTTATAGATGTTCAATAGTGGTGATATATTATTTGCATATCGGGAAAACGAAGTTTGAAGTGTTTGATGGTCACGCAATATCGAGAAGATATAAAAGAGAGAGGGCACATACAGAAGAATTCTGGAAATGGCTGAAGGATGATGTAACGACCCGGGGAAAAGAACGACAATCGGGTTCTCGACAACAATACATAAACTCGTATCACTTGCCAAAACCCAAGTATCGAACCCCCAGATTGTCATGAGAAAGAAGTTAGAAGGTGAGAATAGAAAGAAAGAAGTATTAGAATAGAAGAAAGAAGAGGAACACATCAGAATCTCACAGCGGAACAGATAAAATATAATATCAAATCTCTTTATACAAAGAACTATATAAAACATACCAATCATCAGAGTACACATACATTAGTCACAGCGGAATAATAACTTTGAATAACTAGCGGTGAAGCCGCCTGCTTCCAGCTCCTGAAACTCCAAGCGAAACCTAACCTGGAACATACTCGGTCTGACCCGAGCACATTTGATTTAAAACAAAATACACCGGGTCAGTCTGGAATACTTTCAGTGATAAATTCACAGAACACACACTTGTTTAACTTTGCAAAATCCTTTATGAAATCAAAGAATAATAGTAAGACCAGTCCACACATAAACACGGACGGTTTTTACCTTACTATAACCCAAAACATTTTTGAAATCAATATCTTTCTCTGATATTATCATAATGTCTAAATACAAGTAAATAATAATCTAGAGGAACGCTTGCATCTCACGCTCCCCATATATAGTATACAATCGAAAAACCGTGGGCGCTTATTGGGTATTGGATTCCAACTTGACAAGGTATGGGTCCACCTTCCGCACGTGTATCTCTAGAGGCGAATACACTGGGTTCAACAAGAACGTCTTGCAACCCGGCCCACACATGACCGACCACTCATTTCGCTTGAGTGTATCGAATGTAAATCACCGACGGTTGGGATCAGCAACCGCCACCCGAATAGGGTCAGCATCGAATAGATAAAGAAGCAACAGGAATTTCTCTAGATAGGTGATCATACATCCTAATGGGAGCGACCCACATAGCCGTGCTGCCTGCCCGATTTTTGTCATTTCCCGGTTGATGAGGCTTGAGGCTAGAACTTTATCTCTAGAACATCTGGTCATCATTCACTTTGAATGCCACATCGTCAGATCCGCCAGATCACACTTGATTGACGTCCACAAACATACTCTAGCTATCTGGCTAGAGAATAACCATTTCTCCGCCGTCAACTATCGTACGTTTGGAGAAATCAACGCATGTAATTCCTTTGGAAATACTCTGTCAGACATCCGTCCATACAAGTCATCCAGGAACAGGATGAACCGAAGGTACTCTCCTACTGCATCTCATATAGGAATCACCCCATGAATCAGTAGCGAGAAGTCCTTGCAACCCGTGGATTTCAACCACGACAGAATCACAAATCAAAATAACTCTGGCTGCAGGCCAGAGAAATTCAACAAGTAGTCCTTCCGCTTATGAAGATCCACGGTCTTCACTTGCTCCGTCTTCAATCGACGTCTTCACGTATTTGATGGTCGGAATGGTTTTCGAATACAATTCAATCCCGGACTTTACGAACCAACAATCGTATTGGTTGGGTTTGATAGTCGGTGTTTTAACTATCAATTAACAATAGTGTGAACACAATGAGTTTTCTGATTCAGTACTTGGCACAACTCGACCTCCTTTAAAATATATTTAACCAAATTCCCTTTTGACTAACTTTAACAAATTTACTTTGGTTGATTAACTCTAACTTGACTGACTCGACTTATTTAACTCGACAAACTTGACTTGATTACTCCTATTAACAAATACTCGACTTAACTCCATTCGCTCGACTCTAGATCGCAGCGATCACAATGGTTACGCCTGATTCCCTCAGGAAACATCCGACCGCCATAGGCTATCTGCAGCCCTGCGAATTACGCTAGCAGTCGTACGCAATGGAACTTTTTCCTAGATAACTTTGTTTGACTAACTCTAACTATATTCGATCAACTCTAATTGAATAACAAATGTTTAAAATAAATTTTAAAGCACTTATTCTTATTTCCTTTGGAACCATCATTGCAATATTATTAAATTCCCAAAATCTTGCATTAGAGTTCGATGTACCTCGTATAGGGTAAAACAATTTCAACAACTTCACTTACTTCAAACTAATACTGTTCCTCGATAATAGCGAGGCCAACCGAGTTGGGGTATTTTAGTTACCTCTCAGACCTTAGTCAACCCGTTCTTATCTCGGAATAACATCAGTCTATCACTTAACCATTTTCCCAAATCTTATTTACCTTATCGATTTCAAATCGATCCCATAAATTGTTTTTTACATTTGAAATCTTCTTTTAAAGTCTTTTACTTAATTGCCTTATCTAAATTAATATCCATTAAAACATCACTTTAACTTCAAATATTCTTCCACTTAAAACCTTTTGATTTACAATATAAATCCCTCGTCACATAAATTGATTTCATCTACTTGGACATTTTATAATAAACCTTTATCGCCTCTTTGGCTAAACCTCATCGTCATTTGATCACTGGTTAAATGAATTCCATATATTAAATCTTGTTGAAACTTGGATTTTATGAATCCCTTTAATAAATTCTTACTTGGCATTAAATTGAATTCACCACTTTAAATTATTTGAAATTTAAAGAATAACTTGCTTTAACATCTACTATATCAAAATATAGTTAACTTTAATCTTAACCCAAAATAGCATTATTATCATGTTTACGTGCTTACTCGATAATAATCCAGGTTATTAACAATAACCAATTCAACTATCTCTTTAGACTATAGTTAATCGAAGATTAACTAATATCCAACACTATTTGATAACTTTAATAAATATTTAACCAACATTTATTTCCTTTGACCATTCTACTTGCACTGGTGGATTTACCAACCATACACATTAGTTAACTATTAACTGAAATTCCAATTGTCATTTCCCCTTTCTTAAATTAATTAACTAACTTAATTAATTTAAGTCACATTTTAATTGTTTGAAACAATAAATTTCCCTTTTTAACAACCTATGGAATATCTTGATTTCTGCTTCTCAACTGATCAAAACCATTTAACTAAATTCTCTTAATAACTCGATTTAACTTATTAAATTTAAATTCCCGATTTAAATACTCATATGAAATAATTGAATAACTTAAAATTCAGTTATAAATAAATTATAACTTTGAAACCCCGTCAATTTCCCTGACGGTAGAACAATGTCAAAACCCTACGACTAGACCATTACTGCCCATCTACTCAGTCAACACAAACAATTGACTTTAACCACAACAACGATGGTTGTATATTCAACTATCAACATTCAAATAGTTTTGGTGTCAGATGATGTGAAAAATCCATATATATGCACAACAAAAACAAATACAGTAAATTTGAGGAATCCGGTCGGATCCTCCAACCTGTCCTTCTCTGCATCACAGATGTCAGTTGATAACAATATGCGAATTAAACAATTTGCAGAATATAAATAACTGCAACCATCAACCAACAACAAGCAACTTGCATCCATCGCATCCAATCAGCCAATTTAAACTGTTAACTGTAAATACAATTTACCGTGACTTTACCACATCACAGTATTCCAGAAGGTGTGAGAATTAACTCACCAGAGTTTGTTCTGGTCGACGGTTGACGCGTTTGTCGCTTTTAATTTGAGTCGGACGTTCGAAATTTGCTGAAATTTCAACTGCGTTGGATTGACTCCTACTCAGTGCCATTGGGTAGGTCTCGTCCCTGCGATCCCATCGCATCTTGTTTCGTTAAATTTCGTTAACGTATGGATGAGTTATGCTAAATTAAAGATTGTATATACTTAACTATTATTAATTAACTAATAAATATTCTAATTAAATAATTAAAACCCTTTTACCTTAAAGTCCCGCCACGTCATCCTCAGATGGACAAATCGACGCGTTTTCTCTTTTGCTCGGTCCTGAAACCCGATGTTTCCCACTACCTTCTTCGAGCCACCATCGTTAAAAGCTCTCCCCCATGTTTCCATCACCGCCGACGATTTACTGCACCGGAGACCTCACCGACCCCCTCGACAGAACCGCGCCACCATCAGGCACCATCGCCAGAAGCCCCGTGCCCCCAATCGCCTCCGATCAACCGAATTTCCGGTTTTCCCCCTTTCCGATCATCCACGAAATTCGCCCGCCACAGGCCACTATCGCCGATGCCACCACCACCAATGTCACCACCTCACTTCCCAGTACCAACTCCGACAGGCCTCCGCCACCACAAACACCTCAGCCTGCCGGAAGATCCACCAAACCATTACCAGTTTTCGAAAAAAAGATCCCCTCCGTTCATCTCGTCGATTCTGTCTCCTCCGATCACCGTATACTTCGAAACCACTACTGTTTGAAAGCCCTTTCTCTTCTCTTCCACCTCCAACTGGTCTCGTTACCTCAAATCGACCCTATTGCTCGAATTTGGACCAAAACCGAAAGTGGTTTTCTGGCTTTTAACCCGGATTCCGACCACCATACTTGCCGAAACCACCCCAACTTCTGGCTGTAGGTAGCCCTCCTCTCGATCTACCATTTCCCTTCATGTCCCCTTAGCAAAAACTCTACGGATTGAGAGCATTAATTGTTTTAGTATTTAGGGACTTTTTGCAAAATGTGGTGAGGAAAATTATGGTTGGATGAAAATAGTGATAGGGAAGGGTTTATATAAGTGTAGTTTATTATATTTTAAGTTGATTTGACGATTGACGCTGACTAACGATTTTTATTTCGTACCTACCGCTATTTCGAATATCGTTTATTCGCTACTGCGTTCACATACAAACCCCGTTCGAGACGCGACTGGACGGCATAGTATATTTTGACGATACGGTCCCAACGAAACTTGTTTCGTCGAATTCCGTGCTCGTATGCTTAAATAGCGCTTGTACACGTCCAAATAGATTGATTTATTTCACATTTTATTTTGCCACGCTCACAGAATAACCCCGATTGACGCGCCGTTTGAAAATCTGGCAATAATTTCCTGTTACGGTCCCAACAAAATTTGTTTCGTCGAAAACAGAGGTCGTTTGAAAAATGTCCCTTTTAAACTGGCCATTTTGAATTAAAATAACCCAATTTTAAAATACTTCCATATAATATAAATAAAATATCGCCATTGGTCATACACGACCAGAATTTGATGTATTATCAAGGAAAAATATCCCGGGTTGAATTCCAAAGCCAAATTGATACTCAAATATTTAAAAACCGTTATTTTATATATATGCAGCGCTATATATATAAAGGAATTCCTGGCGCTGTTTTTTCTGAGAATTTGATTTGGACATAAAATAAAATCTACATGACGAAAACTGGATTTTTCTCTACCATTAGAAAGATATCGTCAAACCGGTCCCGACGTTTCTTGTTTCGATGAAATCCGACTTATTTTGAACCCGGTACGACCAATTGAAGTTCAAAACGCCAAAACGCGAACTGCCGCGCCGCTGCAGCTCGTTATTTAATTAAATTATAAACTATATATATTCGTCTTCGTTTTCAAAACGAATTGTCACTAATATTCCCCCATAAACAATATTTGACCACTTTAAACTGTCGGATCACAGTATATTTCAATTTCGACAATTTCCCATATTTTGGAAATTAAAATAATATTTATTATTTATTTTATATAATATATTCACAATATAATCGTTAAATTCGATTATCCAACCTCAAACCAATATTTTAAATTATTAAAATATTTAAAATAATCCAATTAAATTGGCAGAAAAATACGGGTCGTTACATTCCTTCCCCCTTAAAATAATTTCGTCCTCGAAATTGCTAAGGTAGAAGAAATGCCGTCTATTATTGTCTTTTCAAAAATAATAAAATTTAAAACTCGAATTTATTTTCAAACTGACCCTATTGGTTTTAAAACCAATTTATTTCAAAGGAAAGAATTTCCTAAAAAAAAATTCCAAAAATATTCTAACTCCTTGAATTTTAGAAAAATTTCGGCAGAGTCTCCCCTGTACGGAGGGACTCTGCAATATCGCAGGATCAAGAAATATGTATACATTGACTCTCATGGTCGGAAAATTCAAAATCCAAATTCAAAACCCCAAAGAAAACCAAAAATTTATATTTGGCGTAGGCGTACCTTTTTGCGAGCGCTATTACGCGATAAACGATAATTTATACTTGAGTTGTCTTAATTATAATGCAGCTCTCATTCAAACTGGATTCGCTTAACTCCAGAATTTCTCCCTTGAACGGGTTTCTACACCTGTTCTCAACTCAATAAACCCATTAGTCATCAAACACATGTTGATTATGTTCCTATATCCACATCAGCCAATGATACACACAATTCAATCCATATGGGATTATAATTATTTATAATCACTTCCTTTATTTATTTTTATTTATTTTTATCTATCCATTCGAATTTATTTATCTGGATTGATTCATTCGAATAATTCATTTTAGATTTGTTTTAACCAATTCCATACATCCTCAGGTTTATATTCAAGCAATCAACCATACACTACAAACATATTATACAACCAACATTAACCAATCAAGATGATTTCCCATAATTTTATATCAAATACAAATACGCCCTCTCGTATATCTACATTTAACCCAATCTAGGGTACTGCTAACCCCATCTCTATTGAGTCACACCACAGAGCCAAGGTTAATCATTAAACCAATAGCTCTGATACCACTGTAACGACCCGGGGAAAAGAACGACAATCGGGTTCTCGACAACAATACATAAACTCGTATCACTTGCCAAAACCCAAGTATTGAACCCCCAGATTGTCATGAGAAAGAAGTTAGAAGGTGAGAATAGAAAGAAAGAAGTATTAGAATAGAAGAAAGAAGACGAACACATCAGAATCTCACAGCGGAACAGATAAAATATAATATCAAATCTCTTTATACAAAGAACTATATAAAACATACCAATCATCAGAGTACACATACATTAGTCACAGTGGAATAATAACTTTGAATAACTAGCGGTGAAGCCGCCTGCTTCCAGCTCCTGAAACTCCAAGCGAAACCTAACCTGGAACATACTCGGTCTGACCCGAGCACATTTGATTTAAAACAAAATACACCGGGTCAGTCTGGAATACTTTCAGTGATAAATTCACAGAACACACACTTGTTTAACTTTGCAAAATCCTTTATGAAATCAAAGAATAATAGTAAGACCAGTCCACACATAAACACGGACGGTTTTTACCTTACTATAACCCAAAACATTTTTGAAATCAATATCTTTCTCTGATATTATCATAATGTCTAAATACAAGTAAATAATAATCTAGAGGAACGCTTGCATCTCACGCTCCCCATATATAGTATACAATCGAAAAACCGTAGGCGCTTATTGGGTATTGGATTCCAACTTGACAAGGTATGGGTCCACCTTCCGCACGTGTATCTCTAGAGGCGAATACACTGGGTTCAACAAGAACGTCTTGCAACCCGGCCCACACATGACCGACCACTCATTTCGCTTGAGTGTATCGAATGTAAATCACCGACGGTTGGGATCAGCAACCGCCACCCGAATAGGGTCAGCATCGAATAGATAAAGAAGCAATAGGAATTTCTCTAGATAGGTGATCATACATCCTAATGGGAGCGACCCACATAGCCATGCTGCCTGCCCGATTTTTGTCATTTCCCGGTTGATGAGGCTTGAGGATAGAACTTTATCTCTAGAACATCTGGTCATCATTCACTTTGAATGCCACATCGTCAGATCCGCCAGATCACACTTGATTGACGTCCACAAACATACTCTAGCTATCTGGCTAGAGAATAACCATTTCTCTGCCGTCAACTATCGTACGTTTGGAGAAATCAACGCATGTAATTCCTTTGGAAATACTCTGTCAGACATCCGTCCATACAAGTCATCCAGGAACAGGATGAACCGAAGGTACTCTCCTACTGCATCTCATATAGGAATCACCCCATGAATCAGTAGCGAGAAGTCCTTGCAACCCGTGGATTTCAACCACGACAGAATCACAAATCAAAATAACTCTGGCTGCAGGCCAGAGAAATTCAACAAGTAGTCCTTCCGCTTATGAAGATCCACGGTCTTCACTTGCTCCGTCTTCAATCGACGTCTTCACGTATTTGATGGTCGGAATGGTTTTCGAATACAATTCAATCCCGGACTTTACGAACCAACAATCGTATTGGTTGGGTTTGATAGTCGGTGTTTTAACTATCAATTAACAATAGTGTGAACACAATGAGTTTTCTGATTCAGTACTTGGCACAACTCGACCTCCTTTAAAATATATTTAACCAAATTCCCTTTTGACTAACTTTAACAAATTTACTTTGGTTGATTAACTCTAACTTGACTGACTCGACTTATTTAACTCGACAAACTTGACTTGATTACTCCTATTAACAAATACTCGACTTAACTCCATTCGCTCGACTCTAGATCGCAGCGATCACAATGGTTACGCCTGATTCCCTCAGGAAACATCCGACCGCCATAGGCTATCTGCAGCCCTGCGAATTACGCTAGCAGTCGTACGCAATGGAACTTTTTCCTAGATAACTTTGTTTGACTAACTCTAACTATATTCGATCAACTCTAATTGAATAACAAATGTTTAAAATAAATTTTAAAGCACTTATTCTTATTTCCTTTGGAACCATCATTGCAATATTATTAAATTCCCAAAATCTTGCATTAGAGTTCGATGTACCTCGTATAGGGTAAAAAAATTTCAACAACTTCACTTACTTCAAACTAATACTGTTCCTCGATAATAGCGAGGCCAACCGAGTTGGGGTATTTTAGTTACCTCTCAGACCTTGGTCAACCCGTTCTTATCTCGGAATAACATCAGTCTATCACTTAACCATTTTCCCAAATCTTATTTACCTTATCGATTTCAAATCGATCCCATAAATTGTTTCTTACATTTGAAATCTTCTTTTAAAGTCTTTTACTTAATTGCCTTATCTAAATTAATATCCATTAAAACATCACTTTAACTTCAAATATTCTTCCACTTAAAACCTTTTGATTTACAATATAAATCCCTCGTCACATAAATTGATTTCATCTACTTGGACATTTTATAATAAACCTTTATCGCCTCTTTGGCTAAACCTCATCGTCATTTGATCACTGGTTAAATGAATTCCATATATTAAATCTTGTTGAAACTTGGATTTTACGAATCCCTTTAATAAATTCTTACTTGGCATTAAATTGAATTCACCACTTTAAATTATTTGAAATTTAAAGAATAACTTGCTTTAACATCTACTATATCAAAATATAGTTAACTTTAATCTTAACCCAAAATAGCATTATTATCATGTTTACGTGCTTACTCGATAATAATCCAGGTTATTAACAATAACCAATTCAACTATCTCTTTAGACTATAGTTAATCGAAGATTAACTAATATCCAACACTATTTGATAACTTTAATAAATATTTAACCAACATTTATTTCCTTTGACCATTCTACTTGCACTGGTGGATTTACCAACCATACACATTAGTTAACTATTAACTGAAATTCCAATTGTCATTTCCCCTTTCTTAAATTAATTAACTAACTTAATTAATTTAAGTCACATTTTAATTGTTTGAAACAATAAATTTCCCTTTTTAACAACCTATGGAATATCTTGATTTCTGCTTCTCAACTAATCAAAACCATTTAACTAAATTCTCTTAATAACTCGATTTAACTTATTAAATTTAAATTCCCGATTTAAATACTCGTATGAAATAATTGAATAACTTAAAATTCAGTTATAAATAAATTATAACTTTGAAACCCCGTCAATTTCCCTGACGGTAGAACAATGTCAAAACCCTACGACTAGACCATTACTGCCCATCTACTCAGTCAACACAAACAATTGACTTTAACCACAACAACGATGGTTGTATATTCAACTATCAACATTCAAATAGTTTTGGTGTCAGATGATGTGAAAAATCCATATATATGCACAACAAAAACAAATACAGTAAATTTGAGGAATCCGGTCGGATCCTCCAACCTGTCCTTCTCTGCATCACAGATGTCAGTTGATAACAATATGCGAATTAAACAATTTGCAGAATATAAATAACTGCAACCATCAACCAACAACAAGCAACTTGCATCCATCGCATCCAATCAGCCAATTTAAACTGTTAACTGTAAATACAATTTACCGTGACTTTACCACATCACAGTATTCCAGAAGGTGTGAGAATTAACTCACCAGAGTTTGTTCTGGTCGACGGTTGACGCGTTTGTCGCTTTTAATTTGAGTCGGACGTTCGAAATTTGCTGAAATTTCAACTGCGTTGGATTGACTCCTACTCAGTGCCATTGGGTAGGTCTCGTCCCTGCGATCCCATCGCATCTTGTTTCGTTAAATTTCGTTAACGTATGGATGAGTTATGCTAAATTAAAGATTGTATATACTTAACTATTATTAATTAACAAATAAATATTCTAATTAAATAACTAAAACCCTTTTACCTTAAAGTCCCGCCACGTCATCCTCAGATGGACAAATCGACGCGTTTTCTCTTTTGCTCGGTCCTGAAACCCGATGTTTCCCACTACCTTCTTCGAGCCACCATCGTTAAAAGCTCTCCCCCATGTTTCCATCACCGCCGACGATTTACTGCACCGGAGATCTCACCGACCCCCTCGACAGAACCATGCCACCACCAGGCACCATCGCCAGAAGCCCCGTGCCCCCAATCGCCTCCGATCAACCGAATTTCCGGTTTTCCCCCTTTCCGATCATCCACGAAATTCGCCCGCCACAGGCCACTATCGCCGATGCCACCACCACCAATGTCACCACCTCACTTCCCAGTACCAACTCCGACAGGCCTCCGCCACCACAAACACCTCAGCCTGCCGGAAAATCCACCAAACCATTACCAGTTTTCGAAAAAAAGATCCCCTCCGTTCATCTCGTCGATTCTCTCTCCTCCGATCACCGTATACTTCGAAACCACTACTGTTTGAAAGCCCTTTCTCTTCTCTTCCACCTCCAACTGGTCCGGTTACCTCAAATCGACCCTATTGCTCGAATTTGGACCGAAACCGAAAGTGGTTTTCTGGCTTTTAACCCGGATTCCGACCACCATACTTGCCGAAACCACCCCAACTTCTGGCTGTAGGTAGCCCTCCTCCCGATCTACCATTTCCCTTCATGTCCCCTTAGCAAAAACTCTACGAATTGAGAGCATTAATTGTTTTAGTATTTAGGGACTTTTTTGCAAAATGTGGTGAGGAAAATTATGGTTGGCTGAAAATAGTGATAGGGAAGGGTTTATATAAGTGTAGTTTATTATATTTTAAGTTGATTTGACGATTGACGCTGACTAACGATTTTTATTTCGTACCTATCGCTATTTCGAATATCGTTTATTCGCTACTGCATTCACATACAAACCCCGTTCGAGACGCGACTGGACGGCATAGTATATTTTGACGATACGGTCCCAACGAAACTTGTTTCGTCGAATTCCGTGCTCGTATGCTTAAATAGCGCTTGTACACGTCCAAATAGATTGATTTATTTCACATTTTATTTTGCCACGCTCACAGAATAACCCCGATTGACGCGCCGTTTGAAAATCTGGCAATAATTTCCTGTTACGGTCCCAACAAAATTTGTTTCGTCGAAAACAGAGGTCGTTTGAAAAATGTCCCTTTTAAACTGGCCAATTTGAATTAAAATAACCCAATTTTAAAATACTTCCATATAATATAAATAAAATATCGCCATTGGTCATACACGACCAGAATTTGATGTATTATCAAGGAAAAATATCCCGGGTTGAATTCCAAAGCCAAATTGATACTCAAATATTTAAAAACCGTTATTTTATATATATGCAGCGCTATATATATAAAGGAATTCCTGGCGCTGTTTTTCTGAGAATTTGATTTGGACATAAAATAAAATCTACATGACGAAAACTGGATTTTTCTCTGCCATTAGAAAGATATCGTCAAACCGGTCCCGACGTTTCTTGTTTCGATGAAATCCGACTTATTTTGAACCCGGTACGACCAATTGAAGTTCAAAACGCCAAAACGCGAACTGCCGCGCCGCTGCAGCTCGTTGTTTAATTAAATTATAAACTATATATATTCGTCTTCGTTTTCAAAACGAATTGTCACTAATATTCCCCCATAAACAATATTTGACCACTTTAAACTGTCGGATCACAGTATATTTCAATTTCGACAATTTCCCATATTTTGGAAATTAAAATAATATTTATTATTTATTTTATATAATATATTCACAATATAATCGTTAAATTCGATTATCCAACCTCAAACCAATATTTTAAATTATTAAAATATTTAAAATAATCCAATTAAATTGGCAGAAAAATACGGGTCGTTACAGATGAGCTTGGAAAAAAGGACATTTCGAAAGAGCTACACGTGCTTGCAATGGGCCCTGATCGAGAAGCTAGGAAATTTAGTGGATATGTTATTAATGGATACAGATTCCATACAAAATACAGAGATACTAAGTGCAAAACACAATATAGTGATGTATTCTTCACTGCCTTAACCACTAGCTTTGCAAGTTCAAAAGATCAAAATCCACTAGTTGGTAATGTTAGTTACTATGGAGCAATTGAAGAAATACTAGAAATTGATTATTGGGGGGAAATTTCAGTGGTTTTATTTAAGTGTTGCTAATACCAAGAAGAGAAAGATTTGTATGTGATGAATCGAGTTAATTTTAATAGATTGTGCCAGAAATATAGTCTGTATGTTATGGCTTCACAAGTACAACAAGTATTTTATGTACAAGATCCACTGATACAACACTTTATAATGTTATCAAGAAATTGCCAAGGACTGGTATGACGTCAAAAATGAAAATGTAAATAAAGATGGTCCAGTTTTACATGATATTCAATGTGGTTATGGAATAGGAAATGAAGCTAGTGATATTAGGAGGTATAGAGATGACGTCCCGACAACACAAATCCTCATTCCGCCGAGCGTAGAGGAAACTTCCTCTTTATTCCTTTGTAGCAAATTTGATCAAATGGCTTCTATTTAAGTATTGGTTCTTAATTAAGGGACGACTTCTGTATTTATTGATTTTCATAATTAATTTACTACTTTTTAATTACTTGACTGCTTGCAAGTTATTCCGATTTTATGTGCTCCCTTGTTGTTTCTAGTGCTTTATAGACCTGCATACACATATGTACTTAATATACATGCCCATTTTATTATTTCATATCTTGCTTCCAATATAAACTCACCATTCTGTATCCATTTTGTATGGGATAGGGGAATCAACGCATCTCACATTTCATCACAAAGGTGCATTTTAGAAGGCATAATATGTTGGTGGAACCGAGACTGTTGTGATAGGCGTTGATCCTAACTTCTTCTCGTACACAGTGCTCATGGAGTTTGTGAAGGAAGACCTTCAATACAATGAAGTAAGAGGATTTATATGAGAAATAGTGAGGAAAGTGGGTGGAAGTTAGTGACGAGTGATGCGTACCTCTTCGAATTTGTCAATGGAGCTAACAATAGTGGCAAGTTGGATTTTTATCAGTACACTAGAAAAGCAATTTTGCCATGGCTTTGGGCCTCGTCTAATTGATTTTGCCACGACTCCAGGCATGGCAAAATTTTTACCATTACCCATGGCCGTGGCAGATTTATATTTTGCCACGGCTTTGGACCGTGGCAAAATATCTTTCTGCCACGGCTTTGATAGCAATTTTACGTCTTAATTTTTTAATATAACTTAGCCACGACTTTGGAACGTAGCTAAATTCAATTGAAAAAATTGTATATCAATCTGAAACCTCTACCGGAAACATAAAGCTCGGATTTGAACAAAATATGAGCAAGTTACACCAATCAATACAAATTTATGAGCAGATCATACCCCACCAATGCAAATTTACAAAGTTCAAATGAACAACTCATATTTTATTAGCACAAATACATCTTCAAACTAAAAACTAAATTGTTCAACTTCAATTCACAATGTCGGTAGGCATCAACAATTCAAAATACATATCTTTACTTCAATGTTTAACGCACCTGAGTTCATAACTAAAACACATAGGCCTCCTTTAACCTTTAGTATATATTACATGATATAAATTAACTGGATATATAGGCATGCTTCGAAGTTCATACATATTACGTATAACTTCAATATTCAACAAATAGACCACAACTCATCCATAACAGACCCTTACTTCAAGTGACCAATTTGCTTGCAAAGTTAGTTTGACGGTGACCAACCTGCAAAGCAAAGAGAAAACTATAAATTAGCAAGCAATTCAAAAGGTAGTTTGACGGTTATCTTTTGTAGTGGGCATCTTTTTATCAGTGTAATGACTGTAGGCTCCTTGTATTTTTCGATTTACATCAGTGAGACTGTTATTATTCAGAAAAATCGCTTAATATAAAAGTACCATATCATTTTAATGAATAATGATCATAACTTATCAGGATTCATGAATAACATCATAACAACCAGTGGATTGACAAACCATGATTTTTCATCATCACTTTGCTTATAAATTTACTGATTCAAATTAAAATGAAAGTACTAAAATTGCCTTAATATCTACCTGACCTAACTATACAAATCTGACTAAATCATTTTTTTATCACAACACCATATTGCTAGTTTTGCCACACTCAAATGCGGAAGATTTGCCATGGTCTACAGCCGTGGCAATTTTGGAACGGTTTTGGACCATGGCAAGGGGTATTAGCACGACTTTTAGCCATGGTTGTTTTGGAATGGTTTTGGCCTATTCCAAAATTAAAAGGAAAATTTTCACCCTACACGTGCCCCTGTATCCTAATTTCATCACGCTACAAAATCAACACGAAAATTTTCACTCTACATGTGCCCGTGTATCCTAATTACTTCACGAAGAGTCCATCCCAAAATTAACAGTGTTCACTATCCTAATTACTTCACGAAGAGTCCATCCCAAAATTAACAGTGTTCACATCTATCTTCTTCCATGCCAATCGATCCAGTTTTTTTTACCGTTGGTTATATCTTGAATCTAAACGATTTTGCCAATCGATCTATTTTGCGTCTTCCAATCATTTCAAGATTATGATTTAGGTGATTTCTCAGGTATGAAATTGAATCCCTATTTATATGTTTAATTGTTTACGTCATGAAATTTTAATTAGATCAGTTCCGATCCATCGTAGGGTTTTAATTTTATTTCTTTCAATCCCTAAATGAGCCTGCATCACCTTTTCTAATTTGCTGCCTCTCAATTCTCGATAGAAGAACCATAATCTAGCAAACTCGACCTCAAATTCACGAGTTACTTGAAAATTAGTAAGCGGCCAATGACATATGAGCATATTACATATTTGTTAAATGGTATGTAGTGAGGTTAGATTAGGAGAAAGTTATGGAAGGAGATTATGCTATTGCGCACGCAGGCAAGTATTTCAATGCCTGCTGATTCAGTTGTGGTCGAGAATAAGTAGATATATATGTATCACATTAACTGTTTTTATAGAAGTCGCTTTTAGCTAAGCGTTTTGGCGAACTTTTGTACAAACACATCAATTTTATGTTATGTTGGTGATTGTGAATTCTTACTAACTACTAATTCCAAACACTACAACAAAACAATCCATTTACAATGGGCAAAAACCGTTGTAATATGCATTTCACAATGGGCATATGCCCGTCTTAATATGCGTCGTCGTAATGGCTCCTAATAGCTCCTGACTATTTGACAACGGGCAATGACTGTTGTAAAGGATTGTTGTAATAACTTACTCTGTCACGTGCAATGACTCTGTGACAATGGTTATTAACCCGTTGTAATAGCTAATAAATTACAAGCGGCTTTTGCCCGTTGTAATACAGTATATTACAACGGTCGTCAACCGTTGTAATATACTACTTGGTAAACCTATTTTACAACGGGCCATGGACCATTGTAAAATTATCATATAACAACAGTTTTTGCCCCTTGCGAAATAAATGCAAATTTAAATATAACTACTGTGATATACATCTATAATAATATTGAATATTTTAACATGCAATAAATATTGTAATGCAACAATCAAAATCACATAATAACACATACTAAAAGACTGAAGCAAGAATGATATAATTCCAACACATTTCAAAAAGTTCGATAAGTTTATACTCCAAAAGACCAGATAAGTTTACATTCCAAAAGGTTAGATAAGTTACGCCGATATAGTTCTAACATAAATTACATGACTGGTTTCATGAATACCAACACTATACCAAGGAAACGTAATCTTTGTGTCATGCGACGGTAGATCCAACGGCCTGTTGATCTTGAGTCTGCATATTGTTACTAGCACGGTGTGACTGCAAAAAAAGAAAAAAAAAGTTACCATATGTAGAGAGAATATATTATTATACACCATTCAGAACTTATAATACTACATTTAAGTCTTGCAATGCTGTAACCTTATAGCATTGCACTAGATTGGGAGTGTACAGGAAGTTAATTGTTTTATTCCCAATTTTTGTACACATATATCCAGATATTATTATACAACATGCGAGCATATTATAACTTCAAGTCATCTTGAGCAGCAAGGTAGAGCAGAGGATACAAGTGCAAACTATAGTAATTAAGTTCCAAAGGTAACTGTCTCCTAGCAACATAACTAAGTTTCAAAGGTTGCTTTTCACAAGTATCCAACCATGTCCCTGTTACTGCATACAGTTTTAGCCAAACATAGGGATTTTAACCCATACTAGTGAAGTATATGTTCAACGGGGTCAACGCTTGCCTAGCTTATCAGCCTTTGGTTCCATAGTCTTCCTACTTCAGTTTAGACACAGTTTAGACACCACCATATCCACAGTTTACAGTTGTATTTAAGTAAAAAATATTTGTATTTGTAACTGACATTATATATGAACTTTTATTTCTACAATTATATGACCAAAGGAAGAATTAATTACATAATAGGCTTCTATTGAAAGTCCAAATATATGCACATGTAGACTGGAACTAAGTTCACCTTTGAAAAACCATTGTGAATCTTTTATCTAAAACGTATTTAAAAACTAAACTGAATACATATAAAACTGATCAAATACTTATTATATTATATCATGTTAAATCAATTTATGTATGCATAGGGAACTCATGTACACCATGGCGCAAACTCAAAACTGCATTTAAAATTTGTGTGTGCACATGAACCAATGTCTGGAATAATTACACATTTGAAAATTCAGATTCTCAGATTCATACAGAAAACCCATTTTTATAGAACTTTGCATTGTCTTTCAAATCCATTAATGTGCGAAGCGTTTCACACATCCAGTTCAATATGTTTAAAACTGGAGATACTGTGTTTTCTCAACTCATATTTAGGTAATATTCAAAACATGCTTTGCACTAGAGGGGTAACGGTAAGTCATCGATGTTTGGATGATATATGAAGCAATAAATATATAAAAGTGCTAATATATGTGTTAATATAGGTTTTCAGTAATAATATATGAAGTATATATTCTACTAGTGAAATATGTATATGCAACTTTGCACGTCCAGATGAAGTATATGAAGTACATTTCCTTGTTTCTTTCTATCGCAGTGTACCCATTACTAATGGCCGGCTCAACATGGGAACTTGGCAGGTGTGAATTTTCTCAACTCTGACTTCAAAAATCAACTAATTATTTGTTCCATGCATGAGGAAATTGTTTTATATATCTACAATAATGGGATGATCTCTATATATGAGCACAACAACTTATTTGCTGAAGCAACTTAGTTGTTGTGCCTCGGCACAGCAACTTAGTTGTTCAGAGCACAGCAACTTAGTTGCTGTTCAGAGAACAATAACTGCTTCGGCACAGCAACTTAGTTGATGTGCAAAGCACAACAACTTAGTTGATGTTCGAGCGTGTGAGAGGTTGAGTGTGCATGCGTTTGAGACCGCTTTTTGCCTGCACTGTTAATTTGCAAGATTGTTACATCTGACAGAATTCCCATGATAGCATGAGACCAGAACATAACTGCTGGTATTACCTATGGTTTTGTTTAATAGTCGTCTTATTATGTGATGATTTATAATGATTTACAATGTGGAAGAAAGATCCAGGGAGTCCTAAGTATTGACTCTAATAATATTGTTTTAGGCATGCAATTCAAAGCATCCAACAGTACTATGTACATTAGCTGTTTTAGATAGATTAGTCAATTATCTTTCAAAGTTTTATTGACCCCACCTCAACTTAATTATGCCCAGCATCAATGTACCATCTATTTGCATATATAAGACTGATCCATTCCTGCCACTTTTTCAGCCTGCTTCAAAGTCTTATGTTTTTTAATCTACTCAGATTTATGTTTTTTAATCAACTAAGTGCTTCGGCACAACAACTTAGTTTCTGTGCTTGCTTCGGCACAACAACTTAGTTGCTGTGTAGAGCACAGCAACTTGCAGGGTCATTTTTCTTTTATTCTTCCGTTTATACTTGCATTATTGGTCATTTTATGTATTTTATGTTGAATTAGCTATTATTAAGTTGATATATTTTATGTATTATTTCAAATATATAACGTTATGGATATATTTTTAAGTTCGGATGCGGATATTTTCGGATATCCGAAAATATCCATATTCCTTAAGCCGGATACATATCCGCAAATACGGATATTATTTTATAGATATTCGCGGATACGGATACAGAGTTTTATTTTCAGATACGGATACAGCACTATCCGCATCCGATTACAGGCCTACCGTTGAGTAGTGACTTATTTCAATATATATAGAAGTGCACATATAAGAAGTCAATCAAGGTTTTTGCTTACAAACTCCATCTAATAGTAAGATAAGTGGCTAATAAACATACAACTCGTAAACAATAATCACCTATTTATAACTTGTTACAATTTCTACAAATAAATTTTACCATTATTTCGACTTATTTACTCTAACAGATTTTAAAGTTAGTTATTTATTACTATTGTGTATTTACCAGCAATACATAAGTAGGTAAGATAAGTAGCTAATAAATTGACCACTCACAAACAATAATAACTTGTTTATAACTTATTTCAATTTTTACAAATAAATTATAACTTATTTCAATTTATTTAATGTGAGGGGCCTTGTGCGTAAATATACTTGTTTATAGTTGTTCCAAAGACTGGAAGTTTACCACAAAATTAATAAACAAGACGTGCGGAAATAACTTATTTTAATTTTTACAAATAATCATAAACATTAAATTAACAGTTAAAACATATTAGGAGGTTAGAATACAAACATTATTACATGATGATGATGATAGCAGGTAAAAGATTAATCTTGATGGGCATATATCAGTTCATGCAATAAAAATAAAACAACTATTGATTATTGCACTGACCAACAAGAAAATGGCACCCAAGAATATTATTAAGGTACTTGCATTATGAGATGTAAAATACTTAATTGTTGTGTTAAATCCCATGTCAATGCATGTTTGCATCTGTCATTTAATGGAGCTAGGATGACACAAAACGCATTTTCAGTTTTGCCTTGTACTTCGTGAGTCCCTTGTTGCAGTTTAGTATATATTTGGTTTCATACATTCTTGTTCCTCACTCGCTTTTAACAAGGTTTATTCTTTTTAGCTTCCGCAAGTATTATATTAGACGAACAAAACTAAGTATGCTATGTCTGTTTTATACTCCATAGGAAACATAACCTTTTTCCTAGTTCTCGCTGTGCACAAAGAACTTGCTTTTATATTGCTCCAGTTGAAATGTTGAATACGAAGCGTAACTTTTGATTTTTTTTCCTAGGTTGATCCTCAACGGACAATGTCACCATTCTAAAATTACAAATCAAACCAATTCCATAAGATAGAATTACCTCGGTCTTTGTAAAATTTATTTGTTATGGGATATAGGTAAAAGAAAACGAAAGTAACTTCTTTGATTGTATCAAACACAATTGGGACCTTACAAATACGATGTGGTTGGAAGTTCTTAGAACGTACCATAAAAAAAACTATACATAACTCAAACGAAAAAAAACAAAACTTAAATACCATAAACATTTTTGGAGCAGAGAAGATACTAGCATTTACGAATTTAGAACAACTTAAGCGGTTAAGCCTAGAACATACCTTTAATTGATGACAAACCTCTAATTGATGATGAAACACCTATTTTGTCGTAGCATGCAAGGATGGTGATATTGATAAAGAAAAGGTCCCTACATAAAATTAACGACTTTTTATAAAATATATGAACATAAAATAACAATGTATTCACGATATCACATGTTTAAAGAAAGGTTTGAAACCTGATAATTAAATTAAATCATATTGATAACTTTATGATGCAATTCAGTTTGACTTTGGGTAGACGGTGCTTGTCTAGCTTCATTTCCGGCGCTTGAATCGATTGATTCCATGGAAAACCTGTAGACAAAGACATGCTTATGGAGTTATTAAGGTGAAGTGCAGCATCAAAAGTTGCAGAAAAATAACAGTCATTGCAAAAACAATTCAGCATTTCAGTTTTAAAATTAAAAAATCAAAGCTGAATTAATAGTCGTAGACCATGTTGCAGATTCATTGTTTTAGGTATCTATAACTTTCAAAGTACCAATACTCTGCATCCAATAGCATCAACCAATAGCGACAGGAGCAGTTGGTAGAGTTTGATGGGCAGCAAAAAATAAAATAAACAACTAAAATGTTCGAAATAGAAAATCAACTATTTATGCTTTCAGAATTGCAACAAAAAGAAAATGTGGCATATCAAGTAAACAAATCACTAACACTATTTGCACACAACTAGGAACAACTGGAAACACTATTTGCATGCATAAAGTTGCAGTGAATAGATATGCAACTGGGAACTAATTTTATATGATGCAGTTACATATCAAAGCAATCACACTATGCAGAAAGCAAAGAATAAACAAACAATGGAGTTTCACTACAACATAACACATTTTTACATGATATGGACACAAATAACAGAGGCCAATACCCACACAATCTCGACCTAACTGACACAAAAGGAAAAAATACGGTCTCTGCACAACATTAGCAACAACAAAAGAAAAAAAAGAAAACCGAAAGGATCTACCCACTTCTTTGCTTTGCTTCCTTTGAACTGGTTCTTAAGCTTAATCTGCAGCCTTTTCTGCTTCTAGGGTCCTCCACCTGAACTAGATTCACTAACAGAAATGGTGATGGTGAGCCCTTATCCATGTATGACTTCAAGCTCTCTAATTTCACTAAAAGAAGATGCATAACATTTAATAATTATCATTATAAACGTTCGTTGCAGTAAGCAATGAATAGTTTGAGCAATTTTTAGCACAAAACAAACTAACGCTATACAAAAGTAACAAATTAAGAAGCCATTTATAATAATCAATTCCACAGGGCCTGATTTCAACTGTCAGTAGCGCAGCAATAAATAAGCTTAAACCCAAAAAAAAATCATGATAGAACTTAAACCCAAAAAAAAAAAAAAAAGAAGTATCTTGAGAAAAAAAGCGGTTAGGATTTCTGATTGAATCCTGGATGCGTATGAGTTTAGATGCGAGCATTGATGAAAATATTGAGAGCGCGGAGGAGAAGCAAGGTCGCGAGAGAGGACATTCAGTTTGTATATATCCTAAGGATATAAGAACATTCAGTTTGCCTTTTTCAGCTATGGTTTTGCATCCAAACAAAAATGTGCATGAAACAAGTATTTTTGAAAAACTGCCAATTGATGTATATTTCCAAGATCCGTTAGAAAAATGGACTAAAGAGCAATTCAATAAATGTATATATATGCATATACATATATACACACATTTTTCTAAAGGGATGATCCAATGGTGAAGATAAATTATGTCACTGATTGTGTCAAAATTTTGTGTCTGAATAGACTTCCCATAAATTATATATCAATTATTTGCCATATTTTTGTAAATAATTAATAATTAAAAATTATTGTATATATAACTAATATAATTAAGAATTTGTATAGTATAACAATGTTATCAATTTCAACATTAATGTAAATATAGTAAGATTTTATTAATTTAATTTAATCTGTAACCAAACAACAAAATATAAAGCCTTATATCCAACTTAAGGAGCTTAAATCGGATGTAAGGTTGTACATCCTTTTCGGACTCTAAGGAGAGTTATATTTGTGCAGTTCAAAATCAACATTCACCGCCATAGACCTCCTTACATCCGACCTGCTTAGCACCAGGTCAAACTAAGGTTGAGCGGTCACATGAACGGTTGGCGGTGGCAATGTTCATTCAACTTCCATCAAAAATCCACATGCTATTTACATGTACGAACTATTGAAAAAACTATGTTCTACTTCTAAATGCATGTATGAACCTGTACTGGTTGTCTTTTACAATATATCAATTTTAAGAAACCTTTTACCCTTAAAGCATTCGAACCCACAGATGTCCAGCACTCCAATTTGTGACCTAGAATCCAGGTCTTGACCAACAGATTTATTGATATTATCGACAAGCCTGAATTGACCATCATACAGCAAAAATTAGTAACACACATTAGGTTGTTGAGAGAAATAGCATACTGAAAAGAAAATTAGCTTGCCAATCACACAGGCGACCATATACAGTCTTGGCAAGAGCATCACGGTTGGCAACTGAAGAAGCACAATCAAGAGCTTTAACTATTTTTCCTTCATTAGTGTGTATTGAGCGAGAACACAAAGTTGCAAACAGAAGGTCAGCATCAACCCTGATGAAAAAATAAGTACCAAATAACCATTAAAGTGCCTTAGCTAATATAAATATTCTGAGTTTGCCGACAGTAATAAAACCAGTATACTAGCACTATCACATGGACGCTGTTAACCATAGAGATACACGGTGCTTCCAATCAAATATGGCTAGTGTGCTTGTACATTCGGATATATTAACCGCTTGAATGTAAGAATAACGGTACATGAAAGTTGACGCTTTTTGAATGTTATTGGTAAACGAAATCAATTCACCATATTTTATTTATACAATATAGACACGTTGACACATGTTGACCTGTTTCTCTGTCAAAATTTACATGACTCAAAACCTTTTTTTACTGTGATTTTTTTTATTTTTAAAATGACTGTCTGGACAACATTGCAATTATGCAGAAAGAATATGGCATATCTATCCCCCTTTCCATAGAACTAGGACTGAGGTAAAGAGGTTGTAATAAACTTAAACAAGGTTCATAAACAAAATTCATGGTATTTATTCTTGCTCTTGTTAAGGTCAATTCAGATTATGCAGTAGTGTGCATGCACCCAGAAACAAAGTACTTGCATGGATAACTCAACGACTATGTGGAGATGAAAATTAGAGCTCTTGTCCTTAGTAACTGATGAATCGTATTTTTTTCCAGGTGAAAATTCAATATTCCCAAGATGAAGTATAGCTGCTTGGATGTGAAATATTGCTTCCTATAACAAATAATTAGAGTGCATAATTGTGACTATCATAAATACAGATACAAACACACATAATACTGTAAGCATGGAAACACTACAATTAAAGCTTTACTTGATCATCAAAACTGATGCCAACTATATCCATCGCCCTCCTAGTCTTCAGATATTCCTCGGCATTGCTTACTCCGTCAAGTTCATAGGTTCTACTCTGATTCAAATAATGAAAATTGCTTGGAAGGGAAAGACTGAATTTCTCTGCATCCTAAAACAGATATCAAATTTATGTCTACAACTAACAAATATGTTAATTTTTTATAGTTAATCGTTAGTTAAATCATACTAGCATACAGCTGATCTCACATTTCAACAAATAATTTTTTCATATGATTGAGCTTGCTTCTATATTTTTATCTTATGATCTATGATTTTTTTAATCGAATATCATTACCTGGATGAATAAAATGCATATCTTCCAGTCTCATAGAAACAATATGCCTTAAATACTTTTTGTGAGTTAAAGAGATGCTACATACATATGCACAAACAATTCATATGCTTATTTACAAGGGACAATCTGTCAGAAGTTTGTCAAAATTGTAGAGCATTTTGTAATTTCAGAAATTATTAAGTTAAAGTTTGATTATTTGCAATTATGATAAGGACAAAATAGGCTAACTTTGTATTCAAATAAGTCAAGAAATAATAACATCTTTATTTCCATTTTCTACAATGAATTAAGGGAGAGAATATTTGCATACCTTTTTTATTAGATTATTATCTTATCTTCCGATATTATTTGTGCAATTATGACAATCATTAATTAAGCACGTACTCACGATAAAGCTTATAAATGTAGAAGAGTTAAACATTGTAAAGAAAATTTTAAATTCTTCCAAAAGATAACAAAATTGTGTGACAAATATTATGCTAAGAGATGAAAACAAACTTATTAGATGAAATCAAAATACTAAAGTACTATGGGCAAAATTGGATAGTCTACAAAATGTTTATATATAAATATATATATATATATGTATGTATGTATGTATATATATATACGTATGTATGTATGAATAAAAGTAATATAATCACAAACCAATCAGGGAAACAAATTAAGCAAATCAGATTAAAGCATTAAGATTATTTTGGCCAAAACATTGTTACTTGCAAATTGAGTATGAAAATAAATTCAAGTTGAAGATATTACCTAAGCTAACATTGAATATGAGATCGTATTCAGTTGAACAGAAAATTATGAATTAATTTCGTTAATTTTATTAAAAAAAACAAGGAATGTTAGAATCAGTGGTTCAATTGTAATAAATATAAAAACAGATGTGCTAACCAAGTCAAAGATATAGCTCTACTCTATTGTTATGCATGAATTTGCCTGCATGTACAAGATAACTTTAGTAAAATGCTCTAGAAAAAGAATAACGTAGACCATTCTTGTACCTTTTTCACTGCTTTTAGATCTGTCTTGGAGATATTATGAAATACCAACTTCTTGCATAAAGTCCATCCTTCTCAATCGGATCTTTATACAATTGCACCAAAAATAGGAAAGTAAGGATAAAGGGATAGTATAAACCTAACATAATACTTACTTTTTTTGTCAAATAGATTTCTTCACATTAGCATCATGCATTAAAATTGATCCCTCTCAAGTCTCAACTGGATCTTTACAATATTGCATCTAAACTGGAAAAGCAAGGATAAAGGGATGATGTAGATAAAATCAACATAATACTTCTTTATTTGATAAGACTAAACACAAAGTTAAATCTATATATAAACAATTAAGTCTCAACAATAGCACAAAGATCGTGTGAACTCCAAAAAAGTAATACAGTAAGAAAGGTAGACCTATGGAAAAAATGCAAAAACTGTTATAGGCTAACTTTAAAGCTATGAAAGATGGAAACAAAAAAGATCCCTGTAGGTACCAAATGACATTTAGTATGTGTAAATTAGAATCCAAATAAAACGCACAAATATATTAAGCTATATTTCAGTTTATCAGTTTTTGTGATAAATTTAGGGAACTAATCACAACATCATACCTTAACAATTTATCCATAGATTTAATAGAGCAAACAGAAGTTAACATAGATTTGACCGCACATTTATACTTAATGTCAAACTTTGGTGAGTAATCTGGTCGTAAACCTTCTTAGAGCCTCAACAGCCATAAAGTTCCCTTACAATTGAGATTTCCACGCTTCTGATATAACATTACATAAGTTTTTGGGACCTCACTTTTGATATAACATTACATAAGTTACTAAGTAAGCATGAATAATTACATCCATACATTAGACAATTCAGAAACATAAACTTTTACTAAGTAAAAGTTCCAAAATTCTTAAATATACGAGAATCTCGATATATAAATATATTATGCTGACAACATTACTTCTAGTCAATCACCATCATGGTATAAGTTTGCTTAAAAAAGTAAAATGTTTACTGCTAGAGAATCCAGTGTCAATATTTAGGTTACTACTATTCACACCCCAGTTTACACTTCTGGCTACCAAAACTAAAAGCATCCCAAATATTTCAAATATCCTCTTCTGGCCACCGTGTAAGTTAAATACCTAAAAATGCAGAGGCCACCAGCAGCTACCTCTACACGAACACTTACTTCCTCACTTAGAGTTCTTCCACTGCGAAACAAATACTCAAAGTCAAATAGTTCAAGAAAAATTAACATAATCCATTTTCATAACCATATTAGCAATTTTACTGTTAACAAACGAGTACTTACTTCGTCGGTTGTGAAATGATTCATCACAAATCAACATTTACGTCTTTTGAGTCATTTGATCGAACATTTTGCATCATATTATCACAACTATCATGTTTATCATCCAATTTGTCATCATTCAAATACTCCATCTATCAAACGACCAAAAAAAGTATCTTTTTCTTAAAAGACGTTACGTAAGTTATACAGATAAAAATCCTATAAATCAAAACTTACATTTTCATTCTCTATTACAACGTCATCAAATTTAATATCCTTCAAGCATGAATTTCCAGCATAGTGGAAATTTTTTCCTAAAACACAATGGAAAACCCTAATCATTAAAAAAAAATCATAACAACATGTTCTATATCATAATAAAAAACAAGCAATTGTAACCTCTTTTTTATTTTTATCTTCCATCTCTAACAGGCACAAGAGGAACATTGGCTTTTGTCAGGATTTATTATGTGAAATTGTAGAGAAGTATGTGTTTTTTAGGAGAAGTACGGTGGTTAATGATTGAGTGAAGGAATAAGATATGGTGGCCAGAAGAATATAAAAAATAATCATTTGTATTAAATTTATATAGGTGGTCGGAAGTGTAAACCGGGGTGTGAATAGTAGCACCCTAAATATAAGGGAAAAAACTGTTACTGGATTAAAGGATATAAAGCCATTTATGATAACAGAACAAGTTGACATTCTCAAGGATGAAAATATCAAAATGCAATAATGATTTAAAAGAGAATTTTGAATAAGTTGAAATAAATACAATTAGTCGAATTAAGGATCTGCGTCAAAACTGTGATTGCTAAAAATTCTCGCTGAACATTGAAATTCTGCAATTCACTTCTTTGTTTTGTTAGAGACAATGCACAGTATTCTACTAATTCTGTTTATTATGATGTATTGCTAGTGTGAATATATTACTGGAAATTATATATCATGAATTAAGAAAATAATGAAGGAATAACATAATTCATATTTGAGTTTAACAGTAGATATACCTCTTAACTAATGTAATTTATCATTATTTCTCCATCTTTTTATGTCATTTTGAGCGCTATCACATTAACAACTATGTTGTCCAAATATACTCAATACAACGTTTTTATTGAAAATGTTGAAAATTTATGACTAAATTCCAGTGAAAACTAGATCTTTCATTTTGCGGTTTGATTGGCAATCAAAATCACCAAAAACCATGGGATTAGACCCGGGAAAAATATGCATGCTTCTATGTATGCCTTTACACGCGCACACACGCGTTTACGAGGTTGTATAACCCATTTTGATTTAATATGGTTATGAGTATTAAGCTTATGATGAATAAGGTAATAAGACAAATGTGTTTATATGTGTGTACACTTAAATGTATAAATATATATTATTTAGAGTGGTATATAAAACTATGGAAAATCCTTTACCTTGTTACTGGCTAAAATTTTGTATTAGGAAGAGGGAGTGCACATACTTTTAGACCATTATAAATATAATTACTATATGTATATGTGTATGTGTGTGTGTGTGTGTGTGTATATATATATATATATATATATATATATATATATACGGTATGTATGTACGTATAAGTTTTTGGTATATAACTACATATATATGTGTGTATACTGTGATATTATTATATGATGCTTTATTAACTAACTTACTCTCTTTTCGAATTGTATTATTATATGATAATTAATACAAAACCTAAGATAAAAGTGCATAAAGTGGAAGTTCTGGGTAGCTGCACAAAACTTGGACAGTTGCCTAGTAGAAATGTTATCCAAAACCTCATAAGCTCACAGAAACATAAATTCGAACTATCAAAATTTACAGTAGGAAGCCATGAAAGATATATAGAAATTGAAGCTTAATTACGCAATACAGACTATAACTATTATCGATTTGAGACTTTGACGAAAGCAGGACCTTAGCCCAAGATCATACTACTTGTTAATAAGAAAAATTTATATATTAGCAGTAACGAAGTAAATACGATAAACATATTTAAATACTGATGTACAAAAACCAAAATACCCATATGTAATATTATCAGTCCAATTTAAGATTGCTATTATACAGTCAAAACTATAATCCATATGACCATCACAACTAAAGACTCGTGTTTGTGGAAAAAAATATCCAGAATATCAAGTAATGTCAATGAACTCAGATTACTTTATGCAATTTAAAGCTAAGCAGACTATAAAATGGAGTCTAAATATATTAGGAAATTTATTAATAGGTGTTAGGAACCAAGTTCCATGTAATATGCCAGTCAATACAATGAACTTTACAAAACCAGTATTATTCATATTCTAATTTCATTTTCAAAGGTCTAAAAAAATTAATTGATTAAAAAACTAGCCCAAAAAAATTCATGATATAAAACATTAATTTAGATATACTTCGATATTTACCGTGAACCTCATAAGTCCTCTCTATCTGCCATATGGAAACCCATCTACCAATGAAACTAGATTCAATTTCTCCCCTTCAATCCATCGTGATTCCTCTGCACCTAAATAATCATCAACTATTTGTGATCGACCCTGAAAACTACATACCTAAGTAACCATTAACTATTTGTGATTGAATCTGAAAGCTCCATATGTCCATACCGTACACCCATGTCAATTAAATATTTAATGGATAAAAGGATTCAATAGTTGGTTGGAAACTTGATTGACGTGAATTAAAAATGATTAGGAAGTTCTAATTAGGGTTCTTGCTATTTGGGAAAGAGGAAAAATGGGGGAGCGAAAAGAGCACCGGGAAAATGTTTTCCTCGGCTGAATGCTAGCGATTTGTCCTATTCGATTAAGAGCTCATATCCATCGTTTATATTTTAATTATATGATCGAAGGGCATTGCTAGAACGGCCGAAAGAAAAGCGGTGAAAATCATCGAATCTGGAAATATGCGGTAGAAAAGAAACGCGAATCATGGATGGAGAAACATCGAAGGGTCCTTGTAGATCCCGCAATTTCTGACTAATTCAATGCCGGTTGATCTAGCATTTTTGATGATCGAATGAATCAAAATAGCTATCCTCGTCATATAATTTCGTTATTTCCAATGTAGGACATGGATCGCTAACATTAAATACAACGGTATAAAATGGCTGTTGAATAAACTGGTTTTCTGGGCAATACTAAAAAGCTTGTTGCCTTTATTATGACCTCTAACAACACTAGGCCGATGTTGTAAAAAATACTAATGACAATGTTCGTAATAAATTGTTCAAATACGAGAATTAATAATATAAGGAAAAGGTTACTAAGTACAATATTGGTAAAAATGTAAAATAAACATCGTATTAAATATAAACTGTGAATGTTACACTAAGAAAAAATTAGAATTTACAATTGTTCTCTTATGCTGTTGACTAACTTTGAGTATACAATATTAGATAAATATTACTAAATATTGTCAATCTACAACTTTAAAAAAAAACATATTTCAATTGCTATACATGCGTTATGAAAACCAAGTATAATACAATGGAAAACATTCATTGTTGGTGATTGTTTTCTACAACACTTAACCAAATATTGTAGATATTTTGTATTTTACTCATTTGTACAAAGAACGTTGTTTGAAAAAATTTATTACAACATCTCTATCAATTAATGTTTTAAAACATATGTTACTTTACGACGTTTCGGTGAACTGTTGTAAAATCAATGTTGTAAAATGGTATATTTGTTGTACTGAGTAATATTTAATTATCAATTATTTAGTGCTACATAACCAAATTAAATACTGAATATTAATTGAAAATTATTTAATAGTAATATTTAATACTATAATTATTCGTCCTTAATTATACTTATTAATTATCTAATGTAATTAATATATATTAACTGTAATTTACCAGTCCTTAATTATAAATTTGAACTAAATTGAGTAAGTTAAAATTTTATAATTTATTTATTTGAAATAATTTTTTATTTTAATGAAATTTTGCAATTTTTTCCATGTAATTCGCAATTATTAAACGCATATTACACAATTAAAATAAATAATCAATAATTATAAATTAGTTGAATTAAAAATCATGAATTAAATTCCCCTGATTAAGTGCTCTTCTCGAATATCTTGTTCGTAGTTGCAAACTTATACTTCATTCACCCATCGTTCTTGCTTAAATGTATATAGCACACATATTAAAAAAATCATGTTGATTCAATCCTTTCATACGGAGAAGATTCCCTCGAAAACTTTTACCAATTTGTATAGTAGTAAATTAGTTATTAATGATTAACTATTAAATATTAGTAAATAATAAATATTAGTGACATATGATTAATATAATATTATTATTAATTAATAAATATTAGTAGCATATGATAAATATTATAAGTAATGCTATATTATAGTTAGTAATTAGTAACATATGACTAATATATATAATATTATTAATGATAAATAATTAAATACTAATAAATATTAATTTTAAGAAAACATTGTGATTATTAATTGTTTATTATTGAAAATTCACAGCAGACATTCATTATAACGATTGCAATGGGCATTTTTTGGCCATTGTAAAATTGGCACCTATTGCAACGGTCACTATTTGCCCATTGTAAAATTGTCATCTATTACAACGGGCATTTTGTGAATGTTGTAAAATTGTTATCTATTACAACGGGTCGGAAAGAACCATTTTAATAGAGACATTTTACAACGGGCTTCCAGTGCCTGTTGTAAAAAAAGGCGTTGTATAGGGCATCTATTACAACGGGCCTTAATTGACTGTTGTAATAGTCCTCTATTACAACGGGCAGCCGATGCCCGTTGTAAAAATGACGTTGTAATAGATTGTTTTTGTTGTAGTGAAATTATACATGGGCATAATTTTGATTCACAATTACTTTCCGTTGATTATTCATTTTCTTTACTTTTCCATTTCATAGAATTATGTTGTTTTAAATGTTTGCATAGGGGGGACAGAGCTTCTCTCTAGAACCTGGTGGCCAGTTTGAGCTTAGTGGTGCACCCCTTAAGACACTGCATCAGGCATGTGCAGAAGTAAATTCACAACTATACCAAGTACATACTATGGGTTTAATTTAATACATGGCAGAGATAAGAATAACATTAGGATTCCGGTCCGAATTTTATGATTCTAGTATTACTGATAAGAGCAGTAAAATGTAATTTTGTTTTTTTGTAACTGATAAGAACAGGATAGATAAGATATATGCCTTACAGGTAGGACATCTTTGATAAGTTCGTATATGCCTTCTTTTTGCTGCGATTTCTAAAAAAGTGAAAACTCTAAAACTTTATGGATTTCTTATTATGTTTTTCGAACCAATGCATGTTATATTTGAGTTTGTTATTTTGATTTCTTAGATCTTTGCTCGTTATTTTATCCTGTTGTCTTTGTGTATTTTTTAGGCTTGAAATTCTGGATTTTATTAACTATTGGGTCACACCACAATTACACATAGCTGCTATGGTGAACTTCATTGCAAACATTACAACCAAACATATTTGAAAAACATTTCCAGCTTATTACTTTATTTTGAGACGTGTCCAATTTATTCAAGACTTTCAACTTTTCTTTAAAATAAAAATTAAAACTTGGATTTGATTTTTAATCCGTTTTGTCATCGTTTTTATCTTTATTTTGTTTTTTTCTTATACCAGGTATAAAAATATCGTTTCTAAACAGGGAAGCGTTATTATATAAGCATGTCCTTAATGAATGTGTAAAAGTTTCGTTTACAGGTTATGCACTTCGATAATGATTATGAACCAAAAATCTTAAATAATTAAATATATCCTATTAAACAAATGAAATGTTATTCAGTTGAAACTAGGAAATAAGTATGGATACCATAACTTCATAAAATTGCTTCATGCAATCAGCAAAGAGTAATACTATTCGACCGTAAAACTTGCTTGTCCTTCCGGTATATGCATTTCTTGTTATGTTTTTTGAACCTGTGGATATCATATTTGATTTTTTTTTTTCATCATAAAGCAATGAAAGTAGTTTGAAATCTTAATTCTACTCCTATAAAAAGTCACAATCCAAATTAAGTTTTCAAGGTTAGAATGATCTATAGAAATTCAAGGAAAATGATTGGTGTGTAAATTATCCTTAAGAGTCGTATTCTAAAATCATAAATAGTATGACTATATATGAATAAAATAAAAATAAAAGTATTTTATGAATTTTTGACATGCAAAATACATGTTATTACATAGTTTATGATGGAATCATAATGAATTCTACAGTTCAAAATTAGCTCAAAAGTTCCAGACAAAGACAAAAATATCGTTGAATATAAGGATTGAAACAAACTGGAATTTAATCTAGTTGGAAAATTGCTCTGAAAAATAATGAGCGATTTTTGATCTGATATTGATTTAAATTATTATTTTGTAAGATGTAAGAAGTATTTGTTGAAGATAAAGATTTTATAATAATTAATGGTATTTGTTATGGAAATATGATGACAACAATGTTTGAATTTTGGATGATCAATAAGGGAAGCTCTTAACTTTATCACTGAAGTATTTGTTATGGAAATATTGCATGAAGTCAATCAATGAACTGTTAGTTCTATTTAAAAACATGCGCTAGAAGTGATGATAAATTTATAGATGTTATTATTTGTATATCGGGAAAACGAAGTTTGAAGTGTTTGATAAAAAACTGTAATTAGTATCTATATTATTAAAAGAGAAAGATTAAATTCCTAAGGAAGTGACATTGATTTACATGTTAGAAGAGAAAGTTTTAATTGGTAACTAATACCATTTGTCTTTACTTGTAGATAAAAACAGGAAACTTAATTTCATGTAAAAGTTAGAAAATCAATAAAGTTGCTGATGATACCAATTCATGCACTAACTTGAAGATATCAAATATTCATTCAGTTCACCAAGCAAAATTATGAAAATGAAATGGTGAGATGAGATATAAACTAATACATTCTGTCCTTTCCACAAAATAACATATTAAAAAAGTACGTACAACGTAAAATATAAAATAACCCATGAATCACATGAAATTCAAAACAAAGTTATGACTGGTTTCAAGTTATCAAATTATCAAATATAAGTTGTTTCTAATTTGATACTGTCTTTTGTGGATGGGTTTATCATGAAAAAGATTTTTACAGAAATGGCACTCTGGTTTCATATCAAATTATCAAATATTTTCTATATTTCCTTTTTTTATTTGAAGTCATTTAATTGCATTTTCAAATAAGTTGTTTTGTCTAATGCACTTAGGCACATTTTTTTACTTCTGCTACCCCTTTACCAAAGTTTTATATTCGCAGGATATTTGACAGAACCCTCATGTTATCGGTACTGTATGACATATAACAACCAGTGCTAAATAATATATATATATATATATATATATATAATATCATTGCCAACCAAATTATACATTTGTACAAGTTAATGTTCTTGCATGGAACATATTGAGTTGAAGTGATGTGATTTATTTTGCTTTATGGACGTGGGTTTGAACTGGTAGTGTTTGAATAAAGCTGCTAAAATGCTGGTATAATAAATACACTAAGTAAGTTCATGGTTAGTAACTAGATATTAATAAATACACTTAGCAGGCGTAATAATTTTCTTGTTGAAATTATATGGATGCAAGAATACATTTATGGCAGGTTTAAATTATTAGCTGTAGTCCAATATATGGATTAATTATAAATGACATGGTCATTATTATGCGTTGGAATGCAAGATCGTTAATGTCTCCAAATAAAAGTCTACATTCCGTAAAAGGCTATCGAAAGTTATGTATATATAAGGCACTAAGTAACCATGTGGGCATTTCCTTCGTTTAGATTATGAATCTAATGACAGTTTCTTTTGCAAGGTTATCGGTGTAAAGCCAAAATGTAAAGTAGAAGCTTTGGTGAAGGCTGTGTTGATTGTTCCAACCATGGTTTTCACTACTTGCTTACAATACTAATTGATTTTCACCACTTTCTTACAATACAAAATAAAAATACATACTACGAATTGCCTAATTTGCTAATCTCAGTAAAACCTAAAAATAGAATAGCGTTTAAGGTGTTATGTGACTTGTTTTGTTAAAATTGATGCTAGCAATGATTTTTCAAAGAGAAACCATGGTGATTCGGTATTTATCTAAATGAACAAATGATCAAACTGTATATATGGAGTTTGAACAATATTGGATTTAGTGATACAAATCGTATTCAGCTGAACAAGGTAACCTAAGGTTAATTGATTATAGGATACCAGAATTAAAGTAAATGTGATCAAATTTGTTTTAAGAGGTAGGAAACTGGTATGCAGAGTGCTTGGTGCATGCTGTGTATTTTCAGAGTTAGCATCAAGCGTAGTTCACGTATGCTCCTACTCCTGTACCATTAATCGAAATCCTATTATTAGTGGTATTTGGAATGCAGTGCTCTCTAGTGGATGTTGCACGGGTCCATGACCTTTTTCTATCTCTTATGTTACCTTTGATGTGCGAGGCGGTTTACAGTAGTGGAGGTATGAACAACAGTTGGATTATTTCAACTTCTTCGCATTGTCACTTTCTATCAATGTCGGCGGCCTGAGATTGACAATTCCAACCTTTTCCTCTTGATCGTACAGCGCAAAAGGGGTTTTAGAAAATCATATGTTAAAAACTATTTAACTGTTAATAAATTATACCGGTTAGACTATTCACAGAAATACATTTAGTTTCTAAATCAGTTTTTTGGAAAATTGGTTAGTTGTAAGATAGTTTAGCGAAGTAGATTATTTCCCTTTTACAAAGTCCTGATTTGTGGTTGCCAATTCCTTTTATAAGTCTTTTCCTCTATGATTCTCTTGTTTAGAGCTTCAAGAGTGATTACATATTATACAAATGTAATATGTACATTCATTTTGATCTTATTTTCTTATGATTGGTTTGTTTTCTTTTGAGAAAAACTAGAGGTTATATTTTGTAAGGAGGTCTTCCTTTGCTTGTATTGCAGTAAAAATCAGTTATATATAATTTTATCATCATTAACAGCATGGCTTGTTCCCATATTTTGTCTATTTTACAGTGAAGGCAGATCGGTGTAAATCTATTTTTTTATTTTGTAGTATGTATCATTCATCAAGTACGAATAGCTAGGCCAATTCATTAAAACTATTCTTATGTGTGGTTGTGATTACTTTAGACATGGAGGTGTTGTGATTTGTGACATGAAAATCACATATGTTGTAATGTTGATAGAGACGAGACGTGGTTGTGCTTGGCGGTAGAAGAGATGGTGCAACAACAGAAATAAGGTTAAAAGGAGCAGTTTGGCATTTAAGCGTTGGATTTTAGCTCGGTCTTTCTGTGACTTATTCTGCAAGTATTGAGGGGATACATTCCTAATATATGTCTGAGAGAAAAATTGGATATTTTTCCTAAGCCTTCTATTCTCCTATAAAAGCAGCACATAGGGTTGGATTAATGTATGACCGAATAGAGTGGTGGCTGCGTGCCTCTAGGGCTTGATGCCCTAGAGAGGATTGATGCCTCCCAGTTAATCCAAGGATTTGTCGTCGTTCTTCATTGTTCTCCTTCTCAAACAAAAGTTGTAGTCATCTAGATATTCTTTCCCTATCTCAATAAGGTTATTGATTCTTGTAATTTTGTTTATTGTTGGTTCTGATCCATTGAGTATAAACAAAATTTGCTTTTTGTGGATCAATAAAGAGGGTGGTTGGGTGGAATATCTTGTGTTTGTGCGTCTATTTTCATATCTGTGTTTGTTTCCATAGAAATCATCTTTATGTAATTGGGTGAAGAAGATCCTGGTCGCTTCCGCAAAGGCGCAATTTTCATAGCAGTTGGTATCAGAGCTAGATCATCGCAAAGCTTAGAGTGATTTTGAATTAGAAAAAATTGATTTTTATTCGGAAAAAGTTGACTTTTTGTTGAAAAAATTGATTTTTTTTAATGTCGGATATGATGGCGCTGTTGGTGATGACTAATTTTGATTGGGGATTTGAAGACCTCAATTGTTTGGTTGATGGAGATGAAGAGAAGCCCTCAGATGTGGATGAGGGAAGATGGAAGAAGACGAAGATGTTGACAATTGGTTTGATTTGCCTATAGCTAGGTGATTCGGTTCATGTTTTCGACAGGGGTCTTCACGTTGATGATGCTCGAGGGATCATGAGTGATCGAGGAAGGAGCTCAGGTCAAGTGGTAGACGGGTGTCGATGTGGAAGGCGAGTAACGGTTGAAGAACCTAGTCCACAACAAGGTGGAGAGGTTAATTTGGTCACTACTGATGTGTCGACAGGGGTCTTCACGTTGATGATGATCGAGGAAGGAGCTCAGATCAAGTGGTAGACGGGTGTCGTTATGGAATTGCAAGCACTTTTATACCGTTGGTTTATGCGCGGTGCAGCTCATGGTGGTAGATGCATCTTTTGCATACGGTGGGTTGTGTTTGTAGTTGAGGTGTGGTCGTAGTCCTTTCAAATCGACTGAGTGTGATTGTTGCCCTGAAATCAATTGAGTCCCTGTACTTCGAACAGGTGGGATGTATCTCGTTGCCTGAAAATCGAGGTTGGTTTAACTGAGAGTAGGTGTCATTGAAAGAGCTAGATGATTTGTGTGTTGAAAGTTTGTTTGATATGATGTGATTTCATATCAAGGTGGAGTGTTGTGATTTGTGACATGAAAATCACATATGTTGATAGAGAAGAGGCGTGGTTATGCTTGGCGGTAGAGGAGATGGTGCAACAACAAAAAGAAGGTTAGAAGGAACAGTTTGGCGTTTGAGCGCCGGAATTTGGCCCGGTCTTTCTGTGACTTATTCTGCAAGTATTGCGGGGATATATTCCTAATATATCTCTAAGAGGAAAACTGGATATTTTTCATATGCCTTCTATTCTCCTATAAAAGCAGCACATAGAGTTGGATTAATGTATGACCGAATAGAGTGGTGGCTGTGTGCCTCTAGGGCTTGGTGCCCTAGAGAGGATTGATGCCTTCCAGTTAATCCAAGGATTTGCCGTCATTCTTCATTGTTCTCCTTCTCCAACAAAAGTTGTAGTCATCTAGATGTTTTTTTCCCTATCTCAATAAGGTTATTGATTCTTGTAATTTTGTTTATTATTGGTTCTGATCCATAGAGTATAAACAAAATTTATTTTTTGTGAATCAATAAAGAGGGTGATTGAGTGGAATATCTTGTGTTTGTGCGTGTGTTTTCATATCTGTGTTTGTTTCCATAGAAATCATCTTTAAGTAATTAGGTGAAGAAGATCCTGGTCGCTTCCGCAAAGACACAATTTTCATAACAGGAGGTACGATTAGTTTATTTGGCAGAGTTCAGCCTTGCGTTCGTTTATTTGGCAAAGTTCTACATTTCATTTTCTATGTTTACTTTTGTTTGCATATAATAAAGTTGATGTAAATAGCCAAAATGTCGCCACTCTGAATCTTGTGCTTTAGAAAGAATATGATCTAATTATATATTGCAATTATCAGCTTTGGAGATGGGTAAATACAATATTAGGGTCAATGGAATTGCCTGAGGCCTTCATTTGAACGATGAATACCCGTCAGCTATGGGGAAAGAGCACGCTGGAAAATCAACCAGTACAGTGATGCCTCTTCTTAGATGGCTCGATCCGAAAAACGACATGGCTTCAACTGTGCTATACATGGTGTCTGATGATTCAAGGTACATGACCGGCACCACCGTCTTCGTTGATGGTGCTCAATCTCTTGTTAGACCTCACATGAGATCTTTCATGTAAGGGTATTGTATTATAATCTTTGGAACATACTATTAAATACATGCAGCTGCTCTCGTTATCTATAGTTCCTTTATTATAAAAATTGATATATATATATATATATATATATATATATATATTGCATAATAAAATGGTTGTGTGATATTGTTATTCTTATTGAGGTAGGTTTGATAAATGATGAACTCTGACATGTATTCTCATGTTTTATGCCAGTGAAAGTATTTAGAAAGAATATGATCCAATAGTATTCTCATGTTCAATTGCAGTCCTGAAATCGATCTAAAATGCCAGGTCATGTATATACAGGGTGTATGCACATTGCCATATTTTGCTTATGACAAACTAATAATGTTGTTATTTAAACTGTTTCACTGGAAATATCAACTTCTTTGCAAATACTCTAAACAAATATCCAGTAGGCTAACACAAACTTTGCTATGCAGGTTAGTCAACTGAAGTAAGGGACTGCTGTGGATGGATTGTGGTTTGTTTACTGAATACTGAAGTATGCCTATATATTCAGTTAATTTGCATCATGTACTATATACTAAGGTTTGAAGCATGCCTATATATTCAGTTAATTTGTGTTGTAGACAATACTTGTGCAGCTTATTACTGTTTAAGGTTAAGCACGTGTGTCTGCGGAATAGGCTTGAGAAAAAAAATTCATAATGGTAGCAATGTGATTCTAGGGATATAGTTTCCTCAATTGAATTTATCCACGGCCTAGAGCCGTGGATAAATTATAAAAGAAAATTACTATTTCAAATTGCTACGGCTTAGAGCCGTGGCAAAATAATATTCTGCCACGGACCAAAGCCGTGGCAAAACAGAAATCTGCCATGGCTTTGGACCGTGGCAAAATTCCAGATTGCCACGGCTTGGGTCGTGGCAGAGCCATGGCATAATTTTTGCCATACACATTTTTGCCACGGCCTGAAGCCATGGCATAACCAATTAGCCACGGCCCAAAGCCGTGGTAAAATTGCTTTTTCTAGTGTAGTGTATTTATTGCTCAAAATCATAATAGGATAGTGTTATGATTTGTCAGAGTGGGTAATATATTTACAACATGTATGGATAATATCACAATATTAGAGTTCTATTTGTGTGTGTGTGTTTAATTACTGCAAAACTTATAGTGCATATCTAAACATACTTAAGAGTACAAAAATATCAAATAAAAGACATCCACTTAAGATTTTTGTTCTAAAATGACATAATGGAATGAGGAAACAAAAAAACCTTATCAATGTACTCCTGAAGCAATTTGATTCATCCCATATAATCTTGATCTTCTACTAACAACGTAATAGCCTTAGAATTAGCTCTAGGTCCATCGAATTGAACTAAAACTGGATTTCTATACACATCTTCCAGTAGAAAACTTGAAGAATTTTCCCTCAGCGACCTAAAAATAATATTTAAGGCTGAGTCACGGTTAAATTGATTCAGTACAAAATTGTTAAAAATATAGTAGTAAAAACATACTTATAAGCTTTTCCTTTTAAGTCCACTGGCAGGATGGACAACAGGTTTTCCAGTTGATGCTACTCCAGGATCATTTGACCATCTTTTCACACTCATCATTGCCTACCATTAGGGCTGTCAATTTCCTACACGACCTGAAACCCGACCCGAAACCCGCACAAAAATTAGCAGGTTAACCCGACCTGTTTAGTTGGCGGGTCATTTTCGGGTCAACCCGAATTTGACCCGTTTATAAACAGGTGGGTTTAGGGTTCACCTGCTAACCCGATTTTGATCCGCCAAACCCGATTATATGTTGCATCTCGTTCATACTGTTAACCTTTTATATGATATTAGTGTTAGTCTTTTATGTATGCAGTAATCATTATGCTCATATATTCTTGTTTAAACTGTTATATTTTACTAATTTATTTTTCTATGCTATTAGTTATATTTTACTTACAACAACCGTATCTCTTCCATATTATTAGTCTTTTATGTATGTAGCATGCTCATATGTTCTTATGCATGGAGAATAATTTTTGGATATAGTGATTTCATACTTTACATATGGGCTGCCCGTTGATGATTTTGTAACTTGTTTCCTGTTGGTGATTTTGTAACTTGCTGCATGTTGGTGGTTATATAATAGTGTTATCTGTTAGTGATTTGGTGCTTTTGTTGTTTATATTAATGGGCAATATTTGCCAAAGGGTCTAATAGGTAAACCCGACCCAACACGAACCGACATGACCCATTTAGTTAAACAGGTTAAACGGATCGAGTCGGGTCACCCGTTTATAAATGGATCGGGTTAGGGATTGGAAAAAACGACTTATTTAATAAACGAGTTGACTTGACCCATCTATAAATCAACCCGAACCCGACTTGACCCGACTTGAACCCGACCCGACACGACCCATTGACAGCCCTACATGACATTATTATGTATAAGCGTGTTCACATATAAACAATTCTTAATTGTTCTACCCAAATATTAAAGCAATCTTATAGTTATTGGAGAAGCACCGCAGTTCCAGTCATTGATAGGATTTTTCAAGTTTTCACAGTAACCATATAACCATTTAAACCAGCTACAAGTATGCGATAACTTATATGACCAAGAACCTACACAAATATATATTTTTAGCATTGGAAAATTGTGTAGTTGTTAAATTTAATTTATACTAGTGTGTAACCCGTGCGTTGCACACATTATTTTTTAAAATGTAACAGTTGCACTATTAATGATAAAAAATGAAAGAGTATTTTGCATCGTTCGATAATTTAAGTAAAATAATTGATTTTTAGAATATATTTTTTAAATTATAATGTATAATTTCATGTTATATATATTATACTTTGTGTTTGACAAAGAAAATATCTTTGTTGTTTTTACTTATTTAATCAAGTGATTTTTTTCAAAATATGTTAAATATTTAGTTATGTTATCTATTTACATAGTGGATTCAAATGCGCAGATAGTAAGAAAAAACAAAGAAGAGATCATTAAAAAATTGAATAATACGATATTATTGGTTATGCTAATAAATTTCATTATGTACTCAAAAAGTTTTTATATTTGATTAAAAATTAATTTGTTATGTAAAATGTGACGAAATATTGTCCTGCTTGTTGTGGTTTTTTAGTAATTTGGATTTGTATTTGCGAATACATGTGGTATCACATTAATTTTTTGCATTTTGTTGTGAATATGTACAGAATTTAGAATAGATGTAGTAGACTTAGTCATATTCTCTTAGATTAAATGTGTAAAGAAACATGTTAAGTGAAGCAAAGTAATGAAAATATATATTATTAACTGAATTTATGAAATAGACATGTATGGGTTAAAGTAAAACATCATATATGAATTTTATATAGTAAAATAATGATTTGCAAAATGCTAGAAATGTCCATATTTAACAATATTTATTATGACTAAAATATGTGGAATTATGAGTTCATTGAAGATGAATCGTACTATTGTCCATCAACAAAAAAGTGAAAACTTCAGCATAAATCATGTCATATCTTCCAAACAAATTAGATAAATAATTGTAGGTGCATGATTACATGCAAATCACATGCAAGCCTAAGATTAGTTATCACTCCTTATTGAAACAATACTTAGTCAATATATTATAAATTATTATTTAAGCAGCAATTTATGCAGTGATGCAATCCAAACAGCAGTCTATTTGTTTTTTATTTCAGATGATTCAACAAAGTAACTAACTACTTTCACATATTGGAAGCCTATATTCGTTCAGTACTTTAAAATAAGCAAAATCAGTTATAAATCCAGTTTATACAACTTTTGTTCAGAAGTTCCATGGGTACACTGTAAATAAACGATCGTAATCCAAACACATATGATATTTATTGTAGGTCCATGGTTACCATAAACCTAAAAATAAATCTAGTAGCAAGACAGCAGCCAGATGCAACAAAAAATAAAGCCCATTTATAGAAGCCATGGGAAAATTGATGTCAGGTGACAAAATCGAAATCTAAAAATAAATCAGAAAGAGGGGAACCGTTATTTGTAAAAGAAAAAACATGTGAAACCTTACCTCAAGAATATCCCTAGCCTTATATTCAAAAACATATTTACAAAAATAGCTATAAAACCTGCAAATAGAAATATGTATCTAGATAACAACAAATAACAATGGTAAAGATACTAAATATAAACCATAGAACAACAATTTACCAAATAGTTCAACCACTTGGGTCTCTGGAGACAAACATCCATTTACAGTCAGCTCTATATATAGTTTCTACACATGCACACATTAGTTTTATATAGTTTATACAATAGATAAATGCATATGAAAATGTCAATGTTAGCAAAACAACTTAATCGGATGCATTTCAAAAATTAGACAAAAAACATAGAAACTTGACAATTGTTTCGAACAAAAAACATATTCTAACATTTTTATCACACCCGGGGATTGAGATATTTCCATCATACCACTGTGCAGCCACGACACTCTCGATACTATCTGCAATTAGATCCCTGCTCTACAAACTGTAGCACATTCCCCTTGTCCGCATAGATATTGCATCACTAACTCCAATGGTATTAAATCTAAATCCAACCATACCGCTCTCCTTAACACCTTCCTTAACCACTTCAGCCGACTTCAACAGATGCATGTTGCATGTGTTGCCTTCATACCTATAAAATAAAACAAACAAATATATAGTAGTATCAGAAAGAAATGCTGATAATTACCCTCTCATTGAGTGAATAGCTAGATTAATCGGAGACGATGTTGTTTGTAAAAACCAAGCAGTTATGCTGAAAATTTTCTACTATAATAACGATGGAAAAAAAAATTATCCTAAAAAAATGAAAACTTACCAGCTGGATAAAAAAAAGTGACGGATCCAGATCATTTCCTAAAAAGTCTATAAGAACATAGTTCAAAAAATGGAAAGAAGTATCAACCACTTCAAATGCTAAAGATGCTTTTAGGATTCAACCTGTTTATGGTCAAATTAAAAAAAAAATTACAGTTAGCAGAATGCCATCTATTATAGCTCCCTGATGAATATAATCACTAAACTAAGAAGACGGCCTATGTAAGAAATTTTTTCTTTATCGCTTGAACCCACAATCAGTTTAGTAATCCACAACACAATCATTTCAATTCGAACTATGAAAACATATTCAAATATATTGTTTTTATTAAAAAATGGTACATAATATTTATAAAAATATTAATACTTGAGTAGGAAATCTTGCAAAAGCATGCCATGAAAAGATCTGAAAGTTATATGATAATAAGTTCAACGCCTATTTTATACTCTAAGAAAGGCAGCTGAACATGTACAAAATAGGAAGAATATTAGAAAATTTACTTACAGGTGCCCAATTGCTAAAAGAATAAATTCATAATATTTGTATAACATCTCGAACTATTATACCAGTATATTCACCACTATTTTGAACTGAGATAGAGATTTATCTCCTTGTAGTACATATTCCATGGTTGGGTGCTAAAAGTTTAACAATTTGTATTACATATAATAATAAAAATAGTGTAAGATGTTTTGATAAATACAAAAAGCTAGCATAGAGTTAGATTTCAATTTCCTAAACTATTTGTTTTGAGGAGATAGATTTACCGTCTTCTAATAAATATTTCATGATAGGGTGATAAAGTTCGATTATTTGTATTATTTGTGTTTTTATTTAAATGGAAACCACGAGATGTTAGATAATTACGAAACTCTAGTGTATAGTCAGACATCTAAACTATTCACTTAAGCAATGTTACTTCCATTTTTTCTTTTTCCATTAAAATTATAATTATAATGCTTACATTAGTATCCATATCCCATATTAAGCAAATTAAAATAGTACTTGGAAAACATAGTAGTGTCAATTTCAGAGGAAAATGCAAATCCATCAAAACGATATTTTTTAAACATACTAAGTGACCTCTACATAAAAATCCATTTTTACTCAAGTAATTATATAATTTTAAACTGATTTTCACGTCGTCAAAGTTTAAATAAAAGGTTGCATTGCTATTGAGGGACATATAATTATGAAATGTGAGATTAGCTTAAAAACCATTTAAATATTATGTGTTCTAATGATAAACATGGCTATATCAAAGATCTCAATGGATATCACACAGTCTCAATGGCAAATCTCAAACAATATCATGCAAGTGGATATAATTAAATGCAAACTGTACCCGTATACATGGACACAAAATCATCTCATCCCAGTTGGTTGTAGATCCACAACTGCAAGCAGTAACTTCTGTAGCAATCGGTAGATTGATGAAATGTTTTCTCTTTGTTGCTTCAAGCTGTTTTTGTAGTTTCCTTAATTCGCTTCATAAAATTCCTGTATATTCTTTGGTTTTGTGTATGATAGCCCTACAAAAATGGCATAGACGGATATATTAATATATTGTTACAATTGTAAGAGAAATTACAATATGTATACTGATTTTAGCTGTTATGTAAAAACTTGACAATTAAAAATACATACAAAAAATATATAGCAGCAAAGAGCATTAAGTGTTTAACTCGGACGAATGCAAACAACTCGAAATGTCTAGATAGCCAAAGCAAGTTATCATGACTATATAAACTTCAAGACCATGTTGAACAAAACTGGTAGAGATAATTTGAACAATTATCATGTATTAAGGGGAATAAAAACTAAAAAAATGATAGTTGACACTAATCTGAGCCTACCGATAAAAATAATAGGGTTCTTATTAAAATGCCAAAAAATTATAAATGGTTATCCCACATTTTTTCATAATGTCTCTAAAAATTAGGACGTAGTACAGCTATTGTTTATAGGCATTGTTCAATTATTGTTTATATGAACCTTGACTTAATATGGAATAAATTATGCTATTTGTAACTGACATCCATCACAAAACATATAATGCAGTTAATCATTCTTTTGGTTAGGAATAATGAAGATATTATTTACCTTAACCACTAAAGCATGAGTAATAAAAGTTATTTCAATATAGGTCTTACAGTAATATCAAAAGTATACATGAATGATGCTTATCTGTCACAATTTACTGGACATGCAATCTAGGCTCCATGCACTTCAACTTTGTCATATTGCTTATGCAAGTTATTCTTATGCTAAAGCACTTCAGTGTTTTTGTTCTCTTTACTTGTACTTCAGCTGAAATTTAAGTTTCAAGAAGTTGTTACACATTATATGCAGTAGCCATTAAAGTGTCTCGATAAATCAATAAGGCCACCAACATAGTTCAACTGCCTTTTCCAAACTAACCAGAAGCTCACATTGTTGAAGTTTAGCCTAGCATACATGTCCCTGAAGCCATGCAGTCAGTTTTCTCAGCATGTTCATTGTCCTAAATTACATACTTATCAGCTTTTACTCATCATGTACATTGCCTTGAAGTTCAACTGCTTATCCATGACTACCATGATCAACTCAATGTTCATGTATACAACCAACATTGAACTATCCGATCATATCTCAAAAAGCAGCTCCCCGGTGCACTGTTCAATTGACTCGTAAAACTGATCCAATGTCTATTATCACTAATCGTTCTAGTAGTTTTTAACAGCTGTACTTTTATCAAACAAATAACATTGAAATGTTTTTGGTTGTTGATATGGCTTTGCAATGTTATTCCTCTCTTATCAGGTAATATTCCCTTTTGGACAATGAGCCGTCATACATAATCATTTTACATTTACATTTCCATAAAATATGCACTAATTTTCAGTCTTCTTAGAATTCTTAATATATATTTGTTATAATACAATCCAGTCATCTTCTGTATATAAAACTCAATCAACAATGATATCAAATATAGTTGCTAAATTACTGTAAAATTTATATTAGATGGCCTGTAATCTAAAACAGCATCGACTGTGTACTATACTTGATAAATTACCTACTCGGCCTAATTGTTTATAATATTCACAAAGATGATGTTAGTGTAAAATGTACTATGAATCATCACATACTTCCAGTTCAGTTTGATATTTACGATTAGGTATGGTCATGAGTTGCCAAACAGTTTAAGGTCATTTTCAATCTGTGCTTCAGACAAAATATCATAAATCCTGAAATTAAAATCATTAAAGAACAATTTATATAACAAGAAAACGGAGAAAACCAGTAAAAAAAAAAACATGTACCTTTGTTAAATGATTACCGCTCCAGCGCTTTCTGGCTCAAAGCAATGCTTTTTTGTTTACAATGATGGCTGTAGGAATTTCTAAAATAAATCCTGAAATTAAATGCATTGAAGAACAATATATATATATATATATATATATATAAAAGGAGAAAATCAGTAACAAAAACAATACCTTTGGTAAATGATTACAGCCCCAGTGCTTTCTGGCTCCAAGCAATGCCAGATCCGAACATCATTAAGCTTGCACTGGATGAAATTATGGAATTCTGATTATCATCAATTCACATCATTCATGAAATTGAATTGGGATTTCTAAAATAAATCCTGACATTAAACGCACCGAAGAATATTTTATACAATAAAAAAAAAGGAGAAAATCAGTAATAAAAAACAGTACGTTTGGTAAATGATTACTGCTCCAGCGATTTCTGGCTGCAAGCAATGCCAGATCTGAACATTATTAAGCTTGCATTGGATGAGATTATGGAACTCTGATTATCATCAATTCACATCATTCATGAAATTGAATTCTAGCCCCAAAAAAAAAAATCATAAGAAAAATATCAGTCTATTTTATAGTACTATGTACATAATTTATACCCATCAGTGTATTAAATATGTATAATGTGAGCACAATCCGTGGAAAATAACATATCATTTTACAGGTTACATATGTTTCGCTTTAATAGACCGATGCACCAAGCTTAATTTGAACCTTTTAGCTGACATTAAACATTGCCTTAGTGTTCACAAATGATGATTCTATCTAAAATAGTTCAACTGATAGTATTGGCACAATCACAAACATAAAAGGAACAGCTTAAAACATGGTAAAAAATATTTTAGAAATATATGTTATTGTTTAATCGTTAATTACAGCTAGGCCTTGCATGATAAATAATTATTTTCAAAAGTTATTTATTGTTTAAGCTTAAGTCTTACATGATAAATAATCAAAGAAGAAGCTAGCTGTAATTAACAATTAATACTTTGAAATTGTGTAGATACAAATTAACACGATTAAAAATTTTTTACTGTTGCATGTAGAAATCAGTTAAGGAGAAAATAATTTTCCATCTGAAAGTATTCTCGTTGTAATACATAAAACATTGATGCACGTTTTAGAGTACACGTGGGAAAAAAAAATATAAGCTAACCTTCTATTACCGTAAACTGGCATGTTAGGGAATGCATGCAAAATGTGTGCAAAAAATGAATGAAGCTTCATCATAGTTAATGTGATAAATAGTATATCGATCAAGTCAAATATTATGAAACCAAACACTGTTCAATCTCAAAATTGAAGTATATTTTACACTCTGAACTACAACAAATCCTATATGAATGCAAACCTTTGAAATATATACAGCTCTGAAACACGATTGATAGTGCTTCTACATCACTCTGTAGACTAAGATACAACCCAGGACAAAAGAGGATAGTATATCACTTAAATATTAAACTAAGAAGAGCATGATATGAGTACTCACATATAAGAACGGTTGAACAAACATATTGCATGATAGTTTCTTATGAAGTCATACCGGGTGAGTAGAATTTGAAAGAAATATAAATTACAAATTGAAAAACAAAAGATATGATAAAACTTACGCAAGCTGTCCAGTGCGATACTTCAACCTAATGCATCAGGTTCTCCTTTAAGAAGGCATAATAAAAAGGCGTGTACTGTTGATTTTCATGTGTAGATAGGCTTCATGATGCAAATAAAAGTAAAGTATTGCTGAAAAAGTAAACAAATAAACCTATCGAAAAGCCTGGTTGAAAAAAAAATAGAAGGATCTAAACAACGATCTAACTACGATTTGATAATTATTCTATTTGCAAAATGAAGTCTGAAATAGGCTGATAATCCATGTCTCCAAAACTTGGTTCCTTGCTATTAGCAAGTCTATTACCCGGAGAAAACATATTTTTTGACTCGAAAAAATGACTGATAAACTGAAGTAATAAACGATGGAGAGGTAGTAATACTTTTAGATATATCTTGTTAGAATAACTAATTGCCTAATTTCCGTAAATCAAATATCTACCTCATGAACAATTTCATGCTTCCAAAACAAATATACCGTATAATAAGAAATGTAATACTTTTAGATATATCTTATTAGAATATAATGATTTTTTAACATGTACAATTTGAAAATCAATTTGGAGAAAAGTCAATTTTACATGAAGCCACTTAAAAGCTAAATAGTCGGTACAATAAAATTAGAAGCACCAAATTTAGCTTGCAAATCGATATAACAAAAGCAGCCATAAAACTTTGAATGGAAATTGGTAAATAGGCAGATGGTCATTCGTTGCTTCAGGTGGATGACAAATCTATAATATGCAAGATGTTTTCCATATTTCTTGGCAGTAAAATTGGACAACATGGAAAAACTAAGGAAAATCTTTATTGTTTAATAATCTATATAACATGTAAGATGTTAACATATTTCTTGGGTGTCATATTAAGCAGCATGGAAAAACTATGTAAAATATTTATTGTTTAATAATTTAACACCATTACTTTCATTCATGAATAAATATTTTTGTACTTTATTTACCTGGTTGTGACTTATATCAATCTACCATAGCAATATGCAATCCAGGCTTTCGATCTCCCACTATTAAATCCTAGGGTTACATAAATATAAGTCTTCCAAACTAATGGCATAAAACCAATGTAAACCATAAATAGAAAATATTAATAAATCAAGCCAAAATAGTGCTGACAAAATTAAATGCGTAATCATCAACTACTAACTTAAGATAATGGAAACACATCTTTAGTGCTTACGGTGAAGTTACCTTTGTTACCTATACCAAAGATTTAGGATGGTAATAACCAAGTTTGGAGTAGATATACAAAGAAGAAGGAAGAGGGATGGGGAAAAAATCAAACAGTGGAAGCAATTACCTGAAACGCGTTTGAATCCAGAGAAGAAAGCAACTAATGATTTAAATCATAAAATTGACGGTGAGGGCAGATGAATGATTAGCACATGCAAGATTTGAAATCATTTAAATTAAACAATTAGAAGAAACAAATGAAAATCAAGAATTCGAATTTAGCCTAAACTTGAAATCGATGTGTCATCTTCAACCCCAAAGATGGGTGTGTGCAGTGAAAGCCAACCAAATTTCTTCTTGGCTAGTCGATTCAGCTTGAACGATTTGGTGGTGAGGGAGAGGTGAAGGTCAGGGTCGGAAGGGTGTGATTTGGGAACAGAAAGAAGAGATCTGAGGATTAATTGTCATGATCCATGACTTGATTTAGGGTAGGAGGCAAGGTTTGAACAGCTAGCAGAGAAGATGAATAACGGAGGGTTTGAGAAGAAACGAAAAGGAATGAAGTCGACAGGTGTGCGGATAGGGGAAAAGGAAGAAAAATAGGACGGTTGATTCCTTCAAATATTTTGATTTAATAAAAGTATATTTGGAATTTTAAGGAGAGTTAAGGAAAATTGAGATAATTGAGAAAATTATGGAGAATTGAGATAATTGAGAAAATTAAGGAGAGGGCTTGAAATTCTTCTGCTTTACTATTATTTAATAGATCAGCCATAGAAACTTACATAGGCATAATCATAATCAAACTTAGCTGGTAGAGCTTAATACCCAAAAAAATGGCGTATTGCATTGAACTTCTTCCCCTTATAAGTTCCCTCTTTCTGAAAAGGAAACTAGCTATGTGTAATGACTATAGTAAAATTAAAAAGAGTAATTCATTTGACGAAATTTCAGTGTTGCAGATTCTACGATTTACAATTCATAGTTACTTACTAATATCTTGTTTATCTTTGAGTCTACTAGCTAAGCAAGGAGCTTATCTTTCTCAATCTGGACCCGTGATACAAAATAAGTCTTGTTGACATTTCTTGAGTCAATAATATCGGGCAGGATAACTTAAAACGATTGAGGAATCATAAGCAGTGAACGCAATAGTATGCCCGTTTCTTCTGCTTTACATGATTGAAAATGCAACAATTAGGGAATCATAGGCAGAATAAGTTAAAACATTTGGGGAATCATGCAGGATAAGTTAAACCAATCTGGGCTTGGGACTAGTATTTGTAGTTTTATGCGAGCAATTTCACTTCTATCAACGATGAAATCAATTACTTTTACAAAATTCCATTTTTTTTTGGCAAAATGGATGAAATACGTGACTTAGGTTAGCACTATATTCATCTTATGACAATTTTATCCTTTTCATGAGAAACCAAGTTACTTGCAACCTGAGCTTCCCACTTAGTAAAAAAATAACCATTTCATGTTATATCAGTTTGCACTTTCATCAATGTCGAACAGCCATGCACAGACTATGTCTTTACTTCAAACTCAGGCATTCATGCATACACTTTAAATTTGCGCCTAACTTGTGACTCACACAATAACATTGAACATAAGCAAAAGTATCTCACCAATTGTTATCTACATTGGTCCCGCAACTAATTAGTATGTCAGTTTTGAGTTTGTTAATTTTGTTTCGGTTATTGTTTAAATCTTGTTTTGGTGGTTTTTAAAGTAAACACGTACTCTATGGGAACATTCAATCCATATCAGACATCACCAAAAAAAAAATCACTTATTTACCTGTGATAGTTGAGCTGAGTTATCAGACTCGGCTGAAGAAGTAGCTGAAAACAAATGATGATCATTGATGTGAGAAATAATAGGATATATGATACTGATAAGAATTCGAATAAGATAATTGCAAATAACCTGTTATTTAATAAACAATGGAAAAAAATTCAAATAATATGCAATTAGAAGTATTTACATCTTACAGGAGGATCAGTTTGTATGCTTACGATCGAAAAACAAAGCTGAGAAGCTAAACCTGGAATAACAAAGTATTAATAGTTTACATTCAAGCCCTTTTAATGAACTCAGAGAGCTATTATAGAATCTTACATGTCCTTCTTATGGTAAAGTCTGGTTCTAAATCCACACGTCCTTCTTAGGATGAGCAATCACTTTCCTTTGGCAATCTTCATCGCTTTGCCTTCTGCAAATTTCATTCGTCCTCATCTCCGTCTTGTAGTTCGACTGCCTGGATCATGTCTTTGCAAATTCAGAAGCGACTAGCTTGATGAACAAAAAATAGACATACTAACTGCATTATAATCTCCTACTGCAACCAAGCTTGAAGCACAATAATAGCATCAGAAAACAACATTCAAAAGCAGCAAGATGCAGTCATCGTGTACGACAGTTGATGAAGATGGAAGATAGGAAGCTTCAAGAATAGAAGCAAAACATGACTATTAAAACCATGCAAACTATTGAAGTATGAAAATGGGCATAGCGTTTAGCGTACGGGCTTTCAACCTAGATACTAGTCTCTGAACAAGAGACTGTATTATAATGAGACGTGCAGTTTTTCTTACTATTTTGAGGTTAATGGCAGTTTAAAGTTTGAACCAACTTTTTACATTAACGTATGATTTTATTGTCTCCGGTGTCGACAATCGTGTTGAGTTCGAATGTGTTGGTTATGCGTACTATTTCTTTTGAATATAACAAAAGATTGTTGGAAGAAAAACACATGCACTAGTTTTGGTAATATTTTAGTAATAATCAGGTTGGCCGTTTTGTGTCCAATTTTTCAAAGAAAATTAACCTTTCATTATTTACACTGTCAGAACATGATGATTAATCAAATATGGTTGATTCCCAACATATTCCTTACCAATGTTCCATTAAGTTGATCTTAAGTAGGAATAGTACAACTTAAAATCTGTTTTTTACTTGAGTTTTAACTGAAGTGGTTGGAAATTTGTAGGAGAACATCCACAAATTAAATCAAAAATATGATAAGACGACGAAAGAATACATTAGTTTTTTTTCTTTTCAAAAGAGGAGAACAACCACTGCACAATATGTCAATATAGAATTACGTCAGGCATATTTTGTTATGATTTTTGTGCGCAGCGGAAGCTTGACAAAATACCAAGAAAAATTGAATTTTTATCACCCAATCACTTGAAGATGAATTTGATTGGAAAAAACAACATAAATAATATCGAAAATATGAGCACACGATATTCCACCCAACCACCCTCTTTATTGATTCACTAATAAAAAATTATTTACGATCGATCTCAACTATCGTTACAAACATTTACAACTTGAACCAATAACCTTATTGAGAAATAGGTAGAGAATATCTAATGGCTAAATAATTTGAAGGAGAACACTCAATTTGGAATAGCTAAATGATCACTTTTGGTGGATCTTAGCCACACTTTGGTGGCTCTCACCCACCCTCTTGGTAGCTTTCACTCACACTCTTGGTGGCTCTCACCCACACTCTTGGTGCCACCCACACTCTTGGTGGATTTCACCCACACCTAATGAAAATGTTAGCTGACCCTTTTTATAGAGAGAATTGCTTCATGCCCAAGAAAACTTGACATCCAAATTATCTTCATATATGTTATAAAACTATTTGGATAAGCACCAAATATCCCTGCAATAAATGTCCACAAATATAGCAACCAATATCTCTTCATAAAATCTAACACCAAATCTCTTCATAAAATCTAGCACCAAATCTCTTCATCAAATCCAGCACCAAATCTAGCAACGAATCTCTCCACAAAATATGTAAGATTATATATTGCCCAAAATTGTGATTTGCATATCACCAATTTCAATGCTCCACCTTGATACCAAATCACAACATCTCCTTCACTCAAACAATAGCCCCTTAGCTCTCACTTTCAACCTCTTATTTCTCAATTAACACCATCTCGATTTTAACGGCTACGAGATAAAACCAACCCGTCTTCTCTTCAAGTCCAGACTCAATTGATTTACAGGCTCAATTACACCTTCTTGATTTCATCAGGCCACAAGATTACCTAATTGATTTCCAGGCTCAATCACACCTTCTTGATTTCATCAGGCCACAAGATTACCTAATTGGTTTCCAGGCTCAATCACACCTCCTCTTTATCGATATACGCCTACAACTTGATCCCTCTTCATCTACATGGATCCCTCGAGAATTATCAACGTGAAGACAACAATCGATAACATGATCCTCAACGGATCCTCAGCAGTGATCAAAACCAACCTCTCCACCTTGCTGCGGACTAGGTTCTTCATTCCAAATTCTCAAAATCTCCTATTCCATAATAGCCATCCATGAAAGCAACATCATCTCCGACATCTACAATCTTTAATCCAAAATCACTCCAAGCTATGCGATGAACCTGGCTCCGATACCAATCTGTTATGCAAAAATTGCTCTGATATCAAACTGTTGGGGTTTTGTGCACAGCGATGTTTGACAAAACGCCCGAGAAACAGGATCTTTATCACCCAATCACTTGAAGATGAATTTGATTAAAAAAATACAAATAATATCGGAAATATGAGCACACGATATTCCACCCAACCATCCTCTTTATTGATTCATTAATAAAAAATTGTTTACAATCGATCTCAATTATCGTTACAAATGATTACAACTTGAACCAATAACCTTATTGAGAAATAGGTAGAGACTATCTAATGGCTAAATAATTTGAAGGAGAACACTCAATTTGGAAAAGCTAAATGGTCACTTTTGGTGGCTCTCACCCACCCTCTTGGTGGCTCTCACCCACACTCTTGGTTGCTCTCACCCACACTTTTGGTGCCACCCACACTCTTGGTGACTTTCACCCACACCTAATGAAGATGTTAGTTGGCCCTTTTTATAGAGAGAATTGCTTCATGCCCAAGAAAACTTGGCATCCAAATTGTCTTCATATATGTTATAAAACTATTTGGATAAGCACCAAATATCCTTGCAATAAATGTCCACAAATATAGCAACCAATATCTCTCCATAAAATCTAGCACCAAATCTCTTCATAAAATCTAGCACCAAATCTCTTCATCAAATCTAGCACCAAATCTAGCAACAAATATCTCGACAAAATATGTAAGATTATATATTGCCGAAAATTGTGATTTGCGTATCACCAATTTCAACATATTTAACTATTGCATATTATGATACAAATAGATAGATATAAATGATTCATAAGTTTCACAGCATACAATAGAAGAATATAGTAAAGCGGTAATAAAAGACCGGTAGTGAAAGAAATTTTATATGAAATCACAATGTTGTATGCATACCTTGCAAATACAAACAACAATAATAGTAGGAGATTATCATATTTGTTAAGAAAGAAGATCTTTGTTACTATAAAACTAAAAGTTGACATGATATATCTACTCAGTAAATGTTGCAAATATATAATCCAAGTAAAAATTATATTGACTATTTGTGTATTTACTATTTATGACTTCATGGAATCATACTAATATTGTGAGACATCAAAATAGTGCTAATATCATTATCTCAGCACCAATTATCAAGCAAACACAAATAAGTAAAAAACTTAACAATACACCGAGTATGCAAAGGTTGCAAAGAAAATAAAAAATTGGAAAATAACATGTATAAACAATTAAATATTTATTAACAGGGTTACCATCTTTCTTTTGCATCCACCTTCTGCACCCACTTTCTTTTGACTATATCAATCAGTGGCATACATCTCAAAGTCTAAAGCCTGAAAACATGAACTAAAAAACAAAGGAGCTAAAAATGAATCCCATCCACCATCTAAAGAATATTTATAGCCACCTTGTTGTCAAGTATACCATAAACACCAAAATGCAAGAGCAAGAACCAAATACTATAAACTGAGATACCAAATCCCATACAAAATTATTGACAAATAATATTCAAGACAGGGTTTTAATACAGAATATTATGGCCTAACTATGATCAAAGATGCAAGTGATTGCTACAAAGCAAGCAAAGCTATGATGTATTAGTTCAAGTTAATACCATTTTATCATATGAGCTACCCAAAGCTGAATTTATACTCCATTATCAGAACATTCAACTACTTTCCAGTTGCCACCGCACCATTTCCTCACCATCCAACTCAAACCTCCCTGAACTCAGTCAGTAGCCACACTGAATGTTGTGAAAATTTTCAATTATATATTATTTCTAATCGTATTATCTAAAAAAATGACCTGTTCATATTTTAGTTTCTTCATTACTAGGACAAACTTCTAAAAGCTCGTTCCATAAAAAGTTTAAAATCGTTTGGATCCTGGAAATCAATCCTGATCAGATCACAATGCAGCTACCAGTTGATGTATCAACTACGTAATCTTATAATTTGACATAGACTATGTTCAAAAAAACTTAAATTTTAGAACTGAAACTTAAAAAAATAGGAAAGAAAACTAATTAGGAGAAATATACCGAAGAAAAACAATATTCAGAAATGATTTCTGCATCTTCGATGACACTGCTGAAAAATCATCATCTTCGTCCTCTTCATTTTAAATAACAACCATCGTCTTCTTCCTCTTCATTTGAAAAGAATATTCTGAATCCTAACAGCTAACCGCATTGAAATCACATACATTTAGCTTAATAAACTAGCACTGGAAACTGGGATCCAAATGTAACATTAAAACATAAATTCACGAAACCGTACCTGGCTCTAAATGAAAATAGCAAGAGGACTACAGCTGAATCAGCTCCAAAAACATAAAAACAAATTAGTAGCTTTGAAACCCATGATAATTTCGGAAAACTCGATGTAACTTATTTTGAAGCCCTAATTTGAAAAGATCATAATTTTTTGAAAAAGAATGGAGACCTCAAATCACTATAGAATTGAATAATAATTTCGGAAAACTTGATGTAACTTATTTTGAAGCCCTAATTTAAAAAATTAGAATTTTTTGAAAAAGAATAGAGACCTCAAATCACTATAGAATTGAATGACTATTTTAACAACCGTGAAATAATTGGAGATTTAATCGAATTGAATGACGATTTTTTTAAGAAGAATGGATCGGTGAGGATCATTTAGATTTGGACTGGGGCTTTTTGTTTTATTTTTTTGTGTTGCTAGGCAATGTGAAATAAATGGAAAACAACATAGGACGACCGTGAAATCTTTTGCTTAACATTGGAATGGTCCAAACCCATTCCAAAATTACCACGGTTACAAATCATGCTAATTCATTTTGCCACGGTTCAAACCGTTCCTAAATTGTCACAACATTAGATCGTGGCAATTTTTCCACATTTGGATGTGGCAAAACTGGTAATATGGTTTTGTGTATATCAATAACATTGTCGATATTGCAATTGAGCCACTGAAGAAAATGCAGCCACATGTAATTATGCCGCGAAGGCAAAATCTGGTTACAGGTATATATAAATAACTAGATAATATCATTTATAGATTGTGATATTTTGATGTAGAAAAAAAATGATTGTGATATTATATCATTTAAAGATCATGATTATAATATCATTGTATTGTTGCAGCTACAAAACCATTGAAACGGCAGTTCATGATGACTCATCAACTAGAACATAACAAAAAAACAAGAAGTTAACTGTTGTCGATAGTCCTCGGAAATCAGCACGGCTGACTAGCAATACAACTGTGAATCTAAAGGTAGCTGAGGTGAAAAATCCTTGGAAGTCGACATGGCTGAGTAATCCAGAACCCAACAATGCAACCATGAATCAAAAGATAGTTGAGGTGAACAGTCCTCAAAAGTCGACATGACTGAATAATCCGTAACCCAAAAATGCAACCATGAATCAAAATATAGTTGAGGTGAACAGTCCTCAAAAGTCGGCACGACTGAATAATCCGAAGCCCAACAATGTAACCATTAATCAAAAGATAGCTGAGGTGAACAATCCTCGGAAGTCGACATGACTGAATAATCCAGATGCAACCGTGAATATAAAGTTAGATGATCAGGACAATCCTCGGAAGTTAATACGGCTGAATAACCCAGAACCCAGCAATGAAACCCTTAATCTAAAGTTAGTTGATCTGGTAAATCCTTGGAAGATGACACAGAAAAACAAAAACCAAAAATCAATGATTCAACAGTGAATCTGAACTCAGCAAGTGTTAAGAAGAAGTTGGAACCATGTATTCCACCAGAGGAAGATGAAGATATGGACGAAAATGGCATGCAGGTTTGAAGAATTCTTATTTTGATGATCTTATTGTAATTTGAATATTTGTACCACTCATGCAGCATACTTACTATGATGTTCTTGTTTATTATATACTTGCATGATGTACATCTACCACCTTTACCACCTAGAAATGAGTATCCTCCACATCCACCATCTCTAAAAGAGTATGAAATAAAGAGAGCTGAGAATTTGATGAGGAACAATGAACTTCTTGTTTCTCTAGGTATGCCTGCAATTTCAACTGATTTGAGATTGCAAACAAAAAAAAGATTAAAAAGGTGAAAGATGCAAAAGAATATGGATAGTGAGGAATATAATCTCGACCATGAGGAGCATAGTGAAGATGATACTTCACAAAGTCCAAGGTAGGTATGTGATAGCTACATATCTTATTTTTTCTGCTTATGAAGATAATAACTATAAAATCCAATCTTATTTCCTACTTATATATACAATCTAGTGAACTAAAAAAGATGATAAGCCCAAGCTAGTTAGTGGACCACAAGCTCGTTCATCTAGTGGTATGGTAAAGGAAAAGTTGAGAAACACAAGCCCAAGACCAAGCTTGTTAGTAAGTACGACTGAGATGGATGTTAAAGGAAAAGGAACAATGGCTGATTATTTGGCTCTGCGAGAACGACAAAAAAAATGCTTCAAAATCTAGTGCATGTAGTATGGCAAATAAGGAAGTTGCGGAGAATATCTTGCCAGACATTGAAAATGAAGAAGCTGAAGAAGGTACTGAATTGATGAGATAATAATAACTAATATTACAGTAGGATTAGTATTTAAGTACCAAATTTATATTATGATTTATATGTTAATATTTGACGGGACTTTTCATTTTAATTAACGATGAAGTTCCTAGAAGACTCAGAGATCAAACAAAGATGTTTAATGTTCATATAAGGGCATGTGACAAAAGAGTTGTAATTAGGATGAACCAGTGGTTCCAACGTGTTTCAGATGATGACAAAGTAATATCTGAACTGAGCTACTTTTTAGGAACATTGAAAAGGTCTGTGCCACTTATGTATAAATCTTGGTCGGATGTTCCTTTAAAGTTGAAGAAATCTCAATGGGATTATGTTAAGGTAATCCATTATTAACTATAATGTAGCTGAATTTTACTTTAATAAGTAATATTGATTTATTAACTATAATGTAACCGAATTAATATTTATTTATTCTTTTTAATCTTTGATTTATACTAAAGCAACGATATATTATTCCCGATAAATGTGAAAACTGGGTGTTGAAGTCTATTCGTGACTATTGGAGAGGGATACAAGAGTTGCCTAAAAACAACTTATTATAAAGCTTATGAGACTGATCAGGAGAGGCTAGAAAACAAACTGGGCAACATCCCACTAAAGAACTTTAAAGAGCTCTTGAGGTATTGGGCAGATGATGAAATTTAGGTCTACATGCATACTATTTATTTCGCAACATAAACGAGTACTTTGTTTTTTGTGATATAAATTAGTACTTTTTTTTGTGTTTTTTTAAAGAAAAAAGCCAAGAATTTTTTTGATAATTGTAGGTCATATCAAGACACATACACACCGCTGGTCCAAAGTCGTTCTCCCAGCTTCGTCATAAGATGGTATGCGATAATTTACATTTGTTTATTAATTAGTGTAGACTTCTATATTGTATAGTTTTGTACATTTTTTAGATGGGATGGTGTGGTAGCTATTGACACGAAATAGTTAGCATAGATGCTTGTAACGACCCGGGGAATTCGCGATCCTAGTAATCGACATATAACCCAATGTCGACTATCAAGCATTGGAAATACCAGATAGTTAATGAAAGAAGTTAGAGAGTGAGAATAGATAAGATAGACAATTAGAATAGAAGAAGAAAAAGAACATACAACAACATCAGAGTAACAAGAATCTCACAGCGGAACGAACAACATATAATAGATAACATATCTTTGAAATAAAATCAGTATATGTATGCAGTAACATTATCAGAGTACAATACTTACAAAACAGCAGAATAAACAATTGCTAAAAAATCCTAAAGCCTCCTTCTCCAAGCTCTCCAAGTATATCTGTAAAACCTGACTACTTGACTGCCCATACAAATTTGGGCACCCAAGAGTTCAGGGTAAAACAAAACAATATAAACTCTAGGTCAGTCATGGGACTGGTGTGAGTAAACAATTTAAAACAGGTTGAAAAATTAAACGATATCTCATAAGACCACGCCCTTATGAGAATCCAAAACACTTGATTCAACATTCAAAAATCCTTTTGAAAGAAAAGATAATCTTTATATCAATATTCTTTTGATATTACAATAGTGTCTATCAACCACAATGTAATAAACATCTAGTAGAATGCTTTCATCTCACGTTCCATATACATAGTATATAATCAAAAACCGCGGCGCTTATTGGGAAATGAATTCCAACTGGCAAGGTATGGGACCACCTTCCGACCGTGTATCTCTAGAGAGGAATACACCAGGTTCAATAAGAACATCTTGTAACCCAGGCTAAACATGACCGGTGATGTAACGACCCAAGAATTTTCGGCCCCGAAAATCGACGTAAATACAATTTCATATCTCATGTCGATCTTTCAAACACCGAAAACACTGGATACTTATTAGAAAGAAATTAGAGGGTGAGATAAGAAAGAAAGAAATATTAGAATAGAAGAAGAAGAAGAACCAACACAACACAAAGTCTCACAACGTAGCGGAAAAAAATATAATACAGAAATAAATATTTATTGAGGGCTTTTAAAAATACTTACAATATCAGAGTACATCAACACCTTTGGACAGTTATAGTAACCTGTCTTCATATAAAACACACAGCGGAATAAATACTAGATACAATACGTCTGAACACCTCCAGCACGTCTTATGAACTTAGTATCATCCGAAAACCTGGACCTGTACACCCCGGTCTAACCCAAGCATTTACAAAACACCGGGTCAGTCTGGTGAACCAGAGTGAGAAAAACTCGCACAGTATTAAGAGGGGTCATCCATCTTGATTTTTAAAGTTCAAAAATCTTTTCGAAAAGGAAAGGATAATCGTAAGACCAAATCCGTACATAAATACGGACGGTTTTTACCTTACGATAACCCAAAACATTTTTTGAAATCAATATCTTTTCTGATATTATAATAGTGTCTAAATACAAGTAGATAACAAGGCTCTTATTGGAGATTGAATTCTGATTGTGACAAGGTATGGGACCACCTACTGATAGTGTATATCTAGAGACGAATACACTGGGTTCAACAAGAACGTCTTTGAACCCGGCCCACACATGACCGACCACTCATTTCGCTTGAGTGTATCGAATGTATATCACCAACGGTTGGGCTCAAACCACCGTTTCCCGAAAGGGACAGCATCGAAATAGATTAAAGATGCAAAAGGAATTTCTCTAGATAGGTGATTATACACCCTAATAGGAGCGACCCACATAGCCATGCTGCCTACCCGCTTTTTGTCATTTCCCGGTTTGTGAGGCTTGAGGTTTAGATTAACTTTGGAACATCTGGTCACCATTCACTTTGATTGCCACATCGTCAGATCCGTCAAGTCACTAATTGACGTCCAAAAATATACTCTGGGTATAAAAGAAGTGCCCCTCTTTGCCACCACTTGGTATATTTGTAAAAATCAACGTACGTGGTTTCAGGAAATACTCTGTCAGACATTCGTCCATACAAGTCATCCAGGAACAGGATGAACCGAAGGTGCTCTCCTACTGCATCCAATATAGGAATCACCCCATGGATCAGTAGCAAGAAGTCCTTACAACCCGTAGATTCCAACCACGACAGAACCACAGTTTATCTCTGGTTGCAATCCCAAAGATTTTTAGCGGTTCTTCCATTTAATGAAGATCCACGGTCTTCAATGCTCCATCTCGATCATCTTCTGATATCTTCATGTATTTGTTGGTCGAAATGGTTTTTCGAATGTAAATTTGATCCCGGCCTTTCCGTACCAACAATCGTATTGGACAGATTTGATAGTCGGGTATTTTAACTATCAAAATAAACAGTGATTCAACCATGAACACCCAATGGGTTCACTGGTTCAGTATTCAGCATCACTTGGCCTTTTAACTAAAACAAATGTAAATTTAAAACTCTTAAATCTTTTGATATTATAAATATAGTTTTTCTCGCTTCTTATTTAACATAAGATTATTCTTTAACAAAATCTCTTTTTAATACTTAGGAAATCCTATATCATATTCAGTTGTCTATTTTCACATTCAAACATTTGCCACGTTATTTCAATATTGGGAAATCATTTCAACTTATTATTCGTAAAACGACGTTACGAAAAATCGTCTATTTCATTACTTGAAACAATACAAATGCTTATTCTGGTAGAATAAAACTCAACTTTACGTTTCCCTTCTAACTTGAAAATATCGTTATAACTTCACTCAACGCCTTTTATTTCCCTTTTTCTTTGGAATCCTTACCATATACATACTTGCCAAATTTTCACCAATGGGTTGCGTTACTATTTCTCTAATGAAATAACAAATTACTACTATTCACTTTTACCATCACAACTAATACCATCCTCAGATAATCCTGATGTCGTTCAAGTTGGGGTATTTTAATTACCTCTCAGACCTTGATCAACAACGTTCATATCTTAAGATGGATACCAGTCGTAATCCAAACACCAATATTTCATTCCAATATCAATACACATTCCATTCCACTATTTTATTCAAATTATGGTTTCATAAAACCTTCTTACGCTTTGAAAATCTCTTTCTCGGATATGCCCGTTCTTTCTTAATTCAATAATTAAGTAATTTCTTTATAAAACATCACTTTTAACTCGACCCCTTTAACCAAGCTCATTTATAATTCAGATTTGGTTATCAAATCCTACGATCCACTTTGTTCACCAAATTTACCTTTACTGGTTCCGTTTCAAATCCATTCAACCATTCTCTGTTTTGGAAATCCCATTTCAATTCCTCATTTTTACTTAATCCCATTTTTAAGTAACATTAATTTAAAATTAACGATATAACACCTTAAACTTCATTTATGTAGATCCTGGTTTATCGTAAACTCTTTTTCTTAACTTACTTGTACTTAATTTAGATAATTAAGTAATATTTATTTTAAACTATCATATTCGCTTAAAATTTTCTTCAAAACTTTGTTACACAAATTCTGGTTTTGAAATATAAAACCCGTTCATAATTCCCTTTCACCATTCAAGTATATTTCATTTCAATTCCGATTACTTTTTAAATGAATTTCAATTAAAAAGTAATTCCCTAAATTATTATTAATCAGGATAATAATTTTCTTCGATCATTAACTACTTTAGTAGTTAATTCCTTTATTAACTAAAATAAATAGTAAATCCTTTTAAAAACCTTATTTAAATTTAAACAATATTTATTAAACTATTTTATTAAACATACTAATTTAATAATCAATCCCACTTAAAAATGATCGATTTAATTAACAGTAACGACCCGCATTCTACGCATCGAAGGATCATAGAATATTTATTTCTTTCACATACGAAGTCGTATGGTCATGTAACTTTGGGAGACGACTATTGGGGTCATTTCCCATATTCATGATTTTTTCCGATTTTTAAATGACCGTTTTGCCCCTAGTCGATACTATTTTGGCCATAACTTTTGACTGGAAAGGTATTTTGACCTGAAACCACTTCCATTGGCTCCGGATGATGGTTTACAATTCCGTAGAGTGATCACATTAGCCAAACGGACATACCGTTTGGGAGATATGGCTGAAACAATTTTCAGATGGTGAAAAACAGCTTAACCGGGCCTAATTAGGGTGATTAGCAAGAGGGTCCATAACCCATTTCGGGATTAGGGTTATGAGGAGGCTGAAATCAGTTAGGGAACGATCTTATCTTCATTTTTCAGCCGCCACTTTCATTCTTGAACCCTAACAATGGCCGCCAACATCTAGAATCATCTCTAATCACCATTTGATCAAGGATTAGGCTTAGCAACACCAAATCAAAGAAGATCTTCACCAAATCAGTATTAGAGTTGCTGTTAGACATCAGTATTCGCCCAAATCAGCGAAGTTTCAGTTCTGAAAATTTAATTTGTGGCCAAGGTGAGTGATTTGCATAGTTTCTCACTAATTATGGTTAATTAAGAGTAATTAGTGATAATTAGCGAATTTATACATGTTAAAAATCTGGAAAAATATTGATAAAATTCGAAATAATGTTTTAGACCTCTGTTAGAAATTTGGTTTAATTTGGTTAAGTTTTGCTAATCATAAAGTTAGTTTTGCTTAAACATGCTTAAGGGAAAAATATGGGATTTTGGCTATTTTTGATCCGTTTAACCTTGTCATATTGTTGTTTTGGTATTTGTGGTCACTTCTATTTGTTGCTATGACTGTATGGTATGCTTTGTGATTGTCTAAAATAGTTAGAGTGGTCAAAAATGCCATCGAGTGGCGTATAAACAGTCGCTAGAAGCTGTAGGAAAAGTGTAGGAAAGTACCCGAACCGGACCGGCTCGGACCCGTTCCGAACCGCATTGAAGAGGGAACCTATTCCGAACCGCATTGAAGAGGGAACCCATTCCGAACCGCATTGAAGAGGGAACCCGTTCCGAACCGCATCGAAGAGGGAACACGTTCTGAACTGCATTGAAGAGGGAACCCGTTCCGAACCGCATTGAAGAGAGAACCCGTTCCGAACCGCATTGAAGAGGGAACCTGTTCCGAACCGCATTAAAGAGGGGACCCGAACCGAACCGCATTGAGGAGCTGAACCCGAACCGAACCGCATGGAGGAGGTGAACCCGAACCATGGCGAAGGAGGGGAAATAAGCTGAACTAAACGGGGAGCCTGAGCAGTACAGACCGAACCAAAACCCGAGATGCAAAGGAAGTCCAAATAGGAAGTAGAACTTAGGATCCAGTTGGGAACCAACGAGTTATCTTCATGAGTTGGGCTTTGCTGCGGGATGTGTGCTAAGGGGTTGTCGATGTTTGTAACTTTGAATCACTATGTGTAGGGAGTACGTGAATGGATTCAGAGCCACACTGGCTTAGGTACGACTAAAGAGCTATAGACCAATGAAGTGGGGTCATTTGTAAAGGTTTGGTCATGACTCCATGGGGTAAGCTTGGTAGTAGCAGTAGTTGTACAAGTCGAACTCCGTCACTACTTCGATGGGTCTAGTGATTGGCAGTGGTGGACATCGTATGCTTTACGCACTTAGTGAGAGATGTGAGAATGATTGCTATGTTTGATTTGATTGCCATCACTATGACATGTACACCCCCACCCCCGTTATCTTTACACAACCTGTCCAGTGGCACCTTAGAGTATTGTACGGTATGTAATGCTAACTCTTTGGTTGTAGGTCCATGTTCAGGTATGGTTTAGTATACCTGTTGTTGTTCTGTTTAGCTGCTTATCGCTCATACCAGACTTTTTGTTTGACCCAGAGTTTTATGTCTCTTCTTATTACTCTGCGTGCTCTCATGAGCAAACTAGAGACAGGTTAGCTGGGTATGCATGAGTAGTTGATTCGGAGACGAACATGAGGCTTCCACGTATGATACATATAGATATTCTCCCTGTGTTGTTGAAGATCACTGCTTGGGCATTAGTAGTGCATCTTCTACTTTAACTTTCTTTTGTTTTAGAGACAGTAATTTGTAAAGTTGTAATAAGCTATATTTAGACTTCCGCTACTCTGATGTTGATGTTGGTTTTATTTGTCAGCTTATGCACTGTCTCGCCTGTTTTATGTCAAGTACATTATTATTATGTTTTGTTCCATGCGCTATGAGACATTCTACAGGTTTTCGATTAGTTCATTCTCTTCTTTCATTTCTTTGGCGACCGTTCTGTGCTAGTTGGGCATGTGTACAGCGCATTCTCGGAGGAGATGCCGGCTGGTGCGGGGCGGGCCGTCACACTTAGTATCAGAGCTGTAGGTTGCATAATTAACCTAGGGAAGGACACCAGGGAGAGATAGTACGTATATGAGAGCGCGTATTTGTGATTATTTTGGTTTTCAAAGCTATATATATGTATATACTATTAGTATAGCTAAGGATGAAGTCGCACTGCACTAGCACCACTATGGAGATGGTTAATCGTTTTCTCTTTACAGATTGAACGATGAGCCGATATGCAAGAGGTGCCTGTGGAGGAGCCAATAATGGGAATGCTGCTGGCACGAGGACGATGTTTACTGAACTCATGAGTGAGATGCTTAGGGATGTGCAGAGGGCAGCTCCCAATGGTGGTAATGGTGGTGGTCCAATAGTGCAGGCGCCTAGGGCCGATTTCGCCAAGCTGAATAAGGATTATACTAGTCTTGGTGGGAAGCCGTTCCATGGAACGGAGTCGGCCACAGATGTTCAGGATTGGTTGGATAGCTGCGAGTGTATCTTCGAAGATTTGGGTATCGAGGATGCGATGAAGAGAAGGCTAGCGTCCCGTCAGCTGCAAGGACGGGCAATGAATTGGTGGAATGCTATAAAGGCAGCTACTCCCGAGGATCAGATTACTTGGGAGAAGTTTAATGTTCGCTTTAGCGAGAAGTTCATTCCAGCTGCTCAGAAGTCAGTGTTTTTTAAGAAATTCTTGGATCTCAAGCAGAATGGCAGAGCTGTCACAGAGTATATTGTTGAATTCGACACTTTGTCGAAGTACGGGTTATCTCTTATTGATACTGCCGAGAAGAAGAATGAGAAGTTCATAACCGGCTTGGATCAATACTTGGGGGAAAGGCTTATTAACCACGTCGATGAGACGTTTGAATCGATTATGGGGAAAGCATTAAGGTAAGAGAGTCTTTACCCTAAGTCTAAGACTGAGGTTGTATCTGCAGAGGAGCCAAAACCACAAGCAAGTGGTGGAGGTAAGAGTGGTTCTCAGAATAAGAGGAAGCAGAACCAGAATAAGGATGGCCAGAAGAAAAAGAATAAGCAAGATATTGAGTGCTTCAGCTGTGGTAAGAAGGGCCACTATGCCAAAGAGTGTCGGGCCAAGCCAGCGGATAGGAAGTGCTTCAACTGTGGCCAAATGGGACATCACAAGGACAAGTGTCCACAACCCCCTAAAGAAAAGCAGATGGTGAAATCATATGCCCTTAATGCTATTCCTTCTTCGTCGAATGCCTCAACTGCGGTGGAGAAGGGAAAGAATGTCATTATTCAAGGTATGCTTTCTGTTTATGATGTTCATGTTAGAGTTTTGTTTGATACCAGAGCTTCTAGTTCTTTCATATCTAGTGACCTGGTAGATAGGTTTGGATTGGAGCCCGAGATTGTCGATAGACCTTTAGTAGTGACGAACTCGATTGGTGGTTCGACTAACCTTAGCATGATTTGTCGTAATGTGGTCTTATCGAGTCGTGGATTCATGTTTGTTTGTGATTGCTTTGTTTTGGGATTTACTGGGTTTGGCATTATTTTGGGAGTCGATTGGCTCCAATGATACGAGGTGGTGGTAGACTGTGAGGGATTTTTGGTGACAGCTAGAGCGGATGATGGGCGGAGGGTAGTGTTTGGTGGTCTACCCGGTGATGGGGTAATGGCTAATTTTCTAAATTCCCTCGACATCCCGCATAGTGAGTTGTCAGGGTTGCCCGTGGTTGGCCAATATCCGGACGTCTTCCAGGAAGTGACCGGGCTTCCACCACACCGAGAGATTGAGTTCCGTATTGATTTAGTGAAAGACGCCAGACCTATAGTGATGCCACTTCATCGTATGGCACCAAGGGAGCAGCGAGAGCTTGGGGTGCAAGTCAGCGATCTTTTGAAGAAAGGATTTATTAGAAGGAGTGTTTCTGAATGGGGAGCACCAGTTGTGTTTGCTACCAAGGCAGATGGTTCCCTTCCTTTGTGTGTAGACTACCACGAGTTGAATAAAGTGACGAGGAAGAACAAGTATCATCTACCGTGGATAGATGATTTGTTTGATCATTTGAGTGGCATGAGAGTATTCTCTCTCAGTTGGATCTCGCGACAGGTTTTCATCAGCTTAGAGTGGAAGCTGAGAGTATAGCTAAAACGACATTTCGGACGCCGTCTGGATTTTATGAGTGGTTGGTCATGCCATTCAGGCTGACCAATGCCCCGGCATATTTTGTGGATCTTATGAATAGGGTATTCAGAGATCAGTTGAATAAGTTTGTCCTTGTATTCGTGGATGACATTTTGGTCTATTCGAGGACAGAGGAAGAACACAACGAACATTTGAGGATAGTGATGGAGGTGTTGAGAAAACACCAATTGAAAGTAAAGTTTTCTAAGTGTCACTTCTGGAGGAGGGAAGTGAGATTCTTGGGCCATGTTGTTTCAGAGAATGGTATTGCCATGGACCCTGCGAAGGTAGCTACGGTGCAAGATTGGTCTATGCCCAAGAATGCAATGGATATAAAGTTTCTTGGGATTAGCTGGATATTACCGTAAGTTTATCCAAGACTTCCCCAAGATAGCAACACCGTTGACTCAGTTGACCAAGAAGAATCAAGCCTTCTTCTTGGATGAAAGGTGCAAAAATGCATTCAAGAGTCTAAAAGAAAAGTTGACATGTGCACCAGTGTTAGTCATTCCTAAGGTGAATGAAAAGATGATGGTATACACAGATGCATGTGGTACCGGACTAGGTGCTGTATTGATGCAAGGAGGTAGGGTTGTAGCTTATGCAAGTCGGCAATTGAAACCGCACGAGAGAATATACCCTACCCACGATTTGGAATTAGCAGCAATCGTGTTCGCGTTGAAGATGTGGAGACATTATCTCTTGGGAGAAAGGTTTGAGCTGTTTACCGATCATAAATCGTTAAGGTACCTCTTCTCCCAAAAGGATCTAAATCTCCGACAGCAAAGATGGTTAGAATTCTTGGCTTCCTACGATTTCGACATCGCATATACACCAGGAAAGGGCAATGCGGTGGCTGATGCATTGAGTAGAAGACATGCCAGTTTAGGGGCTATGTTTCTAGAATGGAAGCAACTGGAGTACATCGCTGGGTATGATTTCAGACCAAAGTGCGAATTGGATCCAGAAATGTTAGCAAGTTTGACGATCAGACCCGCTTTGATTGAGTGGATTGGTTCCAGCCAGAGGAATGATCCTAACCTATTGGAAATCATCTCAAAGTTAAAGATAGGAATCGACGGAGAGATGAACAAGTATGGGCTTGATCGAGATGGATGGCTTAGAAAGAATGGAAGACTAGTTGTACCCAATGTCAATGGATTGAGAGATGAAATGCTTAGAGAATGTCATCACTCAAAGCTGACTATACATCCCGGTGGTAACAAAATGTATCAAGACATGAAGCAGACCTACTACTGGGAAGGGATGAAAAGAGACGTTGGGAAGTTTATATCCAAATGCATGAACTGCCAGCTAGTTAAGGCTGAGCAAAAGAAGCCTAGTGGTTTGCTACAACCATTAGAAATCCCAGAATGGAAATGGGAACAAGTATCAATGGATTTCATTGATGGGTTACCAAGGACTAGATCGGGCCATGATAACATTTGGGTGATTGTGGACCGATTGACCAAGAGTGCAAGATTTATACCCGTCAAGTCGAACAGGACAACGGCTAAGTTAGCTGAACTATATGTAAAGTGGGTAGTGAAATTTCATGGAATACCCAAGGGCATTGTGAGTGACCGAGACCCGTTGTTCACTAGTGGATTTTGGAAGAGCTTACAAGAGGCATTAGGATCAGGACTACATCTCAGTACCGCGTATCATCCTCAAACCGATGGACAAACAGAGAGGGTGAATCGGGTGTTAGAAGATATCTTGAGAGCCTGTGTATTGGATTTTGGTGGATCATGGGATGACCATTTGCATCTAGTAGAGTTTGCATATAATAATAGTTATCAATCCAGTATCGGCATGGCTCCATTTGAAGCTTTGTATGGAAGACCGTGCAACTCACCGTCATATTGGGTAGAAACTGGTGAGAAGTTTGTGCTTGGACCCGATGTGATAAGAGAAACTTCAGCTAAGATTAAGATTATCCAACAGAGAATGAAGGCTGCCCAAGATAAGCAGAAAAGTTATGCTGATAAGAGGAGAAGAGAGTTGAAGTTCTCCATTGGCGACTTGGCGTTTGTCAAGATTTCTCCGTTGAAGAGCGTAATACGATTTGGCAGGAGAGGCAAGTTAGCACCAAGATTTATTGGTCCATTCCCGGTTCTTGAGCAAATTTGGAATTTGGCATACAAAGTTGAATTACCAGAGAAGATGGAAGGAGTTCACAACGTATTTCATGTTTCCCAGTTAAGGAAGTTCGTGCACGACCCAGATGTGACTATTTCACCTGATCAGTTGGATGATGTCGAAGTTGAACCCGAGGCGGTTGGGAACCGCAGGCCTATGCATATTATTGGGAACGATACGAAGCAACTTCGAAGAAAAGCGGTGAAGTTAGTCAAAGTTCAGTGGGGCGAGAATGAGAATGAATGTACTTGGGAGACAGAGGAGAGCATTAGGAAGACGTACCCAGATCTCTTCGCCTAGTAAGATTTTAACTTCGATTTAGTCTTTCCGCATGCTAGGATAGGCTTGTTTGTTTGTTTTGCATGTTTGATTGTTGTATGTGGCTGGTAGGCATGCGGGATCCTTTGTATGTTTTGGGTTAAGGAATTTCGGGGACGAAATTTCTTAAGGGGGGCAAGTGTAACGACCCGCATTCTGCGCATCGAAGGATCATAAAATATTTATTTCTTCACATACGAAGTCGTATGGTCATGTAACTTTGGGAGACGACTATTGGGGTCATTTCCCATGTTCATGGATTTTGCTGATTTTTAAATGACCATTTTGCCCCTAGCCGATACTGTTTTGGCCATAACTTTTGACTGGAAAGGAATTTTGACCTGAAACCACTTCCATTGGCTCCGGATGATATTTTACAATTCCTAGAGTGGTCAATTAGCCAAATGGACTTACCGTTTGGGAGATATGGCTGAAACAAGTTTCAGATGGTGAAAAACAGCTTAACCGAGCCTAATTAGGGTGATTAGCAAGAGGGCCCATAACCCATTTCTGGATTAGGGTTATGAGGTGGTTGAATTCAGTTAGGGAACGATCTTATCTTCATTTTTCAGCCGCCACTTTCATTCTTGAACCCTAACAATGGCCGCCAACATCTAGAATCATCTCTAATCACCGTTTGATCAAGGATTATGGTTAGCAACACCAAATCAAAGAAGATCTTCACCAAATCAGTATTAGAGCTGCTGTTAGACATCAGTATTCGCCCAAATCAGCGAGGTTTCAGTTCTGAAAATTTTATTTGTGGCCAAGGTGAGTGATTTGCATAGTTCCTCACTAATTATGGTTAATTAAGAGTAATTAGTGATAATTAGCGAATTTATACATGTTAAAAATCTGGAAAAATATTGATAAAATTCGAAATAATGTTTTAGACCTCTGTTAGAAATTTGGTTTAATTTGGTTAAGTTTTGCTAATCATACCATTAGTTTTGCTTAAATATGCTTAAGGGAAAATATGGGATTTTGGCTATTTTTGATCCGTTTAACCTTGTCATATTGTTGTTTTGGTGTTTGTGGTCACTTCTATTTGTTGCTATGACTGTATGGTATGCTTTGTGATTATCTAAAATAGTTAGAGTGGTCGAAAACGTCGTCGAGTGGCGTATAAAAAGTCGCTGGAAGCTGCAGGAAAAGTGCAGGAAAGTACCCAAACCGGACCGGATCGGACCCGCTCCGAACCGCATTGAAGAGGGAACCCATTCTGAACCGCATTGAAGAGGGAACCCGTTCCGAACCGCATTGAAGAGGGAACCCGTTCCGAACCGCATTGAAGAGGGAACCCGTTCTGAACCGTATTGAAGAGGGAACCCGTTCCGAACCGCATTGAAGAGGGAACCCGAACGGAACCGCATTGAGGAGATGAACCCGAACCGAACCGCAGGAGGAGGTGAACCCAAAACATGGCAAAGGAGGGGAAATAAGCTGAACTAAACGGGGAGCCTGAGCACCACAGACCGAACCAAAACCCGAGATGCAAAGGAAGTCCAAATAGGAAGTAGAACTCAGGATCCAATTGGGAACCAACGAGTTATCTTCGTGAGTTGGGCTTTGCTGCGGGATCTGTGCTAAGGGGTTGTCGATGTCTGTAACTTTGAACCACTATGTGTAGGGAGTACGTGAACGGATTCAGGGCCATAGTGGCTTAGGTACGACTAAAGAGCTATAGACCAATGAAGTGAGGTCATTTTTAAAGGTTTGGTCATGACTCCATGTGGTAAGCTTGGTAGTAGCAGTAGTTGTACAAGTCGAACTCCATCACTACTTCGATGGGTCTAGTGATTGACAATGGTGGACATCGTATGCTTTACGCACTGAGTGAGAGATGTGAGGATGATTGCTATGTATGATTTGATTGCCATCACTATGACATGTACACCCCCACCCCCGTTATCTTTACACCATCTGTTCAGTGGCACATTAGAGTATTGTACGGTATGTAGTGCTAACTCTTTGGTTGCAGGTCCAGGTTCAGGTATGGTTTAGTATACCTGTTGTTGTTCTGTTTAGCTACTTATCGCTCATACCAGACTTTTTGTCTAACCCAGAGTTTTATGTCTCTTCTTATTACTCTGGGTGCTCTCACGAGCAGACTAGAGACAGGTTAACTGGGTATGCATGAGTAGCTGATTCGGAGACGAGCATGAGGCTTCCACGTATGATACATATAGATATTCTCCTGTGTTGTTGAATATCACTGCTTGGGCATTAGTAGTGCATCTTCTACTTTAACTTTCTTTTGTTTTAGAGACAGTAATTTGGAAAGTTGTAATAAGCTGATTAAGACTTCCACTACTCTGATGTTGATGTTGGTTTTATTTGTCAGCTTATGCACTGTCTCGCCTGTTTTATGTCAAGTTTATTATTATTATATTTTATTCCATGCGCTGTGAGACATTTTACAGGTTTTCGATTAGTTCATTCTCTTTTTTCATTCCGTACTGTGCTAGTTGGGCATGTGTACAGCGCACTCTCGGAGGAGATGCCGGCTGGTGCGGGGCGGGCCGTCACATTAACTTAAAACGCGGTTATTCCATTAACCGATTTCAATTAGTTCTCCCTTTAAATTAATTAATAATATAATAAATTTAACTAATTCCCTTTAATTATTTATTAACAAAACACTTATCCAATTCAACGGTTGGGTTAATTTCTATTCACGAGTTTATAGATCTGATTGACATCAGAAGTTTACTTTATAAAATCAATTAATAATTAATAATGAATAATAAATATCTATTTTCCTTTTAATAAACTTTTATTCAAAATAATTATATTTCAAAATTTATCTCCAGTTATAAAATAACTTTTATCACTTCAGTTCTATTGATTCACCTGACGGTAAATCAATATAAACAAAACAATTGATTTTATCGGCCATATACTGCCCAATACTCAACCAATACTGCCCATTGGTTTAAACAAAATAATTGTTGAATTTTCAGTCAACTATCAATAATCCAATCAATCACCCAATCACGACAGTTCATGTATGATAATATGAAGATAAATAATGTTTAATATATTTGAGGAATCCGGTTGGATCCCTCTAACCTGTTCTTCCCTGTATCCAAATTGGTTGTCCACAATCAGATTATTCAATTCCATTTAACTGATAATTTCTATAACGGTAATTAACAACTATTTAACATCTACCAATTAACAAAACAATTCCAACAATTCAAACAATTAAAACACGTTTATAAATAAACGTGACCAATAAGGTAGGTTACCTCTATTGGATCCAATCGTTAAAATAACGATTTGATATTTCACTGAAATTAAACAACGGTTTAATTTCATCGGCTAAATCAACAAATAAATATATAACTAGCAAACAATCAACCAATAACAATCAGAGCACAAAAAATAAATATCCAATTTATATAAAATATAAATGGGAAGAGCTGAGTGAGTTTAACTCACCTTGATTTCATTTTCTGTTGAAACAGTTGGTTTCAATTAAATTAAACCGATGTTTAATTTAATTAGAAATCCCAGTTGATTCCAGTTTCATCCAATTCTATTCCCGACGTTGTGCTCGTCAAGAAGATTCCAAGAGCACCTGGTTTGTCTAGTTCTGATAATATATGCTCAAGTTATTAACATCTAAGTAATATGATTATAATTATATTAAACCATATCTTAATTAATTTAGTTAACCTTATTTACTTTGTTTATTAGTTTCCTAGACCAGATTCTTTTACACCATTCCTTGCTCACGCTGTTGTTCAACACCCCTGTAGATGCCTGCATCAATTCCCATTATAGTACATATGGTATTTAATTAAAATAATTAACTCTTAATTATGTGGTTAATTTGCTAATCAAATATTTCTCAGAGAATATACAAGCCGACATAACTACCGAGGAATGATCTGCAGTCCACTCCTTGTGTCTTCAACTTGCGTTCTGCACCAATTTAATTAAAAAAACCCATTAAACCCTTAACTGACTAATAACTAATTGAATTTGAAACAAAGATAATTAAAATAAATTACTTAAGTTACATATTAACAGGCCGTCCAGTCTTGAATTTGCACTTCCGTCTAGGAAATTAAACTTTGCTCCCTTATTGTTGTGTTCAGCAAATAGGTTTCCATATCAACAACTAACCCTTCATATTTTAATTAATTCATTCCTTCATTAGATAATAGATTAAATAACCAACTTTACGCTAATTACTGTTAGGCCATTTTCTGCTCTATAACCCCAAAACCACGAACAATCTGTCCAAAATGGATATTAGCATAAGTTTTAAGTTAAAATAACTATATAATTAGTCTTTAGTTAACTAAAAAATTTACTCTTTACGTTTGCCAAAAGAACATGCTGGCCCTTTCCTTTTAACGCTTTCAGCTCCTTTGTGGCCTCCTCACTGCTTCGTTCTTCAGGAACCACGCATACGGTTAAATCCAGATCCCGCCGCCTCCAGCTCTTCGCGCCACCAAAGTATCATCACAGTCCGGTAAACGACTTGCCGCAACCCCCTTCACGCTCTCCGCAACCACCCTCCGCTCGCATCGTCCTGCCAAGCCAATCCTTCCTCGAACGTCATGCAAACATGGCCAAATTCAGGCCACTCTGGTTATCAGAAAATGACCATGACCATTCGATCGAAAGCTCTCAGTGAGCTCTCCATACTTATTGTTGAAGATTTCTAGAGAAAATGAACAGATTGAGAAGTAATTTGGGGAGAAGATCGTGAAATTATTGCCGTTCATTTGTGTTAGGGCTGGCATAATTTCCTGTTGACCAGGAGATGAGTCTTTGACGAGCAGAAATAGGGTATGGGTTGGTTTGTGTATAGAGTGATGGTTAATAAAGTATTATTATAATTTAATGAAACTTCGCGCACGTAAAGCTAACTACAACCGACTTCTGTTTTCCGATAAAAATGCTAATCCTAGCATAGAAAAATATTCTGGACCTAATGGGACAGGTTTCGTCGAATTCCGAGGTCGTTTGTGAAAAGTCCTTTATAATTATCGATGAAAAATCAAGCGTTTTAAATTCCTAAAATTTCAGAAAAAATCCAATAAATATGAGGTCTTGACATTTTACTAGACCTCTTCCCTATGGATCCAATGAATCTTGTTTCGTCCAAATCGGAGTTCATTTGGTCAGACATTTATTCGTTTAAAGTTACCTCTGTCTGAATTGACCAAAATAATATAATTGATTTGGGTGTATATCCGATTGACACGAAAATTGAAAGTTCTACAATAATTAATCAATACGAACCCAACGGCACCAGTTTCGTCGCATTTTGAGAATGTTTCCTGATACACTATTTTTATACGTACCGCAATGCCATTTTGGACACCAAATTACCCGGTCTCCAAAAATAACAAACTATATAGCTATCCTAACTCTAATCATCGATTCGAATTCAACTAAATTGGTTTGGTGGCTTAATTCGATCGTCCACTTATGTTACACTGAATTATCTCTCTATTAAATTAATTACGCGTTATATAAATTAAATGGGCGTTTACGGCTACCGTGGTCACATACGACATCGGTTTGCCCCGCAATTGAACACCGTACAATAATTTAGCGTTACGGTTCCAATGAAACTGAATTCATCGAAAACGGACTTTGTTTGCAAATTGCTATTTTAAAGGCCTATATTTTAAATAACGATTTCCATAGCGACTATTTCAAAATTTGATTTGGTCATAACTAACGATGTATAACACGAAATCTGAATTTTTCTCTTTCATATGAAAATTATCGTCAATATGGTTCCAACTTTTCTTGTTTCATAGAATTCCGACTTATATCGGATCCTGTATATTCAATTGAAGTTCAAAACTCCATATTACGAACTGCAACGCGATTTCAAGCTCGTTTTTAATTATATATAAATTATATATTCAAACTTTGTTTTAATTACGAATTCAATATTAAAATCCATTAATATTCCAAATAAAATAATTTAAAATAATAAACTAAATAAAATATTTGACTGCCAAAAATACGGGTCGTTACATTCTTCCCCTTTAAAATAATTTCGTCCTCGAAATTGCTAAGGTAGGAAAGAACGTTACAAACCCATTAATTTTCAAACCCAAATTATTTTTAAATTAAAAATCAATTCAATATCATAAATAAATGTTTTCCAAAATATCGAAAATTTTCTAACACTTTAATTCCCGGAAAAATTTGGCAGAGTCTCCCCTGTACGGAGTGACATCTGCGATATCGCAGGAACAAATATATATAGGTCGACCCACACGGTCGGAAAACAAAAATCAAAACCCAAAATTTTATATTTTCGCGTAAGCGTACCTTTTTCGAGCATTATTGAGCATATCTGCTCAACGTATATGCTCTTTACACAACCAATATCAATCTGCCTAGCCATCAGCACCTGTACTTAACTCAATTCACATATGAGTATAAGAAATTCTAAAATAATATTTCACTAATCAACAAGTATAACTACACTAATTTCAAAATCAAACACACAGAATCAATTCATTATCAAATACCGGGTTAAATCATAAATTCCAATTCATTTGCGGTTTTATTCAGTTTAAAATATACCAGAAATTATTCTTTAATTTATAATTCATTTAGCTTCACTAAATTGTTGGTTATTCCATTCAAACAAACTATCATCCAATAACAAGCAATTCCCAATCAACAACTAATACACAACCAGATCAACCAAATCATTTGAATTTGCATTCAATACTAATAATTTATTTTGGTTTCACAGATTTGAATCCCAATCGATTAATATTCGAATGATTTCTATTTGATTATTATTTATTTATATTCCAAATTTTAAATTTATTTAATTTTAGTATCATTATTCATTTAATTTCACGTAACCAAACTAAGTTTCAATTCAAATTTTCAATCCGATTTGAATTCCATTCAAATCGATCAAACACACTAATATCTCAATAATTTGATGAAATTATTTCTTCTTATATACAAAAATATAATTTGGGTAAAATTATTTCATTTACCCTCTTTACAAAACAATATTGTATCCATTACCAGTTCTATGCTTCTCAACACTTGAACCGATCAAATAAACACAATACAAAACATTTGTATATAAAATTTACAAATACGCCCTCATATATATACACCCTACCTCGATCTAGTGTATTACTAACCCAATCTCTATCGAGTTACACCACAGAGCCAAGGTTATTATTAAACCAATAGCTCTGATACCACTGTAATGACCCAAGGATTTTCGGCCCCGAAAATCGACATAAATACAATTTCATATCTCATGTCGATCTTTCAAGCACCGAAAACACTGGATACTTATTAGAAAGAAATTAGAGGGTGAGATAAGAAAGAAATATTAGAATAGAAGAAAAAGAAGAAGAACCAACACAACACAAAGTCTCACATCGCATCGGAACAAAATATAATACAGAATTAAATATTTATTAAGAGCTTTAAAAAATACTTACAATATCAGAGTACATCAACACCTTTTGACAGTTATAGTAACCTGTCCTCATATACAACACACAGCGGAATAAATACTAGATACAATACATCTGAACACCTCCAGCACGTCTTCTGAACTTTGTATCATCTGATAACCTGGACCTGTACACCCCGGTCTAACCCAAGCATTTACAAAACACCGAGATAGTCTGGTGAAACAAAGTGATAAAAACTCGCACAGTATTAAGGGGAATCATCCATCTTGATTTTTAAAGTTCAAAATTCTTTTCGAAAAGGAAAGGAAAATCGTAAGACCAAATCCACACATAAGTACGGATGGTTTTTACCTTACGATAACCCAAAACATTTTTTGAAATCAATATCTTTTCTAATATTATAATAGTGTCTAAATACAAGTAGATAACAATCTAGCAGAACGCTTGCATCTCACGCTCCACATATATAGTATATAATCAAAACCGCGGGCTCTTATTGGAGATTGAATTCCGATTGTGACAAGGTATGGGACCACCTGCCGATAGTGTATCTCTAGAGGCGAATACTGGGTTCAACAAGAACGTCTTGTAACCCGACCCACACATGACCGACAACTCATTTCGCTTGAGTGTATCGAATGTATATCACCAACGGTTGGGCTCAGACCACTGTTTCCCGAAAAGGACAGCATCGAAATAGATTAAAGAAGCAAAAGGAATTTATCTAGATAGGTGATTATGCACCCTAATGGGAGCGACACACATAACCATACTACCTACCCGATTTTTGTCATTTCCCGATTTGTGAGGCTTGAGGTTTAGATTAATTTTGGAACATCTGGTCACCATTCACTTTGAATGCCACATCGTCAGATCCGTCAAGTTACTAATTGACGTCCACAAATATACTCTGGGTATAAAAGAATTGCCCCTCTTTGCCACCACTCGGTATATTTGTAAAAATCAACATACATGGTTTCAGGAAATACTTTGTCAAACATTCGTCCATACAAGTCATCCAGGAACAGGATGAACCGAAGGTGCTCTCCAACTGCATCCAATATAGGAATCGCCACATGGATCAGTAGCGAGAAGTCCTTGCAACCTGTAGATTCCAACCAAGATAGAACCACGATTTATCTCTGGTTGCAATCCCAGATATTTTTAGCGGTTCTTCCGTTTAATGAAGATCCACGGTCTTCAATGCTCCATCTCGATCATCTTCTGATATCTGCACGTATTTGTTGGTCGAAATGGTTTTTCGAAGGTAAATTCGATCCCGACCTTTCCGTACCAACAATCGTATTGGACAGATTTGATAGTCGGTGATTTAACTATCACTACAAGAAAATGGCCATTCAGCTGCAGTAATTGGTGGCGTTTATACTGCATATGCAGCGATTCCCGAAGTAATTGAAATTTGGTTGCTTTTCTACATTGAAAATTCTTGGGTTGCCGCTTAAACAAGAGCCATCACGTTTTCAATGTTCAATTCCCTCCGCTAGTTTCTTTTACCTCCTTCCTTCAAAATTTTCGTCAACCTAATTTCCCTATTGCCTTCCGCCTCATAGATCTGCTCAGCACGATACTTCTTCCGTTCATTTGGCCTAATTTCACTATTTCCCAAAGTAATTGAAATTAGGGTTCCTTATTTTCGTCGTTAGCTGCCTCTATTTCCTATATCTGCTCGCAACTTTTTTCGTTCGTCCAGCTTTCTTTCAGTTGGTCCCACATCGTCAACGCAATGAGGTTGGTGGTCAATAGCCGATTTCTTATTCTAGTACACTATTTACTTTGCAATAGCCAATTCATCTATCAGATTTTGTGATGTAGGTTTCTGATTTTCATCATTTTCGTTTAAAAATGAGCGAAAAATACTATCCTGTGAAAATGTTGCTTCCTCAATTGATAACTATGCTTCTCCTTTCTCTTGAACAATTGTATAACCATTAAATCTTTTTTTTTCCAATAAGTTGTGATTCCTATGAGGAATAGGACACGTACGCTATTATTATTGTTCTTTGTTCTTTTCAAATTTTGGATTTAGGTTCGGGCATCGTTAATCTAGAACTGGTCTAGTGTAGATTGGTAGGATTTCTTGTTGTTGCGTTTGTTTTGTTGTTTGGATATCTGTCTTGGTTTGTGGAGCTAGTGAAACATAATTGTGCTCATTTATTTGCTTTTGCATTCGAATATATTGCGTTGCAGCTGCTTCATGGAAGCAGTTTCACTTATCAGGCTGATATTGTGGTTTGCTTATTGACTTGGATTTTGCTGATGGGTGTTTGTGGCAGTATTGTTTAGTTATCTGTATTTTGAATTATTTAGATGTTTGATGTTATTAAAGTTATATTTTTCCCGAGTTCCAAGTTGTAATATCTCACCCTGTGTGTTTCCTCAGACTATGGAGGAAATCTTCTAACAATTCTTTTGACCAAAAAAAAACAATTATTTCTTTATTTTTAGATTCAGTGTAGGATTACAAAATCTGGTCCAATCCCCCTTGACAGTATAAGAGTAGGATCTGATTACTAATCTAATTAGATCCTTTACCAGCTCATCTAGGTGTCATTGTTGCTTATAGAATGGTAACTGGAATTTTTACCCATGTTTAGTGAGATTAACCAACCTGAAATTTTTTAGTTCGAATTTTGCAAATATTGGATAACAACCTTGCAAGGCATTTTCCATGGAATTTAGGTAAAAAACTTTGTTCTTGATATAATATTGTATATCTTATTCTACTTTATTTTGTTCTTTTTTTTAAACAAGTTTTTTTTTCGACATACTTTACATTAGTAAGTGCTCCATATTGTATAACACAACCAACTGTCAACAAACTTCATGTTCGGAATTGCTCTTACTTGCAAGTTTCAGCTTCAATCTTGTGCGAGTCATCTTTGTAATCATCGTAGCATAGTTACTGTGCAATGATTTGGTTAGGTTTCCTGTTGTAAATGAACCCATCGTCATCTCCAGCCAAGTTAAGGGTTGAATGTTCGACCTATGAAAAGTCAAGGGTTGAATCCATAAACCTTTTTGTTCACCAACTTCCTAAACTTGTATTTGCCTTTTTCCGGACCTTGAAAGTTTTTATCTCATAAAAATTGTTATTTCATTTATGCAGTTATTGAGTTATTAATTATCATAAAGATTTACATACTTGAAGACGCACATAATCTTCATCATGAAGGTATGAAGTTAGTTTTAAATCAGTTTTGCTTGCTGTCCATCTGGGTTTTGACCCTTTGTGCATTGCTTATGCTTTTGTGTGCACCGTTTTCGTAATTGTGATTATTTTTTTCCTTGCTTATTGCTTAGTATATATACTAGTTATACACATGTTTATACTAAACTGAATTATCCCATGATGTTATCTGATGTATACATAATATATTTAATACATTAAGTTAAATTAATTAATAAATCTAAACTTAAGTAAACTTTGATTTCATTAATAAATATACTAATCTAGTCAGTGGACTTCCTGGGCATATTAAGATGCAAATAGGCATTCTTTTTTCCTGCAATTAACTGATTTCGCCCACTGTAAAACAGATCGAGACCCAACACTTACAGTGACACTTATTTTCAAGATTTCATTAATGACACTTATCTTCAGGCTTGTATTGCAGAAAAACATTGCTCAATAATTTTTTGAAAAATGAAGACAGCATGTATATGGCCTTGCTGTACATAAAGTCCATGAAAGTTAGATAATGACAAGCAATGAATACTGGGAATCTCAAAATATTCAATCTATTTTGAAATATACATATTTTTAGCGGTAAGCAATGACATATTTTAGAAAAACAAGACCATACAATTTAGGCATATCTCAATTGCATTGTTACTGTAGTTAAGATATTCATTTGATGGTAAATATCAAACATAAATCACATATAAAGCATTCCCTCAAATGTCACTTAATTATCACAAAATCCACTAATATATATTGCGCTGACTAATTGTCTATGATTTTGTTATGATCTTGGGACTTGCTCTTGTGTCTAGTCATCATCTCAGCTTCAGGTATTAGGAACAGGTTAGGATATCGGAGTTTTGAACTGAACATTTATGGAATATAGGGTTATATTGAGTAGTACCAAGAATTTTAAATAAGAAAGTACTTTTAATAAATTAATAGACAAGAACAAAAAGCTTCAACAAGAAAAATAATTGATCTTATTATACTAGGGTTATAAGGGCCTAGTTAAAAACAATGGACGTTTGAAGCGCGTACTATTACTTCTAGTGATGTTAAAAAAAACTGAAATGTGAGGGTTAATCATGATAAATAGTAATGATGATAAGCAAAGTTGTGATCTTCCAAACTTAAATAAATTAAAAAAAAAGTAGCATGTGGAATGTCGCTAAATGGTCATATACTCATATCAGTTGCCTAATTTGAATCGTATAAAATATAGAGCACGAACAGCATGAAACAACGCACCCTTGACACGTGTCACACTTTTCCTAAGCTGCCATTACATCCAAAAATGACCTGTAACTTACTCTTCCAATTATGTAGAGACCCAGGATTAAATTAAATTAAAGGACCAAAAAAGGACTCCCCAATCGTAATGTAGCTTATGCACAATTGTCGAAACTGTCAATTTTGATGGGCTGCTTGCTCAATGTTATACGGTATAAGTTTGTATCCTTAACCAGAATCATAGTTGTGACGAGTTTGATATTTGATAAGTAACATTTTTATATTGCCAGCTTGCAGTTATCTACAACTTTTCCACAAAAAAGGTGGAATCGTAGGCTGCTTGATTCCCATGACTTTGTATATTTTTTTTGCAGTCTCATCTAACATTGACTCGTGTTAACGTCCAACTCTTACATAAGAAATTACATGACATACACATACCACCTTTTTCTTGGCAAATAATATATTTGATAAGTTAGTCTTTTGCTTGTAACATCAAACTAAAGCATTAAAAGTAAAAATATTTGGTTGAATTTATATATTTTTATTGATAAAACTTCCAGTTAAGACAATTTTTGCAACTAGTTGCTATAATTCAAAAGTATATAATATTTAATTTACAAAGAAGAAGATGAAAATATGGATAGTTTTTGTTCAAGAGATGCTATATACAAAATAATTTTTTATGTAAACTAATTTATTAATTTAAGGTATATGCTAAATAATTACTGGTGTATTAGTAGAATTAACCAAAAAAATTGCACTCACTCATTCTAGCGCTTTCGTTATTTTTTTAAGTATTATAGGCTAGGAATGTTGGCATTTCGGAGGTATTAGGGAAGTACATGCTATAGGTGGTTCTGGTGGACTATGCAAAAAAAAGAGGCTTTCTTGTGGCGACCCACAATGATATGTCAGGCATTAAAGAGGCCGTGGGGAAAAAATATCATGGCCAAAATAAAAAATTGTTGAAAATGCAAGCATTGTGGCTTCTCCTTCCAAGGCTAGAGCAAGCATTGCAACTTCTCCTTGTGTGGCAAAATCAGCTCCTCGGGTAACTAAGCAACCTTATTTAAACTTCTGCATATGCGCATATGCAAATCGTACAATTATCTCTTTTGGGTTTGATCCATTTGAGTTTGATGTGAGTGAGTCTCGAGGGGTTTGGTTGACATTATTAAAAAAGCTGAGTAGTGCAGTGTATTTTTCAGATGCTGTCGTCATTTTGTAGGCAATTTTATAATGAAAGTCAATCACATATTCGTAAACAAGTAGTTAGAGGGCATTAGTTAGAGGACGACTGTGTTTCCTAAGACCGCTGATAAAATTCGCATCGAATATTGTGTTATACTTTTAATTGTTTATTGTATGCTTCTGTTCCAGTTCTTTTGTGTTTGATTTATCCTTTACAAGACAAACTGCATGCACTATTATTTATTGTATTCAAAGGCTAGAGATTTAAATTGATATAGTATTTTGTTAAGGCTGTGTAAGGATTTATTTTATTCAGTGTTACGCTGAGGAAAACATTGGTTGATGCCTTTTTTTAGGACCACTGCATTCAAGGGGCTGAATATTTTATTTTTCCCTTTTTGTATATCTGCAGTCACTAAAAGAAGAAAACTTATTACAACAAGACTATGATTCAAACTCAGCATTTTTTGAGTGGATAACCATTTTTGTTACAGTGGCAGTTGAATGAAACTTTGGTAGTTTTTATTGCTCATGACAGCAAAGACATATGAAAGAAGAAGACTTATAACTAGAATGCTTTAACAATAAAAAATTATATTAAGGCTTGAAGTTACTTAAAAGCAATGAAGGTTTAATTTTGAGTGGTTAATGAATTATAGGCACTGAGTTTCCCAAAAAAGGTGAGCCCAGATCGTTTGGGAAGCCTAATTAAACTAGAATTTAGAGTTTGGTGCTTTTTATTTATCAGTTTGTTTATTTTACTATGTTTGATATTTGATGTAAATGGTAAATAAAGAAATTATGGTCTGGAAGGTTAAACTTAATAATATTCGGTAATGAAAAGAACTTTGGACAATAATATGTACCACAATTAGATAAGAAGCTTGCCTATTTTTGGGGTTAATGCAGGATTTATCATCTAACCATGGTAGATGTATGGAAAAGCTTTCATGTCCTCATGTGTCAAGTAAATCACATGCGTCCATATATCAAATAAAAGTAGACAAATTAAATAATAAATGAAATTTCAAACCTCCTACTAATTAGCCTATTTTTTGCTGTCCGAAGAGTGCTTTTGAACTCAGTTATTTTTAACCATCTGCTTTTCTTTTTTGTGGCGTATGGTTATTCTATGCTTAGTATGACTTCTAGAATTCATGGTTTTTGTAAGTTTATATCAAGTTTACTTATGTTAGCATTTAGTAAATGCTAACGATAAAATGTAAAGTAATGAACTATTACAATACATCATATTTTTATTCACGTGTATAATAAAAATAAGAGAAAAACTATTGAAGCTATGTGATGCAGTCTTTGAAATGATGGGCGTAAACATAAGAAATAAATCAATTTTTGCAACATATTAAAAACACTTGCAGACCTATTCATATTATTTTATTATGCATGAAGTCAGGTAGCCTATTTATCTCCCATGCATGCGAATATTATCATATTCTTTTTTGCTGTTTTCCATTGCATATGAATTCTAAAGGTATTAGAGGAGAAGATACTTCCATTCTCCTTTTTTTTTCATGTCTGCAGCACAAGAAAAATATGCACACATGGACCATTTAAGATTTTTCAAGTCACATCTTTAATTTTGTTCTATGCACTTGCAAATGTCAGTGATGGAATTTTGGGTATGCATGCATATTTGTGTGAGTTACTGTCTATGTGTGAATTTATTGAGGATATATTTCATTATAGCTTGCTGCTTAATTTAAGCAATGACTTGAGCATATCCAGAAATACAGTCCACACCTATCAAAAGCCAAACTGTTTTTCATTTATTGTACTTTTGCAATTACAGATACCCCAACTACAATGATGTATTTAAGTATTCATAAGAATGTAGTGCCTATTTTTTAAAAATTGTTATTTTGGTTTACTTGTCCAACAGAGTTCAAATCTGGTAGTAAAGAGTAGATGCAAGTTGATTGATGTGGCTAAAACGGGAAAAGTGGTGGCCGAAGGAACCATCTTTTCTACTGATCCAACGTCAATGGTTCACTCTGTTCCATTAGGAAAAGATACGGTAACAGTTTGAGTGGACTTTATGAGAGTTAATGATGCATTCCTATGTGGACCTACTTCGGAGTGTACATACATGGAAGATGCTTTAGGGACGACCGTAGCTTGGCCGACGACATACGTCGTTGCGGAATCAAGTTCTAGTAAGTATTATTTTTCATTTTTAAAAATAATATTATATGAACTCTGCTTATTATACTGCATATAAACAAACACTACTAGTCTATTAAACCCACCTCATACTGCACTAGTGAATAAGGAGAACTATAATTCATTTATTATAAATGCGTTCATACATAGTCCATGATTGATGTTTTTATTTTATTTGTCCAACATACGACATAAAAGCCAAAGAAATTACCACAAAGGCCTGAATGAATCTGTACTAACAGTTTACTTCCAGTTTTAATGTCTACTATATATTTTGTATGCACTACTTGCTACTCACCTTCAATATACATCTATCTTGGAAGGTAATCATGTATTCTGGTCGGAATTACCAAAATAATGGAATTTGGAAGAAATAAGTCTAAGCAACAGCTAGCGTTTCACAGCAGTTGATCTTGTTTTCACGTTAGGTAATCCAGAAAACTATGGTGGTGGTTATTTAAAATAATAATAATAATAATAATAATGGAAAATAAAAAATCAACATGTTCATTTATGTCATATAAGAAAGTATGCTTTTTTATTCTTCTTTATATATATCATATTAATCCTTTCCTCGCACAATATTTAAACTGTACTGGGCAACACCACGGTCATGCTGATGTGTCCACAAATTAGTTACCTAAAAATCATTAGCTACTTTAATGGCCCAAATTGTACATTGATAAAATAGTATTCATTATACTAGCAGATACGAGCTCAGTTATATACACTTTCATACCGATGATTACAATTAGTTATACATTGACTACTGCAAAATGCAAGACAAAATCTATATTGAGAAACAAAGAAACATACACACAAATCACTATCAAAAATTGATAGAATATATGTTTTATGGAAAGTAGAACAAAACTTAAATAGTTTAGTACACTTTTTCTCTTTCATGCTGTTGGTACAGGCTAACCACATAGACATAGATTATTCTGACAAAATTCAGTAAACCAAATTGAAAACATAGACAGAAATTATTAACTACATATAGAAACTGAAAGGATGCGATGGATAGGTGAAAGTTTTGTGGAGATTTGGATGTGTTATAGGCATGCTACTTGGTTTTAGTTGATGTTTCAATCTACTTGGTTTCAAACTAAAATCGGTATAATCCAGTTTGTAGCCCATTTGCATATGATAAATAAATACTTGTATGGCACCGACTATGTATGAAGTACTATTATGCCCACTTAATAAATATGTATGCATGTAACACTTAAGCTTGTATGCTTGGGGCTGCTGCGAGCAACTTCGGAGCTGAGCTGCTGCGAGCAGCTACGGAGCTGAGCTGCTGCGAGCAACTTTCGAGCAGAGCTGCTGCAAGCGGTTTCGGAGCTGCTGCGAGTAGATTTCAAGCAGAGCTACTACGAGCAGTTTCGATCTGCTGCGATCAGCTTCAGAGCTGCTGTGAGCAGCTTCAGAGCTGCTGCGAGCAGCTTTAGAGAGCTTCAGAGCTGCTGCGAGCAGCTTCAAAGAGCTTCGGAGCTGCTCCGAAGCTTTAGAGCTGTTGCGAGAAGCTTCAGAGAGCTTCGGAGCTGCTGCGAAGCAGGACCTGGCGCACCTGCTTGGTGCAGGCACAACAGTTCTAAAAAAGGGAAAAGAAGAAATGAAGTGCCTAATCTGTCAATTCATGTTATTTTGTTCTTGTCACTTGCAAGGATATAACTTGAATAACTAAGATCTAGGGATTCAAATTGTACCATGATTTAAAAAGACAATGTCAAGTTTTATTAATATTGTTTAAGTGCTTGATTTTATATTGATGGTTGAGTTCAATTATTAATATTGTCTACAGGTAATTAGCTTTTTCTGGAGTGAAGACCATCAACAACAATGGACATGACTTTAATTGTTGTATGCACTATGGTATTTGTTAATACTTGTATAAATTTGTTTTGAATGCTTGTAGTATGTGACTTTAGTGATTTTGTCAAAACTATTACTTAAATGGTTATGAGAAAAATACTTATGTGACTATTGTGTTCTTAGTTATTTGAATATGAAGATTATATGATTTATCGTTGTTTTTAATCACACTTTTATATGATCGTTGTTTATAGTCACACTTTTATACGATCGTTGTTGATTTTAATATGATTATTATATAATTAGTTGTTGGAAATAGTACAAGTGATTAACAACATATGATAGCAATTAAATTATGCTACAAAACAATAAATACCTTTTAGTAGCGTTTTATAAACGCTACAGAAACAAATGTAACATTCCATTTGAATTTTTAGTTGCATAAAATAAACGCTACAGAAAAGCAAGAAGTGACTCACATATAAGCCTTCAGTAGCGTTTGAAAAACGCAACTATGTGAAACAAATGAATATTTAGTTGCAGAAAATAAACGCGACAAAAAAAAATTAGTTGCATAAAATAAACGCTACAGAAAAACAAAAACTGACCACATACAAACCTTTAGTAGCGTTTATACGATACCATATAGCAGCGTTTATCAAAATGCAACCAAAAAATTCAGACTTTTGGTAGCGGGACCTGTAGTAGCGTTTATTAAAACGCTACTAAACGTTTTGGTAGCGTTTTATCAATGCTACCAAAGCTATTTTCTGGTGTAGTGTATCAAAATAAACAGTGATTCAACCATAAACACCCAATGGGTTCATTGGTTCAGTATTTAGCATAACTTGGTGGGTTCATTGGTTCAGTATTTAGCATAACTTGGCCTTTTAATTAAAACAAATGTAAAATTAAAACTTTTAAATCTTTCGATATTATAAATATAGTTTTTCTCGCTACTTATTCAACATAAGATATTCTTCAACAAATTCACTTTTTAATAATTAGGAAATCCTATATCATATTCAGTTGTTTATTTTCACATTCAAACATTTGCCACGTTATTAGAATATTGGGAAATCATGTTAACTTATTACTCGTAAAACGACGTTACGAAATATCGTCTATTTCATTACTTGAAACAATACAAATGCTTATTCTGATAGAATAAAACTCAACTTTACGTTTCCCTTCTAACTTGAAAATATCGTTATAACTTCACGCTACGCCTTTTATTTCCCTTTTTCTTTGGAATCCTTATCATATACATACTTGCCAAATTTTCACCAATGGGTTGCGTTACTATTTCTCTAATGAAATAATAAATTACTACTATCCTCTTTTACCATCACAACTAATACCATCCTCAGATAATCCTGATGTCGTTCAAGTTGGGGTATTTTAATTACCTCTCAGACCTTGATCAACAATGTTCATATCTTAAGATGGATATCAGTCGTAATCCAAACGCCAATATTTCATTCCAATATCAATACACATTCCATTCCACTATTTTATTCAAATTATGGTTTCATAAAACCTTCTTATGCTTTGAAAATCTCTTTCTCGGATATGCCCATTCTTTATTAATTCAATAATTAAGTAATTTCTTTATAAAATATCACTTTTAACTCGACCTCTTTAACCTAGCTCAATTATAATTCAGATTTGGTTATCAAATCCTACGTCCCACTTCGTTCACCAAATTTACCTTTACTAGTTCCTTTTCAAATCCATTCAACCATTCTCTGTTTTGGAAATCCCATTTCAATTCCTCACTTTTACTTAATCCCATTTTTAAGTAACATTAATTTAAAATTAACGATATAACACCTTAAACCCCTTTTATGTAAATCCTGGTTTATCGTAAACTCTTTTTCTTAACTTACTTGTACTTAATTTAGATAATTAAGTAATATTTATTTTAAACTATCATATTCGCTTAAAATTCTCTTCATAACTTTGTTATACAATTTCGGGTTTTGAAATATAAAACCCAAGTATATTTCATTTCAATTCCGATTAGTTTTTAAATGAATTTCAATTTAAAATTAATTCCCTAAATTATTATTAATCAGGATAATAATTTTCTTCGATCATTAACTACTTTAGTAGTTAATTCCTTTATTAACTAAAATAAATAGTAAATCCTTTTAAAAACCTTATTTAAATTTAAACAATATTCATTAAACTATTTTATTCAACATACTAATTTAATAATCAATCCCACTTAAAAATGATCGATTAATTAACTTAAAACGCGGTTATTCCATTAACCGATTTCAATTAGTTCTCCCTTTAAATTAATTAATAATATAATAAATTTAACTAATTCCCACTTATCCAATTCAACGGTTGAGTTAATTTATATTCACGAGTGTGTAGATTTGATTGACAACAGATGTTTACTTTATAAAATCAATTAATAATAAATAATAAATAATAAATATCTATTTTCCTTTTAATAAACTTTTATTCAAAATAATTATATTTCAAAATTTATCTCCAGTTATAAAATAACTTTTATCACTTCAGTTCTATCGATTCACCTGACGGTAAATCAATATAAACAAAACAATTGATTTTATCGGCCATATACTGCCCAATACTCAACCAATACTGCCCATTGGCTAAAACAAAACAATTGTTGAATTTTCAGTCAACTATCAATAATCCAATCAATCACCCAATCACGACAGTTCATATATGATAATATGAAGATAAATAATGTCTAACATATTTAAGGAATCCGGTTGGATCCCTCCAACCTGTTCTTCCCTGTATCCAAATTGGATATCCACAATCAGATTATTCAATTCCATTTAATTGATAATTTCTATAATGGTAAATAACAACTATTTAACATCAACCAATTAACAAAACAATTCCAACAATTCAAACAATTAAAACACGTGTATAAATAAATGTGACCAATAAGGTAGGTTACCTCTATTGGATCCAATCGTTAAAATAACGATTTGATATTTCACTGAAATTAAACAACGGTTTAATTTCATCGGTTAAATCAATAAATAAATATATAACTAGCAAACAATCAACCAATAGTAATCAGAGCACACAAAATAAATACCCAATTTATATAAAATATAAATGGGAAGAGCTGAGTGAGTTTAACTCACCTTGATTTCATTTTATGTTGAAACAGTTGGTTTCAATTAAATTAAACCAATGTTTAATTTAATTAGAAATCCCAGTTGATTCCAGTTTCATCCAATTCTGTTCTCGACGTTGTGGTCGTTAAGATGATTCCAACAGCACCGGGTTTGTCCAGTTCTGATAATATATGCTCAAGTTATTAACATCTAAGTAATATGATTATAATTATATTAAACCATATCTTAATTAATTTAATTAACCTTATTTACTTTGTTTATTAGTTTCCTAGACCATATTCTTTTATACTATTCCTTGTTCACGCTGTTGTTCAACACCCCGGTTGATGCCTGCATCAATTCCCATTTTAGTACATATGGTATTTAATTAAAATAATTAACTCTTAATTATATGGTTAATTTACTAATCAAATATTTCTCAGAGAATATACAAGCCGATATAACTACTGAGGAATGATTTGCAGTCCACTCCTTGTTTCTTTAACTTGCATTCTGCACTAATTTAATTAAAAAAACCCATTAAACCCTTAACTGACTAATAACTAATTGAATTTGAAACAAAAATAATTAAAATAAATTACTTAGGTTACATATTAATAGGTCGTCCAGTCTTGAATTTGCACTTCTATCCAGGAATTAAACTTTGCTTCCTTATTGTTGTGTTCAGCAAATAGGTTTCCATATCAATAACTAACCCTTCATATTTTAATTAATTCATTCCTTCATTAGATAATTGATTAAGTTACCAACTTTACGTTAATTACCGTCAGGCCATTTTTTTGTTCCTTGTTCGAACTGTTCTGCTCTCCAACCCCAAAACCATGAATGATCTGTCCAAAATGGATATCAGCATAAGTTTTAAGTTAAAATAACTATATAATTAGTCTTTAATTAACTAAAAAAATTACTCTTTACGTTTGCAAAAAGAAAATGCTGACCCTTTCCTTTTAACGCTTTCAGCTCCTTTGTGGCCTCCTCACTACTTTGTTCTTCAGGAACCACGCATACTTCCAAATCCAGAACCCGCCGCCTCCAGCTCTTCGCGCCACTGGAGTATCATCACAGTCCGGCAAACGACTTGCCGCAACCCCCTCCACGCTCGCCCCAAACCACCCTCCGCTCGCATCGTCCTACCAAGCCAATCCTTCCTCGAACGTCACGCAAACATGGCCAAATTCAGGCCATTCTGTTATCATAAAATGACCATGGCCATTCAATTGAAAGCTCCTAGTGAGATCTCCATACTTGCTGTTGAAGATTTCTAGAGAAAATGAATAGATTGAGAAGTAATTTGGGGAGAAGATCATGAAATTATTGTCGTTCATTTGTGTTAGGGCCGGCGTAATTTCCTGTTGACCAGGAGATGAATCTTTGATGAGCAGAAATAGGGTATGGGTTAGTTTGTATACAGAGTGATGGTTAATAAAGTATTATTATAATTTAATGAAACTTTGCGCTGAAGTAACACGTAAAACTAACCACAATCGACTTCTGTTCTCCCATAAAAATGCTAACCCTAGCATAGAAAAATATTCCAGACTAAATGAGACAGGTTTTGTCGAATTCCGAGGTCGTTTGTGAAAAGTCCTTTATAATTATCGATGAAAAATCAAGCGATTTAAATTCCTAAAATTTCAGAAAAAAACCAATAAATATGGGGTCTTGACATTTTACTAGACCTCTTCCTTACGGATCCAATGAATCTTGTTTCGTCCAAATTGAAGTTCATTTGGTCTGACGTTTATTCGTTTAAAATTACCCCCGTCTGAATTGACCAAAATAATATAATCGATTTGGGTGTTTATCGCTGCCACGATCAAACGGTAAGTCCGATTGACACGAAAATTAAAAATTTTACATTAATTAATTAATACGAACCCAATGGCACCAGTTTCGTCGCATTCTGAGACTGTTTCCCGGCATGCTATTTTTATACGTACCTAGGGCTGTAAACGGTTGCAGTCGGATACGGATAGTGCTATATCCGAATCCGTATCCGAAAATGAAAATCCGTATCCGAATCCGTATCCGATATCCGCAGATACCAGTTAAAAATATCCGTATCCGTATCCGCGGATATTTTCGGATATCCGAAACTATCCGTATCCGCCTTAGCGAATACGGATATCCGAAAATATCCGAAATATCCGTATCCGAAACTTAAAATTGTACATTGAATGTGGTTATCCGAAAATATCCGAAAAATATCCGAAAATATCCGAAAATAAAACAATATAAGTTTACAAATACATCACTAACGTGCAAATTTTACTCATAAAATATTTTTTGAAAATGTGAATACATCAAATTAAAAATTACATGCAGGACATCAATCAAATAAATTTCTTACAACAAATATTTTAAGAGATAAAGTGTTCAAAATATGAATTACACAACCCTAAATCATAGAAGCACATGCACAATTATGTTTTAATTATAACCATACCACAAAATAAAATGAGTACGTGATTTAAAATATTGCATAATACAAAATACAACATTCCTTTATAATTCAATAGTTGAGTTTAGATTAGCTATTTAAAGGAAATTTATATATTAATTTAATCTTAAATATAAATTAAAAATTGTATAATATATACATACATACACATGTCAGAAAATCGGACGGATATTTTTCGGATACGGATACCACTAAAACCATATCCGTATCCGGAATGATTTTCGGATATCGGATATCCGTATCCGCATCTCGGATAACGGATATATTTCGTATTTTCGGATACGGATGCGGACGGATATCGGATTTTTCGGGTACCCGTTGACAGCCCTATACGTACCGCAATGCCATTTTGGATACCAAATTACTTGGTCTCCAAAAATAACAAACTATATAGCTATCCTGACTCTAATCATCGATACGAATTCAACAGAATTGGTTTCGTGTATTAATTCGATCGTCTGCTCAAGCTACACTGAAATATCTCTCTATTAAATTAAATTAAATTAATTGCGCGCTATATAAATTGAATGGGCATTTACGGCTACCGTGGTCACATACGACATCGGTTTGCCCCGCAATTCAACACCGTACAATAATTTAGCGTTACGGTTCCAATTAAACTGATTTCATCGAAAATGGACTTTGTTGGCAAAATTGCTATTTTAAAGGCCTATATTTTAAATAACAATTTCAATAGCGACTATTTCAAAATTTGATTTGGCCATAACTAACAATGTATAACACAAAATCTGAATTTTTCTCTTTCATATGAAAATTATCATTAATATGGTTCCAACATTTCTTGTTTCATAGAATTCCGACTTATATCAGATCCTGTATATTCAATTGAAGTTCAAAACTCCATATTACGAACTACAGCGCCATTTCGAGCTCGTTTTTAAAACTATATAAATTATATATTCAAACTTCGTTTTAATTACGAATTCAATATTAAAATCCATTAATATTCCAAATAAAATATTTTAATATAATAAATTAAACAAAATATTTGACTGTAAAAAATACGGGTCGTTATAGGTCACTCATTTCGCTTGAGTGTACCGAATGTATTATCACCAATGGTTGGGATCAACAACCGTTTCCCTAAAGGGGCAGCATCGAAATAGATTATAGAAGTAAATGAAATTTCTCTAGATCAGGTGACAATACACCCTAATTGGCAGCTAACCACATAGTCATGCGACCTACCTGATTTTATACCATTCCTCGGTTGTAAGGCTAGAGGCCATAATGTATCCTTTTCAAACCACATCTTCATTCACTTTGAATGTCACATCATCATACCCGCTAAATCAAAAATTGATTTATCCAAACATATCATGAGTAAACAGCTAAGAGAAACGAATTCCTCCAACACCAAACGTAAATACGTTTGAAGAGATCAACTTACGCGATCTGTTAAATATACTCGGTCAGACATTCTACCATACAGGTCGTCTTGGGACTGAACAGACCGAAGGCACTATTCTGTAAACAAGACAGCCCTTGCATAACTCCATCTTCACTTATCTTCATCATATTTGACTCGCAACGCTAATGCCATACGAAGTGGTTTTCAGATAATATATCTGATCCTGGTCTCTCCGTGTTGACAACGGAAATGGTCAAATCTTTGATAGTCGGTGATTTAACTATCAAAGGAAAACATGTGTACAAACAATGGTTGTATTCCTAAATGGAAATCTTACTGATCAATCATCATTTCATTTCCCAATTCTCGTTTCCATATATTCATCAAATCCTTATTTTCTAAATTTAGAAAATATACGTTATTAACTTGGGAAAAACTATCCATTTCTTATTCACGCATCACTATCTTCTCACATATATCAGTCTCTAACTGTAAACTAGTAAGAGAACAACCCCTACGTATTAACCCCGAAGGCCGAAACCAACATCAGATCAATACCCAGACAGTTGTTCAACTTAACTAATCTCCAGTCAGTTTCAATTCCTTTAACTCCATTTTAATTCCTATTTCAAACCTATTTCCTTTATAAATATTTTATTAGAAAAATATTTACTTTAATCTAATTTTCACATAGAATGTGAAAAATATTTCTTTATAAATACAAAACAGTTTGATTTTGTAATTAAAAACAATATCTCAAACCCAAATTCTGTTTATATTTTTATTTGCAGAATTATTCCTACAAATCTCCTTTTTATTTCTAACATATACATCTCATTTATTATTCTCTTTATGTAATTCTATTTATTCTATATAAATCCTTTTATATAATTATGTTTATTTTATATAAATCCTTTTATATAGTCCTATTCATTTTATATAAATCCTTTTATACAATTATATTCATTTACCAAATATTTCCTTTATTATATTTTCCAATATTTGTTTTCCAAATATTACCTTTTATAATATCCTATTTATTTCATATATAAGTATTTCATTTTCAATATTCACTTTGAAATTTTCCTTTTTACATTCCAGTGTTTCATATGGTATTTAAAATACCAAATAACATGGCCAGTGTCATCATAATCAATCATAGATTATATATCACATCATATATCACAATGCATGAAAACAACAATATTATAATATTAAGGAATCCAGTTGGATCCCTCCAACCTGGGTCCCTGCATTCACAGATTGTTAAACAATATAATTAACATCAGTTTCATTTCTATATGAAATATTCTGATAAATAGAATCAATATTTGATTAATGATTTATATATATCGTTATCTATAATTTCAACCAGTAAATCAGCAATTCAACCGAACAATCAACACACAGTAATCAATCATCATTTATCTACACTAGATTATATTAATAAAAAAATATAAACTGTACAGAGTTAGTGAGATTTACTCACATTGGACGATCATCGTTAAATAACGATAATTGTCGTTGATTCAGATCAGACAATTTATCTCGCTATAAATTGTAACGATCTCCAATTCCATTCCAATCAGTTACATTGCGTAGCCCCCATCCATATGATCCCAACGGATCTTGTTTTGCCAAATTCTGATCACGTATGAGGTAGTTATGTATTTTACAAATTTATAAACATTTAAATAAATTTTTAAACTAAGACTTGGTTAATTCCTTATCAAATTGGGCCTCACCATCAACATCGGCCCACCCACTTCCTTCAAAACGCTGACCCTATCCTTCTTCCTGTAATTAAAAATCTTGTGCCTCTTCTACTATTCTTCTCCATGAATGAGTGAATTCACCTTCTAAACTCACCTTTTAACCAATACAAAATTCAAACTCTTCATCATAAATAAATATCAAATTTCTAGTTGAACATACTTAACGATAATCAGCACCTTAATACTTCTTCTCCCATCAGCACACAGGAACAACTGCTCATCACTAATCCTCCATTTCCGTAGGTTAAAGCCTCCATTATCCTCCATTAGTTCACCGACACCCAAACTGAGAGTACCAAACTACTTCTCGTCGTTTACTCCTTCCATCCATACCAGAACCCATCAGCTCGCCTCACCTGAATGGATTCCATCCTTGGCCTCAAAACTCTCAACACAGTATCCAAAATCAACACTTTTTTTATTTAAATCCCAAGAAAATCACGCAACCCCTAATCGATCTCCTGAATCCAAATATAATACCAAAAACCTAGATAAAAACTTCGATACGCAGTTTTCACTAACCCTAGTTGCTCAATGACCCTCGCTGGAAATTTTTCAGCGAAGAATACAGTCGCCGAACCACAGACAAGTTACATCATATCGTAGAGGACCTTAATCCAAACCCATACATACATATATATATATATTTTTTGGATCATATAGATCTTGTTTTAATTTTCTTGATTTTTGAATTGGGCTTTCTTCACGTTTTAACAAGAACTGAAGGCAGCGCATGTTTTTAACCAGAGGAAGAAATGAAATTAGGATAGGGAAATGTTAAGGGGTATATATAGGGTAAATATATAATTTTATTCGATTATTATATTTAATTTTAACCAACCGCTATTTGTATTCGGCAATAAAAATTCATGCGATCTCATACAACACCCAAATTCCATGAAAATGGACATGCAGCTATAGTTCGACATTACAGACCCAACGAAACTTGTTTCATCGAATTCCGACTCCGTTTGCTCACATAGCGCATTTTTAACCGTCAAAATATCGACTGTTTTTCACATTAAAATTCGATAAGGCCACATACTGACTCCAAAAATCACGAAAATTAAATCTAACAATAATTTAATATTCCAGATCCATCAAAATTAGTTTCGTTGAAAACGGAGGTCGTTTGCAAAAATGGCTATTTTTAAAGCTCTAAATAAACCCATTTAAATATTAATATATTTAAAATAATTAAATTAAATATAAATAAATTAATATTATCGTATATCTTCACATGGAATATAATATAGCTCCAAAATATTCCTATCTGAATATATAACTTGGCATTTCAAATCCAGATTAAATCAGTATTCAATTTATATTGAAAATCCATTTATAATTTAAATATATCGTTATAAATTATAAAGAAATTCCATAGCGACTTCTCAAAAATTTGATTTGATCATAACTCAACATCTACACAATGAAATATCGATTTTTCTCTTCTATTAGAAAAATATACTTCACCAGCTCCGAACGTTTCTTGTTTCACAGAAATCTGATTTAAAACGGATTCTGTATATTCATTTAAAGTTAGAATCGCCGAATTACGAATTGCCACGCCATTTCGAGCTCGATTTTAATTATAATATAATTATACGTTCAACTGTCATTTATATAATATATTCGTTATTATAATTCAACTCTATACTGAATTATATATTATATATGATCCAATTCACACAATATTGTGAATTCCTTTATTTTTGACTATTTCGAAAATTAAATATATTATTCTATTATTTATATTAATTAAATATTCAATATTATTTAATTTTGAACATTTTAAATTACCAAACCATTATTTAAAAAATTAAATAAATTATTTACTATCCGTTAAAAATACGGGTCGTTACATTCTTCCCCCTTAAAATAATTTCGTCCTCGAAATTGCTAAGGTAGAAAACAAACCCTATTAACTAGGTTAAAAATTATTTGTTTACTTCTTAACTTCAGTTTCAACCGAACCAATAAATTTTAATTAAATTATTAATTCATTTCTATAAACGAAAGTTTTCAAAAATTCTGAAAATTTTCTAACGCCTGAAATTTTCGAAAAATTTCTCCAGCACCTCCTTTGTACAGGTCAATCGGTACAACTACAAATCGCCTCTCTAGGCCTTCCCTAGCCCAAAAGAAAATCAAACAGCCAAGCAGCTTGCCAATTTGGCTCATCAAAATCTCAAACCGATATATAAGATAAACTGGTACCTTTTTTGTCAGGCATATCAATATATCATTTCCATGTGTTACCAATTCTGCATATACCAATGTCACTCCAATTGATTTATCCTCAACACAAGCATTCACTTATATCAAAGCCAAATTCTGTTATTAACTCAGATTGCATTTTTAATTTCAACTCTTAACTTACCAGTCAAATTCCACTTCAGATTATCTCTAATCCAATCTAATTCGGTATTTTCTATCTCAATTCATTTTCCACTTAACTGGTTTCAATTCAATTTCTATATCTATTTGCTTTTACAAATTCTAATTTAATTTGTTTTAATTCAAACAATCTCCCCCAGGTAAATTTAAACATTTTAGCTTTTCTAAAACCAGATATCCCTTTTCAGGATTCAAAACAACTTGCTTTCCGTAAAACAATTCAAAAACAATCTCCTTGGTAGTAATCCGTCACTTACAACTCGAAAATGAACACTGATGATGTGGCCAGCATCATCAGAGTTATTTCCCAGCGATCGAAGTGAGTTCAATACTATATCACTTTTCAAAACCATTTCTTAATCATTTCCATTTTGAAATCAATTCAAATTATCATTCTCAAAACAATTTAAAATCTCCTAGGATTTTAAAATTCTCATATATTCAATCCAAATTCATTTACCAACACTTTTCCAATTTCCAGAATTTTTAATTCTGAATTTTGATTTAATTTCATATTTAATCCATCTGATTCCATATTTTACACTTATATGAATTCTGATTGGCTATTTACATAACCGTTTCACATTTTATAATCTTATTCGATTATAATCACAACCAACACATCCAATATACTATAATACTTCAAATATTTGTACTTTGTTTATATCAAAATATAATTTGGGTAAAATTATTTCGTTTACCCTATTTTCGAAACATACTGTGTCGGTTCATCGTACTCGAGTGTTTATAAACTCCTACCTATACAGTGGATCAAACTGATCGACCCAAACTCATAAACAACTCAACCAATAAATCTCCACAATATAAAATCATTTTTATAAAATCTACAAATACATTCACTCGTATATATACACTCATACTCAATCTAGGCTATTGTTGACCCTATCTCTATTGATTACGCCATAGAGCCAAGGTAATTACTTAACCTTCAGCTCTAATACCACTGTAATGACCCAGGTTTTTGCGATCCTGCTAATCGACATATAACCCAATGACGACTATCAAGCATCGGAAATACCGGATAGTTAATGAAAGAAGTTAGAGGGTGAGAATAGATAAGATAGAAAATTAGAATAGAAGAAGAAGAAGAATATACAACAACATCAAAGTAACACAAATCTCACAACGGAATGAACAACATATAATAGATAACATATCTTTGAAATGAAATCAGTATATGTATGCAGTAACATTATCAGAGTACAATACTTACAACACAATGGAATAAACAATAGCTAAAAAATCCTAAAGCTCCTGCTCCAAGCTCTCCAAGTATATCTGTAAAACCTGATTACTTGACTGCCCGTACAAATTTGGGCACCCAAGAGTTTAGGGTAAAACCAAACAAAATAAACTCTGGGTCAGTCATGGGACTGGTGTGAGTAAATAATTCAAAATAGTTTGAAAAATTAAATGATATCTCATAAGACCACGCCGTATAACACGGAACGGGTTATTCCCTTATGAGAATCCAAAACACTTAATTCAACATTCAAAAATCCTTTTGAAAGAAATGATAATCTTTATATCAAAATTCTTTTGATATTATAATAGTGTCTATCAACCACAATATAATAATCATCTATTAGAATGCTTTCATCTCACGTTCCACATACATAATATATAATCAAAAACCGTGGGTGCTTATTTGGAAATGAATTCCAACTGGCAAAATATGGGACCACCTTCCGACAGTGCATCTCTAGGGAGGAATACACCGGGTTCAACAAGAACATCTTGTAACCCAGGCTAAACATGACCGTTCACTCATTTTGCTTGAGTGTAACAAATGTATTATCACCAATGGTTGGGATCGGTAACCGCTTCCCGAAAGGGACAACATCGAAATAGATTATAGAAGTAAATGGAATTTCTCTAGATCAGGTGACTATACACCCTAATTGGCAGCTAACCACTTAGCCATGCGAACTACCCGATTTTATACCATTCCTCGGTTGTGAGGCTAGAGGCCATAACGTATCATTTTCAAACCATATCTTCATTCACTTTGAATGTCACATCATCATACCCGCTAAATCTCCAAACATATCACGAGTAAACAGCTAAGAGAAATGAATTCCACCGCCACCAAACGTAAATACGTTTGAAGAGATCAACTTACACAATCTGTTAAATATACTCCGTCAGACATTCTTCTATACAGGTCGTCCTGGGACTGGACAGACCGAAGGCACTATTATGTAAACAAGATAGCCCTTGCATAACTCCGTCTTCACTTATCATCATCATATTTGACTCGCAACGTTAATGCCTTACGGAGTGGGTTTCAGATAATATATCTGATCCCGGTCTCTACGTATTGACAACAGAAATGGTCGAAATCTTTGATAGTCGGTGATTTAACTATCAAAGGAAAACATGTGTACAAACAAAGGTCGTATTCCCAAATTGAAATCTTACCGATCAATCATCATTTCATTTCCCAATTCTCGTTTCCATATACTCATAAAATCTTTATTTTCTAAATTTAGAAAATATACGTTATTAACTATGGAAAATGTTTCCATTTCTGATTCACGCATCACTATCTTCTCACATATATCAGTCTCTAACTGTAAACTAGTAAGAGAACAACCCCTTACGTATTAACCCCGAAGGCCGGAACCAACATCAGATCAATACCCAGACAGCTGTTCAATTTAACTAATCTCCAATCAGTTTCTAATTCCTTTAACTCCATTTTAATTCCTATTTCAAACCCTACTTCCTTTATAAATATTTTATTAGCAAAATATTTACTTTAATCTAATTTTAACATGGAATGTGAAAAATATTCCTACAAATCTCCTTTTTATTTCTAATACTTACATCTCATTAATAATTCCCTTTATATAATTCTATTTATTCTATATAAATCCTTCTATATAATTCTGTTTATTTTATATAAATCCTTTTATATAATCCTATTCATTTTATATAAATCCTTTTATATAATTCTATCCATTTACCAAATATTTTCTTTAATATATTTCCAATATTTGTTTTCCAATTATTACCTTTTAAAATGTCCTATTTATTTCATATATAAATATTTCGTTTTCAATATTTACTTTGAAATTTTCCTTTTTACTTTCCAATGTTTCATGTGGTATTTAAGATACCAAATAACATGACCAATGTCATCATAATCAATCAAAGATTATATATCACATCGTATATCACAGTGCGTGAAAACAACAGTATTATAATATTGAGAAATCCAGTTGGATCCCTCTAACCTGGGTCCCTGCATTCACAGATTGTTAAACAATATAATTAACATTAGTTTCATTTCTATATGAAATATTCTGATAAACAGAATCAATATTTGATTAACGATTTATATATATCGTTATCTATAATTTCAACCAATAAATCAGCAATTCAACCAAACAATCAACACATGACAACCAATCATCATTTATCAACACTAGATTATATTTATAAAAAAATATAAACTGTACAGAGTTAGTGAGATTTACTCACATTGGACGATCATCGTTAAATAACGATAATTGTCGTTGATTCAGATCAGACAATTTATCTCGCTATAAATTGTAACAATCTCCGATTCCCTTCCAGTCTGTACCATTGCATATCCCCCGTCCATACGATCCCAACGGATCTTGTTTTGCCAAATTCTAATCACGTATAAGGTAGTTATGTATTTTACAAATTTATAAACATTTAAATAAAATTTTAAACTAAGACTTGGTTGATTCCTTATCAAATTGGGCCTCACCATCAACATCGGCCCACCCACTTCCTTCAAAACGCTGACTGTATCCTTCTTCCTGTAATTAAAAATCTTGTGCCTCTTCTACTATTCTTCTCCATGAACGTGTGAATTCACCTTCTAAACTCCTATTTTAACCAATGCAAATTTCAAACTCTTCATCATAAATAAATATCAAATTTCTAATTGAACATACTTAACGATAATCAACACCTTAATACTTCTTCTCCCATCAGCACAAAGGAACACCCACTCATCACTCATCCTCCATTTCCGCAAGTTAAAGCCTCCATTCTCCTCTATTAGTTCACTTACACCTAAACTGAGAGTATCAAACTGCTTCTCGTCGTTTACTCCTTCCTTCCATACCAGAACCCATCAGTTCGCCTCAACTTAATGGATTTTGTCCTTGCCTCAAAACTCTCGACATAGTATCCAGTATCGACACTTTTATTTAAATCCCAAAAAAATCACGCAACCCCTAATCGATCTCCTGAATCCAAATATTATACTAATAACCTGGATAAAAACTTCGATTCGCGGTTTTCACTAACCCTAGTTGCTCAATGACCCTCGATGGAAATTTTTCAATGAAGAATACAGTCGCCGAACCACAAATAAGTTACATCAGATCGTAGAGGACCTTAATCCAAACCGATACATATATATTTTGGATTTTATAGATCTTATTTTGATTTTTGAATTGGGATTTCTTCACGTTTTAACAAGAACTGAAGGTGACACAAGTTTTTGACCAAAGGAAGGAATGAAATTAGGTTAGGGAAATGTTAAGGGGTATATATAGGGTGAATATATAATTTTATATTCGATTGTTATATTTAATTTTAACCAACCGCTATTTGTATTCGGCATTAAAAATTCATGTGGTCACATAAAATATCCAAATTCCATGAAAATGGAGATGCAGCTACAGTTCGGCATTACAGACCCAACGAAACTTTTTTCGTCGAATTCCGACTCTGTTTGCTCATACATCGTATTTTTAACTGTCAAAATACAACTGTTTTTCACATTAAAATTCGATACAGCCACATACTGACTCCAAAAATCACGAAAATTGAAATCTAACAATAATTTAATATTCCGGATCCAACAAAATTAGTTTCATCGAAAACAGAGGTTGTTTGCAAAAATGACTAATTTTAAAGCTCTAAATAAACACATTTAAGTATTAATATATTTAAAATAATTAAATTAAATATAAATAAATTAATATTATCGTATATATTCACATGGAATATAATACAACTCCAAAATATTCCTATCTGAATTTATAACTTGACATTTCAAATACAAATTAAATCAGTATTCAATTTATATTAAAAATCCATTTATAATATAAATATATCGTTATAAATTATAAAGGAATTCCATAGCAACTTTTCAAAAATTTGATTTGATTATAACTCAAAATCTACAGAATGAAATCTCGATTTTTCTCTTCCATTACAAAAATATACTTCACTGGCTCCGAACATTTCTTGTTTCACAGAAATCCGATTTAAAACGGATTATGTATATTCATTTAAAGTTCGAATCACCAAATTATGAACTGTCGCGCCATTTCGAGCTTGATTTTAATTATAATATAATTATACATTCAACTGTCGTTTATATAATATATTTGTTATTATAATTCAACTCTGTATTGAATTATATATTATATATGATCCAATTCACATAATATTGTGAATTCCACTATTTCCAACTATTTCGGAAATTAAATATATTATTCTATTATTTATATTAATTAAATATTCAATATTATTAAATTCTGATCATTTTAAATTACAAACCATTATTTAAAAAATTAAATAAATTATTTATTATCCGTTAAAAATACGGGTTGTTACAATGCTTTTCAACTGAAGAGAGTGTATGTTAAACTACTTATTGAACTTGTATCAGGAGACACCATCTGATGAAGCACTTTTTCTTAAAAGTCGTAAGAGAAAAAATGGACATGGGTACATGTCTGATCCTCAAGTAATGAAGTACAAACTTGTCAGTAATAATTTTTTTTTATAATAAAATTGTTCTGTTTTGTACATGTTGCACAATGTTCATGTCTTGCTCATGTGCATGTTTGCTCATGTGCATTTTTTGAACCTGAGTTTGGCTCTTGGCTATGTGGACCTGTTCTTGGCCATGTATATAAGTTTGAAATGTCCTTGAAACGCTTGTTGAACCTGAGTTTCGCACCAGTAACATTGTGCACTTGGGCTTTGTGCATGCACTTGTGACATTTGTGCACTTGAAACTTTTTCATGACATTTGTACACTTGAAACTTTTTTCTTGACATTTGGGCACTTGTCATCGAGGTAGGCATGTAAAGGCGTAGCTTGATTATACATACAATATTCTAACTGAAATAAGTTGTTCTTAAATCCATTTTTTATCGTAAAATATTTATGGCTGTCGATAAAGACATCCTTCGGTTATTCCATGTTTTAAGCTGCCTTCACTAAATCATTGTATCTCTGTAAATTCGACAACGTCTGGTTATACTAAAATGGAATTCTCCCTTATCTCTATGTTGTATTGGTAGATAATTGAATGAAGATAGGGAAGTAGTCGCTTGTTGACTGTGGTAATAAAGTTGCATTGAAATCAATAAACAAGTCGTAAGAATTAGAATTCACAAATATTCTATCTATTTTACTATGGACAGAGAAATCCTTACACCCCCTTCTATGTAAATTTACTACCTTTTCCGATAACTTCTACAAGACTTGCCTGCATAAAACTGTCATATGTAAGCATTTTCATTATGAATATGGTTATACATATGTCTGACATGAGGACCAACTCCGTCTAAGTCGTACAAAACTGTCATAGTGGCTATCTCAGTTAGGGCTGCATAAAGTATGGGTTAGGTCGGGTCTGACCAAATATTTCATCCGACTCGCATAGGTATGGGTTTAAGGTAGCTCAACCCATACCCGACCCCATATGAGGTTGGATATGGGTCGGGTTGAAGCATGGGTTGGGTCGAGTTTATTAGGGCTGGGTTGCTTGAATATAATAAAAATGAGAATATTAGGTATTTTTTTATAAATAATATTAAAATATTCAGCATAATTTATTCGATTTTAGCTAGCGTAATGCATTTAAAATAATAGATTCATTATAAGACATATTTTATTAAAATTTTATTGTAAAATACATCATATGAAATCAATTCACTACATAGTAGAACAAGTATTTCATTTTAGAATACATTAAAATGCTCTTTAAACAAATTCTATCTAGTTTGGATTGACATGAAATATGCTTTTTTGTATATTTATTATAGACTACATAAACATTATTCGAAGATTATACTATTCTAATTTTAGGTGGGCCGATATTAAATTAGTTTTTTAATATAGGGTTGGGTTGGACTAAAATAAGGTTGGGTTGAACAAAATATCAAACCTGACCCATATATAGTATACGTTGCAAATTGTAACTCATATCCGAACCGAACTAGGATGAGTTGGGTTTATGTGGGTTGGGTCAGATTGGATATGGGTTGTGTTCAGCTCTAATATCTGCATTATGATTGTGGTTATACATATGTCTTCTACTTGCTTATCAACGTATGATGATGTCTGATTGCAAACGTACATTGTTTTCCCTAGATTTTACCATTATATATGTTACAAATTGTTTTCTAATTATAAGCACATAAACAAATTGTTTTCCAAATTATGGATTTCTCTGCATTTGTTGCACACATTTGCTGCATATGTAAGAATTTACTATAGGGTGATTTGCTCCATTCTCTCCATATGTAAGTATATGCTGCTTTCTCTCCATATGTAAGCATTTGCTGCATTCTCCGCATTTACTGTAGGGTAATTTTGATGTGGCTTTAATTTGTAGGACTTAGTTCAAAAGGCAATGGCTGGTGGAGAAGGAGGAAATAATGTTGAAACAATAATTTCGAATGGAAGATCACATGGTCGTCCTTTGCTTATAGGGAGGTTTGCAAAGTGTGCAAAACAACCAGCCGAGGCTTTAACAAATGCTTATATAAAGAACATAAGGCAAAGGCTTGTCGAAGAAATGGAAGGAAAGCTAGAATCCTAAGTAAATCAGAAGGTACATGAGAATTTGGCTTGGGTGCTTAAAAAAATTAGGCGACGCCAACCCGGAGTTGAACATCAGTCTAGAGGAACTAATTTCAACAACCATGTCTAGTGAGAATGAAAATCTGACTGGAGGCACTAGCTCTTAGTGTCTCATTTATGAATTGTTATGTGTACGGGATATTTTGGAGTAGCTTTGTAGTCGTTTAAGTTAGTACTGGATATTTTGGACTTGTTGACACGAATTGTAATGTGTAGTGCTGTATGAATTGTTATGTGTACTATGTATTACGCAAGTGTTTATGTGATATTGTATTATTCTATGTGATATTGTAGCTTTCAATCTCTCTTTAGTATGGTGTTGCAGTAGCTTTAGTGTAGTGTTGCATTAGCTTTAATAGTGTTGTCACCGGTTATAAATGTTGCCTGAAATAATGTTGCAATAGTCATACAAGGTGTTGTCATAGGGATGGACCCATATTGAGTCGTGGGCTCAGTGGTTCCCCCTTGTGGTCCCAGTAGGCCCCACAAGATGTGGACCCAAACGAACTAAGAAAGTTAATATCTATAACAACATTTTTGGAATGTTGCTACAGATACCTAAGAATGTTGCTATAGACCCAAATAGGGTTCTATTGCTACGATATTTGTTATGTTTCCTTAGATAGTAAAAATGTTGCCTTTGAGGTCTGCAGCAACGGTGAAACTTGCATCATAGTAAAAGTGTTGCAAAAAACCTTTGCCAATATATTTTTGGCTTGACCCAACATTTTTTTTTTCTATTGCAGAAGGTTATTTATGGCGTAGTGTTTAATTTTTCTCCTCCTGCCCACCTTTCAATTCCCACACTCTAGATCTCAATCTTTATCTCCTCGACCTCAATCTCTAATCGTCTTTGTCATTTTCCTTTGCCACTTCCTTTATCTAAATATACTTTTCTTTACCCTAGACGTACCTCACATATCTTGCCTCCACTGCTCGTCTGATTTCCTTTTGTTGATTCATTCATCAATCTTTTGGCTGTCTTTGCGATAATTCGTGACTTCTTCAACTAATCAGCCCCTCTTTTCTTGGCTATTCATAGCTCGACATCGCTCATTATCCCACTGAAAGGCAGACCATTTGGTTGTGGATCGAACTTAGTTTGTGGTGTTGGTTTACAATGTTTTGGTGAGTTTCCTTGTTACTGTATAGAGTTTGTGCTGGTTTTGGTTAACAATGGTTTTTTGTGTTATCTCTTATCTAAGATTGGGTATCTAGGTTTTTCTGTAAGCGTATCATCTTGGGTTGTTAGGTGTTGTATTTGTGTCATATGTGTTGTGGTGCTGTTTTGGTATTGTTGTGTTCCTGAGTTTGGCTATGAGGGGTGGCTCTGTTTTATCGGAGTTGTAGTTTTCTTTCTTCGATTTGGGTTGTGGTAGTTTGCTGGGAGAAGGTTTGTTACCACCTTATTGTGGAATGTTGTGTAATTTGCTTACTGAGATTGATGTTCCATTTTAGGAATATTTTTTATAGGCGTGAGTAGTGAGTTAAATGTGTTATGTGTTGTGAGTCTCTAAAGTAACTGGTTGTTAGTTGTTTTGTTGTAATTCGATGTCACACACTGCATGGTGTCAATCTAGGAATTGCTATGAATTAGTAGTGGCTTGAACACTGTAAAGTATATGTAGTTGATAGGCATTCTTCCTATCTCATGTAATTTAATGTACTTATTTCTTGTCGTAATAAAAAATGAATGATCCACTTTATAAATCAGTTGGCCTTGTCAAGAAATAATATTAATAAAAGAGCAATGGTGTAAAGTGAAAGCATGGCCTCCATCATTAGTCATCGAGAGGTCTACTATTAACTAAATTAAAAAGAGAGCAATGATGTAAAATGAAAGTATGATCTTCATCATTAGTCAGAATGATATTGATTAATCTATTAAACTATAGATGGATATTTAATTGGAAACTGCCTTTAATCCAGTACTACATTAATCTACGTGCAAGAAATTTAACTGAACAAATATATATTCTTATTGGCATATGCTTTCTCTTAATATAAGATTCGAAGCTATAATTTAATTCTTGTCAAAAACCGTACAAACAATTGAAATATTAAGACAAGTCCTTAAAATTTGTGAAATTCTGGTTCTTTGCTCTTTTTCCCCCATAATGGACTTAATGATGGAGGAAAATAATACATTGTGTACATTTTCCTTACTTAGGTGCGTTCGTAGGTGAAAAGTGCCCCCTTATTGTTACGGACATGTCGGATGTGTCCATAACGATAACGGGGCACTTTGCCCAGTTTTCAAATGGCTCAAATTAGAGCCGTTCGGACAATTTTGGCCCCCCGTCATCTCCCCTATATGAATCCCTCTTCTCCCTTCTCATTCTGTCCTCTTATACTCTCCACTCTTCTCTATTTTAAAATTTAACACTTTTTCAATGACCAGTTTATTCCCAGATTCAGACGACTCGAATTCTAAAGATATGGAATATATTGCAATAATTGGATCGTACTTACGTGAAAGACGTAATGAAAGAGGTCGTCGGTTGCACACGTCAGAGTATACCATTTAATGTGGGTAAACGACATATTAAATGTTCATCAACAACGATGTCAAAGGAATTTCCTTATGGAACGACTCTATTTTCTTTCGTTATGTGACAAGCTGGAAAATTATCGTTTGGTTACAATAGATTTCGTTGTTGTTCGAGAAACAGTTGGCGCATTTTTATACACTATATTTGCAGCTATTTTGAATAGACAAATGTCTGAAAGATTTCAACGGTTAGGTAGCACAATCTCTCTTTGTTTTCATGTTGTTTTGGATGTTGTTCAATTATTAGCTATAATTAAGCATGTTGATCTCAAGTTCAACACAATTCTAGCTGAAATGAGAACATCTAATCGTTACTACCCATACTTTAAAAACTGTGTTGGTTCCATGGGCGGAACACACATAATGGCACACTTACCTCAAGATCGAGTTATTCCGTACATAAGACAGAAAGGATACCCTACACAGAATATTTTAGCTGCATGCTCATTTGATTTACTGCTATGTTGTAGCCGAGTGGGAAATGACTGCGCTTGACAGTCGAATTTTTAATTCCGTTGTGAATGAAAAAACTTGTAATTCTCCTCATCCTCCTATTGGACAATATTATGTAGTAGATTCTGGTTTCCCACTAACTATTGGTTATATACCACTATACCATAATATTAGATATCACATTCCACAGTTTCGTGCAACTACAGATCAACTAAAGTCGAATAACGAAAATTCTAATTTTTAATATTTGAGTTTACGTATGGAAATCGAAAGAACATTTGGAATATGGAAAAATTGTCATACTGGAAATATGCCAACATACGCATTTGAAACTCAAGTTAAAGTTTTTTTTGCTATAATAGCTATACACAATTGTATACGCAAATACAATATGGAAGATCTAGATTTTTTGGCGTATAATGATGATCTAGATCTTATTTTAGAGGAGTACTTAGAAGAATATGTCGACTTAAGAAGTGCAGGAAACAGAGAACATGCACTGGTTCAATGTTATCAGGGCATCACTGTTATAACAATACTTCGAGACATATTAAGAGACCAACTTGTTGCAGTAGGGTTGTACTGGTAGATTTTTACTCTATTGTATTTCAGCATTTTTGACTTTTTGTATTGATATTATTTAATGGACTGTTCTATTTAGTTTACTGTATTATTCTTCTTTAATGATATTGTTCTGTTTTAGACATAAATTAATTAAATTACAAAACAAAAATAAAATGGTCCAATTAAATGACCCATTCAAAGCCGCAACAATATTCTCCGCTAACTAAAATACTCTGCTATAATACCCTGCTTTCACTGTCCTCGGACATACCCTCAATACTTTCCATCACAGGTATCTTATGTTATCTAGTGGTCCAAAAAACATAATTTATATTCCTATCTTTGAATTTACTTATAGCGCATTCTAAGCTTTCTTTGTGCCTATTTCAACAGACCTTTCCAAAGTGAAATCAAGCTACAATGTTCAGTGTTATCTTTAAATACGATCATCCATGTTTAACAACTCATGCCGTTTTTACTACCAATAATTCAACTAATGTATATAATATTGATTGATCACTATAAGAAAATTGATTTTTTGTAGCGTCCAAAAACCGCTACCAAGCATTTTTTGTGGCGTTTCGATAATCGTTACGAGAAAACATGTCGCTAGAACTCGTTGAATATTAGTTGCACTTTTTATAACGCCACTAGATATTTCTTTTTAGTAGCGTTTTTTTTAAATGTTACGAATGTTATTTTTTCAGCGTCTATAAAACGCCACCGAAAATGTTTCTTCACTACGATACTATTTTTAATGGCGGTCACTTATCTTTTTTGTAGCGTTCAGTGAACGCCATCACAAAGTTTTTTGATTACTTTAACCATTGATTTATAGCTGCTTTTAAACGCAACAAATAAAAATAATATTCCATAGCATTTTTCTCTACCACCATTTGTTCCCAATTTGTATCATAACATTCCAGACCTATCCATAATTTTGCCTCACTTACACATACACTTTTGAACGTAACATATTACACAAACACAAAATACGTACACATTCAAAGATCTACAAAATACATACACATTCAAACATCCACAACATACATAAGCGTCCAAGTGTGCATAGCCATACATTTTCATGGTTAGTATTTACAATAAAATTTCTCACAATGAAGAACTAAAGAGAGTCAAAGTGTGCATGCCTATTGTTTATCCATTAGAGACTTCTATTTACTTAGAACAGATGGAGTAGAGATAAACCTAGCTTCCTGTTAAATAACCAGTATTAGTATATGGAATGTTAGAAAATATTCATGGGGTATAACAGAAAATTATGTCAGTATCCAAACTTGTACCATAAATAAAGCTGAGCACATTTTATAATCAATTCACGAAATGTTACAAATGCACGAGTAAGAATAATCCCATTTAGCTCTAATACTTTGTTATTCACTATAGGTATCTGAAATCGAGCAAACCAAACAATTAGAACTTGAACTGTAAATGTATATGTGTGTGTATGTGTGTGTATATATAGAGAGAGAGAGAAGTCGATACAATAGTGCATACGAGTACATAATAAGTTAAAAGGGACCTTTATAAAAGATTGTCATGGTTGAAGATCAAATAATCATAATAATTTAAAAATAAGACCTTGTTCCATGATCATGCAAACAACTTCTTCGTAATGTTGATGCAAATGGAGCTCCATTCCATTTTTCATCCACACTAAGTCACTACATGGTTTAGCGATTAGTTAAAACTATATAACTTAATGCATATCATAATCAAGTAGTAATGTTCTACCTGAACCCCAAACTGGTAGTATTTGAATCGATCTGTTACTAGTAAATTTAGACATATATTTGCAAGTCTCACAACAATAATTAATTGCCGACGGAACCTGTGACTCACTTGAATCGACATCCATTCGCAGAAAATAAACATATCATAGAGAAATTATGTTAGAAATTAAACAATTATAAGATGCTCAATAAAAGAGAGAGGATTATATGGAAGGAAGAAAACAATCAGGCCACATTGCAGTAGAGAAAATTACATCAATTATAAAATTACATCAGTTTCATATGAATTTCACTCTGGAATTAAAAATTCTACTCGCAAACCATGTATTATACATATAGCACATCAAAACTGCCAACTTTTTTATCACCGTGTACAAGAGTTATACTGGCATACCGTGAATTAGATATCACCATTACATATTTGGGTTCATTTTGGATTTTTTTTTATCACATTAATAACTGCCAAGAACACGGGTATAACATTTGATTTCATAATATTCACAACTAAAAAATAAAGAGGTGTAGCACATGCTAAAAGAATAAAACTTACATCACAAGGCTTCTAACTTTGTAAAGTTATTCTTGAAAATTAACCTATAATTGATCTGATAGTTCAAAATGATGCATCTAAGATACCATGAAGTATCTTCACTTTGAAATCAACAAGTGCATCATAGAAAAATTCCAACTATGACGTAGGACTCTCAACATTAAAAGTGTCGTAACAAAGTTATAAAGAATGAGCAGTATCAGGTAACAGTGAGCATATCGAAGAGTTTCTATTGACTGATGACAAATTATGGCATGTGATAATTTTTCATCGCTTCTATTCTAAGGGCTTTTAGCTCTACCCTGGCTTTATGGGCAGTGATCACTCCAATACAAAAACTAGTAGAACATAACAAAAAATTGAATAAACATACATAAATACTCACGTGAGGTTACCAGCAATAACTCCAATTTTCTTAACCCCTTGAAAGCATCTGGCATTAAGTAAAACAAATCATTTCTCCCCAGTATACTACTCATTGCAAATAAACTAAAGATGACATAAATCACCGCAAAATGGTTAAATAAATCAAATTGTGCCATAACAAACAAAATTTTAAAGTTATCAAAATTGGCACCTATTATCGAATGCATAGAGTAACTTGCACACACTAAATTCTTCCATAAACGATGACAAACTTTTGTCTCCTACCAGTCAAATTTAAGCTAAACAAACAGTAGATACTCCCCAAAAGCAATACACAAATTAATGTACAAATAATTAATCAACAATATGCAATTAGACAAAACTATATATACTTGAGTTTTACTAATTCCTTGTTTCAATACAAAGTTTTAGACAGATATCATGTTCTGTTTAGAAATCTTGTGCACATGTATTGATTTCTACTTCTCAACAGCCTATCATATATTTTAATATATAGACAGAGAAACTGTACCTGAGTTGCAATGCCAACATGTACACAGGATTTACTCGACTTATGCTCAACTTGTAATCAAATTACTGCCAACACTTTCTAAGAAACTAAATAAACAATCAGCAATAACATTACCTTTGGAAGTTGCAATAAGTATCAGCAATAATATCAAACTCTTCGGATATGGTATAACCATTTCTTCTATAACACCACCTTTTTCTCTAGGTTAAATACAAACTAAACAATCTATAAAATACTTAGAAGAGGGTGGGTTTCTCTGTTCGGTTTCCCACATCAATTCACATTTCTCTTGCCTTATTAATATCAATATCGAGATTGCAAATATGGTTCATATTCAACTTGATCATTGATGGCATAATTCAAATTATTGCAATCTCAATTATTGATATTGATGGAGCAAGAGCCTAAAACAAATTGTCTTCGTCCCCTTTGGGTGATCACTTAAGAAGAAACTGAGTTTCCCTATGTAACATAATACTTCTCTTGAGCCTGCAGGGAAATTTGTATGATATGTATCAGTTATATAACAACATAGTCATTAACATAACATATTTTATATAATCCTTGTATTGTTAACCAATTCAACGCTTGTATGAACATTTTTATGATAAGTGCGACATCTTTATGATATGTAACTTTCAGCACTGTAGGAAAAAAGGCACAACCAAGATAAACTTTTAAAGATCCTGACTAGTACTGTCAGAAAGTATATTCTAGAACCATGTCGACAAGGTGTTCAGTAACTTTAAGATAGCGCGATCAAATTTCATGAAGATGGAACTTTCACGTTTTATTAAGTACTAAATCACGAGTTATATGCGTATACATGAAGATAAGAGAGGTACTGAACAAGCATTATGTGGGTTGGTTGAGGAAACTCTTCGAAATGATAAAGTTGATTATATGAACGAATATTTTTACCGCTTACTGTTTAATAATTTGGTCTAGTTAACAAACCAACTAACCTCGATTTATCTTAGGAGTTACTAAATTGATCCGTTGAAACTTATTGGTCTTCGAAACTTGAGTTACTTTATTTTAAAGTTTTCATCATTTCGAAATGTTTCCTCAACCAAACCACAAAAGGCTAAGTCAATACCTCTCTTACCTCCATGTATACGCATAGAACTCGTGATTTGTTTCTTAATAACACGTGAATGTTTGATTTTCATGGAAATAAGTCGTAGTATCCTAAAAATACTAAACACCTACTGACATGGGTCTGAAACATACCTCTTGACAGTACTACTATACACTAACAATGAAATTTGATAGGAGATCCTACCATGTTAGTGTTACGTTTAAAATTAATTTTTAATCCATTGAATGTAGTCACATAATTTACTAACTCCCAAGATAAATCGATCTCGAAATGTTGGGCCTCTTAGCCACAAAATTAACTTGCTTTAGTAACTCCCAAGAAATCTCAAAATGTTCACACACACTTGATATATAAATCTAGGAATAAATGCATACTTGATAAATACATCCCTCATAAACATATGCGCTCATGCTTCACACATACAAAACATAGTGTCACATGCACTATGTATGTATGTATGTATGCTCATTTTCATATCCTAATGTCAAACACAAGGTATGCAAGTACTAAAAATTATAAAGTGTCACTCTTTTAGCCTATCATTATTTAGCTATATTTAAAAAGGGTAGTCTTTCAAGTATATCACTTTATATGTATAATACAAACATACATACATACATACATACATACATACATACATACATATATATATATATATAGACAGTCCGGATTTAAATGTTCAATCACAACAGATATATGACATATTTTAGTATTCATATATACTCCTGTACATGAAAATCAGATCGAATAAAATAAAATAACATACATAAACACATTCTGATATACTTGCATAATATCACATATTGCAAAATGCATATACTGGACAATTTATATATTGTGTAACTCATATATATAATTCATGCATTGCAAGGTTCATATAAATGTGTGTGTGTGTGTGTGTATATATATATATATATATATATATATATCAGTGTAATATGCTTGCTGCAAGCACTCAGTCAAGCAATTTAAATGAACATGTAACATTTAAAATCAATGTCCAGATTATATTCCAATCCATATAATTCAGGCAATCAACATATATATACAAAACAGGTTCAAAACCAATTCTATTCAGATGCAAACAGTATGAAAGATATTATAACAAGTATAAACACCAGTTGCTTTCATGCATACTATTATGAAACATTTATTTGTATATTTAGATCTAAATTTGAAGCATATAGGCGTCATAAGCATATAAATTTAATCTGGTATACTGTAAAAGCCAGATATCAAAAGTAACTTTAAAACGCAGATATTAAACCCATTTACAAACATTGCTTGCATAAATCAACTGTTTCATTTTGTGGTTGCAGAGAGTTTGCCTAAATCAACATGCAACGAATTTTAACAGTTCAAAACCCTAAACAATAGGATTCAAACAAAATTAGATAAATCAAGTTTGATTTTATACCTCTCGAGCTTTTATGATTTCACGAACTTGAATATAATTTGGAATTGAATCAAATCGTTTTGTAGCATCGCTGAGATGCACCACCTCTACTAGTATCCATACGAACGTTGAACCAGATCATCTTTATGGAATCGTATTGAACTGAGAAATAGTAAGTGGTAGATTGAAAGTGGTTAAAAGCTAGGTTGCTTTTACGGAAAAAGCAAGAAAAGAGTATGAGGGTTAAAAAAATTAAGTACAAGGGGAGAGGAATAGAGAATAAGTCAGTTACATTTATTTTGGACACACGGACTTATTTTTACGAAGGTAGGAATGTGAAATATTTTTTCAAACTTATATTGGTAGTGAGAACAATTTTTCTTGCATTTGAAAATAAAAGCCACCAATTTTTGCAAAATCAAATTTTTTGTAGTGGATGTGCCTCCTGCTTTTAACTAGAAAATTGTTAAATGTCCTATGATATTGTATTGTACTTTTTTAGCATGAATTAATAGGCTTTCAACTGAAAAAGTATTATCAAGCAAGCGGATTTTGCAGATTTGAATTGAATCTTATGTTAGAAAGAATAAGAAGAATCTTATGTTAAAAAGAAGAAGAAAAAGATAGAGATCACTAACTTTTCTTATGCAAATGTTCTCTGAATATTTCGGCGGAATCTCACTTTTAGACAAGCTGTGACCGAGTCGCTTGTAATCATACTGCCTTGACATTGTACCAACAAACCAAAATAAGCTCATGACAAAACCATGATATCACATAGTGGACAAGTGTTGTGACGTACAGCTCGTGCTGTGAATGTCCTAGTGACCCCCGGATGGACTCGATGCCAGTGTCTTGCTTGACAGAGTAATTTCCCCAACATCGGTAGAGACATTTTTACCCTTCATATGCGGGAAAGAAGTCCTAAGGACCAAATATTTTAAATGAAACCTCTGACGACAGTGGTAGATAACTGAAACTCTTGAAAGGGTCATCAATGCTAGTAGATTCGATGTCGTTAGCTGGAGACTTAGGTTAGGGAGTGTGCTCCGAGGCAGACTTCTCTGGTACTTCCTTCTCAATGATAGGAGGTGAGCTCTCCTTGTCCTTTTCTTTCTTGGGCACAACCACTTGATACGTGCCAACACCTTCTCTTTGGTGTCACCTTCGATGAGGGTTCATCGGTGGTAGGCCCTCAGACTAGAGGCAAAACTCCTTGGGCCACTGCGTTGCTGGCTTAACTAGGGGACCACCTAGACATCTGCTTCTATTGGCGTTGAGCATATTGAATCGATACAACAGCTCATTAGTTATGCATTTATGCACTCGCCTTTCAGAGTACTCGTAATGCAGCCATCCTCGACACGAGCACTTCGCTGGCATTCCTATGCAAAGTTCCTATCAAATGTAAACGTTATATATTAGAGGAGGTCAAATCTAAGTTGAAAGAAAATGATTTTTGCAAGCACTTACCGCCTTCAAGTCATCGCCCGGAAAAACCCTCTTAGGGAGGAACATAAAACTAGTTATATTTTATGCCACTCATTTTACTCTATCCATCCATTATGACTCAACTATTCACAATTGCTTCAAAGTAAGTGAACGATGGAGCGTCTTTGTAATGTCTGAATTTGAAGAAATTTGAATGTCTTTGATAGTTGGCTCTCAATGAAGATGTTTAGAATAAAGAATGTGCAAAGCATAAAGATATGCATAGGCTGTTTGGTGCAGCTAAATCGGCGCCAAGTGCATTTGAGAAGGAATACTTCAAATAAACGAACTGAAAGGAAGGACACAACAAACATTGCATATGTGATGGGAACACGATATAACCTTTTAGAGGGTTATGCGTTGTTTGTAAAATTGCAGGCACCCAAACATGGTTAAATGGAATCCTATGCTTGGCGCGCAACCTCTGCAACTTCCAATGCTTGGCGCAGAACCTCTTCAACTTTCGCTCACCCATCGCCAAGGGCCAGCAGTCGGTGGGACCTTCGAAGAAAATATCTCATGGAATTATTTCTGCAGCAGGAGCGACTTCGACTACATCAGCTCCACCCTCAACAACAGCTGACCCTACAGTTAGAGGGATTATTAGAGATTCAGCATGTACATGTATTTGATATTGAGAATCGTCATTGAGAATTGCCGCTGTCTGACTTGGCGGTAGAGCTGGACCTGTGTCTGGATCCTTAAAAACTACGTCCTTTTTAGCTCCAGCTTTGGACGCTTTGGGAATACCTTCGACTCATAATTGTTGTACTACTCAAGAAACATCACCAGTTATAGCGATTAACCTGTACCCTTCATATGTAAACTAGTGCGGTGTGTGCAGTAAAGTGTGAAGATTGTGCACCAATAAAGACATAATTTTAGGAATGAATAGAAACGATGACTCGATCGACCATCATTCCTGGCATCCAATCAAGTACAAACCATGAGCAACTGCAGACTAAACTTTCGCAGGAGATGATGCTTTGTTGTTTGGGAAGTTTATGTTCAGATATGCTCTAATTATAATTGTCTAGATGTTCATATGATCTAATTTAATTGTCTAGAAGTTTGAGTGTTCAGTTTGTAAATAAGGTCACATCGTCGTTTCCCTACGAGCCATCAAGTCCACAAATTTCCCGTGACTAGCGAGCTAATTTGGCAAATTCAGCTCGTCGCAGCTTTGGTTGGAACAAGTTCAGATCAGACCCATCCAGGACGACCAAATTTGGATGACCCAATTCTGAATTGGGTGAATCTGGATCTACCATATTCAGTCAGGCCATATCCAAATCGTTCTTCGACTTTGTCGATTTGTGCCTTGTTGAGCCTACATGAGTTCTTTCTCCCTTCGACAACCCCATCTCTTCGCCACTTTGACTCCATTCCACATGACACCTCCCACACCATCCTCCAGTGACTTTTACTATCCTTTTCAAACCTTCTCTTCCCTTTCATCGCACCCTCTTATCGACCTGGCCTCTGCTACCGCTTTCACATCCTGCTCTTCCTTAAAATGCCTTTATACCTCCAATTTATCTTGTCCTTTACCATCTCTACGTCCATGTCATAACTCTTATCTGCCTTAATCAGAGATGGCCACGACTTAGCCATAGGTTATGACAACACAAAAGTCAAGTAAGGCTATAAAACCCACCTTGTTTCATGATAATCAGAAGTTGGTGGTGGTATTTGGTGAAGCCTTTTCCAGTTATGGTGGTCGTAATTGGGTTAGGAAGGAGGTAAAGTTTAATGAAAACTAAATTTTGTAGGGAATCAAGGAGGAAGAAGAAGGGAGTGGACCTAATACTTATAGGGGGAGGTAAAGAATTTTCGCCTTCCCCCGAAAAGACAGCCAATCATTCCAGATCGACAATGCCGATCCAAAACCATTGCAACTCAGTTCAGCTATGCCGATATAGGATGGAACACATCTGGTTTGACATCCGTAATGAATAAAAGAAGAGGAAAAGGAGGGGGAAGAAAATTGGGGAGAGATTTTTTGATGCTTTGTTGACATGGTGTTGCCACATGCATAGAAACTAAATTAACTTTAGTACACACTCAACTACTGGAAAAAACAAAGTTGTCTGGTAATGACTGCATGTGCATGAGCACATGTGGGATCTAACGACTCAAAGTACAAGACTAAATAAAAATATACTCCACCTCTTCACTTGATGAAGTTTAAGTAGTTACCTGCGATTGTCAGGATTCTCAATCAAAAGACTTTGGTCCGACGAATGTAACTCAGGATAATCAAAAGTGTGCTTAGCTATTTATACAAACAAGAAGATCTCAAGTGTCATGAATATTCAAACGGACATGATTTTTCCTTATCATTCTTTATGTGGAAATTGCTATCGCTCTAGGAGTGACATTAACGAGAGTGCACAACTCAACTAATTCAAACCACATCCCATTTACGATGCGACGTACTTTGTGTAACACCCCGTATTTTCTGTGAACATAAGAGTAACAAATCAGAGAATAATTAAATTGTAAAAACATAATTAAGGGAAATGGGTTACTCCATTGCGTTCGTCTTGAAATTCTGCTTGGAATAGAGTCCAAGTTTGCGTATGGCCTTTCAGAAGTTTCAGTAAAAATCAGCCCGGAATTCAAAATTCAAATTTCTAAATTCAAAACAGACACGCGGGCTGGGCGGGAAAATTCCCACCCAGGACCCAGCTCGACACTAGGGTCGACTTCGACCTGGCTAAACAGGTCGACACTAGGGTTGACCCTATGGTCGACCTTCCCCCCCCCCCCCCCTTCCTCCCCTTTTCCAGATCTGTAGACAGATCCATTTTTCTGCACCTGGACGCCTTTCTGACCAGATTCACGAGCTCTAACCTATTTAAACACCCCCAAACCCAGCTTTTGCTCCACACAATTTCATTCTGCCCATAGTCTGCCTCTATTCTAATTAAAAATAAAAATGGCGTCGCTACTCTGCTAGAATCAAAATTAAAACTAGTGCATCTTCTTCCAATCTGAATAGAATTATAAGAGAATCAAATCTAATCGATAGTCTACGCCAAAGGAACGCTATTCAGTGTCAGAACATAGATTCCAGAATACAAGAATCGTTCCCTTTTTGTGAGTACAGTTATTTTTAGATATAAACTTTTATTATGATCTTGGCACCGTTATAAATCTGAATCTAAGGTTATGCATATTCTTATATGTCAGATCTGTTTTTCTGTGACTATCCTGTATCTCCTTTTTCTTTCTGTTCTATAGCCAGGCTACTACGAGCCTGCGCCAAATCTCATGAGAGGTTAACGCATGAACGCTAATTTTGGGACAAATAATGAATATTACATAATTGGACATGACTGATCTGTGATTGCTTTGAGAAAATAACATAGGTTGTAAATTAAGATCTAGAATCAGTGCATACTATGTATAAAAGACTGTGATTTGGATGAAGAATTATTATATGATAGCATATGACTTGGGATTTGGAATATAATGCATATCATAATGCAAGATCTGATTTTGAGGACTTAATACATGATTAAAACTTAAGATCTAGATTTTGGGGCATATTTTATATCACGATCTATGACTTGAAAAGAGAAAAAAAAAGATATATGTGGCTTAGGCGTAAAGATCTATATTAAAATAGGTTAACTATTAATGTGAATGCGCCTAAATATGGATTTTAGGATATTTGGCATCATAGGTTATAATTTGACATAATTCATATTGTTTGGGACTTTTTAGAGAATATTCTGTACGGTGCAAAGTTAAATTAAAAATTTGGGGCATATGTCGTATTATGAACTATGACCATGATTTAGGCATGTAAATTTAGGCAAGATATGTAAATAGAACTTTAAGAAATATTTAATCCGTTAAATCTGTTATCTGCTTAATCTGTTGAATTGCCTAATCTGTTATCTACTCAATCTGTTGAATTGCCTAATCTGCTAAATCTGTTGAGTTGCCTAATCTGCTAAATCTACTGAGTTGCCTAATCTGCTAAAATTGTTATCTGCTAAATCTGTTGAATTGCTTAATCTGTTGAAAATTGAATAATTACAAATTGGAGGCTCGATCTAAAATTGAGCAAAACATGTTAATAGAACTTTGGAAAATCTGTCGTAACTTGTAAAGAAGTTAAATCTGCTAAATAGACATAATTAGTCTGATATTTTCTATAAAGTGGCTATGACACGAGGTTAGACTCTGTTTGCGGTAGAAGCCTGCCCGGAACCAACCGGCTTAACCAGCAACCGCAAACTGTCAGTCTAATGTGAGAGGTCGAAGGCATAACTAAAATATGCTTAGACACGAGGTTAGGTCTGGCTTATGGCAGAAGTCTGCCCGGAACCGCCCGGCATATCCAGCGGCCACAAGCTACCGACCTAATTTGAGAGGTCTGTACATTAATAATTAATTAATGCAAATCTAAGATAAATATGATACCTAAAACGTGTTGGGTGGATAGGGTTAAAACAATTGGTCTGATGAATCTAATAAACCCGTTTCATAAATCTGTAGGCCCAATACAAAGTTAGGTAAACAATCTGTAATGCTGTTAATCTGTATATCTGATCCGTTAGTCTGAGAACTTGTTAATCTGTATATCTGATCCGTTAGTCTGAAAAACTTGTTAACTTGATTGTCTAATCTATGAACTAGTAACCTGAACTCTGTCTGAAATCTGTAAACAAGTTAATCTGAAATCTGTTAGTCTGGGGACACAAGGTTAGGAGGGGAATCACTTGTGTCGTCTGTTGTTTGGGACCCATATTAGTCAGTAACCCTTTCTGGTATCAAAACTTTGACCCCACGCTATGTAGGGGTCCGGGCACGCTTACTGAACTAATTATAAGCGGTTCATTCTGATAATGGCGAGGGGTGTTGATGGCGCGTTCCAACCGGGTCATGTGCGTACATGGATCCGGTCTGCTCTGAGGATGTAAGACACTGTGACATCTGTAAATAGGTCTGTGCCTATAGGTTGCCACTTTAGGGAGTGATACACCATACCGTGGGACCGACACAGGGTATTTATGTATTAGGGAGCCGATCGCTTGGGGGTAGGACTTAGGGTACACTTAGTTTTGTCTGTTTCTGTTCGTACCGTCTGTTACTTTTGGGTGGCAACACCTGTCTGTTTCTGCGTGGTACCGTCTATTTGGGTGGTAAAGGCCCATTACTAGTGTACACCTAATTCTAACATTCTGTTTCCGTAAGGATTATTCTGTTTCCGTCTCTGATTCTGTTTCCGATTCTGTTTCCGTACCTTCTGTCTGTTGGGGTGGTAAAGGCCCATTAGTTGGGTGGTAAAGGCCCATTATTAGTATTCTTCTTCTGTACCTTCTGTCTGTTCGGGTGGTAAAGGCCCATTACTAGCATTCTGTTTTTGTAGAGATTATTCTGTTTCCGTTTCTGTTTCAGTTTAGACATTAGGGTAACACCTAATCCTATTATAATAGTATTAGTGCAGAGAAGTGAGGACTAAGTAAAAAGCTTAGCTTAGTCTATATCATTCTGTTAACCTGCTATTCCTGTTACGGTTATCTCTCTTCCAGTTTTATTTGCATGTCATGATCCTAGCTTGAAGTATATGAAGTATTGCTTGCCTTTGGCTCTATCTTTCCATGGCAGTTTATATTGGGGATTATGACTTTAAAAACTATGCATTCTAAAGGCTTTTGTACAAGACCGATATTTTGTACTTGAAATCTGATATTGTGATTTGAAAAGATGTAACCAAACTTATTTCTGTTTCTGTTGTAATAAAGTTATAAAATTTTCAAGTACTACTTTATCTGTCTTGAAAATTTATGTTCTGTCTACTAAAACGCTCCATCAAAGTTAAGGCATTCCCTTTGTGAGTGACCTTAACGGAGGTGGGGTGTTACACTTGGTATCAGAGCTGAAGGTTACCAGATTGGATAAAAAGTTTATGAATTTTTTTTTTCAAAAAAAAAAGTTTAAAAAGGAAGTATTTTCAAAAGTAGAGTTTATTTTGAAAAACATAATCCCTAAAGCCATAGCCTATATTTCTATCCTTTGTTTTGAATCTTTCCTTTTCTTTCGTTTCAACATGTCTGGGGATCTTAACCTTCCGGAGGGCGTACTGATACCTGGCTGGTTCAGGAGGTACCTAGAAGCTAGGGCTAATGATGCGGGCCCAACAAACGTCCCTCCTCCCCCAGCTACAGCGGTTCCTCCTCCTCCTCCTCCGTGCGTGAATAATTTCCCGAAGATATGTTGAGACTTTCGAGCCATGGGTGGGAAGAACTTTAATGGAACTGAATCCTTCGTGGAGGCAAGGAACTGGCTCAAAGAAACTGAGGATTTATTCGTTATCTTCGAGATGGACGATAGGCAGAAGATACAATTGGCGGTATGGTTGCTTAAGGACGAAGCTTCTTTTTGGTGGGAGGTCACAAACAGAGGGCGTCCGGTAGAGAGATGGATGGATTTCAGGCATAGGTTCGAGATGAAATTTTTCTCACGAGCGGAAGAGAGTCTATACGTAGAGAGGTTCTTGGTGTTGAAGCAAGGGAATTCATCAGTGAGAGAGTACGTCAACAAGTTTAATCAGTTGGCAAGATTCGGCTTAGATTTGGTAAATACACCACATAAGAAGGCACTAAGGTTTGCTAAAGGTTTGAACGAGCCGCTATACGGATTGGCAGTGTCCCACATTCGTATGGGGGATACCTTCGAGAAATTAGTTGACATGGCATTGATGCATGAAGAGGAAACCAAGAGTGAGAAGAAAGAAGAAAAGCTTGAAGGACCACAGAACAAGAAGGCAGGGCCCAAAAGGAAACGCAAAAGAAGGATGAGAAGACTGAAGATAAGAAGGAGAAGAAGTGCTTTACTTGTGGAAGCTCGACCCATATGAACAAGGATTGCAGAAAGAGGAAGGGCATTTGCTTCAACTGTGGAGAAATGGGGCACTTCACTAGGGACTGCCCAAAGAAACGAGGATAAGGGCAGAGGGCAGGACCAACTTCTGGAGGACAGGTGAATACCCTCGAGGCTCGTGGACAGGATAGAAATAGGAAAACTTTCTGTAAAGGGATTAATCTCCTTATCTGATTGTGGAGTTAAAAAATCTTTCTGATTCTGGCATTTTGATTCTATTGTTGAAACTCTACACTTTAATACCAGTCTTGTTTCTGGTTCCGCTATAGTCTCAAACCCCATGAGGGTTACGACTCATCTGTTTGTGATAAGTTGGGGTTTGAGGGTATCTGTATTGGGCGTTAAGTTGACTATGACACATATATTCTGGGTTTTTATCATTCTTAGTTTCCTAAGAATCATTTGGTAATCTGATCTGTATCAGTAGTCTGTAGGTATCTGAATATTTCTGAAAAGGATAGGAGTTTTTACTCAAAGCGAGAAATAGATTTCCAGTTGGGCGTTTGTTTAATGGGAGTGATTCTTTGAGTGTTAATCTGATGTTGATTTCGGTCTTCAGGGTTGATACTTAGGGGGTTATTCTCTTAAACCGATGTCTAATGGGAACCTAGCTCTAGTTTTAATTATACTTGCCTCTGTCACTCAATTGTATCATATCGATCGAATCTTCGACCTTTAGGTAGAAACTAATGGGTGTAAACATGTGTTTGGGACATGTTATGTTTGATGGCTGCAAGTGGATGCAATTGGTTGCTAGTGGTTGCTCGTGGATGCATATACACACACTAGGCACTAGATCGGCTCAAAAACACTCTCATACTGCATATGGATGTGTGTGCATTTTTAAATTTTTTTATGGATGCGAAATGGTCGACTCAGCACAAGAATGTTGCATATGAATGAACAGTTATGCACTCATATAGAAATGATGTGTATCAAATAGGAAAATTGCATACATGTTGGACTCAAGGCACTAACAAAATTCGCATTAAGGAGGTCAACTGAATCAGTGAACCACCTGATCTTTACATTAGATGAGGAAGATATACACACACTTTTGCATATGTCCATACAACATTAGAAGTTCTAAGGACAATGGATGTTTGTGGATGATGGTTGAGTAGATGGGTGATTGGATGGTAGGACACATTCTTCTCAACTTGAAGATTTCGGGGACGAAATCCTTTAAGGAGGGGAGAATGTAACACCCCGTATTTTCTGTGAACATAAGAGTAACAAATCAGAGAATACTTAAATTGTAACAAAATAATTAAGGGAATGAGGTTACTCCATTGCGTTCGTCTCGAAATTCTGCTTGGAATAGAGTCCAAGTTTGCGTAAATCGGACTCTGTATGAAGAAGATATGGCCTTCAGAAGTTTCAGTAAAAATCAGCCCAAAATTCAAAATTCAAATTTCGAAATTCAAAACAGACACCCGGGCTGGGCGGGAAAATTCTCACCCAGGACCCAGGTCGGCACTAGGGTCGACCTGGGGGTCGACCTGGCTAAACAGGTCGACACTAGGGTCGACCCTAGGGTCGACCTCCCCCCCTTTTCCAGATCTGTAGACAGATCCATTTTTCTGCACCTGGACGCCTTTCTGACCGGATTCATGAGCTCTAACCTATTTAAACACCCCCAAACCCAGCTTTCTCTCCACACAATTTCATTCTTCCTATACTATGCCTCTACTCTAATTAAAAATAAAAATGGCGTCGCTACTCTGCTAGAATCAAAATTAGAACTAGCTCATCTTCTTCCAATATGAATAGAATTATAAGAGAATCAAATCTAATCAATAGTGTACACCAAAGGAGCGCTATTCAGTGTCAGAACACATATTCTAGAATACAAGAATCGTTCCCTTTTTGTGAGTACAGTTATTTTCAGATATAAACTTTTATTATGATCTTGGCATGGTTATAAATCTGAATCTGAGGTTAAGCATATTCTTATCTTTCAGATCTGTTTTTCTGTGACTATTCTGTATCTTCTTTTTTCTTTCTGTTCTATAGCCAGGCTACTACAAGCCTGCGCCAAATCTAATGAGAGATTAACGCATGAACACTAATTTTGGGACAGATAACGAATATTGCAAAACTGATTTGTGACTGATTTGGGAAAAGAACATAGGTTGTAAATTAAGATCTAGAATCAGTGCATACTATGTATAAAAGACTGTAATTTGGAAGAAGAATTATTATATGATAGCATATGACTTGGGATTTGAAATATAATGCATATTATAATGCAAGATCTGATTTTGAGGACTTAATACAAATAAAACTTAAGATCTAGATATTGGGGCATATTTTATATCACAATCTATGACTTGAAAAGAGAAAAAAAAAAAGAAAGATATATGTGGCTTAGGCGTAAAGATCTATATTAAAATAGGTTAACTATTAATGTGAATGTGCCTAAATATGGATTTTAGAATATTTGGCATCATAGGTTATATTTTGACATAATTCATATTGTTTGGGACTTTTTAGAGAATATTCTGTACTGTGCAAAGTTAAATTAAAAAATTGGGGCATATGTCGTATTATGAACTATGACCATGATTTAGGCATGTAAATTTAGGCAAGATATGTAAATAGAACTTTAAGAAATATTCGTTAAATTTGTTATCTGCTTAATCAGTTGAACTGCCTAATCTGCTAAGTCTGTTATCTACTTAATCTGTTGAATTGCCTAATCTGCTAAATCTGTTGAGTTGCCTAATCTGCTAAATCTACTGAATTGCCTAATCTGCTAAAATTGTTATTTGCTAAATCTGTTGAATTGCTTAATCTGTTGAAAATTGAATAATTATAAATTGGAGGCTCGATCTAAAATTGAGCAAAACATGTTAATAGAACTTTGGAAAATCTGTCGTAACTTGTAAAGAAGTTAAATCTGCTAAATTGACACAATTAGTCTGATATTTTCTGTAAAGTGGCTATGACACGAGGTTAGACTCCGTTTGCAATAAAAGCCTGCCCGGAACCAACCGGCTTAACCAGCGACTGTAAACTGTCAGTCTAATGTGAGAGGTCGAAGGCATAACTAAAATATGCTTAGACACGAGGTTAGGTCTGGCTTATGGCAGAAGTCTGCCCGGAACCGCCTGGCATATCCAGCGGCCACAAGCTACCGACCTAATGTGAGAGGTCTATGCATTAATAATTAATTAATGCAAATCTAAGATAAATATGATACCTAAAACGTGTTGGGTGGATAGGGTTAAAACAATTGGTCTGATGAATCTAATAAACCCGTTTCATAAATCTGTAGGCCCAATACAAAGTTAGGTAAACAATTTGTAATGCTGTTAATCTGTATATCTGATCCGTTAGTCTGAGAACTTGTTAATCTGTATATCTGATCCGTTAGTCTGAAAAACTTGTTAACTTGATTGTCTGATCTGTGAACTAGTAACCTGAACTCTGTCTGAAATCTGTAAACAAGTTAATCTGAAATCTGTTAGTCTGGGGACACAAGGTTAGGAGGGGAATTACTTGTGTCATCTGTTGTTTGGGACCCATATTAGTCAGTAACCCTTTCTGGTATCAAAACTTTGACCCCACGCTGTGTAGGGGTCCGGGCACGCTTACTGAACTAATTATAAGTGGTTCATTCTGATAATGGCGAGGGGTGTTGATGGTGCGTTCCAACCGGGTCATGTGCGTGCATGGATCCGGTTTGCTCTAAGGATGTAAGACACTGTGACATCTGTAAATAGGTCTGTGTCTATAGGTTGCCACTTTAGGGAGTGATACACCCTACTGTGGGACCGACACAGGGTATTTATGTATTAGGGAGCCGATCGCTTGGGGTATGACTTAGGGTTCACTTAGTTTTGTCTGTTTCTGTTCATACCGTCTGTTTCTGTTGGGTGGCAACACCTGTCTGTTTCTGCGTGGTACCGTCTTTTGGGGTGGTAAAGGCCCATTACTAGTGTACACCTAATTCTAACATTCTGTTTCCGTAAGGATTGTTCTGTTTCCGTACCTTCTGTCTGTTGGGGTGGTAAAGGCCCATTAGTTGGGTGGTAAAGGCCCATTATTAGTATTCTTCTTCTGTACCTTCTGTCTGTTCGGGTGGTAAAGGCCCATTACTAGCATTCTGTTTTTGTAGAGATTATTCTGTTTCCGTTTCTGTTTAGACATTAGGGTAACACTTAATCCTGTTATAATAGTATTAGTGCAGAGAAGTGAGGACTAAGTAAAAAGCTTAGCTTAGTCTATATCATTCTGTTAACCTGTTATTCATGTTACGGTTATCTCTCATCCAGTTTTATTTGCATGTCATGATCTTATTATATGTTTATATGCTGAAAGTCACTGGACTCACCAGACTTATGTCTGACCTAGTTTGCTTCGCCGCTTTTCTTTCTGTTCCCCCCTCCCCCCCCCCCCAGGGTTTTAGGGTGGAGACATAGGAGCTTGATTCAGATTCTCTCTGCTTGAAGTATTTGAAGTATTGCTTGGCTTTGGCTCTTTCTTTCCATGGCAGTTTATATTAGGGATTATGACTTTAAAAACTATGCATTCTGAAGGCTTTTGTACAAGACTGATATTTTGTATTTGAATTCTGATATTGTGATTTGAAAAGATGTAACCAAACTTATTTTTGTTTCTGTTGTAATAAAGTATAAATTTTTCAAGTACTACTTTATCTGTCTTGAAAATATCTGTTCTGTCTACTAAAACGCTCCATCAAAGTTAAGGCATTCCCTTTGTGAGTGACCTTAATGGAGGTGGGGTGTTACACTTTGGGTGGAAAACGTTGACTTGCCTTTCAAAAAGGTTGTCATATTCTTAGTCCTTTATAGAAATATCGTTCAAGACTTAAGTGTTTATGGACTCCAGCTCCGACTGTCTCAAAACTATTCATGGTGGTTCGGCCTGGTTCTGGATCAGTCATGTCATGCAAGTCTGCATCGGTATAGACACTTAATCCCATATTGGCAAGATCATAAGACTTTTGGTTCGGCTAAGCCACAAAGCTTTAGATCAGCAGGCTTAGGCTCTTCGGCTTATCATTCTCAGGTCGACCTCCTTTTGGTCTTGGAATCCATATGTCGGTCAAGTAGAGTTGCATCACCATGATTCCCCTACGGTCCGGTAGGGTCCTCATTCGATATGACGTATGTCGAACCGAACTATGCCAAACAGAAACAGTAGGGTCCTCATTCGATATGACCCACTTCGCCCACTCACTCTATCACTCCTACTTTCTCGCATACTTTCCTGGCCGAACAGAATATGAACATCACCTATAAATGCCAACTTAGAGCACATATGAGGAGTTCTTCTTCAACTTTTAACACTCTAAAATAATTTTATTTACTTGTATTCGGGATTGCATAAATTCCATTCATTGTAATCATCAAATTAGTAAAAAAAACTAGTGAGTATCACCAAGAAAACATATGCATATTCTAGCCGAACCACTTCAAATTGTGGTTTATCTTTGTTTGACTCATTTTAGTTTTTTTTTTTTTTTTTTTTTTGTTCTCTACTTTCATATTCTGGGCATTGAACCATTTTTGGTGTCAACAGAAGCACCTTTCTTCAAGATGCGAAGCACTTGTTCCTAGCTTCGTGTCCTTTTAGAGTTGTTTTGCTTCAGACATTAGTCCAAGTTTGACTACTTCAAGCTTTAGCCTAATGCTAATGCTTTGAAAAGAAATACAATTTCTAAGTCTTTTTGAATTGTTGCTTTAACCTGAACCCTGTATTTTCACACAAAACAAATCCTCTTTGGTATAAAGCCCTTGTACATGCTTAAAGCAAGAGGCTACAAGCCTACACATGGGTTTTATGCTCATGTCGAACGAATCTGGAAATCCAATTTTGCTCCAGTTCCACCCCAACTTGCTCTGATCATCTATGATCATCTTTGGACATCTTTCGAGTTCCTAAAATATACATGGACACGCAAGATCAAGCATGATAAGCAATTCGATCAATTCAAACAATGATTCCAATGTAATCATCCAACATCGCTCAAACATGGATTAATCAAATATAATCATAAATATACCATCAAACAAAAATAGTCCTTCAAAAAAAATATTGGTTCTAACCATCATCTTCTTAATCCGACAATTATGATATAAGACTATTAGATCTAGTGAACTTCGAAGGTGAATTTTACTGTACATGATGAAAATCAACAAATTGAAACATAAGGTCCAACATAAACTTGTAAGATATCGCTATCACTCTCCAAATCAATGAAATCGAGTAGAGATCCAATCCAAACAACCAACAAACGCTTGAACCCTTGATCTGGATGGAGAGATCCAACTAGTCTATGAAGATTCAATCTCTAATCAATAAATAAAGATGATATGATTACAAATTATGTGTAGATTTGTGAATTATAAAAAGATTAAATTAGGATTAACATTAGAGCTAATGAGTGATTGAGAGGGAAACTAAAAATGAATTCCTTCAGCCCCTATTTATAGACAAAGATGATTGTGTGGCTTGCTTGGTTCACCTCATTAGCAATGCTCTAAATCTGGCTAGTAGCTTTTAAACTTAAAAATGACATTTTCTCTCAAGCTACTAATCTGCTTCATTAATGTGACTACTTTACGAAAAGAAAATCCATCAGTCTGAAACAATAACATAAGTTATAGCATTTATTTATTTTCCTATCAAAAGTAATACAAAAATAATACATTTCAAGGGAAAAGTGGTCACGAAAGATTTTAGCAAAAATCAAGGACTTTTATAGCATCCGGAAGAACCATATTCCAAAATATTAGAATGATACGCTCGCATATGAATTAAATAAAAATACTCTTCTACCCTTTGACATGTGAAATGTGAATCATTACATTATCACTAACATGTATACCAAGAATCTGTAAGCAACCATGAAATCAACCCTAAGAACAGTTTATAGCCTACAAGGTCAAGCAAATAATACATACTTTTGAAACTGGAATGTTATGGACATTACAATTTCCCCAATATAGTGTTCAATTATGAAATGTTTCATACTATCAAACATCAATCAAAATATCACCATTTGTCGTATGTAACGACCCAACTTTCGACCTTTATGAGTCGATATTAATACATTCTTGGTATTTTTATGTTAAGTACTCAAGTGCCAAAAAGTCAGATTATTAGGGAAAAAAGAAACAAAAATATAGAACATCACACTAGAACAAATAATCTATAATATAATCATGACCTTTACAAAAAAATCTATTTATATACAGATATCAGAGTAACTAACCTACAAATCAGCTTGAAAAATTATAATAGTTTTCCTTATAATTTTTTATGCATAAAACACAAATAATATTGCAGAAATATAATAAAAGTACATGAATATGTCATGGTCATCTAGCTTATTTCTTCAAGCAACAAATCATCCAAAGTTAGATAAGTAAATGTGCTCAGTCTGACCCGAGCATTATAACTAAATAATATTAGGCTAGTCCGGTAAACCCGCAAGGGAAAAATATACCTCAAATGGATTTTTATTTTATGGAAATCTTTCAGATAAAAGGTCTCACATGATCACACTACACATAAATACAGATAGGTCTTTACCTTACAATAACCAAACCCTTTATATTAGAAAGAACTGTGATATTATAATAATGTACAAGGGAGAAAATATCAATAATCAAGTAGTTGTGATGCTAGTAAGTGTACATAATAATAATACGTAGATAATTACGCTGTTAATTGTATAGGATATCCACCAAGATGCCTTTGATACTTTGAGAACGATCCTCATGCATAAGGAATAAAGGTATCCTTCCTAAGCATTTTATCTGTCTAGGCAGGTGACTGTATGAAAACAAAATTGGTCTTCCTAAAACGGAGTGATCGCTCCCTACATGCATAAAATCAAAGGTGTCGCTCGAAAAAGGGACTCGACTACACTTTTGCCAACCCTATTGGCAATGTCTCATATCTCTGGTTTTAGTCAATACCGCTTATAAGGTGACGTTGGACATTCCAGCTTATGCACCACATCTGAATAAATCATGGAACCCCATATGGATTCCAATGCCTAAATGGGTCTTGTAATTATTCATGGATTCCCACATCCAAGATAAATCTTGGCATCACACATGGATTTTCATACCCTGATGGGTCTTGGAATCTCAAATATGCATTCCAACATCTAAAATAAATCTCGGTTCTTCTCCATATAACATGTATGTGGATTTTTGAATGGTTATGACTTTAGTCATCTTTTACGAGTACAATCTCCCATGTATCTAGTGCTCCAAAAACTAGATTGATTTTTTTTCAATGAGTTCAACTCTAGATCTTTTGGGAATAATCGGATGATACATAAGTGCAGGGATCGTCCCCGAATTATTTAAGAGGATGGATCTCCATATCATTTTCCTTAGAAAAGCAATGAGTTTGTATGTATAGTATATCATCCACAAGGATAACTGTACCATATAATACTTGTCTTCTCTTAGATATTTCCTGAGTTAGATCATTTGGTATTAAGTATGATAATAACCCGATTTCTAACCTGAAGAAGAGATTCAAAAAAATATGAAAAGAAAACGACCTCTTATTAACTTAAACTACACATACCTTCTCAAAGCAACGAGAAGAAGCAACTCAAGAAGTTAGAAGCCTAAATACACTAAGTGTACGGACCAACATCGGTCCATTCTCTATGGCTAACATCGATACATAGAAATGTGTAATGTCACGGCATGGCCTACACGAATGTGATCCTAATTACCAACATAGTTCACACATAAAATCCGATAGCATTGATTCTCCTAATTTTCATGACTTGACAGACTGAACTAAAACTGCACATGTTAATGGGATGAACCTGCATAAACACTCAGACTAAGTCCATATCACACCAAATTTTGCATAAAAGACCGTAAGAACATGGAGTGGTAATTCATGAAGATTGCATGGTGATATTGCTTAAGTCTATGGACCGACATCGGTCCTCATGCCATGTGTTGAGTTTCGGCATTCCCTGTGTACCGTACGCGCTTCACCGTGTCTATCGGAGTCAACGGTCGAAGTCTCTTATGCCGGCGTCCCGATTCAACATCCCCCATCGAGCATATAATTTGGTATTGGCAAGCATTTATTGTAACAAAAGGAATCACCTTGTTACATGCCACCAATACCATATATATACCACGATCTCACTTAATTTCTTGCGATGTGGGACAATTCCCCCGTTCAATCCACGCACCCACTCCATTCCAATGCGAGCCACACCTAACAATCTCCACCTTGGCGAGCATTGCTCAAGTCACCTTAGAGTTACACCTTGAGTCCTCTTCATAGTTGGTCAGACTGCTACCCCGAGTTCTCATAAGCATTGGTGGAGGCAGACTACTTATAACCGTATCTCCACCTTGACGAGCATCCCATGCTCAAGCCCTCTTTGGAGCCATGCTTCGGTCATGCTGCATACCAGTCCCCTCGAACCATGGAGCTCCGATACCAACTGTTATGAAAATTGCGCCTTTGCGGAAGCGACCAGGATCTTTTTCACCCAATTACTTAAAGATGATTTTTATGGAAACAAACACAGATATTAAATCACACGCGCAAACACAAGATATTCCACCCAACCACCCTCTTATTGATTCACAAAAACAAATTTTTTTTTACACTTAATGGATCAGAACCAACAATAAACAAAATTACAAGAATCAATAACCTTATTGAAAAATGGAAAGAATATCTAGATGACTAACACTCTTTGTTGGAGAAGGAGAACAACGAAGAACGACGGCTAACCCTCGGATTAACTAGGAGGCACCAATCCTCTCTAGGGCACCAAGCACTAGGGGCACGCAGCCGCCACTCTATTCGGTTATACATTAATCCAATCCTATGTGTTGTTTTTATAGGAGAATAGAAGGCTTAGGAAAAAATATCTAATTTTTCCCCTTAAAGATATATTAGGAATATATCCCCTCAATACTTGCAGAATAAGTCACAGAAAGATCGGGTCAAAATCTAGCAATAAATCCGCTCAAACGCCAAACTGCTCCTTCTAACCTTCTTTCTGTTGCTGCAGCATCTCCTCTACCGCCAAGCACATCCACGCCTCGTCTCTATCAACATATGTGATTTTATGTCACAAATCACAATACTCCACCTTGATATGAAATCACATCAGCAACAAGTCATTCGACTTCCATGGACATGTGAAATCACCATCACAATGCTCCACCTCAATCTGAAATCATATCAACACTCCAACAACCAAGTCAACCTAGCTCTTTCAACGACACCTTCTCTCAATTAAACCAACCTCGATTTCTAGGCAGCGAGATACACCGCACAACCTCGATTTCAGGGCAACGAGATACACCCAGTCAATTTGAAGGACTACGACCACACCTCAATTACAAACACAACCCACTGCCTGCAAAAGATGCATCTACCACCTGAGTTGCACCGTGCATAAACCAACGGCCTAAAAGTGCTTGCAATACCATCAACATCCGCTAACACTTGTTCTAAGCTCCTTCCTTGATCACCCCGGATCCCTCGAGCATCATCAACGTGAAGACCCCTGTCGAACACATCAGTAGTGACCAAATTAACTTCTCCACCTTGTTGTGAACTAAGTTCTTCAACCGTCACTCGCTTTCCACATCGACACCCGTCTACCACTTGACTTGAGCTCCTTCCTCGATCACTCCTGATCCCGGAGCATCATCAACGTGAACACCCCTGTCGAAAACATAAACGAATCACTAAGGTATAGGCAAATCAAACCAATTCCCAACATCTTCGTCTTCTTCCATCTTTCCTCATCCACATCAGAGGGCTTCTCTTCATCTCCATCAACCAAACGATTGAGGCCTTCAAATCCCCAATCAAAATTAGTCATCACCAACAGCGACATCATATCCGACATAAAAAAAATCGATTTTTTCAACAAAAAATCAATTTTTTCCGAACAAAAATTAATTTTTCCAACCCAAAATCACTCTAATCTTTGCGGTGATCTAGCTCCGATACCATGTTGAGTTTCGGCATTCCCTGCGTACCGTACGCGCTTCACCGTGTCTATCGGAGTCATCGGTCGAAGTCTCTCATGCCGGCGTCCCGATTCAACATCCCCCATCGCCTCCCATCGAGCATATAATTTGGTATTGGCAAGCATTTATTGTAACAAAAGGAATCCCCTTGTTACATGCCACCAATACCATATATATACACCACAATCTCACTTAATTTCTTGCGATGTGGGACAATTCCCCCGTTCAATCCATGCACCCACTCCATTCCAATGCGAGCCACACCTAACACCATGGATCGACACCAGTCCATCATACTTGATCGTTCTGCAACTAAACTTTTCATGGACTTATATTTCTCTTTTGGATCTCCTGGTAAAGCGGCTTGGCCCGTTCACTCTAAAACTCCCCATGGTCTCATATAGAAGAAGAATATGAATTCTGCCTACCGAAACAATGCCCAAACATCTCCTCAACCATATCAAACTCAAGAGACAACAAGGATTAATGTTTATCAAAACCAACTATCATGATCTACTATGACAGTTTGTAGTATTCATGATACTTATATAGTCTGTGCTTTGGAGATCATTAAACTATTTGTACTTAAATCATTGTAATTCAGTGTGTAGAATTAAGCAATAAAGATGTTCAAAGTGGACGTAGTCTCTTTAATGGCTGAACCATTATCACTCTATGTTCTTTTTTCTTTGCTCTCTTTTTCTTTCTTTTTCCATATATTTTATTACATCTGTATTGTTTTCCTCGAGAGTGGTGGTGCTTTCGCAATATTCTGGATCTATTGCCAATTTGACCTTAACATTTTGTGTTTTCACTTAGAACTGAACCAAGGAGAAGATATGTACCTTCCACTGTAGATCATCAAGGTCTAGAAGACAGATCCATTGGTAAGGTTCAAACGAACTTGAAAGTGAGGTGAAATATTAGCTCTTCCTAAGAAGAGAAATAGCAAGTATAGAATGTCTTTTGGAAATGCTGTTGATGATACTAATGTTTCTCCTATCATCAACTCAAAGCACATTGTGTGAAGACATGATGTACTTTAAGGGGTAAGTGTTAACCGGCATTTTGGTCTGGTTCTCAAAAGCATACCAGGCCCACTCGACTCGGTTTATCGCATGACACCAGAGCCTGAAGTGTCGCCAAAACACTAAGGACCCAAGCCCAATAATAATTGTGCAAGCGAAGGCCTCACAACCCCTCGAGCAGGATATATCGCATCCCACGAAATGAAGACCAAAATTTTGCATCCCTAATGGCCATGCATTCCATAAAAACTCGCATCCTCAGGATTTCGCATCCCTTAAGAGGGATGCGAAATTTCCACGTGACCATGAAGGGATGCAATTTTCTCCTTCGGTTTCTCTTCATGATGCGATAATTCACTGGTGTGGTCCCCAAAGCTTACTTACTCCCACCAAGTCCACTACCTATAAATACCCCTTGCTCGTTCTTCACAAGGGTCATATTTTTGTTGATTTGAGAGCTCTGCAAGGTCCTAGGAATTCATTTTTAGCTATCTAGAACTCAAGGAAGAAGAAGAACACATACTTTTCTCCCAAGACATTGCATATGCAAAAATATGACTCTAAAATACTTAGCCAATATTTGCATGATGATAACTTGTACTTGTAACCCTCAATAATCAATAAAATCCTTATATGCCTTCAAAGTGGATGTAAGTTCTTTACGTACTGAACCATTATAAATTTCTGTGTTATTTACTTTCTGTACTCTTAATTTTGTATGCAAAACTTAAATTCTCGAATATTTGAGAATCTTTGAGTGTGACGACAATTTTAGATGTCAACGTTAAATAAATCTCATCGCAATTTTTTTATTTTCAATGCATATTTATTATCACATCAACTCAAAGGTAAGTTCTGTTTCTATAAAATGGTCTCTTATCATTCTCTCATTAATAATCATAATACTAACAAAATTGGAGAGCTTAAATCGTATCACTTTGTTTCGAGGTACTTGCCACTTTTATCATTTAAATCTAGCCTTTCGATTTATGATCGGAAAATTACTATTCTCCATCTTCATCATTTTCTATCTTTTACCTATACATATTACCTTAATCTTTATCAACATGAAACCATTGACATTCGAATCTACAAAAAAATTCTATGTTTTTACGGTCATTGAATCAGTTGAGAAATAGTGTGGTATTTTGATATTTTTGAGCGTTCATATTATTTATCAATTACATGTTACATTTCCTATTAATTAAAATGTTATACTTTTTGTTTTTTATTTCTTATAAAGTCTAAAGTCATACATGCAATTTTGATACTTTAAAAATATTTTTACAACTACCTCCTATATCTGCTCTTTACTTGGTTCTCATTTCCATTAGAATTTAAATTCTAACCATTTAGTTCAGCGCTTCATTTTCGTGCATATAGTTTGTTAATTTTATTAAGGGAAATAAATATCATCTTGACTTTTTATTTTACATAGCGTCTTCATTATCGTTCTCGTAACTTCAAAAATATTTTTTTGCAAAATAATGTTGTATAATCCTCCCACTTACAATAAAATACATCTCTATAAAATGATCTTTTATCATATTATCATTTTCTTTTTTGACTTCTCATTTCCGTAAAAAATTAAATTATAACCATCTAATTCAACCCTTTTTATGCATATAATTTGAAATAAATAAATTACATTTTAATCTTCTATTATGCATTGTGATTTTACCATTGCTCTCAATAATGCACATGTTATTATTACATAACAATGAATGTTGATTAATTTCTCAATCATGAATTTACTTCTGATAGAATGTTTATAATTTGTTGTTATTGTATGTATGTTGGCAATTTTAATAATAATGGAAGTTTATTATCACTTCTATAAGTACAAATATATCATCTTGCCTTTATCATTAGTATGTACCTTTGTTTAATTATTGTATTAAAAATTAATAATAAGAGCTTCATACTATAAATGAGGATGCATCTTAATTAAATTGTTTAAAGGTAATAATATTAAGTAGTTAAGAGTTCCAAACTCAAAGTTAAGAAACTCACATTGTGGCATATGTATCTTTCACAAATTTTCATATGATTTTTTTTCTATGACTTATATTAAGAGTGTACTATCCTATATGTTGGTATTTTTTTCATGCTTAAGGTTTGAAATACTTTGTAAGTTTGGATATGAAACTTTTATGACTTATATTATGAGTGGATTATCCTATCTGTTAGTTTTTTTTTTTTCATACCTAAGGTCTGAACTACTAAAGAATTATTTCTCTAGCTCTTTTAGCTCGTGTCATATATTTGATGGTTGGCTCACCCTAGCTCTTTTAGCTCGTGTCATATATTTGATGGTTGGCTCAGAATAATTCTGTTAATCAAAAATAATTTTTAATTTATTGATAATGTTATACTCGGTTTTTTCTCTAAAATTAGTTTGTTTGAAATTGAATATTTAGATGGAGATGCATATTAGTACTACATATCTTAGATGGTATACGTATATTGATGTATAGTTAAATCATATTTAGCAAGTTTTGAATTTGTGACATTTCTCATCAGGGTTGAAGTGCCTAACACTAAGACAATGGTGCATGTCATCCGATAAAAGTACCTTGAAATGAAGATGGTCAAATTTGACTTCAAACCGAGAAAAAGCTAAAGTGAGATCAATACATGACATCCTAAAAGTTACACGCAAATCTTGTGGAATGAATTAAGAGATAGCTAACAAGTTATTGTGTGTAATTTACATTGTAATGAATACAAATGTCACCATAGATTTAATCTTTCCTAGTTCTCCATTTCATATCTTAACAAAACAATTGCTATAGAATTTCATTTTCTTTCTTTAAAAAGCCATCAATTTTATGCTTCATTATTAATTATCATAGTATTTCAATACCGTAATCAGTAGTAAATTATTTAATACCATTCAATGTTGTTATAGCTCTAGATTTTAATTATTTTATCAAAGACTGTGATTATACATCATTTCTTTTCATATTTAATACTAAGTTGCACTCAGTTTCAATAAATTTTCAAGTCATAACGACTTCTTGAATATTTGCACAGGGAAAAAATTATAATTTCAATGAATTATACTATCTACTATCGATAAAATTGCTCTAGATGTATGTCTCACTCGAAAAATAATAATAATAATCAATTACTTTTTTGTTAAATACATATGGACAACATGTTCGCATTGTATATTTTATTTTTATTCATATAAATATATTTTTTTAGTTATTTGTTAGTTTAGTAAATTATTTAAGTAGAATAGCAACCACATGTTCACATTTTATTATAAAATGCTTGAAGTTACCATCTTGAGCATTTCCTATTAAAAATTTATCATTTTAAGTAAAATTTGGTTTCTACTATTTCAGGATTTTGTATGCAAAGCTTGTGTTTACAATAGTTGACTCTAGAAACATGATCACGTGAAAAGCGCAAAATTGTTTGAAGCACGAGTAAAATTGGAAACGCTGTTTTCAGAGAGATAATGAGTTATTCGCATTTGATTTGATGGTCAAGTCTAAAGTCAATTATAAAGGTCTGCAAGGAAAAATTGGAATATTTAATACGTGATCTCATTTGCTAGTGCATACAAATACCCAAACAATAAGTGATTCCTACATTATAGCACAAGTGAGATGTAAAAAGCTACAGTTAAGTCTACAATATCAACTATTCGAGCTTTACCCATTAGAACACTAGAACTCATTGTTGTCCTACTTATGTGCAATGAAAGGCTCTCGAGAGCACTCATCTTAAGATGGGCCAACTACAGATGACACACCAACGTTTGTGTTACTCAAGCCGACGTTCTCATTTCTTCTTCATCCCAACATTCTTGTACTGGTGCTTCCCACCAAGGCAAAGTACTTCCCCACTACTGCATTTCAATATCTAATATCTTTGACAGATTATTTAGCTCTGCTCATCTTACCTTCATTTTGAACTGTTTCTATTTGAGGAGAACAAGCTATACATCAACCACTGTTTTTGCAACAATCAGATAGTGTCACGACAAGAACATATACTACATTACACAAATCAAATTTAGAGAAATTACACCTATTTCCATGAATATGCAGTCGACCCAGAAACAATTATGATTTTACATTGAACAAAATGAACATGCAGCAAATTAAACTGAATTCATTCGGAGTATAAACTATGTACATGATAACAAATAAGTATATAGTTGGCATAACTTAACAAATCCTTTGCAGCTTGTCATTTCAAATGGGCTCAGAACTAAATATGATCAAGTTATTATGATTTTTACAGTAGCTGCCAATCATCTTCACTTGTATAGTCACGGTCACCACTGTAATTTGCGTTGCTTTCATCATGTATCTCATGACCTTCGCAACCAAGCGAGTTAACTGATTTTGTTGTCGTAAGAGACTGAGTAACAGTGAACAATGGTGCACCATTCGACCTTTCCACAAGCTCGGAAACTTGAGAGCATAAACTTTTGAAATCATCTATGGGTCACAGTGAAAATACACATTATAATAACTTATGCAAGTAACCATGCGACTTGAGCTGTTTTCTTCCTGAAAACAGCATGAAAAAAATACATACCTTCATCATGGCAGTAGAAACCAATGGCCAGAGACGGATCTATTTGGTCAAGCGGCATGTCTCGAACAACGCTAACAGAGAGGTTGGGAAAGTTAGGAAAATAGACAGAATGATAGAAACATCAACACAAGAATTTGTTCAATCAAATTTGATGATACCTGCAGTGGTATGAAGAAGTATCAGCCTCCAAATCATCACTTTTTATCTCAGCTACCTGCATCATATATGTTTATGTATGCAGAAAGTATCTAAGCTGAAGATTATGCTCAATTGCTCCGAACTTTTGGTAAAAATCTAGCCTAGTTATTTGACTATTTCTATTCTCCCCCAATTTCCTCCTTACACACCCCATGGATTCACTTTTCCTGTTCCCACCCCGCTTTCTCCCTTTCCCACCCCATTTTCTAGGCAAATATGTACGAGGGTATTCTTGTAATTGAAACAGAAATTTAACTTGTAGGGAGTGGAAGGAGGAAATAGGGGGGAGAATAGAAATTGCCATTTTACGGTTGTCTATGATTCACACCAAACTAAACTTGCACAACTCATTCGTTTTTTCAATGTAAGGATTTGTCTTGGCGTATTATATAGCAGAATCACCAAATAGCAAAACCAATGGTTTAGAATGCATGAAAATAGCAAACTCTGCACCCTTCCCCCTCAATACTCTTAAACAATTATCAATGTTGGACAAAGTTGCCCCAATCCTCATTCTTTTTCAACATTTGAACTATATATTAGGACCAATATTGGGACAAAATAGTTTGTAATACAACAGTTTAAAGAATCATATTTCTAAATCAACCAATATTCTTTGGAAATACAGTTATACCAGTCAATACATACCAACCACATCTCTTGTCCTATGTTTACAATTTAAGCAACTACAAGATGAACATACTTCCTAAAAAGTATGAGTGTAACAACAATGTTATCAAAAATCTTAAAATCTTACGATTTATATCCCGATTCATATCGTGTCCCTCCTTCTCCGATACGATTTACATTCTGATTCAAACTTTAGTTCAAGCCACAATTAAAAATGCATTCAACTCAGACTAATATATTTAATTTACTTACTTAGATTCACAATTACCATTATAGTGTTTTTTAAAACAAAACAAAAATGGAATTAACGAGAAATTCGAGTTTTAATTCTATTTACGTAAGTCCACACATCTAAATCAATTCAAAGTGTGTACAAACCTTAAAATATGAAATCTACAATTTACAATTTAAATCTCGTTTCGATTTAAATTTTAAACATTGCTATTTACGATTGAAATTTCATTTTAAAAACCTTGTGTAACACTACCAATCACCTCCAATGTGAAAAAGTGTAACCAGATCTCCACCATTAGTAAAAACAAACACATTATATTTGATTTAGTCATGGCTCAGCCATTATTGAGAAGAATACAACATCCGTTGCTTTTTTTCCTCGTCAGCCTCTCTCTCTTTTTTCCTTCCTTTTTTTAACAAAATTACACAGGTGAGGAAATAAAGTAGGGAGGAAGTGATGGCATACTAGTTTTTCTTATCCTTTTTCAACTATATTATGACATTTTGCTTGTTTAACAGACCACGACCATCTATATTTCTACATAATTTAGTGTTGAGGTGGAAATTTTTAGTTGGACAAGAACATATTAGTCGGTGCATGTGCGAGGAGATTGCATACATACATACATACATACATACATATATATATATATATATATATATATATATATAGAGAGAGAGAGAGAGAGAGAGAGAGAGAGAGAGAGAGACAGGTTCAATGGCACCTCAAACACTGGAGCACCCCTTTGGCCACCCTTTTTTCCACCACACAGTCAATTACTCTCTCCCTCCACTAACTCTCTGCCCCTCCACTGCATTCTTTAATATAAACGAGAGGTGGAAATCAAGGGGTAGATGAGGTGCTCCATTTTTGGGGTGCAACCGAACACTTGCCATATATATATATAGTGTGTGTGTGTGTGTGTGTGTGCGTATGTATGTATGTGCAAACATAAAACATACTGGTCTTGTGTCATGCGGATCCAGATAGAAAGCCTTTTCATCTTGTATGCCAACAATGTAAGTTGATGCACCTGGTTTTCCACCCATTATGCCTAAACTCTGTGGAAATTTGAATGTATCGCGTAGCAATGGAATATATCTGGAAACCATAAACAGATGTCGTAAGGAATCAAAGAATCTATCACAGTTAGAACTAAAATACAGGTTGTTTTATTAGAAGTATTTATCAAGAAGTGTGAAATCTCTCGAATGATTGCCTAGTACAGTTTTTCCTACATGTATAAATAGATCAACAATGCCAGCCATTGACTGCATGCATGCAACGATTCCACTTAATGTAGTGTTCATGCATATTTTAGTTGAAATAACTGATAGTAATGCCGTGCTATCAAAATCTAATGCACAAGAGATTAACATCATATCTGTGAAATATTATTCTTTTATCGGATGGCATATGAGAAAGTGTAGTGCGAACAACTTTAATCAGCCAGCAGGATAATGAACAAATCAAGAAAAGAAACATTCAAGGCTAAAAAATGATTATAATTTTACCAAAAATCAATCGAAAAACAGCCTATATTGGCCTAACTATATAAATATTCAAGCTATCAATATTAGAAGAAAAATACCCCCAAAAGAAATCCACCAGAAATGATGAAGAGTCGAATTAACTCAAATCAATATAACTGGATGAAACAAATTCTAGCCTCTATGAAAACTGTGCTTTTTACATCACGCTGTGGCTATTATGGTAATGACAACCATTACGGATACAAGGAAACTATTACCGTATACTAATATGGACAGTAAACTAAAAATGACCCGTAAACTATTGACTGACGATGGAAAATTTACCAGTATATAAAACTTTCAGATTTTACTTCATTAAAATTTCGATAATGATAAAATAAGTAAATATTTCGTTTTTGATTCTAAATCCATTAATATCCATTACCATTAATATTCGTTAGGACTTTTATGGTTGAATCATCAACGGCGCAACCGTACCAATCGTTCATGCATTTACCATCTATAACGTTAACGGCTACGGTAACAGTTAGAAAACTAGATAACTATGGTTAACGATATCAGCTACACATGATGATTTGTACAATATTTAACATTTAATTATATAAAATTTAAGTTAAAGTAATAGCTTATTCATAACATGTGCATGCATGGTCGTTTTATAAAAAGATAGATGAATTTGCCCAAAAAATAAAAAATTAGAACTGCATCAATAATGCATATAATGAAAAATATATGTACAAGTGCTTCAAAAGTGACAATACGACGGTTAACCATCATAGACGGTTGCGGTTATAACAGTTTATAACAGTCAACTACAGCTGCAGTTACAGATTGTGGTAATAGCGACGGTTACTGCAGCCGTAACACCCCCAATATTTATCTCAACGTTTTGACTTATTTCAGTTGACATTCAATAAAAAAAAAAAAAACCTTATTCACAAATCATTTACAACAGTATGAAATTATAACTTGGTTGATCTTAAACTTTGAACCCGATAAAACTAAAACGGAAATATCAAGCATCTTCTTAACAAATGACGAGCTTCAAAATGCCCATGTTTATGATTAATTCAAATAGTGAAAAAGCAAATATAATATGATTAGCAAATTTGCTGTTATTGGACATTTGCTTACTGCTGTATTTAACGTTAACAATGGTAAATTTATCATTAACATACCAGTAGCGTACCAGTATACCGGCGTAGCTGAATATTGTTACCAACTTAGTATGGTATTGTAACGGTAAATTTACCATATCCATAACATTCCTACATCACACTACAGTTTTACCTGGGGTTCACTTTCTCTAGTCCAAGAACAAGAGGAACTAATAAAAGGATGGGTGCCCAAGTAGTTGCACCACTATTAAATTCATAACAAAGTTTGGCTGCAATATCGATACAAATTGCAGGCGCACCACCTCGTTCTCCATTTCCATCGCCTGAAACAATATATACAGCCATTGGCAAATTTTCTTTTCCTTTTTGATGAGCAAGCTTCTCCCATGTGCGACACATGGCATATGGACCGACCCACGACCCTGCGACCAAACCATAATGTTGCCCAGCTTGAACCAAATTGTGAATGGAAAAGGCACAATCTTCTGAGTCGCCAAAAAGATATAAAATTTTGAGATATTCTGAATTGTATGGCTTCAAACATAAAATAGAAATTATTAGTACACTTTAATCAAAATTTAATAAGCACATACATGACACTCAAACTCCCTTTAGCTTATTTTGAACCAAAATGCTAGCACAAAACTGCCTTTAGCTTATTTTGATTTTGATTTTTTCCTCCACATGCAAACTAACACAGGTTATAAGCACATACATGACACTAAAACTAGTAAAGTGACTTGCTTAAAAGGATGCCAAGAATAGGTGTATTTGCTAGCTTAGTGCACTTACATATTTAGATAATCAAACTTTTTTTTGACGTCTATAAATGATAGCACTTGTAGTGTAAGTTATAAAATTTGTATCCGCTTTCACTTAATAAGCAACCAAAAACAAATTACTCTTAAGTTCCAAACTTATAGATGCATGTTGTTTATAAGTTCCAAACTTTAATTTCCAGATTTGTTTTTGCACTAGTAAGTGCCCGTAACAACCCGAAAGTTTAATAATTGAAATTTAAATATTTAACTAATTTTAAATATTTAAATAATTGGATTTTTGAAATATAATAAATAGAATTCCAATTTAGTGGTTATTTATACAACTGAAATATGTGTGTTAGACTTAGATGTTAATTAAATGGATTCAATATGCTCATGTGACTCAGTTTAGTTAATTAATATTGAGTATAAATCCATTTTGTAAATTTATATACAATAATAAATAATTGCTATTTGAATCGATATTTGGATTGGAATATAACATAATATTTTAATGTGGAAAATATCGTTTTTGCAAACTACCTCGGATTTCAACGAAATCAATTTCACCGAATCCAGAATAATGAATTATTGTAAGATTCCAAGTTTTGTATTAATCAGAGTTGTTGTGTGATCTTGCGTGATACAAACGTGAATCGATAAACGATTTGAAATTAAAATAACATACAATTTGATTTTAAGAATAATAGTTAAATATGATTGAATTAGCTTTCGAGACTAGTTCTATTGAGTCAAGAATATAGGTGATTAGTTATGAACGTCAGTTGACACACATGGATTGGAGTTCGAAAACTTTTTAAAATAGTTAGTTAATTGTGTTTTTATAATGCTTATAAATACATCACCTTTCTTCATTTTGTTTCCAAATCCTAATAACTAAAGTCAAGCCACCTTTTCCTAAACCAAATCCAAAGTCCATGATTGAATTGTTCGATCCATGTTGTATCACGAAAAACTCTTAACTACAATAGTGTGCGCGCAGCCTTAGGAAGTGAATCCATAGTTTCCGTATGTCGATCAGTGTAGTGCGGTGGTCGGTTTTGGGTAATTTAGGGTTACTATGTTTATGGGTTTTCTGGTCAGAGTAGTTTGAATGCATCGTCGTTGGTGGCGTGGGGTCGTCATGTCCTAAGGAGGTCAGAGGTGACTTATCCGACAGTACGATCGCTTGAGTCAGGGGGCAGCGTGGTCGATGTCGAGCTATCATTTTGTCTGTAGGGTTTCGTAGAGAAGAGATTAGGCAGGAACAGGAATTTTAATTAGGTTACGTAAATTAACTTTGTTGATTAAGTCAATTTAATTATGCTAATTATTTCAAATTCTTATAACGGCATTCTCTAACTCATACGAGGTCAAAATCAAGCAAGTTCAGTCGCGTTGGGTTCATAGAGATGTAATCTTCATTTTGGAATTGGATTAGTGGAATTTTGAGCATGTTGGAATTATGCTAAAATCAAACGCCGTATGATTTTAGTTTAAATCAAATCACTTTGGCGATAACTAAAATCAAGGTGGGTTAACTCACATCCAAATTTATTTTTAATATTTGTGATGCTATGACTTGCTATTGGATGCTTGTCTGAAAAACATTATTATAGCAAAAATGTTTGTTTAGAATGTGAGTTGCTATTGAACTGTACGTTTGAAATTAATTTGTCATTTTATAATGGATAGCATGAGTAAACGTTTTGTTTCAGGGGACAATATAAAAAGGAAAGCAGAGTGTACGTAGCGATTCACGCTTATGTGTGGTTGATAAGAAATTAATTTACATTCATAGACTATTCACTTTTGTCCATTCATTTATATTTATATATTTTGTTTGCATTCGTTTGCTAAAAAACATTTTAATGAATGATGTTTTAATTTCAATATCTTTACTTTTAACTAATGAGATTTGATTTGGTTGGTATGTTCTAAGTTGTTTATAAAATGAAATTGAATTTAGTTAATGAAACGAATAGAACTAATTAAATTGGTTGAATAAGGTTTAAGAATAATTAACTAATTTATAAAAGGTTTTAAAACTTAATTAATCAATTTAATAAAGGCTTGTAAATAAGCGATTTATAGATTACAAAAAAATCATAATGTGAGTAATTATGTGACGATTAATGTTGTTTAAAAGTTATAAACAAATTTTGTATTCGGTTTGTTTCCCTTTGAGAATAATAAAAATGGTTTATTTTAAAAGTTACAAAACGAGTTTTATAAATTGCCTTTCAGGATGATCAATGTTGGCTTTAGTATACTAAAGTAATGAAATCTAATTTATTATCCTTTTTGGATAAATAACAATGTTTAAATTTTATAAATGATAGTTTTAAATAAGAATTCCCTTTTAAATGAAAAAGATTTGAAATTTAATCTAAGTGTAAAGTCTTTTGGGCTTATCGAAAATGGTGTTTTAAATAATATTTTTTTGTACTTTTCTTTTAAATATGCTTAGAATTATAATTATCTATTTAAACTAATTTAAAGAATATTGTTAAGAGTGTTTTCTTTCAAATATCTGAAGTGTGAAAATGAAGCACAAGCTCAAGATTTTGAAGTTTAGAAGTTTTCGATATAGATATGAATTTTTTTTCCATAAATGATACTGCTTATGTGAAAATATTTAGTTATACTTCTATAACTAGCTGTCGAATTATGAAAATTTGTCTCTATCTCGAAGATCGAAAACATTGTCAAGTCGACGCTTAAAGGTAACATTATCTCAACTTGTCCGGCTTTATTTTTAACCCAAAGATAGTACAAGTTTGTGACCGACAAATAATGGTAAGAGAATGTGATTTAATTTTCATATACGATCATTTTAAATATTCCTAATAATTGATTCAATAACTATTAGTTCATCTTTTCTTGAGTTGTATCGTTACATTAAAACGGAATGTTGCTCTTTGAGCTTTGTTATCCTTTGGTGTAAGTGATTAAATCCAGAAAGCGAGCGGAGGCCAAGCTATGTGGGGTTGCTCTCATTAAGATATTTTCACATCTACTCTAGGGTTGGTTCGATTGTTACGCGTGAAGATGTAAAATATTCGGATACTCGATAAAATTGACGGGGTCTGACTTGGAGTTCCCTAGAGGTGTGTCATAGGAGTATATGACCCTCTCAAGTATATGGCTAGAGATATACTTTTCAGTAAGGTGGACGCACCAACCTAGTTATTTGTTGGAAATAAATCTCGTTCGATTCCTTTAATTTCAAATTTATGAGTTTTCCTATTTTAATTGCATCGAAAATATAGAGCCCTTCACGATGCTTAATTACCTCTATCAATGGTGAGAATGGATGTTGTAAGTGGTCTAGTTCGCAGTAAGCGGTGCGGTCCTATATATTTCAAGAAAATTAATTTCTTCCTTGTTCGATCCAAATTTTATTTGGATAAGTTTTATTTGTTTCCATCGAGAAGTGTCATGCATTCTTCTCAATGCGTTGTTCTGTTATTTCTTTTATGTTGGCAAATCTTACATATGGCACTTATTCCTTGTTTGTTTCGGTAATTTTGTTTTGTGTTGATGCGTGTTCATATGTCGTTCTTGTGAGGTAAAAACCTGTTCTGCATTCAACGGCGTGGTCTCACAGAATTATTATTTATTTCCTTTTACTTAAGTTTTTGCATATTGATTTTCTAGACTGACCCGTATGTTATTTCATTATAACGCTCGGATCAAACCGAGAATGTTTGGATATGGAGCTCATGAAATAGAGTTAGAAGTTCACCTATCATATTAATTTATTTCCGTTGTATCATATTTACCTATCGGCGTTTGAGAAGTCAAAATTTTATAATTGTCGAGCTGATGGGATTTATTTTTGACTCTGATATACACTGTATCTTAGAGTGACAGTTCATCTGTCAGTTCTATATGTTGTCGTTTCCGTTGTGAGATTTTGTGTTTCTCATGTTTTTCTTTTTTGTTTTAACCCTAATAATATGCATTCTTGATGATTGGATGTTCGGCATTTAAATACAATGGTCATATTTGATGTTGACTTTCAATGGTCGAGAAGGTGGATCGTTACAGTGCTAAAAACAAACATCCCATTAAACCTTAAGATACATAGGAGGTGAACCTAAGAATTTATGTGCGAAAACCAAATATTGTAATAAGCATCAATACAACATTATCCTGTAACTGTGTAATTGACTAGATTTGTATTTGCTTACCTTTAGAACAGGCCTCCTCCAAGCTCTCCCAAAGTGATGAACAATAAGAGCCTGAGAGTTTAATCCTTCACAAATCAGATAAGAAATTCACTTCATGTGCTTATCGAAAAGCAAATGAGAAGTAACTGAACAATGCCAAAAGATTGTACTTGCAGTTTAAAATACCTGAGCAACAAGCATTTGGCTACTTCGTATCATGCATCCCCATCCAACATCACTAGTTAGCTTCGAATTGGCCATAGTTTGAAAACCTGCAATGAAAATGCAATGTACATATAAATTGCATGGTATGGTAAATTGGTGAATACTTTTTTTTTCCTCTCTTTTTTTTTTCTTTTTTTTTTTTTCTTTTTTTTTTTTTGATTGGATAACTAATAAGCTCACAAGGCATCTCCAAATAAAACATAACCGAATAATATTTATTCTTCATGGCCTCATGTTACATGTGATATGAAGTGTCTAATATGCTCATTCAACCTCCTTAGTCCTCAACATGCAAAAAGTAATTGAATGCTTAATCGAAATTAGCATGACATGGATCTCAGGTTATCCAAAGTAACAACCTTTTCTATATGTTATCCAAATTCTAGATGATAAATCTAGCAGGAAATCAGCTAGAGTATCATGAGTAGCATTGGAAGATGATTCGGCTTGTGAAGCTTTATAACAAGTGCCAAGAAGCCATATTTCACTTGTTGAGCTTGTCATGTCAGTGTTGCTTGTACCTAATATGCGCTCCTGAAATCTTCTCATTGTATTCACTGTTGTCGTCCATCCACTGATTTTAAACCGATGAACCTTCTCATTGATAAATGATGGAGTACAATCAGTTGATTTGGAAATGAAAGGAATTCTTTTCGACCATATGAACTTCTTCCGTATATGACTGCTGCTTCCCTCTATTGTGTTCTTATTTAATGACTTAGCTGAGAGAGCTGCATTAAAAAAATGAAGATACAACTTTCTCAGGTAAGTATGTCATTATATAAACATGCATATAGTTGGCTACAAAGGAACATCTACTTGATGATAATATATAACATGTTTTGTGTATATTATAATGTGCTGATTAATGAACGCAAGCAAAGTGCTCCACCACATCACACAGAGACAGGCGCGTAGGTCATAAAAATAGCAAATACTAACAAATTCATCGTCTACAGGATGGGTATAAAAATCTAGAGCAAGATTCCATCAACTATCATAAGGCTAATAATAAACTGTGTGGTTTGCAAAGAATCTGCACCCACATTACCTGCAGGAAAATAATAGTAGTGCTTTTAGCGTTTATTAACCCATATATTTCACCAAACCCGCTTAAGATAAGGGTTGATCCTGCACTTACTTCTATTCATGATGATAATAGAAATAAAAGAAATAAATTTGGGGGTATTTGATATGTCAAAATTAACATATCAAATATACCAATTGGTCAAATAATAAATTAATATACTAACTAGAAATTGTGGTGTCCTTCCATTGTTTTTTGGTCATTCTATTTTTTTAACTATCTTCTTCGCGATAACAAATAAGAATGTTTAGATCTTATATACTCATTTTCAAATTTTGAAAATTAATTCCTAAAATGCAAATAATCTTCACAGGTTAAAATCAGAAGGGAGATTTTTTTTTCCTCAACACACCAATTACATACAGAAATCATGGATGACAAGTTCTAAACACTGCAGGCAAAAATTGCAGCACAATCCTAAATCTGTTCACCTTACAAATTTGGCAAGGCATAACAATTTAATCAGCTTGATTCCAAATTGAAGGGCACAATGATTAAGGTTAATAATGATTATACAGAGAGCGAAACCTGTAGCTTGGTTGGGATTTCCATTAGTTTGACATAGTCAGGCTAAAGAAAAAAAAAACCCAAATCAGTTTCAAGGGTAATGATAAATCTACGCAGAGTAAGCTCTACCATCTTAAAAAAAAATCCAGTTCAATCAAATCAAGACGACTACAAATAAATAGATATTACCAGGAAAATATCTTCCCTTGGAGAATTTAGGATCCAGAGGTTCGAATACGATTATAAATAATTAACTTCTGTTGACAAAACACCATAGGAAGAAATAGGAGAAAGAGAGGGAGAAAGCGTGCAAGGTAGCGACAACAAATTAAAAAACACTGACCAAAAGGACGACTCGTTTATCACGAAGCCCCCTAAAGATTTTATGGTTGAAACTATAAAGTGGGCTGTAGGAGTCAAAAAAACGAAAGCGGCCCAAAAAATGTGGTAAAAACTTGCGCATCCAGGGAATCGAACCCTGGTCAGTACCGTGGGAGGGTACTATGATACCACTACACCAGATGCGCTTGGACGTTCAGCGGTGATTTTAAAATTTTCAAGAATATCGTTTTTCATTTTAATTTATTCATTCTACTGCTACTATTTCAGAGAGTTTAATCGACTTGCCTAGTCCGATGATAAAAAATATTAAATCAACTAAAATCATAAAAAGTAAAAAAAAAAAAAAATGTTGGTCATCTGATTTCGTCGACTAACAGTATTTTATATTGTAATGTTTATCATAATTTAAAATAAAATATGAATATATTACTATAATATTTGTGTTTAGTGTTATTTTACTAGACATATATATGATAAATAATTTTTAATTAGACAGCTAAGTTAGTCAAAAAAAAATCATCGAAACATGAGTAATTTTAAAAATATAATAAAATTTTGGTTATTTTGGTTTAACCAATAACCGAACTAAATTACTTTTTAAACAATTATAACTTGATCTAGTTTCAAAATAAAATTAAACTGGTTACTAGTTTGGTTGGTTTTATTTGATTTTGACTAAAGTTTGTACTCCTAATTTCAAACGTTTTGATATAGTATGTTTGGCATGCTTTCTCCATTACTTTGTTTTGGCTTTGTTTTCACCAAATATTCTTGTTTGAGTAATATTAACATGCTCTCATGCCATCCACTAAACTATTTTGAATATTCTATTTTTTATGATATCGTTCAGTAAAAAGATAAAGCGCATGTTGTAATTCAATATGGTGTTCAACATTGAGGTGAATATGATTTGAGATTTAATTACAAACGAATGTCTTTTATAATCATAAAGATGAAATTAAAATTATGGAAATTTTTATTTAGGCAAATTCTACATGACAAAATTTCATACGTACATTTTTTACTTTGTACCCCCAAACAAATACAAAAATACACTCATTTTGAAATAAAATTAAACCACGTATCATTTCATAAACTTTCTCGCTTTTACACATTAACCAAACAAAGTTTCCTAAATTGAAAAAATTCACTTTTATAAATCTATTTTTCATATTAAAATATTTTAATTAATTTCTAATTTACTTAATTATTATAACATATAGTTAAACTAAATTTCTAAACATTAAAATTGAAAACTGTTTAAAGCATAGTATTAAATCTAAAATTGATTTAGTTTAGTTAAGGATAAATAAAAATTTAGTCCTCTATGATTCATATTAATTTACTAATGAATTGTTAATTTACATCTAATCTGAAGTGAAAATTGTTAATTGAATACGTATGAGTACAAGTTGAAAGTGTATAAATAGAACTTGGTATCTAAAATGAATTTAAATTAATTCAACCAGTGATATATAGAAATTTTAGTTATTTTATGGAAAAAAATATGTTGGTCACATTGTGAATTTGTGATTCTTGAATATTCATTTTTATTTTATTAAATATGAGCATTTTATTTAATAGTTTTTAAAAAAAAATGATCGATGTAAACAAATTAATGGTGTATGAATAGAATTTCCTTTTATTTATTCTATTTATCTTATGTGTATGTGTGTCAATGACAATACTTCGTTTCGATGTTTTTGCGTTAGTAAAATGTCATCTATTAAGGTGATTCATCAATGGTATATTTGTAATGTCCTTTGCACTTTTACCTTTTCACATATCCTCCTACATTCTCAATTTTATCAAAGAAGAATTAAGCGCCACATAAACAAAAAAGAAAAGATGTTCACATTTTTGGAGGATAAAGTAATTTATTCTTTGGATGAAAAGAAGCAAAAAAAAAAAAAAAAAAAAAAGGTGTTTAAAATAGGGATTTAAAGGTTGGAAGGATGGTCGGTAATTTGCGACTACAACTGATGGTTTGGGCTTCCACTACAACTTTAGGGGTGTTTTTAATTTTATTTAGTATATAAAAAATATGAAAATATCATATAAACAAATTAATGGTGCATGAATTAAATTTCCCTACTAATTATTCTACCTTATCATCTCTGTGCGTGTGTGTGTCGGGAAGGCGTATGTGTGTGTGCATGGTCAAGAATCTACAACATCTTATTTTGCTACATCTAATAACCCTTTGAATACCATCCGCAAGTTACGAATTAAATAATATATATTCTCGATCTTACCATTTCACTCTATTATTTAATTCAGAACTTGTGAATGATGATCAAGGGGACATGAGGTATGAACCATCCTTGTTATATATGTAAGTATGCACGCACGTGGAATGATCTTAAGTATTACCAATACTACTACATCTATTGGGAGCAATGAATTTCGGTTCAGCCATGTACGTTGTCACTCTCTTGAAGACGTTTTGATGTTCTGCTCAAAGGTGCAAAGCAGCTCTGAAAAAAAAAAAAAAAAAACAACGTCGCCGCCTCTAGGATAAAACGATATCTTTAATCTGGAAAATATCGATCTGTTTGCACTAACAAAAAGGATTCTGATTTGCACTCTGAAATACTGCTTAAGGCGTTTAGTTTTGTTGAAGAAAGAAGAAATAAAAAATTTATGTTATTCTTTATAAAGAAAAGGAAAATTGTATATTATTATTGTCATTTATTTTTTGTTTATCTATCATCATCACGCCATAGATTGTAACACCCCGTAATTCTGCGACATTAAGATTCTCAAATTAAAGTATAATTAATTTTTAAAAGAAAAATTAAAAGAAAAAGATCCATGCAGTTGTTTAATTTAAGTATTGTAACTAACATGAAAAAGAGAAGTAAGGAGAGAACAATAATTATTATTGTTCTAAGACTTATTAACAAAAGCCTCTGTAGCTCAGTTGGTAAAGGCATTGGATTTGTAGCATGGAGGTCGGGGGTTCGAACCTTGGCGGCGACATAATTTTTTATCTTTGTTTTAGAGAGGGCCAACTGAACATGCAAATATATGTACGTATACAAATTCAAAATTTGAAAGGATAAGAACGTACATATAAGAAAATAAAGAAATATATATATATATATATATATACATATGAGAATATAAATATATATATGCAAAAATATAGATATACGAAAGATAAAATTCAAGATAAGGCTACAGACAATGAAATATGGCAACATCATTTGAATTTTGAAAATAAAATGAAAGTTGTGCGTATATATATACGCGTAAAATGGTCGTTAGAGGAATTGTATACATATAAGAATATTTCATGTGAATAAAACAGTTAAATAAATTCCAGAAATTCAAAAGTTTGAAAATCAAACTTTTACGCCAAAATAGCTTGTGGGACCCAATGCTGACTCAGCACTGCGTGTATGATAAGGTTTGGCTAGATTCATCTACGTACCTGGACTATTTTCTTAACTAGGTTCAATGCTGACTCAGCGCTGCGTGTACGATAAGGTCTTGAGCAGCTATATAAACAGCCCTAGTCTTCATTCTCTTTGCACCAATTCTCTTCTATCCTTATGCTGCTAAGATTCATGGCTTCTTCCCCTCCTCTAAATTTTCTTAAATAAATAAAATAAAATATGATTCAAGACGAGGAGATGCTGCTAAAAGACTTTTAAGGAGGGATTCAAATCAAAGTTTCAAGTGAAGAATTCAAAGGCTAGCTCAAACAAGTTTCAAGCAACGACGCACGAATCATAGCCACGCTTTCCTTCTTTTCTAGATCTATTTTCTGTAAGTTGGTTATTTCTAGATCTGAATATTTTGTTTTATTTGTGACATGAAATTAAAGGAATAAAGGAATATGCCAAATCTCTCTCTCTCTCTCTCTTCGAATCTGTGTTTATACTCTTGGACTGAATTAAGAACTGTTATGATTCGAGGACAAATAAGACTGTAACCGTGACTATGACTATAGAACTGTGGCCTTTGAAAGCATATGCCTTTGGACTATGGCATAAGCCTTTGATTTTGGGACATATAAACATTGCCTATGACAATGACTTAGGACTATGGGAATTATTTTCCCTTTTGGACTATGAACATCGCCTATATTGCCTATGACCATGGACATTACTTATGACTAAGAACATAAGCCTTTGAATTGGACATAAACTATTGCTTATGACATAATGAGGACAATTGTGATTTTGACACCCATGATTCATGATTAGGAAAATATTGCTTTAGTTTGGTGATTGTGAAATTGGGTCTAAACCCAATTATTTATTCTACCTGTTCCTTGGTTTTTTCTTTGGTTTTAAGACAGTGGGAATTTACCTATTAAGTTAGGTCTACCCACGTTCTTGAACCTATTTTGCCCATTCTTTGGTTTTAAGACAGTGGGAATTTACCTATTTAGTTAGGTCTACCCATATTCTTGAACCTACATTGTTATCCAAACCTTTTTATGCCAATTATTCCTTCTTGTCATTTTGATTCGTTCCCTTTTTATCTACGAATCTAGATTTATTTATAATCTAGGTTGAATCACGATTATTCAAACGGTGGGAATGCGATTTGGGGAAAAACATGGAAATGAATATGAACGTAATTGTAAACTTGGAAATTGGCATAATTTGAAATATGTATTATGACATGCATATTAAAATGAAAACGGGGAAATTTGACATGGATTAGGGAATATGTGATTTTGACATATTAAATTTAGCATTAGTAAGTAAGCTAAATTTTAGGCATAAAATGTAAACTAGAAAAATAATTCTAGTTTTGCCATAAATTGTGAATTAGGATGTTAAACCAAGATTGGGTTAATTAAGGTTGATTTGGAATAAGTATATTAGCACAATTTTGAATTTATTCATAATTGTGAGCAATTGTCATGTTTAGAATAAATTATGGTTAGCGACACTAAATTTGGTATAATTTACATACCAAAAAGTATAAATATGATAAATAAGAGAGAATGGGCCATAATAATAAATGTGACAATGTACATTAAAAGAGTAGTAATGAAATAAGTAAATTAGGAGTAATTTACTTATAGAATTCGTCATAAATGTTAAATTGTTCATTTACCACAAAATATGTAACTTGGTTAAGTTTTGGCCATAAATTATAAACTAGGATATTTAATCTAGTTTCGGCAATGAAATAGGAAATGGCCTAAACTGCATGTTGGGTTAGGACTTGGGCCTAGAATATAAGTATACTAGTAGGCTTGACAAATAAATATAGGCCAAATTTGTCTAAAAAGGGTAAATGGGCTTTTGAAATAAATTGTTAACAATTTATAAACAAAAGAAAAGTATTTTGATAACATCCCTTTTTATAACACATAGACCAGAAGGTTCTAGGGTGACAGAGAGGATAGTGTCTAGGCTTGGGTTTGGAAAATACAAGTTTCCTGCCCTCCCTGACTATCCCTAACTGATCCGAAGGACGGGATGGTTGTTTTCAAAACCAGATTTGGAAATTAATCAAAAGCCCTTTGAACTTAGAAAACATGAATATGCCTAACCCGAGGTTAGACTGAGTTGCGGTGTAAACCTGCCCGGAACCGACCGACACATCCAGTAACCGCAGCAATATCTGTCTAATGTGAGAGGTTGCGGCTTTAATTTATTAATTAAAGCTAGAACAAGAATGGGAGAGTTAAGTCCATAGGAACACTTAACCAACCTAACACGGTTAAGCTAGAATGGGAAGGTTAAGGAACACTTAACCAACTTAGCATAGTTAAAGCTAGAATGGGAGGGTTAAGTCCATGGGAATACTTAGCCAAATTAACATGTTGACTAGACTAGAAGGTGGGGTTAAGTAAAATTAATACACTTAGCCAATTTAACATGTTAATTAGACTAGAGGTTGGGGTTAAGTAATACACTTAGCCAAATTAATATGTTAACTGGACTAGACCATAGGGTTAAGTAAACTTGAACGCTTAACCATCAGAATATGATAAATGAATAGGGTTAAGTAAAAAAGCATGAAGGGATAACACTTAATCAGTGTAATAGGATAAGGGAAGAGGGTTAAGATAGCTTGAATCGACTAAAGACACTTAACCAACCCAACCTGGCGAGAAAGAAAACTAAGTAGTAGACCTCAGTAGAAAAAGGGACTAAGTAGTAAAACTTAGTTAAGAAAACAAGGAATTTGGAAACTAAGTGGTAAACCTTAGTTAGTAGAACTAAGTAGTAATTCTTAGTATAACACGAAGGAGCAGACATACATCTGGTTTTAAGAAGGCTCCAACGAATTGGGTTACGAAGCCCGAGGCTTCGAGGGGACGTGAGGGTACTCTTGGTATCCCTCTGTGAGGCTGCATATGATCATCCTGGGCTCACAGAGGTTAAGGTCTGCGTTAGAAGAACCGAGGGTATGCCTTGGTTGCAATATATATGTGGCAACCTAAAGACTAGGATGGACCAGCGTGATTCGGCGAGAAGACGGTAGCCCTGTGATAGCAACTCGTCGTCTACCATCCATCTTGAGTCAATCGAGATACGTGAAGCGGAAAGGCGGAGAACTCCAAAAGACCATATACTTGCTATCTAGTTATGGTTGCGGATGGCCATAGGATAGTGGGGCACCGGGGGCCGGCGTATAGTTCTCATTTTACAAGGTGTGTCTTTCATTAGCTGAGGGAGGGGTCAAGTGGGACCATAGCCACTGGAATTAAAACAGACCTTAGCATCTGCATCGGCAGATATCTGAAAGCTCCCGACCGAGTTCTGTATTCCTTGATTTGCCCTGTCACAGGACTCGGATCGCACATTACAGGACATGTGCATCTAGACAAGCGATAACGATTCGCGATACATGCGTGGGGAAGCCTAGGAACATATACCACTCTAGGTAGTGTGTCCTAGACTTGGGGGCATTGTTCGACAGGTAGCGTAATCCCTAGTTGGACTAGGTGGCATAAACCCTGAACTCGAAAAGCGTTCAGCAGATAGCGTAAAACTATAGTTAAATCTAGAAAGCAGTGGATAGAAAACCCTAGATTAGATCTAGGTAACAACTAATAAATGGATGCCTGAAGGCGATGGAAAATACAGGGATTGGGATCACGTTATCGTTACTAGTTGAAACACTAGTTAGGCGGTGCAGAGATATAGAAACCAGTATAACAAGTAAATAGCGAAGCAGCGAAAGTATTAGAGCGTATCCAGTTTATCTTAGCATATCTTGTGACTACCTTGTCTAATCTTGTTGACCCTATCGTCATGGTGTAATCTTGTATTCAGTTAATTCATGTCGTTTTGTTTTCCATGTTCACATGCTAGAAGTTACTGAACTTACTCAGGCTTTATGTCTGACTCTGTTTTTCTTTCGTCTTCTTTCTTCCGTTCTCCCCCCAGGTTGTTAAGGAGGAAATAGGATAGCTCAGATTTGTTTTGGGATGATTTCTCTTTCCAAGCTTGGAGAATCTTGGATGCATCGGCTTTGGATTGCTATGGCTGGCTTTTGTTACATTGGGAAATATAAATGTATTTTATGCTTCTTTATTTTGTAAAGACAGCTGATACTCTGATATTGTAAAGGAACCTTGTACAAATTATTTTGTCAATAAAGCAAAGTTTTATTTTCCGCTGTTTAATGTTTGTCTGTCTTGTAATTTATCTGCATCTTTTACCCATAATGCTCCAAAGAACTTAGTGCATTCCCTTTGTGAGTGACACTAACGGATGTGGGGTGTTACATAGATGGTCTACTGCAACGAAAATTCAGGGTGTTGCTAGCTAAAATGTTGTCATAGTTATGCTGATTTTTGTATATTGTCACGCACTCTTCAATGTGTTAGCATAGATATCAAATTGTGTTGTAGTAGCTATAGTTATAAACTTATAAGTTTAATTTGTCACGTCATCAATCTGCAACTATAAAAAGATGCATATCTATCTGTCAATTTACCTTTTAAGAACAACATTTGTAGTTGACACTTCACTAATCCATTATACTCCTCCACCACCAATAGGAAATCAACTTACGTTACTCATTCCATTCCTCTTTCTCAACCTCTCAGATTTGTTCGTTCTCACCCCCAAATTTCCAATTATAATCCCTAATTTTCATTCATCTGCTTCTTCCACTCCAACCCTCTCTGCGTCCTCCACTTATTCCAGCTATTCCTCGACTCCAACTCCAAATGTATCCACTTCTCCCCTTCTCCGTCATCAAACGACAGTCAATCCAAGAATAAAAGCGCTAACTTTTTATCCTGTGTTTCTCATGTATGTTTCTGTTGCCTTTTTGTCAATGAATCCACACTTTTTTCAGTTTGAACTTGTATACAATTAGTTTCTGTTATTTGTGGTTCTTTTGTATGTTGATTCATTGAAATATTCTTCGAGCAGCTATTGGGTTGTTAATCAATTTAATAACACAGAACTTTCCTAGTGAAATGTGGTTGTGAACAATTAGACCATCAACCTTATATGAGCTGTATGTTCTAAATAACTGCTCATGTTTCCCAGGTTGTTGTTGTCGGTGATGATTGAGACATGATACTGCTAGCTTTTTTAATAAGATATATAGTAGTTTATGAAAATGGTTTCATAAGGATGCTTACATATACATGATACTATTCATTTTTTAAGTATTTTCGTATTTGTCATATGCATGATTTTTCACCTAGTTCCCAATTAGATAAGTTTTGTATGCATAGTTAGAAATTATGTGCAAATTCACTTCATCTATGAATGTTTACACCTGTTGTACATTGATGTGTGCATCACCATTGACATCAAAGGTCATACAATGATATATCTGTATACATGGATCAATAAACTGCTAATGGATGATTGTTTCTTCATGATGCATGCTTCTAAAATTTTATGTGAGCTTGGGGGGGGGTGTAAGACTATCTAATAAATATACGCATGTTTTGTTTTGGTGAAATGATTTGCAATTTGTGATATCACATCAATTTGAGTTCAATGATCGCTTAATCAATTTCTACTTCAAATTCATCAACAGCGGTTGCAAGAAAAAACTACCACCATAAAATCGCAGCGAAGACGAGGACTGTGAAGGTATGGTTGATTATCATATCTTTCAGTGATGTTTTAGTTGAGAATTTAAAATATGTGCAGAATGACGTTTGCGGGTATTTTATGTGGCATGACGAAGTGTATGAAATCAATAGCAATGCGGAATTGGATGATACTACTGTCAAATTTATTGAAAAGAAAAAAAAAGACTATATCGCATTTGCTCGTGGAAAGGAAGATAATTGAAAAAGAGCTGCTGAAGCAAAAGCAAAAAAGGGCAAAAACCGATGAACATACGGCAGATATGAAGAAAGAGTTGGCCCTAATGCGCATTAAATGTGGAAAACACGAGAAAGGAGAAAAAAATTTTGCAACAGCTTTAGCTTTGTCCTGGATCATGTTTGGAGTTCTTTTGTATGTTGCTATGACAATGTAATGCAGTGAAATAACATGAAATAGCATGCATGGACAGTTTTTCAGGTATAATTTTAAGTTTTGTCACATTGTAGATTAGTGATAATTTTTGCCACATTACAGATTAGTGATAATTTTTTCACATTTCCCATTAAACCTAAAGTGTCGTTTAGTGATAATTTTATCCACATTGTAACTGTCTAATTGTTTACTCAGTATCATTTGTGCTTTGAACAAACTGAGTCATTACATCAATTTGCAACTAAGTTACTCAATATCTTTCAGTTATGCAACTCAGTTATGCAAATGAAACTCAGTTATGTCACTCGGTTATGCAAATGAAATGCAAATGAAACTCAGTTTGTGCTGAAATGAAAATGAAACTCAGTTTGTACTGAAATGTAATCGAGGCATGTAGGTGAAGGAGGCAGTGATGAGGTTGTTCAAGAAGTTGTTACTGAAGGCACTAGAGGTACTCGAGGCAGTAGAGGCACTTAACACTGAATGCATTGGAGGCTCGCGCTATATTTTAGAACTATTTTAATTTGATGTAATCATGAATTTAGTACTGGCTGTGTTTGTAACTGAAATATCTGTAAAATTGAATCTAATGGCTATGTTTTGTTATTTTGTAGTTGACTAAGTAGTACTTTTGTTGCTGGTTAATTTGAAATAAATCTTTTTTATATTCCATTGTAATGTTAATTGCTGTTATGTTGCAGTATGTTATGTAATGTTCCCATAGCTATGATATAATGTTGCAGTATGTGATGTTAAATGTTGCCATAGCTATGATATAGTGTTGTCATTGGATGGTAAAAGTGTTGTCATAGATTAATGCATGTGGGCCCCACAACATGATTCTGTGAACCCAAGCTACAGATTTTAGTGGGGATTCCATGAAACCGGGATGCAGATTTTGGTGGGCCCCACATTTTTGTAAATTTAGTACCTGTGGCAACACCTGTACCGATGTTGCCTTAGGGTCGCACAGATGTTGCCTTTGACTCTAAGGCAACGTGGCAAAACGCAACACCAAGAAAGTATTACCACAAATAATTTTTGGCCTATAACAACATTTTTTGGCACTTCCTACATCACTTCTCTGGTGTTGCAGTATGCAATCTATGGCGTAGTGCATTTAAATAGGCAAAGTAGAAATTGTATATGTTCCTAAAGTGATGGAATCTTAACGCATATTAATTTATTCTTATTTAAAACAATATTGTAATACAATTAGCATTTGTAATGGCTCAATAATAATGTCACACACGCGCGCGCACACACACACGCGCACACACACACGCACACACACACACACACACACACACACACACACACACACACACATATATATATATATATATATATATGTATTACAGTTGTGCAATTGTAACAGCTTAATTATAATAATGATTCATAAATATAACCGTTATAAAATTGGAACGACTCGATTATAATAATGATTCATAAATATATTATCATTAACCTTTTCTTATTTAATTTTTTTAATAATTCACTTCATAAACAAACAAACAAAATCCACTAATCCGACACTTGATTTATTTTTAAAAAAAATGAGCAATTTCTGAAAATATAAAATTGTGCATAAACAAATGTGTCTTTCGGCTTGAACCTTTGCAATGTAGATAAGATTTTGTTTTTACTAGAGTGACACGTAGTCTTGAACTTTATTCTTGACATCAGATCACGTACAATCTTTCTAGTGTGTAATCAAATAATCCTGCGAATTTAATCTTTCTAGTTTAGTTAATTCTCTAGGAACTTTGCCCAAAATTCCATAGAGAACGACCACAATTCCACATTCACATGGTTGACTCTATGAGTACACCTGAAGGTAGGTACTCCACTCCAGATAGAGTATAGATCTTATTAAGAGTTTATATTAACTCTTCCTCTAATCACTTCAGGAATACATATTTCTAAATATAAAAATAGCATGTTCAACTAATATTAATTCACAAGTTGTTCTTGCCTATTGAACATTGCTTTTGGAAGCCCCAGTCATTAAGTCGGGTTACAATTGTGTATTACTCGGCAATCTGAGGGCAATAGTACTATTCTTTTACAAGTTCTAAGGACTTTCTTTATGACCAGTCCTTTCGTTAAAAGGTTTGTCAAATTCTAATCATTGCATATATAATCCACTTTAACAACACTTGAAAAAAGTACCTCTCAAACAGTACTGTGTTTATGATGTATTTGTCGTCTCTTACATTGTAATAACAATGTTGTAGTTTTGCAATAGTCGCAGTACTATAGCAATGAATCAATGCAGCTAGTATCGGTTTCCCATAAAGGAATCTCAGCTAGCAGATTTTTTAAGTACTCTACTTCTTCACTAGCTATGACCAGTGCTATCATCTTAGACTCCATAGTTAATCAAATATGTTAGCTAAATAGTTTCTGAAAAATTCAAGAAATGAATATAGAAGAATAACTATTGTACTAAATTCATTTTCCTAAGAATATACTAAATTAATTATAACAACAATGAATACTATACTAAAATTAGAAAAGAAGATGGAAAATAGCATATATTGTATTAAAATCATCTTTATAGGAAGTTAAAAAATGAATAAGCAAAATCAAATATTCCTCTAAAATTGTTTATTTGAAATTTTGAAATGAATGTAACATTGTTGTAAAAATAAGCCTTAAGCACTAATTTATACGTATAAGAAAAGTGAAATGATGTGAAGTGAAGTAATGTCGAGCATTGACAGTGTGGTGTGTAAAGTCTTAGTCTCAAAATGCTTTGCTTTATTTTTAGAATACAACAATGGAAATATACCGCTTGGATGCAACTAATGCGTAGATGATTAGTGTATCTAAGTGCTATTGAAATTTTCTCAGAAGCGTGGTGTGTGAAGGCTTTTGTCCCAAAAGGCTTTATTGGTTTTTAAAGAAGTGGTGTGTGAGGCCTTTCATTGGTCCCAGAAGGCTTTAATGTATTTTAGACCAAAGTTATATATGTGTTATCGAAATTATTAACATATATTTTCAAATTAAGAACAATGTTCTATTATTATGTCGACCGTAGTTGGATGTATGAAGTTAAAACTAGAATGAAAGATTTGAAAAAAGAACATCTCTACAATGGTGTAAACGAACTTATTAGATTCGTAGTATTTAATAACTGAAATTACGATGAACTTTATTTCCTTTGTAGTAAGTACAAACTGGAGAAATTTTGAAAAGTAGACACACTTGAAGTACATTTGTATAAACCTTGTTTTGTGCCAAATTATTATTTATGGGATCGTCATGGAGGACTTGTTGCACCTACAGTAAATCTTATAGTGTCAGAAGCCGATTTAGTTATAACGAATCCAATAGAAAATATTATAGAAGATGCAGTCGGTCAATGTTCCACACTATTCAGGTTGATGATGATGGCATCAATATCAAAGAAGAACGAATTTGGAAGCAATTTTTTTCTATGATTTATTGGATTCTTCTAAGCAGCATGGGATGGTTGTAAAAGTGGAACCAAACTATCAGTAACCGCTGAATACATCATTATGAAATCAAAATTCAATCTCACAAAAGTTGGATTTACGGCAGTATATTCTAATTTCTATTTTGTTTCAGTTTCGTAAATCAATTAAGTTAATCATATATTTAAACTTGTAGAAGATTTTAGAGCAGAATCGGACAATTAATAGTAAATATCTTGCTCTGTACCATAGTGGCTCTAAGTTTTTCGAGCAACCTCGACAGGAACTGATATGTATCGTAAATTACATTTATAAATAGTAGTAACATTTTTTAGTCATATTTAATCATATTGGTAACATTGTTCATTTGTACAACTTCAGATGTCGACTCTACATCAGGAGCCTACACTTACTAAGGTTTTTTTTACCTAGACTTACGTCATCGAGTAGACCGATGAGGAGGGTGTTGTCTCCTATTCCTTAACGGACGCTAAGTCCCAGCGTGTGATGGTAAGCATTCTTTTTTTTTTTAAATTTCATAATCGATGAATTTTAAACTGAATATCTAATGTGTGAATTCACCATTTGTTATTACAGGAGAGATACGAGGTGGAAGTCGCTCGAGTGGCACAGTCCATAAGCTATGAGCTAACCTTAAAGGAGTGCAATCGTATTTGAGATGTTATCATTGACCCTCCTACTCGGAATAGGTTTATAACTTCTGCAATATGAAGTGTTTTATTAACTAAATATATTTATTCCTGAATCCTAAACTAAAACTCCTAATAAAATAAATTACAGGTAGCGACTACTCGGGCCACTTATAGGAGATCTTACAGCAGGAGGAGGAGATAGCCATGCTCCATCGGTAAATGATTGAGTTTCAAGACTGGCGAAAGAGCGGATTGATTACCATGCTTGATGAGAGGATCACCACATATCAATCCGAGCATGTGAGAATGCTTGGGGATCAGATGGGTTTAGGGATGAGGAGGAGGATGCCGACGATTAGGTACTAGTCTTTTATGTTATTTTGTAAACATAAACATATATTATTGGATGTTTTTTGGTGTATGGATGTTCATTTGATAGTTAAGAGTTATAACGGATATTTTCATTTGGTATGTGAATGAGGTATATTGATTTTTATGGTATATATGTTATTTTATTGTATATTTGTCTGCTTTTTGATATATATGTATATATATATATATATATATATATATATATACACACATATATGCATATTGTGGAATTGAGTATATATGAGTTATGAAATTATTGGATATGGATGTGTTATTGAATTGAGTATAAATGAGTTGTGGAATGATTGTATATGACTATTACGAGTATCGTATGGTTGGAAGGCGACAACGAAGCTGAATTGCAGAGAAATAGTTTTAGCTTTTTGACGGCCGGTGTCGACCTATAGGTCACGCATGGTGTCACTTAGCATTGACTGGTGTCGATCTATGTCCTCAGGCTTGCTACATTTAGAGTCGGTGTTGGTGTCAGCTCATGTCTCCAAACTTGCTACGGTTAGTGCCATCTAGTGTCAGAAACAAAACAACCACCAAATTGCCACGTGACTCCCAAAGTCGACACTAAAGTGGCTATGAATGATGAAATTAATGACATTGCTATTTTGTTACCGTCAGGGTAAGCATCAGTGGTTAATTGTGTCAGTTAGCGATGACTAATGTCAGCTAGCGACGACTAACATCAGCTACCTGGATCAAAATAAATGAATAGCCGATTCCGTTATTTCCTGTTTTTTGCCGTGAAATGACCTTAAAAATATCAAGTTGATTCAGTATCAATCCATATAAATGCATCTAGTATTATAAATAGGCAGTTAAAAAAAAGTTAGCACGATCAATCTAAAAGCTTGTAAATCGAACAAACCTTAGATGACAATTATAGACAAGAGTGGATAGTGGGAATCATAGAAAAGAAAGATTCAGCGAGAAACATAAGGAAAACATCCAGTTTGCCTCATTCAAATCAATTTAAAGAATAGAGACAAATATTAGAGGATGGGAAGAAGAAGAATGAGCGCTCTGTAGAGAAGTGACGCGATGAAGTGAAAAACGATTAGGAAATGTGCTAAACAAGGGGAAAGAATAAAAAAGATGTAACAATTCAATTCAGTAGTTGATGTAACAGTGTCAAGAGTTAAAAAAAAATAAACCCAGCAATATAATATAGTATAGATATATATATTAGGTTGTCCTAAATATTATTTCATCTTGTTGATGCAATATTAAAAGATATTGATTGCATGCCTACTGAAAGTATGCAATACATAATAACTATAATAATTCATTTTTAAAGTTATGTCTGTCAAAGCTTCTAAAGCTTTTACCTTTTTTTCACTCGAATGGTTAATCTAATACTAATAGCATGTATTTCACTTAGTTTTCACATAAGCAGTAAAAGGACAATTTTTTGGTATGTTGTACATATAAGAATAAGTTCCATGTACGAATGTATAAGCGGACGCGCATCTATATCTAACGACATAACAATGTTTCTGTTGTAAAAAATTGATACTAAATGTAATCTTTTGGGGTTAACTAAATTATTATTTATGTACTCAGCATGATCTAATTTTATCTTATGCAGATGATGAGATCACAATAGTTTAACTAACAAATCTAGCTAAGTGAAAGATATCAAGGTATAATATATGATATTTTATATTTAAGGTAACTTTCATTTTCTTTTCCCTCCCTCACAAGCTTCTAAATATATTACTTGAGGTTTATACTCCTAGATGTTTTCAAACTTAGATTATTTTATTTATGTCTAATGGTGTTGACACTAGAAACATGGTGGTGAGTAGCACTTTAGATGTATAAATCATATTTTTTTTCTAAACCAAATCATTCGGGTTAGATCATGTATTTATTTTCCCACCATTTTCTTTATATTTTATTTATTGGAGTGGTATAGTTAAGATAAAATGATCCACTAATGTTTGCTACTCTCTATTTATGCAATTTATTATGAAATAGTAGTACATTAATTTATTATATTTGAAGCATACTTGTAATAAATGTGGATTAGTTTTATAAATAGGACCGTTATATGATTATCAAACACTATGAGCATGTCATATTGAATTGTTCCTAAATTCATCTACTTAATATTTTAAAAATGAAGTTATTAGTATAAAAAAGGTAAATTGGGGCATGGCAAGGTTATGGGTAGAATAAGGACGATCATGAAAATAATAGAGTTAGTTTAGTGAGATTGATTGTGGGTTTCATTAAGAGTGCTATCAAAATTTAAGATATAAAATATTATCTAAATTATTTTGATACATTAACATTTTCTCACTGATGAAAACTAACTCACAAGTCCATTTTATGTTTGATCTATTGTTTGCACAAATTGTAGTGGTGCTTTACTACTAGGTCTATTTTAATGTGAAAAGAGTGGCATAGTACATATCATGCTTTACTTTTGGAAATGGAAAGAATATGATAGTTAATTATTTAAACATTGTTAAATAAGGTGTGTATCCAAATACTCTACCTAGTACTGTTAACCCGCATTAGTCAGGAATTTATTTACAAAACCCCTTTAGGTGATTATAATGTTTGTGTTATCGTTTTCCAAAAAAAAACCTCAACAAAGTGAACCTTCAATCGTTTTCGACATCAAAAAAAAGCTTATGCTTTGCATATTGTTCTTAATTAGCTATTCTATTTTTTTTGTATTATTTAGGACTCATTTGCAGAAAGCAGTCTGGGCAAAAATTTTGTAAGATATGTTCTCAATTTCGACTTAAAGTGTGTAGAGTTTAGATTGGAAATTGATGATGTTGACAACTAAAATGCAAGGTGATGGGGGTTTATCAGGCGATCTTTAATTGAGACACATATCGAGAATAAAAAAGGGCCAGTTAATTTCCATTCCAATTCTTATACATTATTATTGTAACAATCTAGCGTCTCTCTTGATCCTGTACTTGGTTTGCTAAAGAGTTCGCTTGTTGTGGGATTGTAAACATTTACAAGGTTAGTATACATGATTATAATTAAATAAAATGTAACAACTTGAATTTTTAAATAGATTTTTAATCGATGGTTTGATTGAAGTATAAATTTTTGATTTTTAAATTTCAATTTATTCTGAATTATGAATAATAAAATAATTTGATTTGGCATATGAACAAAAATAAGTACCATTTGAATAATGAAACTAAACCACGTTCAAATCATATTCTTTTTGTAAACTGACTCAATTTGCATTATTTGATTTTAAGTAAATTCATAAAAATTAAATCAAATAAGGTACTTGAATTACTAAGCATCTGAATTTAGCAAATCGATTAAATTTGAAAATATTCTAAAATAGTCAGTTCTGATCAAAATTGGTTAAATTTATATTCATGCTGAAAATTCAAAAGTTTTAAAACTTAAAATAATTTTCATTGAATCTACATTGAATTATGAGTGTTTAACATTTTTTGTTTAGTTAAAATTCAATTTCTTTTGTCCAGAATTCGCGTTTGTAAATGTAAAAACGCGCAAAACGGACGACGTTTGTCTTGTAAATATTTTTCATGTATTAACTGTGTTCTATATATATCTTCCTTGACATTCTCACTATTAATGCTGGTTTGAATTTGAATATATGAAATGAATTTGTAAGGGTTCGTTTATTAAATTAGCACTTAGCATTATGTAACTCCCCTTTTCAAGAACAGATAGAAATCATGTATCTATCTACCTCCGTTCTGAATTATTTACAATAATCTTCCATTGGCTTCTTGGGAAAGATTTGCCCCCTCACCCCATCGAAGTCAATTTATGTTTCGATATTTGAATAGACTTTGAGAAAATTAAAGTACAAACATTTTCTCTCTGTACTCCTCATTTCTTCTTCTTCCTTCTCTGCCTTCTTCTTCCTCAATAGATTTTCCTGTCTGCAAATTCCTTTTCATCTCAAATCAAATCAAATCAAGGCAAGAAATTATTTTTTTATTTATTTAATATTCAGATCTCTCGTCTCTTTATTTTAATTTCAAATTTTAAACTTTAATTTTTAAAACCTAGATCTAGAATCTCCAACAACAATTGTTTTTCTCCTTGTTTGCCCTTTATCATCTTGGCCACCACCACTACCTAGGACCTTCATTACTAACCATACCACACCTAACCGACCTTCCTCCACTTCCAGCAAGTGGGTCCCACCAGAAAAATCTAGCCATGATCACTTTTCCCTTTGAAACCAAAGACTTTTAATTTTCTGTTTTTTTTTTTTTAAGATTTTGGACTGTGTTTAAGAGGCCATAACTTCCTATTAGAATCCAAATTAACCTTTTCTTTTGTTTAGATTGTGTAAAATTAAAATAACTATAGCTTTCATACTGAAGATTTTTTAGATTTCAAAACCTTTTGTGCTGAAATCACAAATCTTTTAATACATATTTTCGAGCCTAAATTTCTGATCCAAAAACTTTCCTATCGTTGTTTTGATGTATTTTTATCAAAAATTAGTTTTTATTTGCTAAAACTGAAGAGAAAACATTCAATTTATGATTTTTTTTCAAATTCTGAGGTTAATTGATCCAGAAATAAAATTCAAAATGATCAAAATTTTGTTCAGTTTTAGTAAATTTTGACAAAGATCTAAATCCATCTTCCCTAGCCAAAACTTCTCAACTCTCTTCATTTAAATTTGTTGGCATATTGGTTTGAGAATTCATTCATGCCATGGTGTTAGAAAGCACACGAAGTTGCTTGTAATTAGAGTTGTGCATCTTGCTTTCCATACCCGAGTTCGTATCAACCTGCATCATCTTACTTTTATTTGCTACGCAAGGTGAGAACCCTCAATCACGATTAACATTTTCATTTAGTAAATTGACATGTCTTGAAATAACATTTGAAATGTTAAAACATTACAACAAAAATACCATATTTTATAAACAAATTTTCAAATATTAATAAAAATCAAAATTAAAATTAAAATTTTTGAAATTTTTGAGTCAACTTATTTTCTAATAAATTTTAGAAGATTTAATATTTTAAATGATTAAATATTTACAAATTTTATGAAGTAAACTTAAAAGTATTCATAAAATTAAAAACAAAATTTCAAAGTTTTCATACAATTGAAAAATAAAAAGATTAAAATTTTGTAGAATATTTAAAATTTCAGAAAATTACAAGTACTGACATGGTTCAATATCCCAAAAATATAAATATTAATTTGCAAATTGTATTGTTTTGAATGTATTCCGAATAATATAACATTTACATGCGCTTTCCTTTCGTTTCGAACATTTGAACTTTGTCTTTGTTTCCAGAAACCTACCTCCAATCCAAATTACTGGCTTCATTTAGGAATTTTTTACCAATTCCAGTCGTTCCGTTGTGTTATCTTTTCAATGCATTTGCTATTACACAAAATCCCTAATTAATCAAGTTTGCCACCAGATCTGAAACTCTTCCATCGTCGACGCAGCCTTCACAATCAATGGATGTCACACCCCCTCCACCACCTCTTGTTATTTCTCCTCTAAGTCGCTTCCACCGCCAACCTAACCGCTGCCGACCTGCTCTACTTCGTGTCCATGTCGTAATCACAAGCTTGTGCTCTTATCTTTGATAAAAATGCCAAGCAAGTTCCGTCTATAATACAAACTGTGTGTATGGATCCGAAACTATTCCTACCTCCACCGCCAACCCGATCTCCACACTCATTTCTGAAACCGGTGCTCAGTACTTGGAGCTTGATCCATATCACTCTGCTCGACTTGTACGGTGTCTCATTCGTTGCTGGATCCATGACTATCGCACCCGATAACCCACCTTCATCAATGGGTTTGTCCAACAAGTTGAAAAGGAAGAACAAGGTACAATCCTATATTACAAATATGTAACGTCCCATCTCTTTAGTAGTCAGATATTTAAATTAATTTATTATTTTAAATGTCGAGTTGGAAATGTAATAACGATTTCGTTAATTAAACGACGTTTAAACATATAGTATAATTGTAATTATAAAACGAGCTCGTAACGACGAGGTAATTCGTAATATTGAGTTTTGAACTTCAATTAAATATATATAATCAATTTTAAGTCAGAATTCTTTAAATCACGAAACGTTATAATCTATTCAATTATAATTTTATAATAAAAGAGAAAATTTGGGATTTTATCTTATAGATTGTAAGTTATGTCCAAATCAAATTTTCAAATAATCATTATGGAATTATTTATAATTTATAACAATTTATTTAATAAAATAAAAGGATTTTCAATAAATTTGAATATCGTTTAAACTTAGAATATTAAATGTCAAGTTCAAAATCAAGTTAAATTTATAAATTGAAGTTATACGAAATTCTGTTTGAATATAGACGATAATGATAATTTTATTATCTGTAAATTTGTTTAATTTGAAATCAATATATATTATCGGTTTAATATGAAACTTGAAAATAACCAATTTCCAAATGGCCTCAGATTTCAACAAAATGAATTATATTAAATCCATAATAATTATTAATGGTAAGATTTCCAGCTCCATGTTAATGGAAATTATTTGGTGATCGTACGCGGTATAAACACGTGTTGATGAACCGATTGGTTATGAAATAGCATTTTCACATATGATCTCGGAATTTAATGAAACCAGTTCCATGGCGTTCGAAAATATCAAATTATTGTATGTTTGTGAATTTCGTTTCAACCAGAGTCTGCGTGTGCTCGCGTAAATTATAAATACCGAGCATTATACATTAAACTATCATTGGTTATTTGCAGATAAAATCTTCGATCACCTCAAAAAGAAAAAAGAAAAAAATCGTTTGTTTCCTCGCAATTAGCTGCCAACGCCCCTAATCTTTTCTTATGAACATTATGTTTGTGCAGCCATGTGAAATCTGCAACCAACCATGTGAAAATCTTTTGCGTTCTCTCGCTATAGCCATGTGAAAACTGGGTTGAAACTCTAAAAAGTTTCTGCCCAATTTTCTTTTCAGCATATGCATGTCTGTATGTTTCAAGACACGAAGGAAAGCGACTTCGTGCTCATTTTCCTTATAAAAATCGAAACCAGGAACCATTTAACCAACGAACCATATTCACCCATTTTCTCCCCATATTCCTGCAAATCCACACATTCTCACCCAAACTTTCTAACATCAAAAATCTTCAGCTCGAAGAGAGCTTTAATTCGACTGGTGATGATCGGTTTTGGAGGATTGAACTGTCCAGAATTTATCTTGAAGTTGATGACGGGTTTTGGGGTACTACGGTTTGGCGACTACATTGGGAAAGGTGAAACTTTGAGCGAAGACGAAGAATGGTGGATTGCTTGTGTTTACAGTGAGTGATGGAGTTCTGATGATCAGAAATTGGAGTGGTAGACGGTGTTTGGTGGCGTAAATATGATGTTGGCGTGTGAAGTTCAGAAGAGCTGGAACGAAGAAATACATAAAGCAATCGGTCAGTTTAATCTCACCTAATCTAAGTAATTAACTACTAAGTTTATAGTTAAGAATAGGATTAGTTAGTATAATCGTATATTAATAATAATCGAAACTGGTGCAGGTTTTCAAATTGAAGCAATACGCAAATGGAAGGATATTGAGAATGAAGACATATAGAGTATCGACCTTTCTATTTAAACCTAATCAACTGTGAATAATTTTTAATTAAAGGACTAATTTTTAAGTTAAAAACCGTAACCTGTGCAGAACAATTGCAGTAGGATTTCATGGAAAAGGGAAAATGAACGAGGAAGGGTAATCAGGCTTAGTTATTTATTAGGCATGTATAATTAACATTAGTTGATTAATGTAATGGCTCGAAAATCCTTACCAATTTGAGCTGACTAATATCCTACACATTCAACTCAAAGTGTACGAAAATTCAGATCATTAATATAAAGAAATAAGAGGATGAGAAAGATAAGATAGAACTAATAGAATAGAAGAAGAAGAAGAAGAACACAACTAAACAGAATCAGAGTAAACACAAATCTCACATCGGAATGAATAAATTGTATTATACATAACTTTGAAATACAAAATATGAATTTGTACTTACATATCATATCAGAGTATAACTCATATATATCACAACGGAAATAATCTCTATATAACTAATCGGTGAAGCCTCCAGTTTTGAGCTCCTCCAAGTATATCTGCAAAGCCTGAAATACTTGACTGCCCGCACAAATTTGGGCACCCAAGAGTTTAGGGAAAACAAACAAAGTAAACTCTGGGTCAGTCATGGGACTGGTGTGAGTAAATTCCAACCATATCATTTAACTTTGAAAATTCTTTGAAAACAAAAGGAAAATAGTAAGACCAGCCCACACATAAACATGGTTTTTTTTACCTTACTATAACCCAAATATTTTGATATCAAAATCCAGTGATATTATGATAATGTCTAATCATATAATAATCAAGTAGCAGAACGCTTGCATCTCACGTTCCACATATATAGTATAAAATCATAAACCGCAGAGTGCTTATTGGAGATTGGATTCCAACAGACAAGGCATGGGAGCACCTTCCGATCAGTGTACTCTAGAGGGGATACACTCAGGGTTCAACAAGAACGTCTTGCAACCCGGCCACACATGACCGCTCACTCATTTAGCTTGAGTGTCACGAATATATTGCCCCCCACGGTTGTTGGCCATCCAACCGTCATCCGAAGATACAGAATCGAAAAAGAAGAACAATATGAATTTTCTCTAGATCGGTGACAATACACCAAACTTGGGTATGACCCAACTAGCCATGCTGCCCAGCCCAACTTCTGCCATATCCCGGTTGTGAGGCTAGAGGCTACGTCTATCTTCAGAACATCTGATCACCATTCACTTTGAATGTCACATCGTCAATCCCGTCAATTCACTAATTGATTTCTAAAAATATCACGGGTATAAAAAGCAAAGAGGAACGAATTCCTCCGCCACCAGACGTAATACCTTTAAAAGATCAACCATACGTGATATGTTAGGTATACTCTGTCAGACACTCGTCCATACAAGTTGTCCTGGGACTGGACAAACAAAAACGCCTATTCTGGAACAGGACGACCCTTGCGCTTCACACCATCTTCAATTATCTTCAGCAGCATCTAATTCGCAGCGCTTATGCCTATACGGAGTGGTTTTTGGTTAATAAATCCAACCGGTCTCTCCATATTGACAACGATGGTCAAAACACTTCGATAGTCGGTTATTTAACTATCGAAGTAGAAACATACATCCATTCAGATGTACAACCAAACAACACACTGGCCCTTATATTTAATAATAACTTTCTAGTTTCGCATATCTCTATAAACTCTTCTTTTATTTCCCTTTATAACTAATGTAATATGCTACTATGTTCCCCCTTTATAACTATTTCAATACGCTGCCATATTTCCTTTTATAACTATTTCAATACGTTGCTATTTTCTCCTTTATAACTATTTCAATACACTTCTATATTCTCCTTTATAACTATTTCAATACGTTGCTATATTCTCCTTTATAACTATTTCAAAACACTGCTATATTCTCCATTATAACTATTTCAATACACTGCTACATTCTCCTTTACAACTATTGCAATACGCTGCCATATTCCCATTTCATTTGATAAACTCTGTTTCTAAGTCAGGTTCTTATTAAATCAATATCAAGTTTATAACTAAATATCGTCTTCATATCCTATTATAATTTATCAGTTTAACCAATCATTTACCATCATATCAGGTTATAATAAATTACTTTAATACATTCAACATCGTTGAATTTTAGTTCCAATTCCTAATGGTGTTATCTATTCTATGATGTCGTCATTTTCTGAAACGATTCCCCAATTGCTCCTTCATATATTCATTTTTATATCTCCAAATTATTTAATAATAATTATTCCATTTAATTTCTAAACATCATTTATAAATCAACTACTTGTTTTAATGTAATTAAAACAAGTTATCCTATACCATTTCAAAATAGATTTTCCCCTTTTTCGAAACCCACATTCATTTTCATTCCTATTAAATATAATTTACGGTATTTACATACCAGTTATTTCAGAGCTAGTGTAATCCCCCATCCCCAACAAACAACAATCAATAACCGATTATCTATTTTATCATGTAGTGCAATATATGAGAACAACAATATAATTATTTCAACTAATTTATCAGCAATTCATCCAACCAACCATCACACATCATTTAATCATTATTTATCAATATTAAATAACGATTATAATATTATAAAAATGATCAAAGTTAGTGAGTTTACTCACCTTGGCACGTTAACTGTTAAATAACGATTTGCGTCGGTCGATTAAACCCGGCGTTCAATTCTGCCATAAATTCATCATACTTCAAATTGCTCCAAACCGACTTCATAGCGTCTCCAGCTTCTGTGCGATTCCAAAGTGACGGACCATTCGTACTTCCGACTGCATATACGCCCGTCCGACCCGATATAAAACCAACATCCAAACTTTTGAACAGTCCTCCCATGTTCCCAATTTCTCTTTTCTCCTTTGCTTCTTGAGACTACCGGAACTCCATCGTATATTTCATTCCTCCACCACAAACTTTCCACGAGCTGTCCCACTCACGGAATACCCACTCACTTAAACTTCTACCATGCAATTTCTTCCACCTCACTCCCTTACAACCGTCCCCTCCCAGTTCCACACTCCTGTTCTTTTCCATGAACCCACCCGTGATACTTCAGTTCTCCCACACCCTTACTCCCCAACGCAAAGCACCAAGGCTCCAATCTGTCACCATGTGATCCGGCGACCGACTTGGCAGCCTCCCCGACACTGTTGGCATGTGCACCGTCAACCTATACCCAGATCCGCACGCAGCTTGGCTGCACCCGCTGTTCAGAGATGCCCCGCAATCATTTTCATGAACACCTTACTATCAACGATTTTAAGTTGCGCATACTACTGCTGATTGTATCCAAAAAACAGTGTGCGCCCTTCTCGATCATGAGTGAAAAACTGACATGAACGTAGCTTTCTAAACATAGTACCTCACTATGAACTTCATCTCGTGCCCCTTCAGGAACTAATCTGCTTGCAACAGTAAAGTGACCCAACCTTTAATCTTGATCTCGGCTATCCCTTTGTCAAGTATCGACACTTCTGGTCGCCAAATCCCCACGAACACCACGGCTGTCATCACCATCGGCCACTTCCCCAACCCAGCTTCACGTTCGTCCGTCACCAGAGAACTCGATTCCTCCTTTGACTTTGCGATCTTCAACATCACCTCAGTTTATAAATCGAACAAACTATACCTATTTTTCCGTGGAGATTTATTTATGATTTTATATGCCATTTTTGTTTTCAAGCTTTGTTACTGTAAATGAAATTTGAGCATGAGGGCATCGTGTATTTATAGAGTTTGATTTCTTAGTGATTAAGTGTTAGGTTTCACTGTAGCTTATAGGATGAGTTGTCCCTTTCTTTTGCCATTCAGTATTAGGTAGGAGACTAGATGGTGTTTTAGGGTATGGTTTCATGTGTTTGTTTATTTTACTTTGTTTGTACAGTCTCGAGCTTAGGGTGCTGTTTCATAGCAGCGGGTAGCACATTCATGTATTTTAGCTTTCATTTCAATGTATAACTTGTGTGCTTCACTAATAGCCTATACCAAGGCTTAGGGCATGGTTCTCCTATGTGTTTTCTTTTCTCAACATGTTAGTGTACAGTGTGATTAAACAGGTGATGTATTTATAACGTGTAAGCATTAAGGAACCAAGGATGTTCAGATGTGATTTTTATAGATTAGTGTAGATGTGTAGGTTAGTCCTATTTACTTCTATGTTAAGAAAATGTACCAAAACTTAGCCTTGAGGTCTTCATATAGAGGATAGGATAGGCGTTGAGATGCATAATTTATTATGTAAGTGTTCCTTACTTGCTAAGTGATAGGGGAAGTATGCAAATCTAACATATAGGCTTGCATATGGAACGGATGTCATTTCTCATTTGCATATGGAACAGATGTCATTTCTCATTTGCATATGGAACGGACGAGTTTAATTTTCCATTGAGTTATAAGTTTTGTGTACCCACTGTGTAAATTTCATTCAAAAGTAGGTGGCTGCGGACAGAAATAAAAGTACGAACGTGTCCAGCGAGGTGTCACGATCTCGAATATATAATAATATCAGTAGTTTAACTCATTCTGTGAAACCCCGAAATGTTGATATAGGTTGCGCAATACTCCAAATAAAAAGTTACGTATTTAATTAATTAAAAATTTCAGTAAAATTCTAAAAAATAAATTATCACTATGTCTCAAAAGAACCTTGTCCAAATTCGAATCCGATACATAGTTATATCGATAAACCGCTACGGTCGATATATGATTTCATAGCGACTTTTCAAATATTTGATTTGGACACATCTTGCAATCTATACGATGAAATCTCCATTTTCCCCTTCCATTAGAAAGATACAATTCAACGATTCCAACGTTTCTTGTTTCGAAGAACTCCGACTAGTAACGAGTCCTGTACACTCCGTTGAAGTTCAGAACGTTAAATTACGAACTGCCGCGATATTATGGGCTCGATTATATTTAATATATATTTTTATACGTTCAATAAATATATAAATCCACTTATATTACGAATTCAATATTTAAACCGATTTAAATATTCAAATACAAACCGCTAAAAATGCGGGACGTTACATCCCTTCCCCCCTTAAAAGAATTTCGTCCCCGAAATTACTAAGGTAGGGAAAATGCTACAATCCAGGTTAAAAATCTTTTATTTAATTTCTTAAATTCAGTTTTCAACCGAACCGATTAATTCTAATTAAAACATTTATTCCTTATTAACGAATATTTTCAGAAATTCTGAAAATTTCCTAACACCTTAAAATTTCTGAGAAATTTTGCCATCATCTCCTCTGCACGGCTTAATCGGTAGAACTACAACTCGCTTCTTTGAGCTTCTCCAATCCACTTATCCACATCCAATTATTCTCTAGTACCCAAGCCAAATTCCAGTTCAAACTCCACTTCAAATTCCAATTCCAAGTTCTTATTCAACAATTCAATTTCATAACCAAACTAGGTTCCAATCCAATATCTTATATCACGAATTCACTTACTTCAGCAAGTTTAATTCTATTTTAATAAGATTTCCACTTGGTTTCAATTCGACTCCAATTTTAGTTAAATTCTCTATTTATTTACTTCGTAAGTAAATTTTAAATTTCAGAATTCAAATTCATGGGGTTTTTATTTCAAATCAGTTTGAAATCATATACATATATATTAATAACATAGCAATTCAAAACATTTGAATTTTCGAACAACTTATTTCAAAACAAAATCTTTGGTAGTAACTCGTCACTTAGAAACTCGAAAATGAACACTGATGATGTTGCAGTCATCATCAGAATTATTTTCCAGAGGCCGAAGTGAATTCAATACTATATCACTTTCAAAACCATTTTAAACACTTTATTTTGAAATTACATCAAAATATCCTTTCAAAATGCTTGGAAAAACATTTCTAAATCCCCAGGATTTAAATTTCCATATATTAAATCCAATTTCATTTACAAACCTTTTCCATAGTTTTAAATTCCAAATTTGATTTAAATTCGTATTTAGTTCATCTGAATTATTTATTTCACTTATACAAATTCTGATTGGTTATTTATATAACCATCTCAATTATAATTTTATTCGATAATGGTCACACATCCAATATATTATAATAATTTAAGTATATACTTTTATATTCAAAATATATTTTGGGTAAATTTATTATATTTACCCAGCTTTCAAAACAATATTATGTCGAATTACTCTTTTCAAGAGTTTAGAAACACCTATCGATACAGTTTGCAATCTAGTATCGACCAGAATTCATAAACCATTCGTCAAACCAACCAACATAATATAAAACAGTTTTAATATCAATTTACAAATATGCACTCATAAATATACACTCAGACTCAATCTAGAGTATTACTAACTCCATCTCTATTGAGTTACGCCACAGAGCCAAGGTAAATCACTTAACCTTCAGCTCTGATACCAATTGTAATGGCCCGAAAATCCGTACCAATTTGAGCTGACTAATATCCTACACATTCAACTCAAACTGTACGAAAATTCAGATCATTAATAGAAAGAAAAAAGAGAATGAGAAAGATAAGATAGAACTAATAGAATAGAAGAAGAAGAAGAACACAACTGAACATAATCAGAGTAAACACGAATCTCATAGCGGAATGAATAAATTGTATTATACATAACTTTGAAATACAAAATATGAATTTGTACTTACATATCGTATTAGAGTATAACTTATATACATCACAGCGGAAATAATCTCTATATAACTAATCGGTGAAGCCTCCAGTTTTGAGCTCCTCCAAGTATATCTGCAAAGCCTGAAACACTTGACTGCCCGTACAAATTTGGGCACCCAAGAGTTTAGGGAAAACAAACAAAATAAACTCTGGGTCAGTCATGGGACTGGTGTGAGTAAATTCCAACCATATCGTTTAACTTTGAAAATCCTTTGAAAACAAAAGGATAGTAGTAAAACCAGCCCACACATAAACATGGTTTTTTTTACCTTACCATAACCAAAATATTTTGATATCAAAATCCATTGATATTATGATAATGTCTAATCATATAATAACCAAGTAGCAGAACGCTTGCATCTCACATCCACATATATAGTATAAAATCATAAACCGCAGGGCGCTTATTGTAGATTGGATTCCAACAGAAGGTATGGGAGCACCTTCCGATCAGTGTACTCTAGAGGGGATACACTCAGGGTTCAACAAGAACGTCTTGCAACCCGGCCACACATGACCGCTCACTCATTTAGCTTGAGTGTCGCGAATATATTGCCACCCACGGTTGTTGGCCATCCAACCGTCATTCGAAGATACAGAATTGAAAAAGAAGAACAATATGAATTTTCTCTAGATTGGTGACAATACACCCTGCTTGGGTATGACCCAACTAGCCATGCTGCCAGCCCAACTTCTGCCATATCCCGGTTGTGAGACTAGAGGCTGCGTCTATCTTCAGAATATCTGATCACCATTCACTTTTAATGCCACATCGTCAAACCCGTCAATTCACTAATTAATTTATAAAAATATCACGTGTATAAAAAGTTAAGAGGAACGAATTCCTCCGCCACCAGACGTAATACCTTTAAAAGATCAACCATACGTGATATGTTAGGTATACTCTGTCAGACACTCGTCCATACAAGTTGTCCTGGGACTGAACAAACAAAAACACCTGTTCTGGAATAGGACGACCCTTGCGCTTCACACCATCTTCAATTATCTTCAGCAACATCTAATTCGCAGCGCTTATGCTTATACGGAGTGGTTTTCGGCTAATAAATCCAACCGGTCTCTCCATATTGACAACGATGGTCAAAACACTTCGATAGTCGGTTATTTAACTATCGAAGTAGAAACATACATCCATTCAAATGTACAACCAAACATCACACAAACACTGGCCCTTTTATTTAATACTAACTTTCTAGTTTCGCATATATCTATAAACTCTTCTTTTATTTCCCTTTATAACTAATGCAATATGCTACTATATCCCCCCTTTATAACTATTTCAATACGCTGCCATATTTCCTTTTATAGCTATTTCAATACGTTGCTATATTCTCCTTTATAACTATTTCATTACAATTCTATATTCTCCTTTATAACTATTTCAATATGTTGCTATATTCTCCTTTATAACTATTTCAATACACTGTTATATTCTCCTTTATAACTATTTCAATACACTGCTATATTCTCCTTTATAACTATTGCAATACGCTGCCATATTCCCATTTCATTGATAAACTCTGTTTCTAAGTAAGGTTCTTATTAAATCAATATCAAGTTTATAACTAAATATCGTCTTCATATCCTATTATAATTTATCGGTTTAAAACCAATCATTTACCATCCTATCAGGTTATAATAAATTACTTTAATACATTCAACATCGTTGAATTTTAGTTCCAATTCCTAATGGTGTTATCTAGTTCTATGATGTCGTTGTTTTCTGAAACGATTCCCCAATTCCTCCTTTATAAATTCATTTTTATATCTCCAAATTATTTAATAATAATTATTCCATTTAATTTCTAAACATCATTTATAAATCAACTACTTGTTTTAATGTAATTAAAACAAGTAATCCTATACCATTTCAAAATAGATTTTCCCCTTTTTTCGAAACCCACATTCATTTTCATTCCTATTAAATATAATTTACGGTATTTACATACCAGTTATTTCAGAGCTAGTGTAATCCCTCATCCCCAACAAACAACAATCAATAAACGATTATCTGTTTTATCATGTAGTGCAATATATGAGAACAACAATATAATTATTTCAACTAATTTATCTGCAATTCATCCAACCAACCATCACACATCATTTAATCATTATTTATCAATATTAAATAACGATTATAATATTATAAAAATGATGAGAGTTAGTGAGTTTACTCACCTTGGCACGTTAACCGTTAAATAACGATTTGCGTCGGTCGATTAAACCCGGCATTCAATTCTGCCATAAATTCATCGTACTTCAAATTGCTCCAAACCGACTTCATAGCGTCGCCAGCTTCTGTGCGATTCCAAAGTGACGGACCATTCGTACTTCCGACTGCATATACGTCCGTCCGACCCGATATAAAACCAGCATCCAAAGTTTTGAACAGTCCTCCCATGTTCCCAATTTCACTTTTCTTCTTTGCCTCTTGAGACTACCAGAACTCCATCGTATATTTCATTCCTCCACCACAAATTTTCCACGAGCTGTCCTACTCACGAAATACCCACTCACTTAAACTTCTACCATGCAATTTCTTCCACCTCACTCCCTTACAACCGTCCCCTCCCAGTTCCACACTCCTGTTCTTTTCCATGAACCCACCCATGATACTTCAGTTCTCCCACACCCTTACTCCCCAACGCCAAGCACCAAAGCTCCGATTTGTCACCATGTGATCCGACGACCGACTTTGCAGCCTCCCCGACACCATTGGCATGTGCGCCGTCAACCTATACCCAGATCCACACGCAGCTTGGTTGCACCCGCTGTTCAGAGATGCACCGCAATCATTTTCATGAACACCTTACTATCAACGATTTTAAGCTGCGCATACTACTGCTGATTGTATCCAAACAAACAGTGTGCGCCATTCTCGATCATAAGTGCAAAACTGACATGAACGTAGCTTTCTAAACATAGTACCTCACTATGAACTTCATCCCGTGCCCCTTCAGGAACTGATATCCTTGCAACAGTAAAGTGATCCAACCTTTAATCTTGATCTCAGCTATCCCTTTGTCAAGTATCAACACTTCTGGTCGCCAAATCCCCACGAACACCACGGCTGTCACCACCATCGGCCTCCTCCCCAACCCAGCTTCACGTCCGTCCGTCGCCAGAGAACTCGATTCCTCCTTTGACTTTGCGATCTTCAACATCACCTCAGTGTATAAATCAAACAAACTATACCTATTTTTCCATGGAGATTTATTTATGATTTTATATGCCATTTTTGTTTTCAAGCTTTGTTACTGTAAATGAAATTTGAGCATGTGGGCATCGCGTATTTATAGAGTTTGATTTCTTAGTGATTAAGTTTTAGGTTTCACTGTAGCTTATAGGATAAGTTGTCCCTTTCTTTTGCCATTCAGTATTAGGTAGGAGACTAGATGGTGTTTTAGGGTATGGTTTCATGTGTTTGTTTATTTTACTTTGTTTGTACAGTCTCGAGCTTAGGGTGCTGTTTCATAGCAGCGGGTAGCACGTTCATGTATTTTAGCTTTCATTTCCAATGTATAACTTGCGTGCTTCACTAATAGCCTATACCAAGGCTTAGGGGGTATGGTTCTCCTATGTGTTTTCTTTTCTCAACATGTTAGTGTACAGTGTGATTAAACAGGTGATGTATTTATAACGTGTAAGCATTAAGAAACGAAGGACGTTCAGATGTGATTTTTATAGATTAGTGTAGCTGTGTAGGTTAGTCCTATTTACTTCTATGTTAAGAAAATGTACCAAAACTTAGTCTTGAGGTCTTTATATAGAGGATAGGATAGGCGTTGAGATGTATAATTTATTATGTAAGTGTTCCTTACTTGCTAAGGGATAGGGGAAGTAGGCAAATCTAACATATAGGCCTGCATATGGAACGGATGTCATTTCTCATTTGCATATGGAACGGATGTCATTTCTCATTTGCATATGGAACGGATGAGTTTAATTTTCCATTGAGTTATAAGTTCTGTGTACCCCACTGTGTAAATTTCGTTCATGTGCAGGTGGCTGCGGACAGAAATAAAAGTACGAACATGTCCAGCGAGGTGTCACGATCTCGAAAATATAATAATATCGGTAGTTTAACTCATTATGTGAAACCTCGAAATATAGATATAAGGTGCACAATACTCCAAATAAAAAGTTGTGTATTTAATTAATTAAAAATTTCAGTAAAATTCTAAAAAATAAATTATCACTACGTCTCAAAAGAACCTTGTCCAAATTCGAATCCGATACCTAATTATATCGATAAACCGCTACGGTCGATATATGATTTCATAGCGACTTTTCGAATATTTGATTTGGACATATCTTGCAATCTATACGACGAAATCTCCATTTTCCCCTTACATTAGAAAGATACAGTTCAACAGATTCCAATGTTTCTTGTTTTGAAGAACTCCGACTAGTAACGAGTCCTATACACTCCGTTGAAGTTCAGAACGTTAAATTACGAACTACCGCGATATTATGGGCTCGATTATATTTAATATATATTTTTATACGTTCAATAAATATATAAATCCACTTATATTACGAATTCAATATTTAAACCGATTTAAAATTCAAATACAAACCGCTAAAAATGCGGGACGTTACATCCCTTCCCCCCTTAAAAGAATTCCGTCCCCGAAATTACTAAGGTAGGGAAAATGTTACAATCCAGGTTAAAAATCTTTTATTTAATTTCTTAAATTCAGTTTTCAATCGAACCGACTAATTCTAATTAAAACATTTATTCCTTATTAACGAATATTTTCAGAAATTCTAAAAATTTCCTAACACCTTAAAATTTCTGAGAAATTTTGCCATCATCTCCTCTGCACGGCTTAATCGGTAGAACTACAACTCGCTTCTTTAAGCTTCTCCAATCCACTTATCCGCATCCAATTATTCTCTAGTACCCAAGCCAAATTCCAGTTCAAACTCCACTTCAAATTCCAATTCCAAGTTCTTACTCAACAATTCAATTTCATAACCAAACTAGGTTCCAATCCAATATCTTATTTCACGAATTCACTTACTTCACCAAGTTTAATTCTATTTTAATACGATTTCCACTTGGTTTCAATTCAACTCCAATTTTAGTTAAATTCTCTATTTATTTACTTCATAAGTAAATTTTAAATTTCAGAATTCAAATTCCTGGGGTTTTTATTTCAAATCAGTTTGAAATCATATACATATATATTAATAACATAGCAATTCAAAACATTTGAATTTTCAAACAACTTATTTCAAAACAAAATCTTTGGTAGTAATCCGTCACTTAGAAACTCGAAAATGAACACTGATGATGTTGCAGTCATCATCGGAATTATTTTCCAGCGACCGAAGTAAATTCAATACTATATCACTTTCAAAACCATTTTAAACACTTCATTTTGAAATTACATCAAAATATCCTTTCAAAATGCTTGGAAAAACATTTCTAAATCCCCAGGATTTAAAATTCCATATATTAAATCCAATTTCATTTACAAACCTTTTCCATAGTTTTAAATTCCAAATTTGATTTAAATTCAGATTTAGTTCATCTGAATTATTTATTTCACTTATACAAATTCTGATTGGTTATTTATATAACCATCTCAATTAAAATTTTATTCGATAATGATCACACATCCAATATATTATAATAATTTAAGTATATACTTTTATATTCAAAATATATTTTGGGTAAATATATTATATTTACCCAGCTTTCAAAACAATATTATGTCGAATTACTCTGTTCAAGAGTTTAGAAACACCTATCGATACAGTTTGCAATCCAGTATCGACCAAAATTCATAAACCATTCGTCAAACCAACCAACACAATATAAAACAGTTTTAATATCAATTTACAAATACGCACTCATAAATATATACTCAGACTCAATCTAGAGTATTACTAACTCCATCTCTATTGAGTTACGCCACAGAGCCAAGGTAAATCACTTAACCTTCAGCTCTGATACCAATTGTAATGGCCCAAAAATCCGTACCAATTTGAGCTGACTAATATCCTACTCATTCAACTCAAAGTGTACGAAAATTCAGATGATTAATAGAAAGAAATAAGAGGATGAGAAAGATAAGATAGAACTAATAGAATAGAAGAAGAAGAAGAACACAACTGAACATAATCAGAGTAAACACGAATCTCACAGCGGAATGAATAAATTGTATTATACATAACTTTGAAATATAAAATATGAATTTGTACTTACATATCATATCGGAGTATAACTCATATACATCACAGCGGAAATAATCTCTATATAACTAATCGGTGAAGCCTCCAGTTTTGAGCTCCTCCAAGTATATCTGCAAAGCCTGAAACACTTGACCGTCCGTACAAATTTGGGCACCCAAGAGTTTAGGGAAAACAAACAAAATAAACTCTGGGTCAATCATGGGACTGGTGTGAGTAAATTCCAACCATATCGTTTAACTTTGAAAATCCTTTGAAAACAAAAGGATAATAGTAAGACCAGGCCACACATAAACATGGTTTTTTTTTACCTTACTATAACCAAAATATTTTGATATCAAAATCCAGTAATATTATGATAATGTCTAATCATATAATAACCAAGTAGCAGAACGCTTGCATCTCACGTCCACATATATAGTATAAAATCATAAACCGTAGGGCACTTATTGGAGAGTGGATTCCAACAGAAGGTATGGGAGCACCTTCCGATCAGTGTACTCTAGAGGGGATACACTCAGGGTTCAACAAGAACGTTTTGCAACCCGACCACACATGACCGCTCACTCATTTAGCTTGAGTGTCGCGAATATATTGCCACCCACGGTTGTTGGCCATCCAACCGTCATCCGAAGATACAGAATTGAAAAAGAAGAACAATATGAATTTTCTCCAGATCGGTGACAATACACCCTGCTTAGGTATGACCCAACTAGCCATGCTGCCCAGCCCAACTTCTGCCATATCCCGGTTGTGAGGCTAGAGGCTACATCTATCTTCAGAACATCTGATCACCATTCACTTTGAATGCCACATCGTCATACCCGTTAATTCACTAATTGATTTCTAAAAATATCACGGGTACAAAAAGCTAAGAGGAACGAATTCCTCCGCCACTAGACGTAATACCTTTAAAAGATCAACCATACGTGATATGTTAGGTATACTCTGTCAGACACTCGTCCATACAAGTTGTCCTGGGACTGAACAAACAAAAACACCTATTCTGGAACAGGACGACCCTTGCGCTTCACACCATCTTCAATTATCTTCAGCAACATCTAATTCGCAGCGCTTATGCCTATACGGAGTGGTTTTCGACTAATAAATCCAACCGGTCTCTCCGTATTGACAACAATGGTCAAAACACTTTGATAGTCGGTTATTTAACTATCGAAGTAGAAACACACATCCATTCAAATTTACAACCAAACATCACACAATCACTGGCCCTTTTATTTAATACTAACTTTCTATTTTCGCATATCTCTATAAACTCTTCTTTTATTTCCCTTTATAACTAATGCAATATGCTACTATATCCCCCCTTTATAACTATTTCAATACGCTGCCATATTTCCTTTTATAACTATTTCAATACGTTGTTATATTCTCCTTTATAACTATTTCATTACACTTCTATATTCTCCTTTATAACTATTTCAATACGTTGCTATATTCTCCTTTATAACTATTTCAATACACTGTTATATTCTCCTTTATAACTATTTCAATACACTGCTATATTCTCCTTTATAACTATTGCAATACGCTGCCATATTCCCATTTCATTGATAAACTCTGTTTCTAAGTATGGTTCTTATTAAATCAATATCAAGTTTATAACTAAATATCGTCTTCATATCCTATTATAATTTATCGGTTTAAAACCAATCATTTACCATCCTGTCAGGTTATAATAAATTACTTTAATACATTCAACATCGTTGAATTTTAATTCCAATTCCTAATGGTGTTATCTAGTTCTATGATGTCGTCGTTTTCTGAAACGATTCCCCAATTCCTGCTTTATAAATTCATTTTTATATCTCCAAATTATTTAATAATAATTATTCCATTTAATTTCTAAACATCATTTATAAATCAACTACTTGTTTTAATGTAATTAAAACAAGTTATCCTATACCATTTCAAAATAGATTTTCCCCTTTTTCGAAACCCACATTCATTTTCATTCATATTAAATTTAATTTACGGTATTCACATACCAGTTATTTCAGAGCTAGTGTAATCCCCCATCCTCAACAAACAACAATCAATAACCGATTATCTATTTTATCATGTAGTGCAATATATGAGAACAACAATATAATTATTTCAACTAATTTATCAGCAATTCATCCAACCAACCATCACACATCATTTAATCATTATTTATCAATATTAAATAACGATTATAATATTATAAAAATGATCAGAGTTAGTGAGTTTACTCACCCTGGCACGTTAACCGTTAAATAACGATTTGCATCGGTCGATTAAACCCGGCGTTCAATTCTGCCATAAATTCATCGTACTTCAAGTTGCTCCAAACCGACTTCATAGCGTCGCCAGCTTCTGTGCGATTCCAAAGTGACGGACCATTCATACTTCCGACTGCATATACGCCCGTCCGACCCGATATAAAACCAGCATCCAAAGTTTGAACAGTCCTCCCATGTTCCCAATTTCTCTTTTCTCCTTTGCCTCTTGAGACTACCGGAACTCCATCGTATATTTCATTCCTCCACCACAAACTTTCCACGAGCTGTCCTACTCACGAAATACCCACTCACTTAAACTTCTACCATGCAATTTCTTCCACCTCACTCCCTTACAACCGTCCCCTCCCAGTTCCACACTCCTGTTCTTTTCCATGAACCACCCATGATACTTCAGTTCTCCCACACCCTTACTCCCCAACGCCAAGCACCAAGGCTCCGATCTGTCACCATGTGATCCGACGACCGACTTGGCAGCCTCCCCGACATTGTTGGCATGTGCGCCGTCAACCTATACCCAGATCCGCACGCAGCTTGGCTGCACCCGCTGTTCAGAGATGCCCCGCAATCATTTTCATGAACACCTTACTATCAACGATTTTAAGCTGCGCATACTACTGCTGATTGTATCCAAATAAACAGTGTGCTCCATTCTCGATCATGAGTGCAAAACTGACATGAACGTAGCTTTCTAAACATAGTACCTCACTATGAACTTCATCCCGTGCCCCTTCAGGAACCGCTTGCAGCAGTAAAGTGATCCAACATTTAATCTTGATCTCAGCTATCCCTTTGTCAAGTATCGACACTTCTGGTCGCCAAATCCCCACGAACACCACGGCTGTCACCACCATCGGCCTCCTCCCCAACCCAGCTTCACGTCCGTCCGTCGCCAGAGAACTCGATTCCTCCTTTGACTTTGCGATCTTCAACATCACCTCAGTGTATAAATCAAACAAACTATACCTATTTTTCCGTGGAGATTTATTTATGATTTTATATGCCATTTTTGTTTTCAAGCTTTGTTATAGTAAATGAAATTTGAGCATGAGGGCATCGCGTATTTATAGAGTTTGATTGCTTAGTGATTAAGTGTTAGGTTTCACTGTAGCTTATAGGATGAGTTGTCCCTTTCTTTTGCCATTCAGTATTAGGTAGGAGACTAAATGGTGTTTTAGGGTATGGTTTCATGTGTTTGTTTATTTTACTTTGTTTGTACAGTCTCGAGCTTAGGGTGCTGTTTCATAGCAGCGGGTAGCACGTTCATGTATTTTAGCTTTCATTTCCAATGTATAACTTGCGTGCTTCACTAATAGCCTATACCAAGGCTTAGGGGGTATGGTTCTCCTATGTGTTTTCTTTTCTCAACATGTTAGTGTACAGTGTGATTAAACAGGTGATGTATTTATAACGTGTAAGCATTAAGGAACGAAGGACGTTCAGATGTGATTTTTATAGATTGGCGTAGCTGTGTAGGTTAGTCCTATTTACTTTTATGTTAAGAAAATGTACCAAAACTTAGCCTTGAGGTCTTTATATAGAGGATAGGATAGGCGTTGAGATGTATAATTTATTATGTAAGTGTTCCTTACTTGCTAAGGGACAGGGGAAGTAGGCAAATCTAACATATAGGCCTGCATATGGAACGGATGTCATTTCTCATTTGCATATGGAACGGGTGTCATTTCTCATTTGCATATGGAACGGATGTCATTTCTCATTTGCATATGGAACGGATGAGTTTAATTTTCCATTGAGTTATGAGTTCTGTGTACCCCATTTTGTAAATTTCGTTCATGTGCGGGTGGCTGCGGACAGAAATAAAAGTACGAACGTGTCCAGCGAGGTGTCACGATCTCGAAAATATAATAATATCGGTAGTTTAACTCATTCTGTGAAACCCCGAAATATTGATATAGGGTGCACAATACTTCAAATAAAAAGTTGCATATTTAATTAATTAAAAACTTCAGTAAAATTCTAAAAATTAAATTATCACTACGTCTCAAAAGAACCTTGTACAAATTCGAATCCGATACCTAGTTATATCGAATAAACCGTTACGGTCGATATATGATTTCATAGCGACTTTTCGAATATTTGATTTGGACATATCTTGCAATTTATACGACGAAATCTCCATTTTCCCCTTCCGTTAGAAAGATACAGTTCAACAGATTCCAACGTTTCTTGTTTCGAAGAAATCCGACTAGTAACGAGTCCTGTACACTCCGTTGAAGTTCAGAACGTTGAATTACGAACTATCACAATATTATGGGCTCGATTATATTTAATATATATTTTTATACGTTCAATAAATATATAAATCCACTTATATTACGAATTCAATATTTAAACTGATTTAAATATTCAAATACAAACAGTTAAAAATGCGGGACATTACAATTAATATAACTAAGGACTTGTTATTAAATTAAATCATATTTTAAACAAGGCAGGTTGAAGACGTGGGTACCATTCAAAACGAATGAAGGAATTAGAAACAACGTGCTTGAGAAGAGAACTATTGGCCTGTGTTATTAGTTTGAAGTAATTAACGTAATAATTTTATAATTGAGGAATCATAATTTTTAATCAAACCATATTATTTACAATTGTATAACTCATAACTATATTATCGAAATGGAACCAAACAAATTGTATTGGAATCGTGGTTACGAACACTACATTCTGGAAACAGTTTGGATGGCGTTAAAAGCTAGTAGAATTTCTAGTTAAATTAAATGCCCGTTTAATTTAACATGAACTGAACCGCTTAAGCGACAAATGGAATCAAGGTGAGTATAACTCACTCATTTCTCCCAATTATATTTTATATAAGTCGGGTTTAATGGTTGTGGTTGTGTTTGCTAATTATTGGATGATTTGATGATTGTTTGCATGTTTGCTGAATTTTCTTATATATGTTGTTTAAATTAAACATTCGTTTAATTTAAATAAAATTGAATCATTATTTTAACGATTATTTCCAATTAAGGTAACCTACCTCGTTGGTTACGTTTATAATAATATAAACGTATTAAATAAATTGGATGCTTGAATTGTTGTTATTAGTTAGCCTTTATTAGTTGAATTAATCATTCATGTTTGTTATGGTAGATATTATATTATCGTATTGAATGGATTGTTTTAACCTATTTGGATGCAGGGAGAAACAAGGTGGAGGGATACAACTGGATTCCTTAAATTTATTGTTTATTTTTCATATTATCATTATATGAACTGTTTAACCAATATGATTGGATGAGTGATTTGATTTTTGATTATTGCATCCAAATTCAACGTCTGTTGTTATTAACCAATGGGTAATATTGGTTGAGGAATTAATAGCAAATGTCCTAAATATACACCATTTTATAAAGATTGATTTACCGTTTGGTAAATAAATAGAAATGAAGTTATGGGATTTATTTTATAAATGAAGATATATTTTGAAATCTATTATTTTGAATGAAAGTTTATGAAAAAAGAAATAAATATTTATATTTATTATTTGAGTTCTTAAGTAGTCATTCAATGATTTTATAAAGCTAATTCTTATATCAACAAGATTGATAAGCAAGTGAGCAAGAATTAACGGAACGATGTACAACGGAGATCAATTCAGTTTACGAGACAATTGAAATGGGATTATATTGATACTGATTATTATTTAATTAATAATAATCAAAGTAGATGAAGTTATTTAAATTAATTATATTATTTATTAATTTGAATGAAAAGACTAAAAGAGAATTTATTAACAAGTTAATCAAGTCAACTGCTTTAACCGAATTTAAGTATTAAAAGAGTTTGAAATAAACTTATCAGTAGTTTTATAAAGAGTTCTATTTATAATAGAACTAAGGCTTGCGTATAATGTTTTAAAAATGGTAAAGTTAAAAGAAAAGGTTTTAAGTAATAGTTTACTTGATATTTTAATAAAGTAAACGTGTTTAAGATTGGAACAAGATTTCCAAACAGAGAGCAAGGAGTTAAAACCAATTTTTAAGTCAGATATTAATAATGTAATTTCTGGTACAATTACAGGGATAAGTTTTTAAATTTTTATCTATCTTGAAGATAAGAATGTGTTGACTCAAGGTCTGAGTGGTAAAATTAGTTTTTACATGAATGGTATTGTAAACTATAATTCGGAAGTTTTATAAGTTGAATAAAAGGGTTTGAGTATAATCTTATTTTTGACATAAGAAATAAAAAGTTGTGTTTCAGATATTGGAAGTTTTAAAGAGTTTGATTAACGAATGAGAAATTTAAAAGGACAAATGATGCTTTGTATTAAACCAGTGGATCCATTTTATTTCTATGGATGTATGGATGTTTATTTTGATAGTTAAATAACCTACTATCAAAATCTGGCCTAATGCGCTGTTGGTACGGAAAGCTCGAGATCGAATTTATATTCGAAAATCATTCTGAACTAATAAATTCGTAAATGAAGAAGATATCTGATGTTGATCGAGATGGAGCAATTGTAGACCGTGACCTTCATGAGCGGAAGAACTACTTGTTAAATTTCTCTAGCTGATCCCTAGAGATATTTTTACAATGATTCTATCGTGATCGAAGTTCGTAGAGGACTACTCGCTACTTATCCTTTGGTGCAGTAGGAAGGTGGCTTCGGTCCATCCTATTCCTAGACAACTTGTATGGACGAATGTCTGACAGAGTATACCTAATAGGTTATGAGTTGAAACCTCAAACGTATTTACATTTGGTGGCGGAGAAATTCGTTTCTCTTAGCTTTATACCCATATTATATTTTTGGGGAAATCAATTCATGATCTAGCGGGTTTGACGATGTGGAATTCAAAGTGAATGATGGCAAAATATTCTAAAAGGAAGTCGTGACCTCAAGCCTCAAAATCAAGAAATGAAAAAAATCGGGCAAGCAACATGCTAGTTGGGTCGCAGGGTGTATTATCACCATCTAGAGAAAACCCTTATTTGTTCTTCTTTCGTTTCTCTATCTCCATGGAAGGATGGTGGGCCCTTAAAACTATCGGGTGATATTAAATTCGGTCCACCAAAGATGAATGAGTGATCGTTCATGTGCGGTTGGGTTGCAAGATGTTCTTGTTGAATCCCAGTGTATCCTCTCTGGAGTACATTGATCGGAAGGTGGTCCCATATCATGTCATAGTTGGAATCCAATCTCCAATTAGAACCCCGTGGTTTTTTATTTTGTACTATATATGTAGAGCGTAAGATACAAGAGTACTACCATTTGGTTATTTATTTGATAGACAGTATTATAATATCACCAGATTTTCATTATTGGGTTATAATAAGGTAAAAAACGTTCGTGTTTATGTGTAGGCTGGTCTTACTATTATCCTTTTCTTTCAAAGAGGTTTTCTAAAGTTAAGCAATTTGGATGTTACCTATAAACTTAGTGAGTTTTCTCACGCTGGTTCACCAGACTGATCCATGGCATTTTTAATGCTCGAGTCAGACCGGGTTCTACAGGCTCAGATAATCGGATGCTGTGAGGTCCAGAGACGAGCTGGAGGTGTTCAGTCATACGATATATATATATATATATATACACATATATATATGTATATATTCCATTGTGTGTTGTATATGAGGATAAATTATTATAACTGCCCAGATGTATTGGATGTTCACTGTACTCTGATGATTGTAAGTATTATTTCAAAGCTCTCAATAAAGATTTATTTCTATATTTTATTTTATTCCGCTGCGATGTGTGATTTTGTATTGTGTTAGTTCTTCTTATTCTTCTGTTTTTAACTTTCTTTTTACCTCTCCCTCTTATTTCTTTCTTTTGGCTTTCTACATTTTCGGGACTTGAGTTTGGGCACAAGATGTATTAATGTCGAAATTCGAGTGTCGAAAATTTCCGAGACGCTACAGTTGGTATCAGAGCGATGGTTTTGTAATAACCTTAGCTCTGTGGCATAACCCAATAGAGATGGGGTTAGTAATACCCTAGATTGAGTTTAAGCATATATAATAGAGAGCATACTTGTAGATTTTATATACAAATGTTTTGTATTGTGCTATTTGATCGGTTCAAGTTGTACTGGCCACTGACATAATATTGTTTTGTAAAATGAGTAAATGAAATAATTTTTCCCAAATTATATTTTTATATAGAAAGGAAATAATTTTATCAAATTTTTGAGATATTGGTTTGTTGACTGATTTGAATGGGATTCAAATAAGACTTTGAATTTAAATGGTTTAATATAACCAGAGAAATTTGTGAATAAGAATTTTAATATGGAATTAAACGGATCAGAATATTAACTCAAAGTCAAGTTAAATAAAATCAAAAATGAAAATGGGATAACTTAGTTATGTCAATTGTGTATTGTTTGGATATTTGATTGATTGAATAAAAATTCATCAATAGTTTAAAAGAGTTAGATAAACTGGCAAGTTAAGGAAATTAATTCTAGTATAATGAATTTGAATAGAATCACATATGAGACGAAACTAGATTGTCTAACCCTGTATTTGTTATTTGCTTTGTAAATTTAGTTAAGCGCAGGTTTAGCTGTTAACTGCTTTGCTTCGTAATTGGAATTTGATCGCATGACAAATAGGTAAACCTTAATATTATTGATTGGCTGACTGATTTTATACCCCTTGGGTTAGCCGCTTGGCTTTTGTTTTCTTTTGATCAATGTGAAGCCCGGAGTGGCATTTGTAGTTGTTCTAATCGAGCCCTGCAGAGGAGGTATCGGTGAATTTTTCGTAAAATTAAAAGACTTAGAATATTTTTGATGATAATTCTAAAATGATTAATTTGAAAGTAACCGATCTTTTAGCATTATTCTTGCCTTAGTAATTTCGATGACGAAATGCTTATAAGGGGGAAGGACTATAACGTCCCATATCTTTGGTAGTCAGATATTTAATTTAATTTATTGTTTTAAATGTCTATTTGGAAATGTAATAAAGATTTCATTAATTAAACGACACTTGAATGTATAGTTTATTTATAATTATAAAACGAGCTCATAGCAGCGAGGTAATTCGTAATATTGAGTTTTGAACTTCAATTAAATATACATAATCAATTTTAAGTCGGAATTCTTTGAAACAAGAAATGTTTTAATCCAATCAATTATAATTTTCAAATGAAAGAGAAAATTCGAGATTTTATCTTATAGATTGTAAGCTATGTCCAAATCAAATTTTCAAATAGTCGTTATGGAATCGTTTATAAATTATAACGATTTATTTAATAAAGTAAAAGGATTTTCAATAAATTTGAATATCGTTTAAACTTAGAATATTAAATGTCGAGTTCAAAATCAAGTTAAATTTGTAAATTGAAGTTATATGAAACTATGTTTAAATATAGATGATAATGATAATTTTATTATCAGTAAATTTGTTTAATTTGAAATCGATATATTTTATCGGTTTAATATGAAACCTAAAAATAATCAATTTCCAAATGACCTCAAATTTCAACGAAATGAATTATATTAAATCCATAATAATTATTTATGGTAAGATTTCTAGTTTCATGTTAATGGAAATTATTTTGTAATCGTACGCGGTATAAACACGTATGGATGAATCGATTGGTTATAAAATAGCATTTTCACATATGATCTCGGAATTTAACAAAACCAATTCCCTGGTGTTCAAAAATATCAAATTATTGTATGTTTATAAATTTCGTTTCAATCAGAGTGCGCATGTGCTCGTGCAAATTATAAACACTGAGCGTTATACGTTAAAATATCGTTGGTTATTTTCAAATAAAATCTTCGGTCACCTCAAAGAAAAAAAAAAACTTGCCACCTCGCAATTAACTGCCTACGCCCCTAATCTTTTCTTTTGAACATTATGTTTGTATAACCATGTGAAATCAGTGGCTAAGCATGTACGAATGGCAATGGGGCAGGTTTCTCATGCCCCAGACCCGACTCGGACTTTTTAAACCCCGCCCCAGGCCCACCCTGTAGACCCGGTGCAGGTATGGAATTTCGCCCCGTACACGAAAATCGTACGGGTCAGGGTAGACCCGACTCGACACAACCCAATGATATTGTGTTCTAATGTACACAAATTTATATACTTATATTTTTTATTACTAAATGATAAATTATATACATACTATAATGTGTTCACAATGATAAGAGAATATAATAAAATGAGTTGCAAGATAATAGTTCAAAATTTATGCATTTTTTATTATATGATTATCATTGTTGAAACTTAATACTCTGAAAAATTTATATTTGTTGATTGAAAGAAAATATTCAAGTTATAACTATGTATACCTAAGAAGATTAACAAGCAATCATTATAATTATAAAGTTTTTTTAATGATGTTTCAATCATGCGGGTCGGGTTGGGGCGGGTCAGTCGTGCCGAGACCCACCCTAGACCCGGACCTCCAAAAGCGGGTCGCGGGTATACCCGCCCCGAAGACCCTATGGGCTGGTCTAAATGGGTCAAAACAAGTGTGGGTCAAGCGGGTTTGGACCCTAGACCCGCCCTATTGCCATTCCTATAAGCATGTCAAAATCTTATGTGTTCTCTCGCTAAAGCCATGTGAAAATTGGGTTGAACCTCTGAAAAGTTTCTGACCAATTTTCTTTTCAACATATGCCTGTCTGTATGTTTCAAGACACGAAGTAAAGTGACTTCGTATTCATTTTCCCTATAAAAATCGAAACTGTGAAACATTTAACCAACGAACTGTATTCACTCATTTTCTCCCCATATTCTTTCAAATCCACGCATCCTCACCCAAACTTTCCAACATAAAAAATCTTTAGCTCGAAGAGAGCTTTAATCTGACCAGTGATGATCGGCTTTGGAGGATTGAGCTAACTATAATTTGCCTTGAAGTTAATGATGGGTTTTGGGGTACTACGGTTTGATGGTTACATCGGAGAAGGTCAAACTTTGAGCGAAGACGGAGGATGGTGGGTTGCTCGTGTCGACAGTGGGTGATGGAGTTCCGATGATCGAAAATGGGAGCGGTGGACGGTGTTTGGTGGCGTGAAGGTGATGTAGGCGTGCGAAGTTCAGAAGAGCTGGAATGAAGGAATACATAAAGCAATCAACCAGTTTAATCTCACCTAATGTAAGTAATTAACTACTAAGTTTATAGTTAAGAATATGACTAGTTAGTATAATAATATATTAATAATAATCGAAACTGGTGCAGGTTATCGAACCGAAGCAATACACAAATGGAAGGATATCGAGAATGAAGATATACGGTATCGACCTTTCTAATTAAACGTAATCAGCTGTAAATAATTTTTAATTAAAGGATTAATTTTTAAGTAAAAAACCATACCCTTGTAATAGTTTTAACCTATGCAGAACGATTGCAGCTGGACTTCGTAGAAAAGGGAAAATGAACGAGGAAAGGTAACCGGGCCTGGTTATTTATTAAGAAAGTATAATTAGCATTAGTTAATTAATATAACTAAGAACTTGTTAGTAAATTAAGTCGTATTTTAAACGAGGCAGGCTAAAGACGTGGGTACCATTCAAAACGAACGAAGGAATTGAAAACAACGTGCTTGGGAAGAGAACTGTTGGCCTGTGTATTAGTTTGAAGTAATTAACATAATAATTTTATAATTGAGGAATCATAATTTTAAATTAAACCGTATTATTTACAATTATATAACTCATACCTATGTTATCAGAATGAAACCAAACAAATTGCATTGGAATCGTGGTTGCAAACACTACATTATGGAAATAATTTGAATGGTGTTGAAAGCTATTGGAATTTCTAGTTAAATTAAACGCTTGTTTAATTTCACAAGAACTCAACTGCTTTAGCAATAAATGGAACCGAGGTGAGTTTAACTCACTCAGTTCTCCCGCTTATATGTTATATAATCTAGTTTAATGGTTTTGTGCTGTGTTTGCTAATTATTGGATGATTTGATGATTGTTTGGATGTGTCACGGCCCAAATTTTTAACTGTTTTATTTAATATTTTAAAATGTTTTAATCGTTGTTTTAGAATTTAATTAGCTTAAATTTAATGTTTTTGAATATTTTATTAATATAAATAATAAGATAATAATTTAAATTCCGTAATGGTCGGAATTTGTTGGATTTGCAATATAATGTGAACGGGCAATTTAAAAGAATTTAATGTTGTTTAGTTTTGACTTATATTAACGATTTCGTTTATTAAACGATGTTACAACGTATAATTTATAATTTAATTATAAAATGAACTATAGCGGCGCGGTAGATCGTAATATAACGTTTTGAACTTTAATTAGACATACACGATCCAATATAAGTCGGATTTATTTGAAACAAGAAACATTTAAATCTATTGGTTAATATTTTTCTAATAAAAGAGAAAAAAAATCAAGTTTTCATGTTATAGATTTTGTTTTATGTCCAAATTAAATTTTCAAATAGCCGCTATGGAATACATTTATAAATTATAACAATTTATTATATAAAATTAACGGATTTTTAATACATTGATTATTGATTTGGCTTGGAATTCAACCCAGAGTATTTTATTTTGAAACTACATGAAATTCTGCTCAAGCATGTCCGATTATAATATTTTATTACTATTATATTGAGGTATTTTAAAATTAATTTACTTAAATTTAATTTGGACCCTTAAAAGGGGTTATATTTAAATGACCTCCTTTTTCAATAAAACAAATTTTATTAAGACCATAATGGCTTATTATTGCTAGGATTACAATTTTCGTCGCAATGGAAACTCGTATGTGGTCATGTGGGCTTATTACTACGTGTAACACCCCGTGTATTCTATAACGGTGAAATTCACAAATTAAAGTATAATCAATTTCAAATCAAAGAATTAAGGGAAACGGGATACGCCATTGCATTCGCCTCGGAATTCTACTTGGGATATAGTCCGAGTTTGCGTAAAACGGACTCCGTATGAAGAAGATATGGCCTCCGGAAGTTTCAGAATTTAGTTTAAAATTCAAACAGACAGAAACAGCTCAGAACAAATTCAAATTTCAAAAAATCGGACCAGAGTGGGCTGGGCGGGAATTTTCCCGCCCAAGGCACCCAGGTCGTCTGGGTAGTCGACCTGGGGGTCGACTGGGGAGTCGACCTGGCCCCTGAGCCAGGTCGAACCCAGCCCCCCTGGCTGGCCTGGTCTGTGCTTGGCCGAATTTCTGAGCCTTGCCTTGTCACTAGGGCTAGGTGTCAGCTCTTGATTGGTCTCTCCTTCAAACGAATGGCTAATATTAATCCAAGCTCCATCGACGGTTCTAATCAATTCACAAACTCTATAAAAAGTACCTAAGACTCCACCTAATTCATACAAATAAAAATTAGAATGAGATCGTCATGCTGCTGAGGAAAGACTAGAAGTAGCCGTCAAAATTGTGAGACGATTAGGAGGAAATTCGAAAGCTTAAAGCAACGACAACTAAATCAAAACAATGCCTACAACAAAGGATAGCATCTCCAAATTCAGAATTCAGAAACCTGAATTGAAGATTCGTCATACGTTGTAAGTAGAGTGCTATTCCGATGTGAATGAATAATTGTGTTTTGATTTGTGTAAAATGAGAAATGGAATTGTACTTAATTTGCGGTGATAATAATTCATAATTGTATGTTGCTATGATTCTAATCGATTTGGGATGTTGTGGTATAACGATGTTAGACCTATTGGTTATTTGCAAGTATGGGATTCATGTTGAAAGTTAACAACTATATGTTTGTGGTAGTTTATTACAACACCTATTGGATAATTGCAAGTATATGATTCATGTTGAAAGTTAACAACTATATGTTTGTGGTAGTTTATTACAACACCTATTGGCTAACTGCAAGTATACGATCCATGTTGAAAGTTAACGACTATATGTTTGTGGTAGTTTATTTGAGATTCATGCAAGTATATGGTTCACTATTATGCCAACATGATGTATATTTTTATAATCACTTTTAGTGTAGTTGAATCCATTTGGGTATTATGACTCATATGAATTTATGTTGGAATTGGCATCATGATTCAAGTGTAAAACCATACTTTTGTATTAGAAACAAAAGTAAGCATCTTTGTGAACTTGTGTTGACTCTATGAACATGACTAGACTATGTTTGGTGTTATGCCTAATTGAAAACATGTTTTAGTCCTATGTTGTTATCAAAATCATATGATAATATATGTGACACATAATTAAGTTAGATTCACATTTTTAAATGCAAGTTTACATGACTAGATTAAAACCATGATTCATGTTAGGTATGTTTCATGTCAAGATTATATGCTATTACAATGCAAGTTTACAAGTGCCTAATTTATGTTAATTAGATCGTTATGTTGCAAGTTCATGTGTTCGCACTCCCCTTTTTGATGTTACTTAGAATATATAAACACCATGTTCTAAGCCTCCCCTTTTTCATATGGATAAGTTGGGCTTAAATGTTAAACCCAACATATGTTATATTATAGCAAACATATAAGACGGGGGTAATGATGTTGGGTTAAAAATATAAAACATATGTGTTGGCATGTTTGACGCATGCCAACGACCTTGAGAACATTTGAGGGGTATAAATTAATTTTACCCAATAAAGATGAATTTGAATAATAGGCTGCAAATATTTACATATAAAAAAAAGAAAAGAGACAAAATATGTAAACTTAGAAAATACAATGTGTTTAACCCGAGGTTGGATTGAGTTGTGATGTAAACCTGCTCGGAACCGCCCGGCTGTCCAGTAGTCACAACAATACCTATCCAATGTGGGTGGTTAAACATTGAGCCCAATAAAGACCCGAGGTTAGACTGAGTTGTGACGTAAGACTGCCCGGAACCAACCGGCAACAGGCAGTCACAACAATACCTGTCTAATGTGAGAGGTCAAGGCTTTAATAAGACAATTAAGGCTGAGTCAGGATTGATAGGATTAAGTAAATTGAATTAACACTTAATCAAAATAGAACATGCTAAACTATACAGACTGATTGGGGGTTAGGTTTACAAAACACTTAACCAACTTAGCATGTTGGCTAGAAATAGAAAACCTAGTAGCGGGGGACCCTTTTCAGCAGTAACCCTACAAGGTGTATCAGGATACCCTGAACTAGGCACGGTGGGGCACGATTACTGGGCCGACTGTAAGAGGTCAAATCGACGGCGGTGGTGCAGCAGTGTAGGTTCTAACGGGGTGCGGGCGTGCACACACTCCGGCGCAGAAAAATTAGGCACTGGGCACCAGTAGTATACCTGTGCATTCTAGAAATTGTGTCGGGCCACCACCATGGGACTTGATACACCCCATGGTGGGATCAGCATAGGTAACTACAACATCGGGGGCCGTTAGACACATGTAACTATGCGAGTAGGAGCCGATCATTAGAAATGGATCACTTCACCCTGATTATGGGGTGCCTGTTGGGAACTAGTTTATATGGATGCAGAGATTAATATGGGGTACGATAGTATATTCGACTCTAGACAACTTAACTTAGTTTATAGTGCTTTCCCATTTCCAGTTTATACTTATCATGCCCAATTCTTTATTCATAGACTGAATAGTCCTAGACTTACTCAGGCTTTGTGTCTGACTCTACTTTTCTTTCGTCTTCTTTTCTTTCGTTTCCCCCCCCCCATGTCCACAGGGGGGGAATACCGCAGCTTGACCAGTTTTCACATCCAGCTTGAAGAGAAAGAATGAATTGCTTGGATCTCTTTCATTTTGGACTATGGCTTTGGATAGCAACTATGGGGACTTATGCAGTTTACTTTTGTTTTTATGCTTCTTTAAATTATGAAATCAAGACAGTTATGGAAATGTAATGTTTTTTGGAAATATTGTAAGACAATTATGGCATGGTTTGTGTAACACGTATTTTTGATGAAATAAAAGTTGCTGTTGTTTCCGCTGTTCAAAAATATGTGTATTTATATCTGTCTTGTGTATCTGTGACTTATACTTATAAACCTCTACCAAAATTAGGGCATTCCCTTTGAGAGTGACCTTAACGGAGGTGGGGTGTTTCACTTGGTATCAGAGCATAGGTTTACCAGATAAGATAAAAAGTTTTGAAAATTTATTTTCAAAAAGAAAATTTAAAGAAGCATTTTTAAAGATAAAATGTTATTTTATTTTTTAAAAAAAAGGCATAGTCCCCCAAAGCCATAGGTACTATCTTTTATCCTTCGTTTTGAATCTATCCTTTTTGTTTCAGCATGTCCGAAGAACTTAACTTGCCAGAGGGTGTAACAATACCTGGTTGGTTTAGACGATTCTTAGATGCAAGGGCCAATCAGCCAGGTCCTACTGTTCCTCCTCCCCCAGCTGCAGGAAATCATCCAGCTGCAGCAGCACCTCTTCCTTCACCTCCTCCGTAGGCTAATACTTTTGCTAAGATATGTAAAGATTTTAAAGCTATGGGAGGAAAGGACTTTCATGGGACCGAGTCCTTCGTGGCAGCCAGGAATTGGCTGAAGGAAACCGAGGACTTATTCGTCATCTTTGAGGTAGAAGATAGGAAGAAGGTACAACTGTCAGTATGGCTACTTAAAGGCGAGGCTTCCTACTGGTGGGAAGTTACCAATGCAGAAAGACCAGTGGAAACATGGGAGGACTTTAGGGCAAGGTTTGAGGCTAAATTTCTCTCAGAAGCTGAAAGGAATCTTCAATTGGAAAAATTCTTATTTCTCAAGCAAGGGAATATGACAGTAAAAGAGTACGTTAATCAGTTCGATCAGCTGGCTAGGTTCGGACTAGACCTAGTCAACACTCCGCACAAGAAGGCTCTCCGTTTTGTCAAAGGATTGAATGAGCCATTACACAGCTTGGACATGACCCATATACCTATGGGGGGCTACGTACGAAAGATTGGTACAGATGGCATTGCTGAACGAAGAGGATAAGGGCAAGAAGGAGACAAAGGAAGAAGGCTCTCAAGGGAAGAAAGAGGGTTTACAGCCTAAGAAGGCAGACTTTAAGAAGGGCGGGAAAGACAACAAAGAGAAGAGGAAGTGTAATTTCTATGGCAAAGTGGAGCACTTAGTGAAAGATTGCCGGAAAAAGAAGGCCAAGATGAATGGTGGGTGCTTTTCTTGCGGTGAGACAGGCCACATGGCTAAGGATTGCCCAAAGAAACGAGGGCAGGGGCAGAGGGCTGGATCCACCTCAGGGGCACAGGTTCATGTGCTAGAAGCGCCACCTCTACAACAACGAGGTATAAATACTTCTGTAGAAAGTGTAGTTTATCTTTATGATAACCCAGTTCGCACTTTATTTGATTCTGGCGCATCACACTCCTTTATTTCATCTGCTTTAGTAGAATCTCTGCACCTAGAAACTAGTATGGTAGAGGACCCCTTAATTGTTTCAAATCCAATCGGGGGCCCGGCTCATTTGTCTATGATCTGTGTGGGATTGAAAATTTCTATTCTAAGCCTAGAATTTAGATGTAGTGCCTTTGTTTTGGGCTTCTCGGGATATGGTTTGATTTTGGGCATGGATTGGCTATCCAGTAATGGTGCCATCTTTGATTGTGAGAAAAGGGTGGTTAGGCTTCTGACCCAACTCGGTAACACTCTAGAAATTACTTGTAATCCCTCGTATGCGGTTATGCTTAGTTATCTTGAATCGCTAGATGCTTCTGTTGAAAGTTTGCAATCGGTTAGAGTGGTCCGGGAATATCCGGATGTCTTCGAAGAGGTGAAGGGCTTACCTCCGAAGCGGGAGATAGACTTCCGCATATATCTTGTAGATAATGCAAAGCCCATTGCGTTGCCCGTCAAACACATGGCTCCACGAGAAAGGAAGGAGCTCAGTAAACAGGTTAAAGAGCTTCAAGATAAGGGGTTCATTAGGAGGAGTATTTCAGAATGGGGCGCTCCAGTGGTGTTCGCTACAAAGGCGGATGGTTCACTCCGTCTGTGTGTTGACTATAGGGAGCTCAACAAGCTAACGAAAAAGAATAGGCACCCTCTCCCCAGAATTGACGATCTGTTTGATCAGCTTGTAGGAGCGTCTGTTTTCTCCCAACTCGATTTAGCGACCGGATTTCATCAGCTAAGGGTGGCTGAAGATAGCATCGATAAGACAGCATTCAGAACCCCAGACGGCTTCTTTGAATGGCTTGTCATGCCGTTTGGCTTGACAAACGCACCCGCTTACTTCGTGGACCTAATGAGTAGGGTGTTCAGAGATTTCCTCAATAAGTTCGTAGTGGTCTTCGTAGACGATATCTTGATCTTCTCAAAGAGTGAAGAAGAACATGCTCAGCACTTAAGGGCAATCATGGAAACTCTACGAGTCCATCAGCTAAAAGCCAAATTCTCCAAATGCCACTTTTGGAGAGAGGAAGTGAGGTTCCTTGGGCACATAGTATCCAAAGAAGGGTTAGCTGTGGACCCTGCTAAGGTAGTAGCGGCACAGGATTGGAAGACACCAAGGAATGTAACAGAAGTCCGAAGCTTCCTCGGGCTAGCAGGCTTCTATCGGAAATTCATCAGAGACTTTGCAAAAATATCAGCTCCACTCACAAGGCTGACAAAGAAGAATCTAGTGTTCAATTGGGACTTGGATTGCGAGTTTGCTTTCCAACGACTAAAAAGGGCTCTTACAACAGCCCCAGTTCTAACGTTGCCAGATGGAAGCAAGATGTTCACAGTTTATACAGATGCATGTGGGACAGGACTAGGCGCTGTATTAATGCAAGAAGGAAGGGTAGTAGCTTATGACGGGAGACAGTTGAAAGTGCACGAAAAGAACTACCCGACCCACGATCTTGAGTTAGCTGCCATCGTCTTTGCACTCAAGTCTTGGCGACACTATCTCCTAGGTGAGAAATTCGAGCTTTACACTGACCATAAATCGTTGAAATATCTCTTCTCGCAGAAGGACCTTAACTTGAGGCAACAGAGATGGATGGAGTTTCTTGCCTCATACGATTTCGAGATCTCCTACACTCCAGGCAAAGGCAACGTAGTGGCAGACGCGTTGAGCCGAAAGAAACTGATCCTAAGCCCGCTGTTTGTTGAAAGGCAAAGCCTAGAGTTTATAGCTAGTTTTAACTTTAGGCCCTCCTCCGATTTTGTACCGGGCTTGCTAGCATCTCTCGAAGTACGCCCGACTTTAGTGGACTCAATAGGGACAACACAACGTGAAGACCCTCAGCTTGTGGAAACGATTGATAGGATAATTAGGGGTGAGACTTCAAGTCACCTCAACAGATACTCCATCGACGATAAGGGTTGGCTAAGGCGAGACGGAAGACTATGCGTCCCACAGACAAGGGGATTTAGTAAAGAAGGTTCTCGAGGAAGCACATCACTCCAAGATGACGATACATCCAAGTAGAGATAAAATGTACAAGGACATAAAGAGAACTTTCTTTTGGTGCGGCATGAAGAAAGACATGGCAGAATTCGTTTCAAAGTGTATGGTTTGCCAACAGGTTAAGGCGGAACAGAAGAAACCTGGCGGTTTGCTCCATCCTCTAGAGGTCCCGCAGTGGAAATGGGATAGCATCTCAATGGACTTCATTAATGGGCTGCCTAGGTCTAGAAGAGGCAACACTAGCATTTGGGTAATAGTGGATAGGCTTACTAAAAGCGCCCACTTTTTACCTGTCAAGAGTAAAAGAACTGCCTCATCCCTAGCATCTCTTTATCTCAATGAAATTGTTCAACTCCATGGAATACCCTCCAGCATTGTTAGTGACCGAGACCCTATCTTCACAAGTGAGTTTTGGCGGAGTCTGCAAGAAGCGGTAGGCACACAGTTATGCTTGAGCACAACCTATCATCCCCAAACCGATGGCCAGGCAGAAAGAGTGAACAGAGTTTTAGAGGACCTATTAAGACTGTGCGTCCTTGACTTCGGAGGGACGTGGGAAGACCATCTTCCTTTGGTGGAATTTGCCTACAACAACAGCTACCAAGCCACCATCGGAATGGCGCCCTTCGAGGCTTTATATGGAAGACCGTGCCGATCGCCCACTTGTTGGTGGGAGTCTACTGACAAGCTCATACTTGGACCAGATATGATCCGAGAGACTTCAGAGAAAGTAGACTTAATATGGAGAAGAATGAAGACAACCCAAGATAGACAGAAATCCTACGCCGACAAGAGGAGGAACGACCTTGAATTTAAGGTTGGAGATAGAGTTTTTCTTAAGGTATCTCCGCTAAGGAACGTTGTTCATTTTGGAACCACAGGAAAGCTAGCACCAAGGTTTGTAGGGCCATTTCCTATCTTTGAGAAAATTGGGAAAATGGCCTATAGATTAGAGCTACCCGAAAAGCTGGCCGGAGTTCACAACGTTTTCCATGTTTCGCACCTCCGAAAATGTCTACATGAATCTGCTGAAGTGGTAGAGCCAAATATCCTTGAGGAAGATGAAGTGGAACGCGATGCAACCGTGAGGAAAGTTTCAACCCGCATATTAGGAACGGAAGTGAAAAAGCTACGCAACCGCGAAGTCAAGCTCGTCAAAGTTCAGTGGAGCGACGCCGAGGAAGACGCAACTTGGGAAACTGAAGCTAAAATACGCGCAGCCTACCCTTTTCTTTTCGAGGGTACATCTTTGATCTTTCTTTTTCCTTAAGTTGCGCTTTTATTTATCTTTTTAGGTATATCTCCTCGACCTTATCTTTAGGTAGAAACTCTTTGGATGAAAACATGTAATTGAAACATGTTATGAATGATGGCTGCAAGTGGTTGCAAGTGATTGCTAGTGGTTGCTGGTGGTTGCATATACACACACAATCTAGGTTTTAGATCGGCTCAGTCACTTCATATTGCATGTGCATATATGTATTTATATTTGTATATGGTTGAAGTTTAATGTGTTGTCATATGGATGTCGCATTTATATGAATGATTGTGCACTCATGTAGAATCACGAATAGGAAAATTTGCATACATAATGGATTCATGACACTTACATAATTTGCATTAAGGAGGTCAACTGAATCAGTAGGCCGCCCGATTTTGCATTAGATAAATACATGTACACACACTTCGCATATGATCATGAAGCACTAGAAGTCTTTTAAGAACAATGGATGCTCGTGTTTGATGGATGAGTAGATGGACGTTTGGATGTTAGGATATACATTCTTCCTGAACTTGAAGATTTCGGGGACGAAATCCTTTTAAGTGGGGGAGAATGTAACACCCCGTGCATTCTATAACAGTGAAATTCACAAATTAAAGTATAATCAATTTCAAATCAAAGAATTAAGGGAAACGGGATACGCCATTGCGTTCGTTTCGGAATTCTTCTTGGGATAGAGTCCGAGTTTGCGTAAAACGGACTTCGTATGAAGAAGATATGGCCTCCGGAAGTTTCAGAATTCAGTTTAAAATTCAAACAGACAGAAACAGCTCAGAACAAATTCAAATTTCAAAAAATCGGACCAGAATGGGCTGGGCGGGAATTTTCCCGCCCAAGTCGACTGGGTAGTCGACCTGGGGCACCCAAGTCGACTGGGTAGTCGACCTGGGGCACCCAAGTCGACTGGGTAGTCGACTTGGGGGTCGACTGGGGAGTCGACCTGGCCCTTGAGCCAGGTCGAACCCAGCCCCCCTGGCTGGGCTGGTCTGTGCTTGGCCGAATTTCTGAGCCTTGCCTTGTCACTAGGGCTAGGTATGAGCTCCTGATTGGTCTCTCCTTCAAATGAACGGCTAATATTAATCCAAGCTCCATCGACGGTTCTAATCAATTCACAAACTCTATAAAAAGGACCTAAGACTCCACCTAATTCATACAAATAAAAATTAGAATGAGACCGTCATGCTGCTGAGGAAAGACTAGAAGTAGCCGTCAAAATTGAGAGACGATTAGGAGGCAATTTGAAAGCTTAAAGCAACGACAACTAAATCAAAACAACGCCTACAACAAAGGATAGCATCTCCAAATTCAGAATTCAGAAACCTGAATTGAAGATTCGTCATACGTTGTAAGTAGAGTGCTATTCCGATGTGAATGAATAATTGTGTTTTGATTTGTGTAAAATGAGAAATGGAATTGTACTTAATTTGCGGTGATAATAATTCATAATTGTATGTTGCTATGATTCTAATCGATTTGGGATGTTGTGGTATAACGATGTTAGACCTATTGGTTATTTGCAAGTATGGGATTCATGTTGAAAGTTAACAACTATATGTTTGTGGTAGTTTATTACAACACTTATTGGATAATTGCAAGTATATGATTCATGTTGAAAGTTAACAACTATATGTTTGTGGTAGTTTATTACAACACCTATTGGCTAATTGCAAGTATATGATCCATGTTGAAAGTTAACGACTATATGTTTGTGGTAGTTTATTTGAGATTCATGCAAGTATATGGTTCACTATTATGCCAACATGATGTATATTTTTATAATCACTTTTAGTGTAGTTGGATCCATTTGGGTATTATGACTCATATGAATTTATGTTGGAATTGGCATCATGATTCAAGTGTAAAACCATACTTTTGTATTAGAGACAAAAGTAAGCATCATTGTGAACTTGTGTTGACTCTATGAAAATGACTAGACTATGTTAGGTGTTATGCCTAATTGTAAACATGTTTTAGGCCTATGTTGTTATCAAAATCATATGATAATATATGTGACACATAATTAAGTTAGATTCACATTTTTAAATGCAAGTTTACATGACTAGATTAAAACCATGATTCATGTTAGGTATGTTTCATGTCAAGATTATATGCTATTACAATGCAAGTTTACAAGTGCCTAATTTATGTTAATTAGATCGTTATGTTGCAAGTTCATGCGTTCACACTCCCCTTTTTGATGTTACTTAGAATATATAAACACCATGTTCTAAGCCTCCCCTTTTTCATGTGGCTAACTTGGGCTTAAATGTTAAACCCAACATATGTTATATTATAACAAACGTATAAGACGGGGGTAATGATGTTGGGTTAAAAATATAAAACATATGTGTTGGCATGTTTGACGCATGCCAACGACCTTGAGAACATTTGAGGGTTATAAATTAATTTTACCTAATAAAGATGAATTTGAATAATGGGCTGCAAATATTTACATATAAAAAAAGAGAGACAAAATATGTAAACTTAGAAAATACGATGTGTTTAACCCGAGGTTGGATTGAGTTGTGATGTAAACCCGCCCGGAACCGCCCGGCTGTCCAGTAGTCACAACAATACCTATCCAATGTGGGTGGTTAAACATTGAGCCCAATAAAGACCCGAGGTTAGACTGAGTTGTGACGTAAGAATGCCCGGAACCAACCGGCAACAGGCAGTCACAACAATACCTGTCTAATGTGAGTGGTCGAGGCTTTAATAAGACAATTAAGGCTGAGTCAGGATTGATAGGATTAAGTAAATTGAATTAACACTTAATCAAAATGGAATATGCTAAACTATACAGACTGATTGGGGGTTAGGTTTACAAAACACTTAACCAACTTAGCATGTTGGCTAGAAATAGAAATCCTAGTAGCGGGGGACCCTTTTCAGCAGTAACCCTACAAGGTGTATCAGGATACCCTGAACTAGGCACGGTGGGGCACGATTACTGGGCTGACTGTAAGAGGTCAAATCGACGGCGGTGGTGCAGCAGTGTAGGTTCTAACGGGGTGCGGGCGTGCACACACTCTGGCACAGAAAAATTAGGCACTGGGCACCAGTAGTATACCTGTGCATTCTAGAAATTGTGTCGGGCCGCCATCATGGGACTTGATACACCCCATGGTGGGACCAGCATAGGTAACTACAACATCGGGGGCCGTAAGACACATGTCACTATGCGAGTAGGAGCCGATCATTAGAAATGGATCACTTCACCCTGATTATGGGGTGCCTGTTGGGAACTAGTTTATATGGATGCAGAGATTAATATGGGGTACGATAGTATATTCGACTCTAGACAACTTAACTTAGTTTATAGTGCTTTCCCATTTCCAGTTTATACTTATCATGCCCAATTCTTTATTCATAGACCGAATAGTCCTAGACTTACTTAGGCTTTATGTCTGACTCTACTTTTCTTTCGTCTTCTTTTTTTTCGTTCCCCCCAGGTCCACAGGGAGGGAATACCGCAGCTTGACCAGTTTTCACATCCAGCTTGAAGAGAAAGAATGTATTGCTTGGATCCCTTTCATTTTGGACTATGGCTTTGGATAGCAACTATGGGGACTTATGCAGTTTACTTTTGTTTTTATGCTTCTTTAAATTATGAAATCAAGACAGTTATGGAAATGTAATGTTTTTTGGAAATATTGTAAGACAATTATGGCATGGTTTGTGTAACACGTATTTTTGATGAAATAAAAGTTGCTATTGTTTCCGCTGTTCAAAAATATGTGTATTTATATCTGTCTTGTGTATCTGTGACTTATACTTATAAACCTCCACCAAAATTAAGGCATTCCCTTTGAGAGTGACCTTAACGGAGGTGGGGTGTTTCACTACGTATGTAAGTTCGTAAAATAATTAAATGATCCTGAAGCTTCTATGGGAAGCCTACTTGTTCCTTCCAATGGAAGCCACACAAAATCTTCTATGCAAAGCCAGACACTTCTTTTCTATATTCCCGATTGTACCTTCTTTGTCCATTTTTTACAAGCCGACCGCTTTCCAGAGAAAAATGTATATAATAAGAGTGCTACTATTCACACCCCAATTTACACTTTCGGCAACCTTTATAGATTTAATACAGATGATTATTTTTTTATATTCTTCTGGTCACCATATATTATTCCTTCACTCAGTTATTCGCCACCTTATTTTTCCTAAAAACTTACATACTTATTTACAATTTCAAACCTTAAACCTTTACAGAAACAGATATTCTTTTGTGCCTAATAGGGATGGAAATAAAAATAAAAAATATGTTAGAACTGCTTGATTTTTATGGTTTTTTGTTATGATGTAGAACATGTTGTTAGGCTTTTTTTAATGGTTAGTGTTTTCCATTGTGTTTTAGGATATTTGTTCCGCTCCATTTGAAATTTCAAGTTTGAAAGACATTAAATTTGATGACGTTGTAATAGAGAATGACAATGTTAGTTTTGACTTGTTGAGTTTTTATCCATATAACTTACGTATCTTCTTTTATAAATTAATACATTACTTGTTATTTTTTTGTCATTTGATAGTTGGAGTATTTGAATGATGACAAATTTGGATGATAAACATGATGGTTGTGATAATATGATGCAAGATGTTTGATTAAATTACCCAGAATACATAAATGTTGATTTGACGAATCATTTCAAAAGTGTCGAAGTAAGTATTCATTTATAAAAATTAAAATTGATAATATGGTTATGAAAATGGATTATTAAATTAAATTCACAACTGACGAAGTAAGGGAGGAAGGAAGCCTTCGTGTAGAGGAAGGAGCTGGTGGCCTCTGTATTCCTTGGTTATTAATTTAGGCGGTAGCTAGAAGAGGAAATTTTAAATATTTGCGGTGCTTTTAGTTTTGGTGGCCAGAAGTGTGAATAGGAATGTGAACAGCAACACCCTATAATAATCATTAAATGGTTAAGGAGAGAGGATGGGACCAGAGAGGAATCTAAGGTGGTGGAGTGGAGATCGGAGGGGTGGTGATGGATCGATGGTTGGTGGTCTATAGAGGCGGCGTGCTGGAGAACGACCATGAAGTCTTCCTTTCAGTCAACGTTCGCATTTTAGGGGTATACAGAAGCCAGGGGTTACCGGAGAGAGCAGAGTTCATTGGAAGGGGGAGAAGCGGATGGCCGATCACGGCGGTGGTAGTCGGTCGACCACCGACGATCTGCTGATGATGCGGTGTTGACTTGGAGTTGGTGAAACCATTCGAATTGAACCTGGAATGAGACAAACGAAGGGTGGGAAGGTCTGAAGCATGCGTGGAGGTGGAAGTACGGATTAGAGTTTTACTATTGTGGGGGTGAGAAGTGAATGCGGTAGCAGATTGGGTTTTATAAGTGAACAACGTGCTTTTTTGAAGAAGAAAAAGGCAGGTTTCTTGCGTATGGGGAAGTTCAGGGCTGGTAGCTCATTGGGTAGTTTACATGAAGAAGAAGAATTGAACGCAAGGGTAGGCGGGTTGTTTTTGGGCCTGGCCTTCGATGGAGTAAATAAGAGGAAAAAAAATATAATAACAAAGTGGGCTAAAGTGTGCAAACGTTCTACCTGGAAGGTGATATCGGGTGCAGGAATTGGGAATGAGGCCTAAGCCTGATTAAATCATGTTAATTGAATCTAAAGGTGAATAATTATATAATTAACTCACTAATGATATTTTAATTCAGTTTAAAAACTTATAGTGTACACATCTACTTCATACGTTAACGGAATCCGATAAAATATGATTCGTTGAAATCACATGCACTACAACAAAAACACCATATTACAACTTTAATTTTACAACTATCACAAAATACCTGTTGTAATAAAGGTGTTTTTACAACAGTTACCCTCTGAAAGTTGTAATAAATATATTTTTAACAACTATTATTTTTTACTCATTGTTGTAGATGTCTATTACAACTTTTCTTTTTTACCTATTGTAATAAATGCCTTTTAATATCTTTTTCTCTTTCCCATTGAAATAATAAATTAATAATTATTTATAGATAATTTGTAATAATCAATATTAACAATTAATTTCAAATAATTAATAATAGGACAAATTTTCAAAAGTGGCTAGTTTTTAAAACTATTAGCAAAAATAGGCTGGTTGCAAAACTATTTATGAATATATGCTGATTTTGGCCAGCTTAGAGATATTTTCTTTTATAAAAAAATACGGGGCGCAGATGAGAAGAGCGCCACCTTAAATTTGAACTGGCACACTTGCCAAGTGCACCAGTGCATCCCTTTATGAGCTGCAATACTATTGACTCTCATTTGATATTCCCAATATCACATTTGATATTCACAGTATATCCGTTTATGAGCTGCAATACTACTCACTTATTCACCAATATCCCATTTGATATTCCTAATTTTACGGAACTGCCGACTCTCAGAAATCATCCTTCTTAATAATTGATATGGAGCTTCTCAGTGGACTTATTCCTATGGGGTACCTCAGCAGATTTGGTCCTATGGAGCTCCTCATCAGGTCTGGTCTCCTCCACGATGCGGAGGAGCTTCTCAACGGATCTGCTCTTTACTTTAATTTGAGCCTGCTCCCTCCTCTTCAATACATGAGTGCTACTTGCCAGATTGTGTAAATTTGCTTCCTGAAATGCCTTTGAAATACTTTATAAAAATGTTGCTTTGTTGTTTACTTGGCCTTTAATACATTTTTTGTTGGATTGCTTTGTTGTTTTAACGTTGTTGGAGGTTTTTTTTTTTCAAAATGCATTTGAAAATATATTTTTAAAAGCAACCTTTAAAATGTTTTAAAGGTCTACAAAGCCTGTCACAGTTTCGCATTTTTACTCAGTCTCATTTTTTGATGCACTAGCACACTTGCTAAGTGCGCCAGTTCAAATTTAATGGGGCGCACTTCTCAAGTGCGCCCAGTATTATTTTTGTAGAATAGGCCAGCTCATCGCTGAGCTGACCGAAATCAGCCTATATTTGCAAATAGTTTTGAAATCAGCCTGCTTTTGCTATTAGTTTTAAAAAGTAGCCTCTTTTGAAAATTTGTCCTTAATAATAAGTATAATGATGATAATAATAATCAATAATATTAAATATTTTATTTAAATAGTAAATAATAAATAAATAATTTTTAATAATTAGTATTATAAATAATAAAATTATTATTATTAAATAATTAATTCTTAACATTTAATAATTCTTAACACATATTTTTAATAACTATTTTTGTTTGCCACTTGTAATAAATATGTATTATAACTATTTTCATTTGTCAATTGTAATAAATGAATCTTTAATAAATCTTCTTTTCTTGCCACTTGTAACCTATGTCGATTGGAGTTCTTTCAATTTTACTATTACAATAATCCATAAGTAATATAATTAGATGATAATACTAAATAGTTATAATTAAATAATTAACAAAAATATTGATAATTACTATAAGATAATAATAACTAATAATTAGTTCGAAAATATGAAACAATTAATATTAATAATTATTGTTCAATAATTAAGATAATTTAGTAATAAACAACATATAGTAATTATTATTAAGTAATTAATAAATAATAAACAAGAACAAATTTTAATAGATAATAATAACATTAATAATCTAGAAATAATGCTTAATATATTTAGTAGAGAATCAAACAGCAGAAACAATATGTATCGCGCCAATGTGTTTTGAAATTTCAGACTTCCCTCCACAAGTAAGCATTTCTACCTAAATAAAATATAAATTCAACGGACCCCAAAGCTCACGAGACCCCCAACTCAAAATAAAAATACCCCAAATCTCTATCTTGAATCGTCGCCTTCAAAAACCCTCGCTCTCACCGTCTTCAATTGCCTTCCTGCGTACATTTTTCCACATTGCCTTCATACTTTCGTTACCGCCTCGCCTTCGTCCTTTTTCCGACTTGCGTTGCCTCGGCCCTCCATATAGTAGCCATCTTGCCTCCGTTCTTCCTAGATGACTCTATTTGGCATGGTGATGCCAAAATTTGTACCGTTGTTACAGAGCTGGTTTCTTCCAACCTCTAAGAAATCAACTTGTTGCATGTAAGAATATTTGTCTTCTAACTGTGATTTATTTATTTATTTTCGACTTATGCTTGAACTTGTGATGATGATATACCAGTGGAAACGAGGGCACAAAATTTTGTAATCGGACATTCATGCAGTTTCTGGTTAACCAAAAACTCGTGAAACCATGCGGACAAAGGTTAGTTTTCCTTTTCGATTCTTCATTTTACAATAATTAGATATTCTACAACGAATATATCAAGATCTGTCGATTCCATATTGTTTTTTGTGGAAATCATATTTGTGTCATAGTTTTGGATTTAGCTTAATTGAGCATCGGATTCATAGCTATAGTTTGTAATTTATTTTGTTTAAATGCTTATTGTTTTCTTTCGTTGTTATCTTGCTTGGCATGGTGTTTTCTTATAAATTTCATAGGAATATTTTGTAGTTACGAGTGTATGCGGTTATATCAACTAGCATACTTTTTTATTTAGAGAAGCACACAATGATATTCACAGTATGGCAAAGCTATAATATACTGCTAAAGGTGTGATCTAACTAGAATTTAGGATTGGTTTAAAATTACAATGCTTGCAACGTAACTTATATTTTTTATTTCAATCAGCATCAAATTGCTGCCAAAGAGATCTCAATTTATTAATGATTTCCTCTCTACAGTGGGAAGCAAGTTGCTGACTGCAATGATAGACAACTTGCCGTCACTTGTTACAAAATTGAAACCGAACTATTTCTTGGATAATAACAAGTACAAGACGCTGGGTAGATAGTAAAACCTTTATTTTTAACTAATATTTCATGTTGCTAGTTGTTGCAGTTGTAATTGTTTCGCTGGATGGTGTAATATGCCATTTTTTTATATCATTTCGTTGGAAAATAATACATATTATTTGATGACCTAAATTGAAAGCGAGATATATTTTTGATTGGTTTTGTTTTGTGAGAACTTTTACTGCAAACCAAATTGCAGTTGTATGAGGATATAAAAGTTCATGCCTTCTTTTTCCACTAATCATATCATATTCGATGCAGTTGAAACCCTGCAACATCGCTTTTATAGCGCATAGTGCTCTTCGACCATTATGGTTTTTAGTTTAGCGCTGCTATATAGTAGATCTGTTTTCCTCGCTATATTCTACCACAACCACTAAGTCATAGTTTTTTTAGCATTCACTTTAGTGTTATTGATATAAAGGGTTGCATTATTTAGTTTTGTTTTAAACCAGTTAACGAAGTTAGGATAAATGCCTAATATTAAGGCATAAGTGTTCAATATGAATTTAAAAAAATCATCAAAGTCACTGAATTATGATTGCATAGACTGTGATATTCTTCCCTATTATATAAGATTAACAATATTTTCTTTTTTTTCTACAAATGATGGGAATGATAGGGAATGTGAATAAATTAACTTTAAATATTGGTTTAGTATCTAATGAAGCTTTTTTGCATCTTTGTTATTTTCTGTTACTATAGTCCTACATTGGTCCTCTATAACCTTTTAAGCCTTCCCTGCTATAGAATCATCGAGCGCTTTGACTGCACCAATTTGATTACCGTTTGGTGTGGATATTTATTTGCCATGGCATCTACACTCTGTAGTGGAGACATTTACTCTGGTTATTGTTTTCAAGGACACTTCACCTTCCAGTGTGATCTGCTTATGACCTTTGCATTGTTTGATTTACATGTTACTTTATTGGATATCTTTATCTTGTTTGTCTGTCGATTCCAATTGCTTTTTGATTGTATATGTTACATAGTGACTATTTTTAATATTTATTTGGCTAATCTTGCTAACATTCATATTTTTGTTGTTTTTGTCTTAATAGAAATTAAGTGAAATATTACCATCTTATCCTTTTTGAATACATATTCCTTAATGTTTAAACTAATTTAGAAGATGATGAAGATGTTTGTTCTAATTCTTTAGTGGGCATTCCTCTTCTTGACTTATGTTCTGTGAAGATGGACTGCTATTTTTATTCGGTTCATGTTCTATTAATTTGTGTAATTGGTATGCAAGAACTGTATTACTGCGCTTACTAAAAGCTTTAGAGATGGTCAAATATCTAGAAAGAATTCAACTTGAAGCCGGATACAAAGAAATTGAAAGTTATCTGTTCCAGTTAAACAAAGTGCTGCTTTCAGAAGCCAATATGTTAACATCAAAAACGTCCATGAAAGACTTTAAGAACACCTGCAGCGTTGTAAGAAAATCTCAAATTCATTGGAACTCAACTCAAGAATGAAGACCATTGCAAGACCAGCAGCATTGCCAGCAAGTCTCAATTTCATTATGTTGTATTAATAGTAGTGATGTATATTTATGAAAGATGACTTCAACTCATTTGGATTTTAGAGTCTTGGATAATGGACTTTGTAGTTACTTTATGTACTTGAGATACTTATATGATTTATAAAAAAATGATGAGAGTTTGAAAATTCTAATATATTGTTCTTCAGTTTTGTAGGTAATATGTTCTGAAATGAATTCTTTTATTAGTAATATGTATATAATTTGTTCATATATTACAACTGTAAAATAATACTTTTAATAAAATATATTACAACAGTTATAAACAGTTGTAATAAAGTTTTTTACAATGGTTAATTTATTACAACGATGGAAAATAGTTGTAAAATGTACATTTTACAATGGTGTCGCAATGGTGCAGAAAAGTTGTAAAAGATTTTAGTCTATCACAACTTCTTAATAGCGACGGTTGCCCCACCATTGTAAAAAGTCTTTTACAACTGTTTTGCACCATTGTAATAAGGTCAATTTGTTGTAGTGATGGACGGATACTACGCTGCTAAGCAGTTTCAGACGTGATCAGAAGCAATCATATTTTCATTTACTTTTAAATGACTGTTTAAAATTAAATGAAACAACACGGGAATTGAAAACAAAAAATAAATTGGAGTTAACTCCCACCTTTGTGGTATTTTATGATGTGATTAAATTCATGTAATTAAATTTAATTGTTGATAATTGGTTGATTGGATGCCTTGGATGCCTATTGCTGATTGAATGGTTGACGTTAATTATATTATTGTCGTTTAATATATTGAATTTAAATTATATGCTATTACAAAATATTATAATGATATGTGATGCATGAAGGAACAAGTTGGAGGGATCCAAATGGATTTCTCAAATATTCTGTATATTGTTTGTTTTTATATTGTTTATATATGAACTGTTCGAAACCCATTGATGTTAACACCTGTTTGATTGTTGAACGTTGAATTAAAATTCAATGTTGTTGTGATTTGAATCAATAGACAGTACTGATTAAGGGATTGGTAGCAAATGGCCTAAATCCACCTTTTTGTTAAAACGTTGATTTGCCATTAGGCGTGTAACAATTTGCAATTTTGACAATAAATAGCTATTTAATTAGAATATCAAAAATAGGAATTTTTGCAAACAATGGAATTTGATCACGAAACTTTAACCGATGCGTTCGTCTCGGAATTCGGGTCGACTTTTATGTCTGGAATTTCGCGAACGGAGTCCCTATAAAAAAATTACAGGCAAAATACGAAAAACAGATGGAAATAAATAAATGTAATAATATATATATATATATATATATATATATGTTTCCCTCCTTGATCAGCCCTCATTGGGCAAACCGGCCAAAGGGCGGTCGACCTCCCATAGGGAGGGTGTTGACCGCTTCGGGCCTGTAGTGCCCACTGATGGCTAGATTTTGAGGGGTAATTTCGTTATATTTTATAATACGAATGGACGGATGTTAATTAAAATAGATCTAATGGTCCAAGTCCAATTCCACTCTTATAAATAAAGGGTTAAGGACCCATTATTTTCCACACAAATCTGTGGGCAGCAGGGAAGCTTTGCCATTTTCCTCCTTCTCCAAACCTAATTTCTTAATTAAAATTATATTCTTATATTACAAATCAAATCCAAATCACGTAGGATTAAGAGGATTATCATATCCATTGGAAAAGAATGCAAACTAGCACTCAACAATAGATTCTCCCCTCTCTTCCTATTTTCTTACATCTCTACAGATCTGAAATTATCCTATTTTCAAATAAATTATAGATTTATAAGAATTTGGGAATTGTAGGCCTAAAGGGTTCAAACTTTGGATTTGGGTGCTTGTAGGTGAGTGAGAAATTTAAGAATACAGTTATAGTAACTTTTTTTTTGAATTAGATCTATAATTTTATGCCTATTTCTACCAGATCTGTTCATTAAATTGTTGTAATTAGACTGACACCCATTAGATCTGATTGTAAAAATTGTTAAAACTTGTGAATTGTAAATTGTGGTTATGCATAGTATTAAATGTAGGATTCTTAAACTTGTTTACACATATTCCTATAGTTATGTTGTAAAATATATTGCAGTTGTTGTTAAGCACTGTAGATCTGGAAATCAGTCCCATTAAACACCATTTAGATGTAGTTAAATTCCAGATCTCTAGTTCAGTGTTGAATACTAAATTATGTGAATTTGGGTAAAAAGATTTGATTGGTAAATTGTATGATTGTAATATTAAGATAAACATGCTTGTTTGTATTCAATATTGTTGGGTTTTGGCTAATCTATTGTAGATGTGTTGTTTTCCTTCTATTGAATAAAAAGGCATAATTTTGAAATCACAAGAGGTATGATAAAAAGATCAAAAAGGGAAAAGTGATGCAAATGTACGCACATACACACACACACGTATATATATATATATATATATATATATATATATATATATATATGTGAGTGTGTGTGTGTGTGTGTAAGTGTGTGAGCGCGTAATTTGCATCAACTATTCCAAATTATATATTTATATACATTTCTTGTGATTTGAAAATATGTCAATTCCAATAATTAGGCATAATTACAATGATTACAGCTAACGGTCTTTTTGTAAGACTTAGAACTTTTTGACAAGATCGAGTATAAAAAGGAATGTTTGTTTATCAATTAAACCAAATCGTTAAATTTAAAAGAATAACAAAAATAAAAATAAAAACTATGTTGATCGCACGAAAACACAAAATATAAATATATACATATTATCAGTCCAAATTAGCATAAAACAGTAAATTTTACATTGTATCGAATGTTTTAATGTTTGAATGATGTTCAATTATGGAATTATATATGTAAATGTAATCTTTGTTGAATTAATATATATGTGGTGACCATTGGTAGCGGTCAATATATTTAATTGCTATAAATATGACCACAAATCAATAAATAATAGTTATAGCCAACATTGATTGGGGAAAGTAAATATAATAGGAAAATCGCTATAATTCCTAAATTAATGAGGATAACTGTTGTACACCACAATTAGGAAATTTGAATTATAACTGCATTTGGACACGAGATTAAGTTTAACTTGTGGTTGAAGTCTGCTTGGAACCGACCGACAAATCAATCATCCATAGATGGTTAGCTTAATGTAAGGGGTCTAATGCATAAATGTAAATGTACTAAGGCACGAGGTTAAGCTCAACTTGTGGAAGAAGTCTGCCCGAAACCGACCGAAAAATCCAGCATCCATAAGTAGTCAACTTAATATGAGAGGCCTGGTGTATGAATATATATATATATATATATATATAACAGTCAACCAACAAATAAATAAATAAGAATAGAAATAGTATGTTCGGGTATAAGCAATAGACACTTCGGAACTGATAAAATAAGGATATCCAGAGTTAAGGGTTGCCTTAGGAAAAATATGACATTATGGCCATAAATGGCCATAAACTTATGGATAAGAAAGAAAGGGGATTTATGGGTATTGAACTGTCGTTTAAATACTACGCCCAACTAGCGAATATTTAAATAACTATCCTAGGGTAAATAGTATATAACTTTCCTTATTTACAATTAGTTAATACAGAACTTATAAATAAAAGTTAGAATTGGACTTAGTAGGTTAGTGATGTGAAACACTATTAACCATAGGAACTCGTGACGATAATTAATCGTTTGCGTATAGTATTTCCGTGGAGACTAAACGGGAATGACTTAATAATGCAGTCCACCTTATTCCAATAGGGAAAAGTATTAAAGGATAATGGGGTACATACCAATAACCTTCGCGTATATTCCGCTTCCTAGGTCTTAAGCGGCTGGGGTTGAAGAGTCCACCTGAGAATAGGTCGTTCAGTTTAGGGGTCTTAAATGACAGGTGTGTGTGGGCCTACTCAAACCTGGAAACTAAAACATTATATATGACTACCTATCCAACGGGAAGTAGTAAACGACTAAGGGGGTTTTCTAATAAGGTCAGCTAGATGGTATAGCGAATGTTAAAATACCATCTCTCACCTTATATGGGGTACGTGTATATGCACGAATGATGAAAGCCTTAGCTTGTAGGGCCCATAGCTAGTGCCCTTTAGATTATGTTAACGTCGAATCAGTTATTGAGAAATAATAAGTGACCATAATGAAAGTGTGTGTGTGTGTGTATATATATATACATACGCTCACACTCTGTAACTAGGGGTCTAACCTCGATTAAATAACCAACCATGTTTTGGTATAAAGGCTTCACCAATATATGCATAAATGATCTATCTCGGTATTATACTTTGGGAAGAGTAGTAAAGTCGTGCGTAAACATTTACAAGGTTAGGCTAGAATCACTAACCTTGGTAGGCATACATCTTGGGTTGAACCAAATGGGATACATCTGTGTATTGTAATATGTGTCGTACATTTCCTGTTCACCAAAATCTTGTTTTTCTACCCCCTCCTGATTACAATCACCCAGGTTTTCTAAGAATGTCAGGTTCTCACAGATGTTTAAGTTTGGCTTTCGATTCTCGTTCTCTCTCATGCTTGGTATTGGCAAAGTGACTTACTTTAAAAAGGTAGTTACTTGAGTTAATACTAGTTTATCCTATTTTCTTTCTGCTGTGACTTATCTTATCGTACTCTGATTATGCTCATGCTCATTTATTTGCAGGTACCAGATTTACACGCTCCATGCTTGGATGTGTTTGACTTTCGATTTTTGTCGAAATTTGGATGCAGAAAAGTGTGGGGTGTTACATTTGGTATAAAAGCATAGGTTAAACGATCATAGGAATTAGTTAAATTAGGACTCGTGAGAGAACATAATTCGATTTCATTTTTTGTTTTTCTTCGTCTTTCTTAATCGACTTAAATTTATTTCGATGACGAGTTAGGCGTGGGCCTAAAAATATAAAATGGGCTTTAAGCGATTAAGAGTTGAAATATTTTGAGTTCTGCTTTCTAGCCAATTCTGTCACACCCCAAAATACGTTGGTGATCTCGTTGTGAAGAGCATGAGGACGACATATGGTGCATTCCATTAATTCGAGTTTAGAGACTGGACGAAAATTTTACTACAACCGAGATAGTTGCGATTTCTGGTGTTTGGTTTCGTTGGTAGTTCCTGTTAAGACCATTTCTCGATCCAAAACGGGAAAAGTTCACGTTCGTGCATCGTATTTATTTCGGAAATATAATTACGAGGTATATCCATTCCTTACTTCGTTAAATTTCGAAATCTACCTTTGTTGAAATATTCATTTGAGTTCTTGGCCTTGTATTCGAAGGAATTTATTTTTAAAACTGTTAGAAAAATAAAATGGGTTTCAATGGTTTTGAATGACGGTTTTGGAAAATGGTTTTATAAAGATATGGTTTTCAAAATTTTAATCTATTCATGTTTCAAAATTATAGGGCTATTGTGTAATTCTAATAAATATAATCCGATTGTAGGAAAGATGAAATTAGAAATGACAAGGAATATGCCACTAAAATTTAAGAATAATAAATATCTATTGCTTGTGATTTTTATTATCCCTCTTCCTATATATATTGGATAATTTATTGAATTTATCACAATTAATCCTTAAGATTTTAAAGCTCCAACATTTTTGAACATGAAAAGATTTTTTCAGTTTGAAATATAAATTGGAATATAAATAATAATAATAATAGTACAATGGATTTTTAAATACGAAACTATTTGTAGTAGCCCGTAACTTCCCCAGTAAGGAAAGCCCGGATTACCTTGAGAACAACACACATCGAAACGCAGACAGAAGAACATTTCATTGTTTATTACAACAATTCCATCAGAATACAAGAATATACAGAGTATGAATAAATATTACACAAAAAATATCAGAGATATAAATTACATTTAAATACATCGCAGCAGAAAATAATACAAAACACAACTGAAAGTAATACGCGGATACAGAGCTTTCCGAGCATCGTTCCAGCTGTAAATCAGGATCCTGTGAATATAAATTTGCAAAACCAAAACTACTAGCAGCCCGTGTGGAAAATAGGGGCACCCAGAGTTTAGGTTAAAACAACAAACTCCAGGTCAGTCATGTGACTGGTGTGAGAACTAAAACGATTATTAATCTTTATTTTAAAGTTCGGTAAATCAAGGGACCACGCCGTATAACACGGAATGGGTTTCCTTCCAAGAATACCAGTGCATAAAACAAACAGCGCAATGCTAAATAAAGAAAAATGAAGCTATTATAAGACCCAGGTCCCATCACACAATGCAACGCAAGCCGGAGGATAGGGTTTTTACCTTATAATAGCCAAAGCATTCTTGATATGTTAAAACACATTATTTTGATATTATTATAAGTGTATAGTGTCACAATAATTTCAATCATAAATATCAATCATAGGCTGCATGAATGACCCATACCACTATGTCGCCATACTAGGTTCTACAAATAAAAACGCAATATCACGTACTGGAAATTGGATTTCCGTCATGAGTCGAGGCAAGGGGCAAGCTCCTCTCTGTTCGAGACACTCTAGCAAATGTCTCAGGACCCCACTATGATCCTTGGAATCGGTTGGGCCGGTCCTCTCTTACTTTTGAGGATTAGTTATTCCCGAACACACGTTTCCCGGTCCTAACAGACCTATAACCGAGGCGCCTCGCATTCCAACAACCGCACAGGTGAAAAGTATATAAATGTCAGCCAGTTTAAGCACTGACACCACCACTAGCTAGAAAGAAACGTCGTGCTCTCCCTGCAGTCACTATCCCGTTTTTGACTCATACCGAGGTGTGAGGCTTGCGAATTCACGCTATACACAAAGCTATGCCACACAGGTCGTGCTTTGATCATCAACCACAAGACTTTGCTTTTCAACAGAAGCCTTGATCATCTGCCACTTAGGCGTGCCACACAGGCAATTCATGCCATGCGACTGATGTCCATCGATATACAACCTCTGAGCTCGTACGTCTCAGAGAAGGGCGTTAAGCAAGAGAATAAATTCTCCCCGCCAAACAGATGTATATTTAATAGAGATCAATCAACACAGAATAAAATCCAATGTCAGACACACAGTCCATTTACAAGTTCGTTCTGGGTCTGAACGAAACCGGAGGCACTTTCCTCGCATATCCATCGATCTCCAAGTACGTCTGGACGATCACCAACTGATTCTCTCATCTTGGGTGTACAGCCCAATCAAGATCATCAGTTCACCCAAACGATGTGAAGACTTCCGGTCTTCAGCCACCGTCTTCATCTTCGACATATCGTCGAATCGGTTATTCAGAATGGGTATAAACCCGGCCTTTCTGAATAACCCGCGTATATAATAAACACGTGTTACACAAACACAACATACGCCTCATTCCAATTCAGAATATTCTTTTATTCAAAAATTCACATTCTTAGGGAAAGGTTCCCATTAATTTTATCAAAGATAAATTCTTATAAATTTATTCTTTAATCTTCCTTAGGATACCATTTCAAACCATATCATGGTTTTCCAAACTAGTCGGGATTAGCGAACCACACCGAAGTAATTATTTATTTTATTTCCCAATCTCAACCTATTCATCCCATGGAGCAAAACTGGTAATACTCCATATCTAACACCAAAGTGTTATTGGTAAATATTAATTACCATTTCACGTTCAAATCTAATTAAAGATTTAACTATCGCTTTGGAGAAAAACTGGTGGTACTCCATTCTCGATCACTTTTCAGATTTGATAATTTAAATTATCAATTCACATTTCAATCTATTTAAAGATTCACTAAAACTCCACTTAGTTTTAATCTTCTTAAAAATTAATATCCTGTCTTTAACTGGGTTAAAGAACCAAAGTCATCTAAAACACGGTTCACGATAAACCCAAAATCACTTTCAAATCCAATTCCAATTAAATATTATTTAATTGGTACACTTCATTAAATCTAAATAGAAAGATTTAATCTTTTCTCAACTGGGTTCAAGAACAGTATTAATGAAGACACCATTCGAGACAAACCCATTTTAAATACAAGGCTCTGAATAGAAAATATATCGGCTTATATTCAATATCAAATTCTACGACCAACAAATATCGTATTGGAAATAACGATATAAATATATCTTTCAAATTTCCACAACCATATCTGTATAATCACGAAATCCCTCAACGAAATATTCCGAAGATAATTTCGATTCAAATCCATTCCAATTCACGTATTGGAAATTTTGATTATTTTTAAAACCACTTTCCAGTTCAATTTATTTATTTCAAAAATAAATTGATTTTAATTCTAGTTCAAAACTAGTTCATTTCGATAAAAAAATATTTTTATCCTTTCAAATGTGGAATTTTTCATCCCAATTCTTTCCAATTCATATATTATGATTTTACACAAATTATTAATATTTTTAATAATTTTATCAAGGCCCGTACAGTAGATTTCCATCAACGGCCATCGAACTGCACTTACAGCGACCTTTTTCAAATTTGATTTGGACATAATTCCAAATCCAACCGTTAGATTTCAAATTTCTAATATTCATTGGAAAGCTCTTTTTGATACGAACCTAGGTTCTGGTTTTAGGAGAATCCGACGATCGGATCTCCCGTAATGTCCATTCGAAGTCAATGGTCGAAATTCAAAAACTGCCGCGGCACGGTGCGTTCTATTCAGGCCATTATATATATATATATATATAATATATATATATATATATATTATATTTCGTCGATTGCCTTTTAAAACGTATTTTATAAATCGTTTTAAATTCGTTTTCAAAACAATTTTAACTCTATATTCAATTTCAAATTAAAAAGGAATATTTCATATCATTACTATATAAATGATAATATTTTCAAAACGTTATATTTTGAAATCACTACCTTTTCTATATTCATTATAAAAACGAATATAATCAATATAAATATTGTTCACGTCAAAATAGCCCAACTCTAATCAACACGGCTTTATATATTTTAATAAATTCGTTATTCTATTCAACAAATGAATATTTATTTTATTCAACACATGAATCTATATTTCTTTCAACACATGACTAATCTCAACACATGAGTACTGTCAACACATGACTATTTTTATTATTTAATATATTTTATAAATTTATGGTATCTATCGTTTGATTTTTAATCAGACTCCAACCGTAAAGTAGTTTCTAATCTTAAATATGATAAAGATGTAAATTTTATTGTTAAAATATTTTACTCAACACCTTAATAGTTTCAACACATGAATAGTTTCAACACATGAATATTCTCAACACATGAGCATCGTCAACACATGACTATTTTTGTTATTCAACACATGAATCTATATTTTATAATATTCTTTATTTTCCCGATTGGAATGAGGCCCAATCAATTACCATATAATGTTAAGTATATGGATTCCATACCACACATGTATATAATAGCAATGATAAACAATCAACCATCATCCAAAGTGCACTACACAACTGCATAAGCATTAAATATAAATAATTAATGCTTACATAGTCTGTCGACCAATCAATCGACATACTATTAAATAATTGGGATTAGTGTACGCCGAATCTCATCCCAACACCCGTGTGGGGTTTCAATCCACAAACACTGAATATTATTTGTGCAGTTGGACGACGTGTAAAATTTATCGTCCCAATCAATGTCCTTCAAATAGGTGTACATAAACAAACCGTCCGGTTTGTAAATGAATATTTATTCACACTCACATTAAAAAATATATTTTTAACGATAATTAATTTATTTCAACACATGAATATTTATTTTCTATTTCACATCACCATCACAAACAAATTTCACAACACATCAAACAAGCATACAAGCCGTCCATGGTCTGTGGACGACGGGTGCTACTAAACACCGTCTACATCCTAGTATATATTTTTAACTAGCAAATAAGATTTAAAGTGAGAAATTCTCACAAAGGGTTCCACTCCGCCGTGCTTTGCTTTTGAACTGCTGAACCGTCTGGACCGGTTTGAAATTTCAATGCAGTTCTTTTCACGCTGTTCAAATAAAAATTATATTTTTATTGCTTCATTTCAATAAATAAAAATTCTATTTTTATTTCTACTTCATATATTTTTACAACGCTTCTTTCTATATAAAAATTATATTTTTATATTTCTATTTCATATATAAAGGTCGAATTTTCATTTCGCTAACCATATAATAATCGTATTTTTACTTCACTAAAAATCATATTTTTATTTCACTACATATATAAAAGTTCAAATCTTTATATTCTCTATTATATAAAAATCAGATTTTTAATTCTTCTACTTTATAAAAATCATATCTTTGGTAAATTCAAAAAAAAAAATCATGTCTTCATTTAATAAAAGATTATATTTTTCTTTCGATGAAAACAATATAAAGATCGAATTTTTATTGCCACTTCATATATATAAAAATCGAATTTTTACTCTGCTAATGAATATATAAAAATCATATTTTTACTTTGCTAATGGATATATAAAAATCATATTTTTACTTTGCTAATGAATATATAAAAATCATATCTTTATGATTCGTTCATACGATAAAAATCTATTCTTTACATTAATAAAAATTGTTTCTTTTTCTATTTAAAAACTCAAACTTTCCTATTACAAAAATTCAAACTTTTATATTATAAAAATTCAGTCTTTTCTATTATAAAAATATATAAATAAAAATCTAATTTTTATTTTAAAACCATTTCATGATAAAGATAAATAAAACTGAATTTTTTTATATTCCTAAAACTAATTACTTTAATAAATTAAAATAAATATAAAAACTCACATAGGGAGCGCAAGAAAATGGAGAGCGGCTTTGGTCTGCGGGTTCAGCGCACAGATCCTGAAAGTGACAAGCTGGAGGTGGCTCCAGGAATGGCGAAGGCTGCGAACTGAAATGGAGAAGGGGAAAATCGTGTTGACTGGCGAAGGGGGAGGGGGTTCCACTGTTGGCGGCGGAGCTGGATGGTGGGCCGGAGGCGACACCGGGGTCTGAGGGGGGTGGCGCGACTGAGATGGAAGAGGGAGAAGGCGGAGCATGGGGGGTCGCGATTTGGTTTAACAGCAGAGGGGGAGGGCGTGGAGGAAGAAGAAGGGGCTAGGGAGGAGCGACGGAGGTGGTGGGCCCGTTCAGGGCGGCGGCGCACCAGGGGGGAGCGCGGCTCCTTCCCCTCCCTTTTTTATTTATTTTCTAAGTCGATTCTGAAAATTCAAGGGGGGTTGAGGGTATAAGGAGAGAGTGAGAGTTTTTATTTTAATTTTATTTTAATTATTTAATTTCGAAAAGGTACTTTTTATTTCAACCTCGAAACGGGACCCACCGCTTGTCGTCTATAGCTAATTACCCCCATTCCGAACACAATGGGATATGTATCGTATGCTGATTCGATCGTTTCGATCGGTTTCCGTCAAAATCCAAATATAAATCTATATATTGAATTTGAACGCACATTTCAATCTACCGGGGCCACATATTAACTCTAAAAATTCCCGAAAAATATTTTCTAGCTTCGTATTGACGATACGGTTCTAACAAAACTAATTTCATCAGATTCTGAGACCGTTTGAAAAATGGCCATTTTCCAGTCGATTAAAATCAACTGAAACTGGTCAAACACGTTTTCCTTTGCCACGCTCACATATTGATTCGAAAAATTACGAATTTTGGAATCTAGCAATAACTTGACTTCACGGATCCAACAAAAGTGGTTTTGTCAAAAACCGAGGTCGTTTGCAAAATTTCCATTTTAAGGGCCAGAATTCCATAGCGACTATTCTGATATTTCAACTGGACATAACTTTTGATTCCCGCTATGAAATTTCAATTTTTCGGATTCGTTGGAAAGATATTCTCAATTAGATTCAAATATTTTTGGTTTCACTAAAATCCGGTTTATTTTGCACCTGGTACATTCATTTGAAATTTGAAATCGAATTATCGAACTACCGCACCTTTTTCAATTCGTTTTATAATTATAAATAAAATATTTATATTCTAACGACGATTCGAATAAATATATACTTCTAATTCTATTCAGAATAAATTTCTCATCGATATTATTTAAAATAATTCATTTTAAAAATTCAAAATTCGCTAAAATTGCCAAAATAAATTTTTTAAATTGGCTCGCATTTCCGGGTTGTTACACCGTTAGATTATAATAAATTCCATTTTTGGAAAAGTTTTAATTTTTCTTCGAAAAGGCTAAGAAAAATCCTTCATCTTGATTTTTGGGGTATTTGATTTCGTGAATCTTCTGTTTGTTGTCAACCAGGTAAGAGGAACATCCGGTTTAATTTATATTACGGATTTCTTGCTGAATTATTTTTGGAATTCGTTCATTCGTTGTGTAGTTGCAACATCGTTGTTGAGACTATAAATCCTTGGAGTTGGTTCAGAGTTTATCTGCGTTCTTTAAAATACCACGGTGGTGATTATAATTATTTTTCGGATCGCGTCAAATCTTAAAAGACAACTAGGGCGATTAATATTTTAATCCGGCCCAATAAGACCGAGTTTCAACCTTTGTTCAAAGCCCATTTGGTAGTTGACCTTTTAGTGTTATGCTAGGACGGTCAACTGGAGGATGAGGTTTGGTACAACTTGGACCTTGGACTCAACCATAAAAGATGCGTCTAAATTACTCCCTTAACTTCCTTCTTTCTTCCTTTCTTCCTCATCTAGCCGAACCATATCTCTATCTTTCTTCTCTTTCTTTGTTGCCACCTCGTCTCCTCTTTTTCCGCGATTGTTTGCGCATTATATCTTGCCTCACTAGTACTCCAAGATCTAATTTCTTCTCTCTGATCATTTCTTAGTTCATAATACCTAATTGCGTTATCCGATCTTACTCATACCATTTAAGTCTCATCCTTAGAGAAAGATCATTTGATTAGATTGGAATGATCAAAAAGGCCCCACTGTTTAGGGCTAATTTTTTTTCGAGATTGGACTTGCATCGGCCAGTTGCTTTGATATCTTAGAATAAGGTTTGTTGTTTGTTCTATACCTTCCTTTGATATACCTTGTTAAAATAGGTTCTTTCAAAGGCGATCATCGTTTCAGAGATGAAGATTAAGCTACCTTGGATGGTCCTTCTGGGGAGAATCTCGAAAAGATTTTAGAGGAATCCGTGTCTTATGCGGACTTATGTGGTCTTTTGTTTGACCGGCTTTGGAAATTTTGCAGCAAGTCGCTTTTCTTAATGTCGGATTTTGGGTTCTGGAATCTATGTTCAAACTGCCCATGTAGACGTGTGGCTCATTTAGCACATCGTTATATAAATAGGAAATTATAACTAGGTTTGTCTCATGATGCTGGAATTTAATCCTTTGCTTCATCGGTGGCGTAATCGTCATTTAGTACCGCATCATATTCGGTTCAGCTTGTGTTCTTGTGTGTTATCTCGTGGAGTTACTCTTTGTAAATTTACCTATCCATTTTGTCTTTATACAATATTTGGTGGATTTCCACGAGAAGCAATTTTGTGGTAGGTTTCTTTTATCATCGCAAACTCTCTCTTAGAAGAGATGGTGATGTGAGGACCTCCAACAACACCAGTAGTGTTTGTAACATGGGATAAGCATTTTGCTACCATGATATTGTTAATTAAAGATCATAAAAATTGGTTTAATCTCCAGCCGTAGAGGCAAAACATCTCGTGGTTTATAGCCACTGTTTTGGGAGTTTCAGTGTTGTTGTTTTGTCGTCGTCTTTGTTGTTTTCCCCTTTCCAGCACCGGGTTTTTGGCTTTGTGGTGATTCGTGCGTGTTACTATTAGTGTTGTTTAAATCGCACGACATAGGTTAATGAGATTTCTATGTTTGGAGATATTTATGTCATTCGTGCATGCCTGTTTGAATGAAATTTCATTTTTTTAATCTAAACTAATAGTGGTTCTAGGGCTGGAAAGAATAGAATTCTGTGTTGGATAAATTTTATTAAAGGACCAGTTCGATGTCATGGGTATATAAATAAATAAATCATCGTTCCTTATTAAAGCTAAAATTTATTTTGGTCTTTTGTGTGATTTCAGTTTTTGCATTTTACGTAACTGACTTCCTTTTTCGCCAAATGTGACTTGAATCATTTAAGTTTCCACAAAATACATTTTTGAAGTTTTTGGAAAACATTGTTTGGAAAAAAATAAACTGAATTACTTTTTGTTTTCTCGGTTTGTGTGAAAACGAAAAATTTGGATATGGCAAATTGTGCATATTTAACGTCTACTTTATATTAAGGTAGATGATTTGAATGGCGCAAAGTGCACATTACCAAATTTTTGATTTTTCGTGCGAACCTCTTATGGAAAGTAAAGCGGTATTGAAAAGCAATTTTCAAAGTAAACGTAAGGAGCTTTAAAGCGGAATTTTTTTTTAATGAAAAATTTCAATTTTTGGTCACATGAATAGCATAAGGAAGATTTTTGGATGCTTTGTGTGTGCATTTTAGCAGTGCAATAGGACCAATGATACGATAAAAACGTTAACAATAACAAGCAAAAGACTTCTTTAGCCTTGAAAACATTATTTTCATACCTTGTTAACGATGCATGTGAGCTATAAATTTACTCATTTTACATTTTAGAGTTTGTTTTAAGCCTTCTTTACAGTCTACAAATGAAATTTTTTGGAGTATTTTGGATAACGGAGGTAAAATTCCACTATAGGATGGGAAATGGAATATTTTTAAGCAGGAAAAATGTTAAAGTTCTTCGCTTCGATTTCCTTTTTCCGGTTTAGGAGAAATTAAATAGGAACCGATTAGATTCCGTAACGTTTTGGATGATAGGGTTTGGATGAAAAATTGGTTGCTTCACACTTCTATTCATAGTTGTGTGCGGGTTATGTGTGAAAACCCCAAACCCCGTACTAACGACGGCAAGGGTAATCTTTGGAATATAACACATAAACAGAAAACAGTAGAGCAGAATTAAATAAATACACCAGATAATGAATAAATAATACACTGGATAAATATAATCATCAGAGTTACACAGTATACAGGATCATACTTAGTACAAATACAGTTCAGCTATACATAAATGTCTAAAGCGGAAAACAAACATAATATGTACAATATGAGCTGAACAACATAAAAAGAGATAAATGATAGAATCTATCTTCAGCTCCAGCTATCCAGAAAGAGTCTGATAAAACCTGAATACAAGGCTGCCCATGTAGAAAAAAGGGCACCTGAGTTTGCAAGTGAAACAAACTACGAGTCAGTCATAGGACTGGTATGAGAAACCTACTTAACACACTATACTAATTGGCTAATCATAGGACCACGCCACTTTTGGCGAATGGGTTTACTCCATTGGATTGCCAGTGCTTTAAAACAAGTAAATTTTGTAAATATCGCAATGCTTTTTATAAAAATGAAGCCATTATAAGACTCAGTTCTCATCACACAATGCAACGCAAATCGTAGGATAGAGTTTTATCTTATAATGGCCAAAAATGCTTGATACGAACAAAAAAAAGCATTTGATATTATTACTAGTGTTTATACGTTTCAAAAACAATTTCAAATCATAAGTATCAATCATAGACAACATTAATGCCCCATACCACTATGTCGCCATATATAGGTATACAATCAAAACCGCACAGTCACGTATTTGGAAATTGGATTTCCGTCCTGAATCAAGGCAAAAGATAGTCCTTACCGAATTCGAGATTGTCTAGCCCGAGTCTCAGGGCAAGTACTCAGTCAAACCCTTGGATCGTCAGGGCCGGTCCACCGATGTGGATTAAAATGCCTGAACATTGCGTTTCCCCGCCCTTTGGGGCGTAAATGAGCCAACGAATGACTCCATCGGTCCCGTATCGACCGATATATCCGAGGCGCCTCGCAACAGCAGCAACCACATAGGTGAAAATAATATAAATGTCAGCCAGTTCAAGCACTGACACCACCTCTAGCTAGAAGGAAACGCATGCCCTCCTTGAGGTCCTCTCCCATTTCTGGTTCATACCGGGGTGTGAGGCTCGCGAATTAACGTTATACACAAAGCTACGCCACACAGGCGGTGCTTTGATCATCACCATAAGACTTTGCTTTTCAACAGAAGCCTTGATCACTGCATCTTAGCATGCCACACAGGCAATTCACACCATGCAACTGATGGCTATCAATCACACAGAATGAATTCCAATGTCAGACACACAGTCCATTTTCAAGTCCGTTCTGGGTCTGAACAAAACCAGAGGCACTATATACCTCGCATACCCATCGATCTCCACGCACGTCTGGACGATCACCACTTATTATACATATTTCGGGATTCCTCCCAATCAGGATATCAGTTACCATCCAAATGAGGTGAAGATCTCCGGTCTTCAACCACCGTCTTCATCTTCGACTTCTTATCGTCGATTCAGTTATTCAGAATGGGATAAACCTGGTCTTTCTGAGCAACTCGCGTATATAATAGACAAGTGCTACACAAACAAAACATACGCATCATTCCAATTCATCAGTCACTAACCGTAAATCAGTAAGAGAACGATTTCCCAAATATTAACCCCAAAGGCCGAAACCAACATTAGATCAAAACCCAAGAAACCATTCGACTTAGCTAAACTTCAGTTAGTTTCTAAATTTCACATTCCATATCGTTTATAGTATTTTATAGCGATTTATCGCTATTTTTATTTATTTAAAAATAGCCAATTTATCCAAATGACGCTTCAGGCCATAACGCGGCCGTGACGCTGTTTTTCTTCAGATTTGATTTACACATATCTGAAAAATCTAACTGTTGGATCTTTACAAATTTTATATCATTAGAAAGATCTTTTCAAAACGAATCCAACGGTTCCAGTTTTGGGAAAATCCGACGGTCGGATCTCCCGTCACACTCGTTTGAAGTTTCGATTTCAAAATACGAACTGCAGCGTCGTTATTCGATTTAATTTAATTATATATATATAATCGATTCTGGCGCTGTTTTTCTTCAGATTTGAATTAAACATTCCAGACAATACAACCATTGGATCTTACAAAGTTGGTGTCGTTGGAAAGATATTTCCAAGGCGAACCCAACGGTTTCGGTTTCGGGAAAATCCGGTGGTCGGATCTCCCGCACTAATCGTTTGAAATCACGGTTTCAAAACACGAACTGCAGCTTCGTTATTCGATATATTTCAATTCTATTATAGGTATATATATATAATCGATTCTTCGATTTCGAAACTATATTCTTTTCATACATTTGATAAAAATGATATTTTTATCCACCCGACATTTATTTCAACACTTCACTATTTTTAACAATTCATGTATATAATAAAAATGTGATTTTTATTGCAAAATAATTTATTTCAAAACACGACTATTTTATATAGTTCATATAGATGATAAAAATATGATTTTTATTATAAAACAATTTATTTCAAAACACGACTATTTTATATAGTTCATATAGATGATAAAAATATGATTTTTATTATAAAACAATTTACTTCAAACACGAATACCATTCAGCTCATGAATTTCTGTTCAACGAATGAATTTCTATTCAATACATGAATGTTTTTCTATTCAACATACGAATATAGTTTCAACACATGAAAATAATTCTAACACACGAATATTATTCAAAATTTCGGCAGCATAACGACAGGGTAGTTAAAACCGGGGCCGTCCCTAGTACGGCTCCTCGCTCTACCTTAAAGCCTCGCAGCTTTTGACAATGGGGATTTCATGCATCTAGTTCGCACGCAGGCGGCATGTTTATTTTTTTCCATTTCCACAAACTAATCCTATGTGGTTTCAACCAAATAATTCTCAACCACAAACGGGTATTTTTCAACCACAATCAATCAATTTCAACCACAAACAATTCTAATCAACCATTCGCTATCAACCAATTTTCACATTAATCACAACCAATAAATATCGTCCATGGTTTGTGGACGAGGGGCGTATATATATATATTTATATATGTAAATTTCACTTCTATTCAACACATATATAATTTTTACGACGCATATATAACTTATACACCGAACGTACAATTTATACAATGCTTATACATGTGGTGTACAATGCTTATATAACCCATACATCGACTATATAATTTATACATCGTCGTTTTCCATATCTTTTATAGTTTTGAAATCTCACTTTGTGTTCCACTCCACCAAAAATAGCAGAAGGCTCAGAAAAATATGCGGTCTCTTCTAGAATGTAGAAGGCGTCCACACGAGTCCACTGTCTCTCTTGTTTCACTGAATTTCGTCAACAAACGAAAAAGATATGATTTTTATAGTGAAATCAAAAACTGTAGCGCTTTAAACTGCTATTAAATAGTTTAAAATAGTTTCAGTCCTACCTCAGCAGTTTCGTTCAAAACTAGGTTTCGATTTTACTCAAAATCCGTGAAGCTTGAAGAGGATCGGGCTATGCAGTGTCCAAGAGGGAGGAGATGCGCTTAGGCGCAGGGGAAGTGGGCCCACTCGGTAGCGCCAGCAGTCGGCTGAAAGCCCTGGCCTTCTCGAGCTCGATTCGAGCTCTACAGGCCACGAAAAAAAATCCAAACTTCATATGGATGTGAAGCTCGTTGATAGCACTACAAAAATCTCCAAAGGAGCATGGTGTTTTATTGCGTGTAGGAGGAGGAATCGGAGGGGGAAGTTTTGAAGCTAAACCGCCGTTCGTCGAGAGGAAGATCGGGGAGAGAGAAAGGATCTTTGACCAATGATATTTTTTTATTAATTTATATATTTTTAAATTTCGAAAATACCCTCTTTCACCCACGAACCTCAATTCAAGCCCAACGATTGTCGTCCCCAGCGTTTTACCCCCATTTCGAACACAATGGGATATGTTTTGTAGGCCCATTCGACCGTTTCAGTCAGTTTTCCTTCAAATTAAAATATAAAACATTAAATATTTAATTTGAACGTACATTTCAATTCGCCGGGGCCTCATACTGATTCTAAAAATTCCAAAAAAATATTTTCTAGCTTCTATTGATGACACAGTCCCAACAAAACTAGTTTCTTCGAATTCTGTGGCCGATTGAAAAATGGCCCTTTTCTGGTCGATCAAATTTAATAGAAATCGACCAAACACATTTTCCTTTGCCATGCTCACATACTAGGTTCAAAAATTATGAAATTTGAAACCTAGCAATAATTTGACATCCCGGATCCAACAAAAGTGGTTTCATCGAATTCCAAGGTCGTTTGCAAAATGGCCATTTTCACGGGCTATATAAACTCTATAGCGACCTTTCTGAAAATTCATTTGGCCATAACTTTTGCTTCCTGCTATGAAACTTTGATTTTTCAGATTTTTTAGAAAGATATTCACTAACAGATTTAAATATTTTTGGTTTCACTCAAATCCGTTTTATTGTGCACCCGGTACAGTCAGTCAAAATTTGAATTCAATTTTTGAAACTACCGCGCCATTTCAGGCCTTGTTTATAATTAGAAATAATTATATTTATTTTCAACCATCGATTCAAACTCACTTTTCATCGTTATTATTTAAAATATTTATTTTAAATATTTAAAATCCACTAAAATAGGCAATTTAAAAATTTTAAATTGGTTCTGGTTTTCCGGGTCATTACAATCTCCCCCACTTAAAACTTTTCGTCCCCGAAAAGGAACAAAGTCGAAAGTGGTTTGATTAATCAACTCTACTTCCGATCTGGCTTCCATTCTCTAACTTTTCAGTTTCTGAGAATTTTCAAATTCTTCAAAAATTTGGCTAACACCTGGAATTTTTGAAAATTTTCGCTATAACCTCCTTTGTACTGGGAGGGGTTTGGAAATTTATTGGGCCATATTAGGTACCCAATAAATCCTATAAAGCATACACATATTTATAGTGATATATTCTGGTGTTTACCGGGGAGCGTGTATAGATAATAACTCCCGAGAATAAATTCTCGTCACCGTGTCAAAGCCTGAGGGAGTGTGTATTTTTAATTGCTCCAGAGAATAAATTCTCGTCACTTCGTCCCATGTGGGAAATAAATAATCCATGTGCCGTATCTAATAATTAGAGAGACATGATTATTGTCGACTCCAAACCCATGTGGTTTTTTTTTAATTTGGAAATTTATCGTTACAATTTTATATGGTCCATATCAGTCATCAGTTTAACCTATAAAATATAGTCATCGCCATACAAGCCTATCTCTCATATGGTAAATCTTCAACCTCATCACACAAGCTCCAAATGCTTATGTGGTATATGATGAAGTATGCCTATCTTCAAGAAGTATGCCATGTAGCGTAGTTCAAAATTAATTGTTACTATCCTATAGCGACGTTTATTAGTACACACAAAACAACCAGCACTCCGCATCCAGTGGCATTCACAGGAGTTGATATAATTATAAAAGTGCGCATCCAACTCATTAAGGTTTACCTATTTGTCGGGCACGCAAATAAATTCTTTACTCAACAGCTAATCCATTTACCTGTTCAAACATATATAATGCACATGTATATATTTCTATCTATCTTTAAATCAGTTCAATATGTGGTTTAATCGAATAAATTCTACCATTCATTCTCTTATTGTATAATTAACTATCGTTCTAATAATTAATTAGCCATATCTACTATTACACAACACAAACAACAATCAATTTTATTTTTAACTTTTCAAAACCATACTAATTAATTCAAACACTCTTTAAAAACCATTCAGACTATAGAATTAAAAGTTTACATCCATGAAAAGAAAATAATAACAAAGTAGAGAACAAAATGGTAATGCAAGGTATGGTAAATGTACCTTGCACCGGAGTCAATCAGAGATATCCACTCGACACTTAGGATAGGCTTTCTAAATGCTCTCCTCAGTTTCCCAAGTATAATCTCGCAGATCTCCACTCCATTGCACTTTGACTAAGTGAACCTTCTTGTTTCTCAGTTCTTTGGTTTCTTTGCCGATAATCTTTAGGGACTCTCTTCTTACAGCCGATTCTGCAGTAATTTCAATATCCTATTGCGCTGTTTTTCCACGATCAAGTCTGGATCATGAACGTGCTTTCGAAGTTGAGATATGTGAAATACATCATGCACTCCAGGCAACCAATCATGCAATTTAACTCTATAAGCGAGGGTTGTTCAAGTATAGGGAATGGACCGATAAATCTGGGCGACAACTTCCCAGTTTTGCCAAATCGAATCACTCCTCTCATCGGAGAAACCTTTATATACACATAATCACCAACAGAAAAAGCCAAATCCCTTCTTCTCGAATCATCATAGCTCTTCTGTCGGCTTTGAGCAGCGAGTAATCGTTTCTTAACGAAATCGACTTTGTCGGCTGCTTCACGGATCACATCAGGTCCCAATACAAGTCTATTACCGGGCTCGATCCAACAAGCAGGAGATCGGCACAGTCTACCATACAATGCTTCGAATGGTGACATTGTCAGGCTCGCCTGGTAGCTGTTACTGTATGAGAATTCAGCTAAATGCAAATGGCCTTCCCATGATCCACCAAAGTCAAGAACACAAGCCCGCAATAAATCTTCGAGTATACGATTCACCCTCTTAGTCTGACCATCTGTTTGAGGATGATAGGCGGTGCTTAGATTCAGCTTTGTTCCAAATTCTACTTGAAATGCCTCCCAGAATTTGCTACTAAATATTGGATCTCTATCACTAACTATACTGATCGGCACTCTGTGTAGTCTAACAACTTCCTTGAAATATATCTGCGCCAGACTCTGAGCAGTTCTGTTCGATCTGACAGGTATGAAATGGGCGGTCTTCGTGAAGCGATATACGATCACCCAAATACTGTCATTTCCTTTTCTGGTTTTGGGCAAACCATCTATGAAGTCCATGGAAATATGTTCCCACTTCCAACTTGAAACGTCCAGCGATTGCAACAATCCAGCCAGTTTCTGTTGGTCGCTTTTGACTAGCTGGCAAGTAGGGCATCGACTAACATATATTGAAACGTCCCTTTTCATAGCCTTCCACCAGAATGTTCGCTTGAGATCGTTATACATTTTGGCCACACCTGGATGGATACTCAGCTTGGACTTGTGACACTCGTCCAACACTTCCCTTTTTAACTCGGGGATGTCGGGAACACAAATCCTTCCTCTCAATCTAAGAGTCCCCTCGTTATCTATTTGAAAACATGAGGGTTTGCCTTTCTGAATCCTTTTGATCATATCCTTAGTAAAATTATCGTCCTTCTGAAGAATAGATATTTTGTCAATCAAGGAAGTCATAAGAATAAAACTAGTGATCATTACATTCTTTCAGCTTAACGCATCGGCCACGACATTGGCTTTCCCTGGAGTGTATAGAATCTCAAAATCGTATGCTGCAAGGAACTCTAGCCAACGTTGCTGCCTTAGATTCAAGTATTTCTGGGTGAACAGATACTTTAACGACTGGTGATCTGTAAACAGTTCAAATTTCTCACCTAGAAGATAGTGTCTCCAGATTTTCAAAGCAAATACGATGGCCAACAACTCAAGATCATGAGTGACGTAGTTCTTTTCATGTGGCTTCAGCTGACAGCTAGCATAAGCGACCACTTGACCTCTTTGCATTAGTACTGCACCAAGGCCTTCTCTAGAGGCATCCGTCCAGACTTTTAAATCCTGATTGCCGTCGATAATCATTAACACTGGAGCCGTTGTTAATCTTAACTTTAGCTCCTCAAAAGCCTCCTCACATTCTGGAGTCCACTTGAATTTTGAGTGCTTCTTTGTAAGCTTTGTTAAGTGACCAGATATCTTCGAAAAGTCTTTAACGAACTTCCGATAATAACTAGCCATTCTGAGAAAACTTCGGACTTCTGTGGGAGTACTGGGTTGTTTCCAATTTTGAATAGCTATGATTTTACTTGGATCAATAGCAATTCCTTCTTTCGATACGACGTGGCCAAGAAACTTCACTTCATCTTGCCAGAATATACATTTGGATAGTTTAGCTTTCAATACATTCTTTCTCAGAATTTCTAGAACTTGCTCCAGATGTTTTTCATGTTCGGCCTTTGACTTAGAGAAGATTAGAATATCGTCAATAAAGACCATAACAAACTTATTCAAGACTCCTCTGAACACTCGATTCATTAAATCGACGAAGTAAGCTGGAACGTTACACAGGCCGAGCGGCATTACTAACCATTCATAGAATAAGTCTGGACCTCTGAATGATGTCATAGGAATACACTCTTCGGCAATACGAAGCTGATGGAAGCCTGTAGCTAGGTCCATCCATGAAAATACTTGTGCTCCATTCATGAAAATACTTGTGCTCCATTCAGACGATCCAATAAATCATAAGTCCACGGCAATGGTTATTTTTTATTTATTGTCTGCTTATTCAAGTCACGATAATCCACACATAGTCGCAGAGTACCGTCAGACTTTGGGACAAACCCCACTGCTACTCCCCAATCAGAGAAACTAGGCCTGATCAGACCCTTCCATACAAGTTGTCGAGTTTGATTGTCTAGTTCTTCTTTCTCCTTTAGAGTCATTCTCCGAATAGCGTGCACTACTGGCCTTGCATTCGGAATTAAAGCAATTTTGAAATCAATTTCTCTCTGCGGAGGTAAGCTGACAACTTCTTCGAACACATCTGCATATTTCTTGACGACAGGAATATATTTTATGAGGTCGCGAATATTCTCTGTGAATACAGAGATATTTTCTATTTGAGCAGGAGAAACATCTAAAGTTTCCCAAAAGTCTTTTCTATTAGAATTCTGACATTCACAGGGAATGGTTATATAATCACCTGATTTAATCTTCGCATTAACGACTCTGTCGGCGCATTTAACCTCAGCTTCATATTTGGTCAACTAGTCTAACCCCAAGATAAGATCAAAATCTGTAAAATTCATCATGACCGCGGTGGTCGGGAACCAATAACAAGAAAAAGAAACCAGCACCCCACAAACACAACTGAGATCGAGGGAACCCCCAACCGGATTATGGACAGTCATTAGTTCTTTGAGCTTCTTCAAATCCAGATCCAGTTTCTTAACCGCATTCTTTGCAACAAAGCATCGCGACGCGCCAGTGTCAAACAATACTTTAACTGGAATATCTTTGACAGTTAGCGTGCCTTCTAAAACATCTGGCCTTCCCTGACTAGCTGAGGGCTCAGAAGTTTCTGCTACTTCATTTATATGTACCGCTTCATATTTCTTTGATAGTTGACATTCCCGTGCAATATGACCTGCTTGGTGACACTTATGGCATTTCCTTTCATCATGAGATTTCTTCTTCTTCTTTGTAGGTTTGCAATTCCTGGTCAAATGCCCTTGTTTCTTGCAGTTAGAGCATGTGGCAGTTGTTGCTGGTTCTTTCCAGATATGGCCCTTTTCCGATTGACTTTAGGCTTCTTACTCACCTCAGACATCGTACTGGCCTCAGGACGATCAGTTTCGGACTCACCTTTATTACTAGAATTGGCTTCCTCTTCGTGATGCAACATACCTTTCTTGTCGAGATCCTCATACTGGTAAGCCATGTATATCATTTCAGAGGAAGGAAGCTTCACATTCCTCATCACACTATTCTGATATTTTCTTTGCAGGCCATGAATAAACCTCAGATTCTTCCTCTTTGGATCTTGAATCAGATGAGGGGCAAAATGAGAGAGTTCATTGAATTTCTTATGATATTCTGGAATCGTCATAGCTCCTTGTATCAAATAAGTGAATTCATCACATAACCGCTCAGTTGCTTCAGGAGGAGTAAATCTTTCTAGGAAAATCACTTTGAATCTATCCCAGGTGATATCATCTTCTGGATTATCCATAATAATCGAATCCCACCAGAACAAAGCTTCTTCTTTGAGTGCCCAAGATGCCAGTAATCTTTTCTGATCATCTCTCAACTTTAAACCTTCAAAGATTTTCTCAGCAGAACGAATCCAAGCTTGTGTTTCCATAATGGACTCTTTGCCTAAGAATGGAGATCCACCCAGATTTCGAAATCTCTTGAATAGAACTTCTATATCTGATTCTAGCTGCGGGAGCACAACTGGCTCATTAGCTTGTCGAGCCATAAGATTATTTCTTCTGTTCCTGTCGCTCATTTTCTAGAGCGTCTGCAATTAGCAGACAAAGTCTCAAGTCAATAGAAAAGATATTTCAAAACATAGAGACAAATACTTCAAATGTAAATGTGTCTACTGGGGTGTATTTCATTCTGCTACACTCATACTAGGATATTACTGATCCTATCTGTAATGAGTTACTCGTCCTAGAACTCTACTGGTTCTATTTCTGACGAGTTCGTTAATATGTTATATTCCAGCACTAAGCTTAACCAAAGCTCTGATACCATGATGCGACAACCCCAAACCCCGTACTAACGACGGCAAGGGTAATCTTTGGAATATAACACATAAACAGAAAACAGCAGAGCAGAATTAAATAAATACACCAGATAATGAATAAATAATACACTGGATAAATATAATCATCAGAGTTACACAGTATACAGGATCATACTTAGTACAAATACAGTTCAGTTATACATAAATGTCTACAGCGGAAAACAAACATAATATGTACAATAGGAGCTGAACAACATATAAAGAGATAAATGATAGAATCCATCTTCAGCTCCAGCTATCCAGAAAGAGCCTGATAAAACCTGAATACAAGGCTACCCGTGTAGAAAAAGGGGCACCCGAGTTTGCAAGTGAAACAAACTACGAGTCAGTCATGGGACTGGTATGAGAAATCTACTTAACACAATATACAATTGGCTAATCGTAGGACCACGCCACTTTCGCGCAACGGGTTTACTCCATTGGATTGCCAGTGCTTTAAAACAAGTAAATCTTTTAAACATCGCAATGCTTTTTATAAAAATGAAGCCATTATAAGACTCAGTTCCCATCACACAATGCAACGCAAACCGGAGGATAGAGTTTTACCTTATAATGGCCAAAATATGCTTGATACGAATAAAACAAAAGCATTTGATATTATTACTAGTGTTTATACGTTTCAAAAACAATTTCAAATCATAAGTATCAATCATAGACGACATTAATGCCCCGTACCACTATGTCGCCATATATAGGTATACAATCAAAACCGCACAGTCACGTATTTGGAAATTGGATTTCCGTCCTGAACCAAGGAAAAAGATAGTCCTTACCGAATTCGAGACTGTCTAGCCCAAGTCTCATGTCAAGTACTTAGTCAAACCCTTGGATCGTCAGGGCCGGTCCACCGATGCGGATTAAAATGCCTGAACACTGCGTTTCCCGGCCCTTTAGGGCATAAATGAGCCAACGAATGACTCCATCGGTCCCGGATCGACCGATATATCCGAGGCGACTCGCAACAGCAACAACCACATAGGTGAAAATAATATAAATGTCAGCCAATTCAAGCATTGACACCACCTCTAGCTAGAAGGAAACATATGCCCTCTCTGAGGTCCTCTCCCGTTTCTGGTTCATACCGGGGTGTGAGGCTCACGAATCCACGTTATACACAAAGCTACGCCACACAGGCGGTGCTTTGATCATCACCACAAGACTTTGCTTTTCAACAGAAGCCTTGATCACTGCATCTTAGCATGTCACACAGGCAATTCACACCATGCAACTGATGGCTATCAATCACACAGAATGAATTCCAATGTCAGACAGACGGTCTATTTACAAGTCCGTTCTGGGTCTGAACGAAACCGGAGGCACTATATACCTTGCATACCCATCGATCTCCATGCACGTCTGGACGATCACTGCTTATTATCCATATTTTGGGATGCCTCCCAATCAGGACTTCAGTTACCATTCAAATGAGGTGAAGATCTTCGGTCTTCAACCACCATCTTCATCTTCGACTTCTTATCGTCGATTCAGTTATTCAGAATGGGATAAACCCAGTCTTTCTGAGCAACTCACATAAATAATAGACAAGTGCTACACAAACAGAACATACGCATCATTCCAATTCATCAGTCACTAATCGTAAATCAGTAACAGAACGATTTCCCAAACCCCGAAGGTCGAAACCAACATCAGATCAAAACCCAGGAAACCATTCGACTTAGCTAACCTTCAGTTAGTTTCTAAATTTCACATTCCATATCATTTATAATATTTTATAACGATTTATCGCTATTTTTATTTATTTAAAAATAGCCAATTTATCCAAATGACGTTTCAGGCCATAACGCAGCCATGGCGCTGTTTTTCTTCAGATTTGATTTACACATATCTGAAAATCTACCATTGGATCTTTACAAATTTTATATCATTAGAAAGATCTTTTCAAAACGAATCCAATGGTTTCAGTTTTGGGAAAATCCGACGGTCGGATCTCCCGGCACACTCGTTTGAAGTTTCGATTTCAAAATACGAACTACAGCGTCGTTATTCGATTTAATTTAATTATATATATATATATAATCGATTCCGGCGCTATTTTTCTTCAGATTTGAATTAAACATTCCAGACAATCCAACCGTTGGATCTTTACAAAGTTGGTATCGTTGGAAAGATATTTCCAAGGCGAACCCAACGGTTTCGGTTTCGGGAAAATCCGATGGTCGGATCTCCCGCACTAATCGTTTGAAATCACGGTTTCAAAACATGAACTGCAGCTTCATTATTCGATATATTTCAATTCTATTTATATGTATATATATATATATATATATATTATCGATTCTTCGATTTCAAAACTATATTCTTTTCATACATTTGATAAAAATGATATTTTTATCCATCCGACATTTATTTCAACACTTCACTATTTTTAACAATTCGTGTATATAATAAAAATGTGATTTTTATTACAAAACAATTTATTTCAAAACACGGCTTTTTTATATAGTTCATATAGATGATAAAAATATGATTTTTTATTATAAAACAATTTATTTCAAAACACGACTATTTTATTTAGTTCATATAGATGATAAAAATATGATTTTTATTATAAAACAATTTATTTCAAACACGAATACCATTCAACACATGAATTTCTATTCAACGAATGAATTTCTATTCAACACATGTATGTTTTTCAATTCAACATACGAATATAGTTTCAACACATGGAAATAATTCTAACACATAAATATTATTCAAAATTTCGGCAGCATAATGGCAGGGTAGTTAAAACCAGGGTCGTCCCTAGTACGGCTCCTCGCTCTACCTTAAAGCCTCGCAGCTTTTGACAATGGGGATTTTATGCATCTAGTTCGCACACATGCGGCATGTATATTTTTTTCCATTTCCACAAACTAATCCTATGTGGTTTCAACCAAATAATTCTCAACCACAAACGGGTATTTTTCAACCACAATCAATCAATTTCAACCACAAACAATTCTAATCAACCATTCGCTATCAACCAATTTTCACACCAATCACAACCAATAAATATCGTCCATGGTTTGTGGACAAGGGGCGTATATATATATTTATATAAGTAAATTTCACTTCTATTCAACACATATATAATTTTTACAATGCATATATAACTTATACACCGAACGTACAACTTATACAACGCTTATACATGTGGTGTACAACGCTTATATAACCCATACATCGACTATATAATTTATACATCGTCGTTTTCCATATCGTTTATAGTTTAGAAATCTCACTTTGGGTTCCACTCCACCAAAAATAGCAGAAGGCTCAGAAAAATATGTGGTCTCTTCTAGAATGTAGAAGGCGTCCACACGAGTCCACTGTCTCTTGTTTCACTGAATTTTGTTAAAAACGAAAAATATATGTTTTTTACAGTGAAGTCAAAAACCGTAGCGCTTTAAACTGCTATTAAATAGTTTAAAATAGTTTCATCCGTGCCTCAGCAGTTTCGTTCAAAACTAGGTTTCGATTTTACTCGAAATCCGTGAAGCTTGAAGAGGATCGGGCTACGCAGTGTCGAAGGGGGAGGAGAGGCGCTCAGGCGCCGGGGGAAGTGGGCCCACTCGGTGGCGCCAGCTGTCGGCGACGGCGGCTGAAAGCCCTGACCTTCTCGAGCTCGATTCGAGCTCTACAGGCCACGAAAAAAATCCAAACTTCATATGGATGTGAAGCTCGTTGATAGCAATACAAAAATCTCCAAATGAGCATGGTGTTTTATTGCGTGTAGGAGGAGAAATCAGAGAGGAAAGTTTTGAAGTTAAACCGCCGTTCGTCGAGAGGAAGATCGGGGAGAGAGAAAGGATCTTTGACCAATGATATTTTTTATTAATTTATATATTTTTAAATTTCGAAAATACCCTCTTTCACCCACGAACCCCAATTCAAGCCCAACGACTGTCGTCCTTAGCATTTCACCCCCATTCCGAACACAATGGGTATGTTTCGTAGGCCCATTCGACTGTTTCGGTCAGTTTTCCTTCAAAATAAAATATAAAACATTAAATATTTAATTTTAACGTACATTTCAATTCGTCGGGGCCACATACTGATTCTAAAAATTCCAGAAAAATATTTTCTAGCTTTGTATTGATGAGACGGTCCCAACAAAACTAGTTTCGTCGAATTCTGAGGCCGTTTGAAAAATGGCCCTTTTCTGGTCGATCCAATTTAATAGAAATCGACCAAACACATTTTCCTTTGCCACGCTCACATACTAGCTTCAAAAATTATGAAATTTGAAACCTAGCAGTAATTTGACATCCCCGATCCAACAAAAGTGGTTTCGTCAAATTCCAAGGTCGTTTGCAAAATGGTCATTTTCACGGGCTATATAAACTGTATAGCGACCTTTCTGAAAATTCATTTGGCCATAACTTTTGCTTCCCGCTATGAAACTTCGATTATTCAGATTCGTTAGAAAGATATTCACTAACAGATTTAAATATTTTTGGTTTCACTCAAATCCGTTTTATATTGCACTCGGTACAGTCAGTCAAAGTTTGAATTCAATTTTTGAAACTACCACGCCATTTCAGGCCTTGTTTATAATTAGAAATAATTATATTTATTTTCAACCATCAATTCAAACTCACTTTTCATCGTTATTATTTAAAATCCACTAAAATAGCCAATTGAAAAATTTTAAATTGGTTCTGGTTTTCCGGGTCGTTACATTTTGGATGAATTTTTTTTTTTTGAAATTTTCATTCATATAAAACCTGCCAGTATATTTAGGATTTTTGCATCATGTTTTCAAAAGTGTTTTAAAAATCTTAATGCATACATATAGAGGGCCTGATTTAGAATCATCTTGCATGCATATTTTTTGGTTGAAATGCATTATGTACACTGCACACATATACACATGGTTGCAAAGTGGATGTACACAAATTGGTTGTGTAGGATAGGATAACGACCTGTCAGAATTTCGGGATGAAATTCCTTTAAAGAGGGGAAGAATGTAACAACCCGGAATTTCCCCAATAAGTAGTTATTTAATTAGAATCTATAAAATAGGAATTTTGCAAACGACGGAATTTGACCATAAACTTTAACTGATGCGTTCATCTCAGAATTCTAGTCAACATTCATGTTTGGAGTTTCTTGAATGGAGCCCGTATGAAAAGTTACATGCAAAATACGAAAAAACGGACGAAAATAAATAAATGTAATAATTAATATATATGTTTCCCTCTTTGATCAACCCTCATTGGACAAACTGGCTAGAGGGCGGATGACAGTCCCTAGAGAGGGTGTCAACCGCTTCGGGCCTGTAGTGACCAATGATGGCTACGTTTTGAAGGGCAATTTTGTTATATTTTATAATATGAATTGACAAATGTTAATTAATATAGATCTAACGGTCCATGGCCAATTCTACTCCTATAAATAAAGGGGTAAGGCCTCATTCTTTTCCATACAAATTTGTGGGAAGCAGCGAATCTCTGCCATTTTCCTCCTTTTCCAAACCTAATTTATTAATTAAAAATATATTCTTAAACTACAAATAATATCCAAATCACATAAGATTGAGAGAATTATCAGATCCAATGGAAAAGAATGCAAATTAGTGCACAACAATAGATTCTCCACTCTCTTCCTATTTTCTTGCATCTCTACAGATCTGGAATTATCCCCTTTTTAGATAAATTGTATATTTATAAGAATTTGGGAATTGTATGCCTAAGGGGTTCAAACTTTGGACTTGGATGCTTGCAGGTGAATGAGAAATTTACAAATATAGTTATAATAACTTATTTATTTAGTTTGAATTAGATCTAAAATTTTATGCCTATTTCTATCAGATCTGTTCATTAAATTGTTGTAATTAGATTGACATCCATCAGATCTGATTGTAAAAATTGTTAAAACTTATGAATTGTAAATTGTGGTTATGCATAGTATTAAATGTAGGATTCTTAAACTTGTTTACACATATTCATACAGTTATGTTGTAAAATATATTGCAGTTGTTGTAAAGCACTGTAGATCTAGAAATCAGTCCCATTAAACACCATTTAGATGTAGTTAAATTTCAGATCTTTATTTCAGTGTTAAATAATAAATTATGTGAATTTGGCTAAAAAGATTCGATTGATAAATTATGTGATTGTAATATTAAGATAAATATGCCTCTTTGTATTCAATATTGTTGGGCTTTGACTTAATTACTGTAGATATGTCATTTCCTCCTCTTGAATAAAAAGGCATTATTTTGAAATCACAAGAGGTATGATAAAAAGATAAAAAAGGGAAAAGTGGTGCAAATGTACGTATAAATATAAATATACATTTATGTGCAATTTGCATCAACTATTCCAAAATATATATTTCTTGTGATTTGGAAATATGTCAATTCCACTAGTTAGGCATAGTTTACAATGATTACGACTAATAATGTTTTTGTAAGACTTGGAACCTTTTGACAAGATTGAGTATAAAAAGGAATGTTTGGTTGTCAATTAAACCAAATCGTTAAATTTAAAAGAATAATAAAATAAAAATAATAACTATGTTGATCACACGAAAACACAAAATATAAATATATACATATTATTCATCCAAATCAGCATACAACGGTAAATTATACATTATATTTAATGTTTGAATGATGTTAAATTATGGAATTATATATGTAATGTAACCCATATATAATTAATATATTTGTGGTGATCATGGGTAGCAATCAATATAATTAACTGCTATAAATAGGACCAAAATCAATAAGTGACAATTGTAGTCAATGTTGATTGGGGAATGTAAATATAATAGGAAAATGGATGCAATTCCTAAATTAATTAGGATAATTGTTGTACACTCCAATTAGAAAATTTGAATTATAACCACATTTAGATACGAGGTTAAGCTTAACTTGTGGTAGAAGTCTACCCGGAACCTACCGACAAATTCAGCATCCACAGGTGGTCAGCTTAATGTGAGGGGTCTAACGCATAAATGAAATTTACTAAGGCACGAGGTTAAGTTCAACTTGTGGTAGAAGTCTGCCCGGAACCGACCGGCAAATCCGGCATCCACAAGTAATCAACATAATGTGAGAGGCCTAGTGCGCATATATATATATATATATATATAATAGTCAACCAGTAAATAAATAAATAAATAAGAATAGAAATTGTACGTTGGGGTATAGCAAATAGAAACATCGGGGCTGATAAAATAAGGATATCCAGAGTTAAGGGTTGCCTTAGGTAAAATATGACGTTATAGCCATAAAAGGAAATAAACTTATGGATAAGAAAGAAAGGGGATTTATGGGTATTGAACTGTCATTTAAATACTAAGTCTAATTAGGGAAATATTTAAATAAGTATCCTAATATAAAGAGGATATAACTTTCCTTATTTACAATTAGTTAATATAGAACTTATAAATAAAAGTTAGAATTGGACTTAATAAGTTAGTAATGTGAAACATTATTAACCATAGGAACCCGTGACGATAATTAATCGTGTGCGTATAGTATTTCCGTGGAGAGAGACTAAACAAGAATGACTTAATAACATAGCCCACTGTAACAACCCCTTTTTTTGGGATATTGAATCGAGAATCCATTAATAAATTGGTAATAATGATATTAAGTATTTTTCGAAAATTAAATAAGTGAAAATAGAATATTAAATATTGATGAAAAAATGAAAAAAATGATGACAATAAAATGTTATGCATAGTTGGTGTGAAGTATTGCATCTTTTAGTTTACATAATGGAATTTGTTTTAGCGAACGAATTTTCGAGGAAAATGTACTTATGTGATCATGAAAAAAAAATGAAAAAGGAAAGAAAGGTAAATTTGAAGTTAAAAGAGGGATTTTGTTTTAATTCTAAAAGGAAATAAATAAATAAATTTAAAATAAATAGTAATAATAATAAATTTTAAGGATATTTTGTATGAATTCTCTAGAAACACATAAAAAAATACATATGTAACATAAATATATCGACAAAAAGACAAAACAACACTATTATGTTATAAAGAAAAAAAAGAAGGGGGAAATGTAAATTTTGGTAGGAAACATCCATAGAGGGGGCTAAGGATAAAAATCCTCCCTACCCTCATTTCCCGTTTTCTTACAGTACGTACTTTCACTCAGAAAACATAAACACAAAATACGAAAAGGGGAAAACGGTGAAAAATCAATTCCTCTCATCCTAATTAAAAACAAAGACTACAATTTGTAGTCAAACATAGAAGAAAGATTCTCAATTCTGTAAAATTGGAAAGGTGAAAGGGCTTACAAACAATCAAAGTTAGCTAATCTAGAGCTTAAAGATTGCAATTTGGAATTTGAAGTGAGTGTAGTTTCTACTTTCTTCATTCTAAATCATGATTTGTGTATATATGTTGGCATAAAGGTAAAAAAAAATTACATGTTTAATTGAAAGTTGGATCCTTCCCCTAAAGTTTCTTTGAATGCCTAGACATTAAAATTAGATTTGAAGGAAGTTTGCTGTAGTATTGAAAGTTGAAGGGATTGTACATTAAAATTTGTTGCACGAATACAATTTTATTGCATGCAAGATGTATGTTTAATTGCCCCATAGTTGTTGAATGCATACAATTTTAATATATGCAAGGTGTATGCACGATTGCCTCATAGATAAACAATTTGATGATATTGAAAAGAAAATTTTGATTTTGTTGGTATATGCAACTGAGATTTATAAATCTGAGCCGAAAATACTAGCTAAAGAATTTGGAATCTGTACCAAATGGAAAAAAAATTGACTTTGAAATTTTAAGTATAGAAAATAGACTAATAGATGGAGCTACTGGAAAAAGTTTGAATGTAAATGATTAATTTTTGAATTTTTATGAATTTTACAAACTTGGTATATGCAAATGAGATTTATAAATCTGAGCTGAAAATATTAGCTAAAGAATATGAAATCTGTACCAAATGGTAAGGAGATTGACTTTGAAATTTTATATATAGAAAATAGATTATTAGATGGTGCTACTATAACAAGTTTTAATGTAAATGATTAACTTTCAAATTTTTATGAATTTTACAAATTTCGTATATGCAACAAAGATTTATAAATCTGAGCTGAAAATATTAGCTAACGAATATGAAATATGTACTAGATGGCAAGAAATTTGACTTTGAATTTTAAACATAGAAAATAGACTTGTAGATGGAGCTACTGTAAAAAGTTTGAATGTAAATGATTAACTTGCGAATTTTTATGAATTTTCAAACTTGGTATATGCAACCGAGATTTATGAATACGAGCTGAAAGCATTAGCTAAAGAATATGAAATTTGTACCAAATGGTAAGGAACTTAGCTACACAATTTTGAAAAAATAGTGAAAATTTTGAGACACAATGTTTAATTTTCTAATGTTGATGATTTTTACAAGTTGGGTATATGCCATTGGAATTTATAAATCTAAGCTGAAAGTTGTTGATGAAGAATAATAAATCTATACCAACTAGTGATGAAATTGGCTATGAAATTTTGGTTGTAAAATATTTACCAATGTGTTAAGCTACTGAAGAAATTTTGAATGAAAATGTTAAAATTTTGAATTTATATGATTTTTCAAATAGAGCATATGCAAACTGAGATTTATAAACCTAGCAAAAAGTGGTTGATAAAGAATAATATATTTGCAGCAAATAGTAAAAAATTTGACTATAAAATTTTGCACAAAAAATATAAACAGGTAAATAAAGCTACTGTAAAAATTTTGAGTGAAAATAATTAATTTTCACATTTATATGAGTTTCCAAAGTGGGTTTAGAATTTTGGAATTGTATTTTTTTTATGTGAATCTTTCTCACTTTTAAGCTACTTTACTTTAAGATTTTTGGAGCAAAGTGCTTTGAGTTTATTCAAAATAAATAAATGATAAGCATATAGTTATTGAAATTAATAAAAGTTTTAACTCATTTTTGGATAGATTTTTTAAATGAATTTGGAACAATTATACGTATAAGCGTATAAATTGGAATGATTGTAAATGTATATAATTGAAAATAAACAAGTTATGATTTTTTTAGTATTTGAAGTAAGTATTATGTGTATAAATTATTTTGGAAATTTATTTATGAAATAGATATAATTTTCCATTTAAATATTGTTTTGAAAACAAATCAAACATCTGTAACTAAGTCATGGACTTTGGAAGGTCTACTAAAAGCTTTAAGATATTTTAAAAGCTTATATAATTAATGTTTCCATTACATATACTTATATTTTATAATGGCTATTGGAAAATAGAATGGATAGTAGGACATTTTAAAAACTAAATCGTTTTCTTTTGATTACTTAAATTTTAAAAATATTTTAAGATAAATCTTTCCATATATATATATTAAATTGAATATAGTTTATATAGAGATCTGTGTAAAATTCTATATGATGAGGATTTTGAGTAAAAGATTTAGTAATACTAAACGGTATGTGATGGTTGGTAATAATTTTTCGATTACTCTCTTGACTGATCATATGGAATATTTGTTTTTTTAATGTATTTTCAGTAAGTGCAATCTACTTCCTTGTTGTAAATATTCAAATAACACAGGATAGTATATAATGCATGGGTATTACCTGACTAATTAATATTTGAAAGTATACACATGACACATTTTGAACTAACGTGCCTTTGGGTCATTATTAAGAAGACATGCTTTTATGCCATTCTTATGATGGTATTTTTTTTTTCTACATCACAATTGTTGTGGCCTGATTTAAGGGGAAAACCACTATATTTCCTAAAAAGGCATGTGAAAGGATTGTTCTTGTTTATGGCTTGATGATTAGATTGGTGATTATACATCAGTTTTGTTTTGTTTTTTTGAGTTACGATTGTTTTTTATTATATGTTGGTATATTATTCAAGCGATGGTTATATTTTAGTCCAAACACCATTGAACTCCATGATATTATTTATATCAAATAATTCATTAATTTTGGGTTGGGATAGATTGGACTCTGTTATACTAATGAGCCAAAATTCCATCTTAGTTGATCTGATTCTGGATCGCTACCTGAATCTGTGGTACTTCACTTTCCTTTATTATATACCATCAAAGGTCAACGGTCTGCTACATTGGGTTAATTTTATATCTTTTGATCAATATTCCGGATCGGTGGGTCACAGACTACAATAAACGGAGGCGTGGGGGTCCTGAGTTGATCACCAAGTGTGTTATAGCGTTATGAGTAGATTACAGTGTCGATGTCTCGATGCTTGCTCGAGATCTACCACTATGATTTTACTATATTAGCGTCTGTTATTTGATATGTTATGAGTCGGGTTAGATTGTAATGACCTGGTAGTACTTCGATGCCCGAATTCTGACAATAATACATAAAAATCCGTATTACTTGTCAAAACACCAGATAGTTAATGAAAGAAATTAGAGGCTGAGATAGGAAAGAAATATTAGAATAGGAGAAATACGAAGAAGAAGCACACCAAAATCAGAGTCTCACGTCGCAGCGCAACCAAAATATAATATAGAAATAAATCTTTATTGAAACTTGAAATAATACTTACAACATCAGAGTACATCAATACATCTGAACAGTTATATTAATTTTTCCTTATATATACAACACAGCGGAATAAATACTAATACGTCTGAACTCCTCCAGCACGTCTTCTGAACTTCGCAGCATCTAAACCTAAACCTATAAAACCCGGTCTAACCCAAACATTACAAACGCCGGATCAGCCTGGTGAACGAGAGTGAGAAAACTCGCTAAGTTTACAAGCAACATCCAACTTGATTTTAAAGTTAAAATTTCTTTTCGAAAGAAAGGATAATCGTAAGACCAAATCCACGCATAAATATGGACGATTTTTACCTTACGGTAACCCAAAACAATTCATTTGAAATCATATCTATTCTGATATTATAATAATGTCTAAATACAAATAAATAACAATCTAGCAGAACGCTAGCATCTCCCGCTCTACGTATATAATATACAATCAGAAACCGTGGGCTCTTATAGGAGAATGGATTTCTAACTGGCAAGGTATGGGACCACCTTCTGACAATGTATATTTAGAGAGGAATACACTAGGGTTCAACAAGAACATCTTGCAACCCTGGCTAAACATGACCGACCATTCATTTCGCTTGAATGTTCCGGATGTATTGTCATCTTACGGCTTTTTGTCGAGACCACCATAGTTCTCGGGAGATACAGAAATGAAAAGAAGTAACAAATATGAATATTCTCTAGATGGTGACAACACACCCTAATGGGAGCGACCCACATAGCCATGCGACCTACCCAATTTTATATCATTTCCTAATTGATGAGGTTTAAATTTGCTTTCTAGAATATCTAGCCATCATTCACTTTTGAATCCCACATCGTCTATACACGTCATCCACGAATAGGATGAACCAAAGGCATTCTCTTGCCACATCCTAGGAATCACCCTATAAATCTGTTGCGAGTAGTCCTTGCAATACGTAGATTCCAACCACGATATAACACAGTATATATCAAGGGGACAACCTGAGATTTTAAGTAGTCCTCCCATTTTATGAATATTTACGGTCTTCAAATGCTCCATCTCGATCATCATCTGAAATCTTCCACGATTGTGCTTGTTAGAATGGTTTTCGAAGATAAATTTGATCCCGGTCTTTCCGTACCAAAAAGGATAATTGGCCACACTTGATAGTCGGTTATTTAACAATCAAATAAACAAATATTCATCCATAAAATAAAATACATCTACTGGTTCAGTATTCAACATCACTTGGCCTCTTTAGTAATTAACACATGGTTAATTTAAAACTCTATTCACTACAAGAAAAATGGTCTTTTGTTGCAAAAATCAGTGGCGTTTATTTGTAAATGCAAGAAAAAGTGTTTTCACTTCTATTACTAATGCGACAAAAAAAAAATTCATCTCCCCGCCTAACAAAAATTAGTCCGCGTGGTCAAAAAAAAAAAAAAAAAACGTGACCACCTATTTTCTATTCCTATCCCGCTCAAAATTTTAACCCTCATTCCCTTTCCCCCCAACTCCCTCTGCCAAAAATTCCCTTCCCCCAAATCGCTCTCTGCCGAAGAAATCGCACCGATTAGCATTCCTCATGTCATCGTCAACTCCATCGCACTCCTTCCAACAACATCATGGAAGCCGACGAAAATCTCCCCTCACGGTATAGGAAATATTTGAATTGTGTAAGAAATATTTGAATGCATGCTATTTTCTCATCTCCTATCTTGCTAGGGTTTGATGGTATACATGATTAACCCTAATTGCAACCGCTCATTGATCTGTAATTTTGTATTCTGTCATTTTCTCATCTCCTATCTTGCTAGGGGTCGGTTATGTTATAACTGCTTGATTTTCATGTTCTACTTGGACATTTGGATGCTTTTCTGATAGGTTATTGTAACGACCTGGATTTTTAGCCGTTGAATTCTGAATATTTAAATTGGTCTAAATATTTTATTTGAATTATATAAAGGAATTTATTTAATAAAACGATATTTAAACGTATAATTATATTTAAAACAAGCTCCTAACGGCGCGGTAGTTCGTAATTTGGCGATTCGAACTTTAAATGAATATACAGAATTCGTTATAAGTCGGATTTCTGTGAAACAAGAAACGTTGGAACCATATTGACAATAATTTTCATATGAAAGAGAAAAATTCAGTTTTCGTATTATAAATAGTAAGTTATGGCCAAAACAAAATTTGAAATAATCGCTATGGAAATCGTTATTAAAATATAGGCCTTTAAAATAGCCGTTTTGCAAACGGACTCAGATTTCGATGAAATCAGTTTCATTGGGACCGTATCATTAAATTATTGTACGGTGTTGAATGGCGTGGCAAACCAAGGTCGTATGTGACCACGGTAGCCATAAACGTTCGTTCATTTTCTATAACGCGTAATTAATTTAATAAAGGGTTATTTAAAGGTAACTTGAGCAGACAATCGAATTAGGCCACGAAACCAGTCCCGTTGAGTTCGTATCGTCGACTAGAGTCAGGATAGGTATATAGTTTGTTATTTTTAGAGACCGGCAAATTTGGTGTTCTGAATGGCATTGCGGTACACGTAAAAATGGCCTACCGGGGAAACAGTCTCAGAATGCAACGAAACTAGTGCCATTGGGCTCTTATTGATTAATTATTGAAAGATTCCCTAGTTTCAAGTTGATTTGATTTATCTAGTGATCGTGAAAAATTTAAACGCGTGTTTTTTTCTGGTTTTATAAAGGAATTTTTTTCAAACGATGTTGGAATTCAACGAAACTTGTCCCATTGGGTTCAGAATACTTTTATATACCAAGATTAGCTTTTTTATCAGTAAACAGAAGTCGACCGTGGTTAGTTTTACTTGATACTTCACCGCTAAGTTTTGTTATTATATAAAATTATATATTTCCTCACCTATAAAAGCAGACCCACGACAGTAAATCCCTAAGCACCAAACTTCCCGTTCTTATTCTCTACAGCCGATCCTTCTAAAATTATTTCGGAAATCAAAATCAATTATTTTGTCCAAAGAAAAATATCTAAATTAGTAACCACGTGTATTGGAACTCGTTGCACTTGAATTTCTCGTCGGTCGCCTTCCATATAAGGTTCGATTACCCTTTTCTATTGCTCAGCTATTTATGGCGAAATCTGGTGTTAATCACTGCCAGAACCCTGCGATGGTCAAGGGTGAAGTGGGATGGTGTAATCGGTGGGTGCATGCTGACAGGGTTGGCGACTGGAATCCACCTCCGGCGGTCATGTTTGGCAAGGTAGTGTTCAGTGTATTATGTCTGAAAGTTGCTGCTTGCGTGCGTTTTTCTTGTGTGGTCATGAGGGAACAGAGGTGCGGAACCATTGGCAGGAGGTGGCGAAATGGTTAGAGAGGTAGGATTTATGGAAGGGGGAGCGATGGTGACATGTTCTTTCTGGGAATGGAAGTTGCGGTATTTTTTGGTATTTCTGGTCATCACGAGTTATATTCCCAAAAGAAAAAAAATGAAAGGGACTTATGGTTGCTGCGGAGGGGATAGGTGGTAGAGGGGATAATGTTTGAGGAAGTACTGATAAATGGGCCATTCACATGTTATAGGGATGATAGGTGGAGAAGATGTGTTCAATGTGTACCACAGGATGGTTTTAATTCTAAAAGTAATAAGGGACCTCGCTGTGTATATTTACAAAGTGCTTTGATTTTATTTTTTTGCGTTTCCATGAGCAATCTGGAGAGCACGACTGATCAAAGTGGTGAATGATAAAGGAATGGCGGTGAGTGTTTACTAGAGATTGGTACATGCTGTTAGTAGTGGGGAGAAAAGGAACTGCGTGGAGGAGAGAAAGCAGCGTGGTATACTGGTTCAAGCTCGGTATGGTTAAGATAAATTTAGCACTTGTTTAAGCGCTAATAATTATGGTGGCATGCCTGGGTCAGGCATCGCAGGTACTGCGATGAAGTGTTTGTGGTAGAAGTAGTATCCGGGTACTATTTCTCGCGTGAATGTGTGAGTACTGTCTGTGGCGATGGGATTTGATCGATGTCGAGAAGTTGACGTTCGGGTTGACGTTTTGGCAATGGAGGGTCAGTAGCTCAAGGGGATGGAGTTGTATGCTTATTCGAGCAGTGTTGAAACCATGGTATCAAGTATGATCGATGCAAGAGGAAATCAACTAATCCGCCTGTCATTTAACCGGAAATAAATTTTTAGAAAATGGTTTATTAAGGATGAATTTAAATTAAATTAAGGACTGATGATGATTTGATTGGTTTCAGGTATTTGGACGAGTATGAAAACGAGAACAAAGTAGCAGGAAGGATCGACTATTAAACGTAATGTGTAGCGATCAGTTTTAATTAAAATTTTAGAATAAATTTTATAAATTAAAAATCATAGATGTTATAATTAATAACGGGGTCATATGTTAACAGAATCAGACCAAATCATATCCATTGGAGTCGTAACATTAAGGTCTACCTGATAGAATTAATGTGGCGGAGAACAGAGCTATTGGAATTTCGCAGTAGAATCAAACGAGTTGATTTTAAATGAAACCAACAGTCGGACCACCAACTGCAAACAAGGTGAGTAAACTCACTAACTCTGACTCGTTTATATTTTTATATAAACGAGTTTTTAAATTTATTTTATACTGTGTGATGGTTGCTTGGTTGAATAGTTAATGAAGTTGGTTGATATGATTACATGGCTGATCGGTTATTAGTTTTGATATTTCATATTGATGTGAAATAATATTATTGATGTTAATTAACATCTGTGGATGCAGGGAAACAGGTTAGAGGACCCAACTGGGTTCCTCAATATTTATATTACTGTTTTTCCTTGATTTTGATGTGTGGTGTGATTTATATAGTCAGTGATTGACTTTGTGTGTTAGTTTACCCTGGCCCTAGAAACTTGATATTTTAAATACCGAAAATATTTTCAAATGTAGAAAATAAATTGGAGATAAAAAAGCAAATTTATTTCCAAAAATAGAAATCTAATTTCGAATAGAGTGGGAAATAGAAACCTGTTCAAATGTATGAATCAGGAGGTTGTTATAATTTAGAATTTAAATTAATTGAATTATTTATCATTGGTTACATTGAAATAGAGATTCAAATTTGAATTTCTACAGAAATGTGAAAGTCAGTTTTTAAACCAATATTCGAAAGGAGATTTAAACTTAACAAATTTTAAGGAAATATTTTACGAGATTTTGAATGATTGAAATAAAAAGAAATAAGATTATAAATGTTTGAAATAAATAATGAGATTTTCTATAAACAATTGTAAATAGAAGTTATATATGAAATTTGGATTTGATATGGTAAAATCAAATGGATTTGATTATACAAAAGAAAAATTATTCACGATTAAAGTGAATAATCATTTAGAGTAGATATTTTGTAAATAAAAGCAGTTATAAAAGAGATCTGGGTTGGGAATGTGAATCCAAATAGAAATTTGAATGATAAGGGAAATGAAAATTCGTTTCGAAAGGAAACGTTGAATTATATTCCAAAGTTCGGAATATAAAACAAATTGAAATAAATTCAAGGGATTTATAATTATACTTTGACTAGGTCGAAGTTCATTATAATGGTTTAAGTTCAGGAAGGATATTTGAATTCTATTTTGTACAAATCTACACAGTGATTATAACGCTGTTGTTATAATAAATGTTTTGGTAAATCTAGATAGCAAATTTTAACGCTGCCGCTATAATAAATGTTTGGTAGCGATCTTAACGCTATAATAAATGTTCTATAATACTACACAGCGATTGTAACTCTGTTTATAAAAGCAATGTTTTATAAATCAAATATTTGGAAACAACGATTATAACGCTATCGTTATAATCAATGTCTTTCTGCAAAGGAAGTGTATTCTCAGAATGAATCCGAGAGTCGCGTAAGCGATGGTTTGTTAAAGTTGTGAGCTTTGACTGTTTCAAAGTTGAGAATGTTGTTCAGTTAAGGTCTGAGAGGTAATTATACCCCAACTTGATTGACTTCATGATCGATGGAGGAATGGTTAAGGTTCGATGGTGAAACTTGGTTAGCAATATGGTTAGCTAATAAATGATTAGTGGGTTGAGTTATAATAACGATGTTTTATAACATCGCGTTAATCTGATATGTTTTCCCAAATCAAATGAAAGACATTTTCTACATATAGAAAATGAAATGAATTGTCAAGAAGGAATTAAAAAAGGGAATTGGAAATAATAATAAAAAAGGGGCCCTGTGTTGTTTGATGCTTGATCGATAGAATTTCCATTCGGAAATAGGGTCGTTGGTTGAATGGATGTTTCTTTGATAGTTAAATCACGAACTATCAAAGTTTTGATTTATTTTATACCTTCGTTATCAATATGGAGAGACCGGGATCAGATTTAATATCTGAAAACCACTCTGTATTGGTATAAGCGTTACGAATCAATTTATGCTGAAGATAATTGAAGACGGAGGAAAGTACAAGGGCTATTCTGTTAATCCTAGGTAGAAATTGCCCAAGATGGATTGATAGAACGGTGCCTTCAGTTTGTCCAGACCCAGGACAACTTGTAAGGACGAGTGTCTGACAGAGTATTTCCAAAGGGGTTACGTACGTTGATTCCTTCAAACGTACGAAATTGGTGGCATAGAAGGGAAACTTCTTTAGCCTAACAAATCTGAGTATTTTTGTGGGAATCAATTAGTGATTTCTGATGGATCTGACGATGTGGCATTTAAAGTGAATCGTGGCCAGATGTTCTGGAAGATAATTTAGACCTCAAGCCTCACAAACCGGAATTGACAAAAATCAAGCAGGCAGCATTGTTATGTGGGTCGCACCCATTAGGATGTATAATCACCTATCTAGAGAAATTCCATTTGTTCTTAATCTATCGATGTTGTCCCTTTCGGGAAACGGTTGCTGATCCCAACCGTTGGTGATATACATTCAATACACTCAAGCGAAATGAGTGGTCGGTCATGTGAGGGCCGGGTTGCAAGACGTTCTTGTTGAACCCAGTGTATTCGCCTCTAGAGATACAATATCGGCAGGTGGTCCCATACCTTGTCATGTTGGAAATCCAATCTCCAATAAGAGCCCTGCGGTTTTTGATTTTATATTATATATGGAGCATGAGATGCAAGCGTTCTGCTAGATTCTATTTATTTGATTTAGACACTATTATAATATCACCAGATTTTGATATCAAAAATGTTTTGGGTTATCGTAAGGTAAAAACCGTCCGTGTTTATGTGTGGATCGGTCTTACGATTATCTTTTCTTTCGAAAGGATGTTTAAAAGTTAAATAAATGGTTGGAGTTTACTCACACTAGTCCCATGACTGACCCAGAGTTTATTTTGTTTGTTTTCCCTAAACTCTTGGGTGCCCAAATTTGTACGAGCAGTCAAGGAGTCGGGATTTTCCAGATTCACTTGGAGGAGCTCGAAGCAGGAGGATTCACCAGTTAGCTATAGACTAACATATTTTCCGCTGTGTACTGTGTTGTATCTGGAAACAGGTGTTTATAACTGTTCCAGGAATAACCGTTGTGCTCTGATAATGGTATGTATATACACTTACCGATTTGTATTTCAAAAGTTATATTATCTAATATATTTTATTCGTTCCGCTATGAGTTTGTGATCTTCACTTTCTTCTATTCTAATACTTCTTTATTTCTATTTCTCATCCTCTAACTTCTTTCTACTAATGATTCGTACTTCTGTGTCATTTGGGTTGGACATATGGTGTTATTAGTCGACTCAAAGGGTACGGAAATTCGGGCCATTACAGTTATTTTCATGTTATACGCCTTTGATGTGGTGGATTTTTATTTAGTTATGGGGAGTAATGAGACATGAAAACATTTCAGGAGTTTTGAATAGTCAAAATATCCTCTCTTTTATGTGAATCTAGGGTCCGTGAGATCCGATTAATGTACAATAATACGCTGATGATATCATGTATGGTGTACGTGGGTATAAGCAATGGCGTACGCAGTCACACTAATCGATACTAGCTCCTTCTTGCCTTATAATTGTAAATGAGATATTATGGAATTTGCCCTTTACTAATTATTTTGGTTCACTGGCCATATTCAAATCATGCAAAGCCTTTTGTAGACAAGGTACTCATGTCTCGAACCTTTGTTCGCTCTTTATGACTTTATCCTATATGGTTCTGAGCAATATGTAATTGTATAATTCTCTTCTGTTGTCGTGGCCTTGTTCAAATCTCTTGAAACATTTTGCAATTAAGATATTCCTATATGATTTTGTAACATTTTGCTTGATTGCTGTCATCTTTAAATGGGCACTCTTATTTAGTATTTGAATGGAGATTTTTACTATTATAGCTGATAATAATACCGGTACCTAATGTTATTAGACGCGAAAAGCGCACTGAAGCGCTATGCTTGGAGCATAAGTGCAATGCGCAAACGCGAAGTACGTGCTTCAGTAAAGCGAAGTGCATAATATATAAAATTTTAGATTGTAGTAGTGTTGGAACTTCTTTTCCCACTCTCTTATAATTGTTCCTGATGGATTTGTATTTGAACATATAATCAGATTCGCTGAAGTAGAGTTAGGTAGTTAGTGCATCATTTATAAGATGCTTGGATGTCTTTTTGGGCAATAACTTCAACATGTAGTTATTTTATTTTTCTAACAACAAATAACCAATTTATACGTCAAAGATTGGAAACTTATTTGCCTTCATAAGTCGATGATGGAAAAAGATTGTTTTTTTTAAATAGGTGATAAAACAATGCGTAATTTAATACATATTTGGAGATTTAGAACATATAATCTAATACTGAAATTTTTATGTTTTTTACTTCTGTCATAGAACTAGCATAGAGTACCGACAAGGGGTAGTGAATTTTGTGCACGATGCAAAGAGGAACGTAAGAAATATAGAAAAAATGTTATGCCCTTGTAGAGACTGTCGGAATCTTACTCGCCATGATGACCAAACTATTGTTGACCATTTAATTATAAAAGGAATGGATCCTAGATACGTTGATGGTGAATGGTTTAATCATGGTGAAGAGATAAATGTAGAGAAGAAAACAAATACGTTTGATGTATATGATCTATTCAAGATGATTCACTATGAAGATGAAGATTTTATGGATAATGAATTTTTTGATGATGATAAAGATAATGTTGATTTTCGGAGAAAAGAGGATGAGTTACTCAAGAATTTGGAAGATGCAGAAACTCCATTATACCCTGGTTGCATGGATCACACAAAATTATCTGCTATCACCGTGTTGTATAACGCTAAATGCGAGAATGGCTTGTCTGATAGTGGGTTCGATAAGCTTTTAATTGTGCAACATCTATTTCTGCCGAAGGAAAACGTGCTTTCCAAAACCATATATGAAGTCAAGAAATTTCTTGAAGTGTTCGACATGGGTTTTGAAAAGATACATGCATGTGAGAATGACTGTTGCCTTTTCAGAAAAGAATACAAAGATTTAGAAAATTGTCCAAAATGTGGTTCTCCGAGATGGAAGAAAAATCAAGATACTAAAGAGGTTATACAAGGTATTCCAGTTAAAGTATTGAGATATTTCCTAATCATTCTGAGATTAAGAACAATGTATAGATCTCAAAAGATGGCAGAAGATTTAAGATTGCATTTTACTAATAAAAGTAGCGATGGAAAAATGTGTCATCCCGTGGATTCCATAATATGAAAAATAGTGGATGAAAAGTATAAATCTCACACAATCGTAGGCTTGGTCTTGCTACAAATGGATTCAACCCATTTTCCATGTTGAGTTCGAAATATAGTAGCTGGCCGGTAATGCTTATGGCATACAATTTTTGCCTGTGTTGTGTATGAAGAAGGAAAATATTATGTTGACTCTACTTATTTTAGCCCAAAGCAACCCAAGAATGATAATGATGTATATTTGGCGCCTTTGGTGGAAGATTTGCATCAGTTGTGGTCTTACGAAGTTAATGCTTATGACGCGTTTAGTAAAACTTTATTTAAATTGAATGCAATTTTGCTATGGACGATTAATGATTTTCCTGCTTATGGAAATCTTGCTGAATGTCGTGTGAAAGGGCAAAAAGCTTGCCCATTATGTGATGTCAATACCCATTCTCGTTGGTTGAATCATAGTCGAAAAGTTCGCCAACATGGAACATAGAAAATTTCTACTTCCTTCAGATTCACGTAGGAAACAAAAGGCATTGTTTGATAACACCATAGAGACAGATAGTGCTCCTAGATTGCTTACTGGGAGAAACATCTATGCATTGTTGAAGGATTATCCAAATGCTTTTGGAAAAGGAGAAGAAGACAAAATTAATAAGAGAAAGTGTGTTTATGATGAAGAAGATGAAATTGATGATACTAACACTTCTACAAAAATGGAAATAGCATGATGGGAAAAAAGATCAATTTTCTTTGATTTGCCTTATTGGGAAGTTGGTGGTTAATATGTTTAATTCTTACTGTTTTAGTATAAGAAAAACCCAATAATGCATTACAGTTATGATTTTCGCAGGAACTTACATTACGTCACAATATAGATGTGATGCATGTGGAGAAGAATATTGGTGAAAGCTTATTGTGCACGATGTTGCATGGTAATAAATCCAAAGATGGAACCAACTGTAGGAAGGATTTAGAGGATTGGGGAAGTCGACGTGAGCTTAATACACAACCTTATGGAAATAAAACATATCTTCCATCGGCTCCATATTTGTTGTCAAAATCCGAGAGAAAAATATTTTGCAAAAGATTGTACGATTTCAAAGCACTACTACAAAAGTGGGCATATTCGACATTAATTTGTGAGTGTTGCAAGAAAGCATTGCAAAAGCTATGCTTTTTTTGACCTTCTACAACAATACTCAAATATTGTTGCATTAAACGTGAATGCACTGTTGTAGTATGAATTCAAGTGTTCAGACGTACAACACTAGTTAAAAGCATTGCGTTACACCAGTTAAAAATACACCTCATCGATCCATGTCCTCATAAACGAAAAATCACAGCTGTCCATTCACGTTGATCAATCCACGTTCCCTTTCTTTGTTTCCCGCTAAGATTTTCATTCTCGCGAAGGCAATACTAATTTTCATTTTGTTCCCACCAAAACCCCTATTCACACCCTAGTCTAATCTGTTGCACTCTAACTTTCCTCAAACCCTCAAATCGAAAACAATTGTAGATCGAAAGCATGACGCCTCAAATCGAAAACCCTAGTGAATTGGAGATCGAAAACATGACGCCTCAAAATCAAAATCCCTAATGAATTGGAGATCGAAATATGTTGTTCGCGAATGTGTTTTTTCTGGTAATGTTGTTTTCTCCTGGAACGATTAGATGTTCCTTTTTCCTAAGAAGATCGAGTCTTTATTAGTACATTTTTTATTTAGCTGATTCTGTAAGAGTTGGATTTATAATATCTTGTAGATTATCAGGTATTTATCCTTCACGACCGATTGGTTCTTGATTTTTATCAGGTATTTTTTTTCTCACCTTCACATGTACTTTGCAAATTATCAATGGATCAATGTACACACACAATATTAGCAAGTTTCCCAAATCGTATCATTTAGCAACATTAAAAACGAATGTCGGATTATTAATTGACCAAAAGTATGATGCATATATAGGATAGGGGGGGAGAGAGCGAAAATAGAGAGAGAAGCTATGTAGTTTAGAAGCAGTAGCAAAGTGGGAGCCTGTCAAAGTCATTACTGGATGCATTAATGTTTCTCCTCTTTCTCCTTATTTGCTCCGCAACCATTCTTTATGATGGCATGTAGGAACCATACAACCATGTTAGTTATGCTAGAAAAATTGTTGATTTTGAAACTACTTCCTTTTACAACTAACACAGTGAACTGTTTTGGGTATTTAATTATTTATGTCTGTCTTAGTATGCATATAAAATAATTTTATTAAATTTATGATATATACGATTTCTAGATCTTGTGTAATGCTTTCTCCTTGTAATCTTCATGTTCAACTACGAAATTAGTTTTATTCCGCTGAAAGTTTTAACGGTTGGCTAGGTCTTACACTGAATACTTAACTTTTGGTTCATTCTTTTGTAATATACAATTATTGGACACATTTGGGTAACCCAACATGTATTATCAATTTGCAACATCACTTGACTAAACCTCTTAGTTACTATTTTAACTTGCATGATAATATATTTTGTTACCACCGAACACATGTTATAGGATAATGTATTTAATGTACGACAATGCAGTTGCCTATATCTTATCTTCTATTATGTATATCACCATCTATTAGCTACTGCGCTACAACCCGTTCATCTGATTTATTTCTGTATTCTACATTCTTACATTGCTGATATTTAATGAGTGCAATATAATTCTGTTTTCTTCGACTTAGATGCAATTCCATAATTAACACAAAAATATTCCCAAAAATATTCCTAAATATGCGGTGGTAAAAAATTAACTGATATTAGCATTGTTTATGTATCATCCCTAATTGTTATTATTTTATACTAGCATCAGAATCTTTTTAACAATGTCCCGGAATTGTTTGTTTATTACAGACCGTTTCAACTGAATAATGTATGCCTGTGAAGAACATTTCAAGTACCCCCACTTTGCACATGCTGCCAGCAGTGGCGGACCCAGCCTGATATTTTAGATAGGGCCATATTCCATCATAAAATAAATACATAATAAAAAAATATGTTAAATCATACTATGCCTAAAAGTATATTATAAAATCGTACTGTGTAATCTGTGCCTAAAAGTATATATGATAAAAAACTCCCTGACAAAGTAGAAAAAGTGGACAAAAGCCTTGGCTTTCTTCTCAAAAGCTTTCGCTCTTTCTCAGCTATGGCCAAATATAAAAACCAGCCAGGGCAAAATAATAATTTTTAGTTTCTTGTATACACTTTTCAGTATTCCAACTAGGGCGGCGACCCTGGCTCGCCTAACACTAGATCCGCCCCTGGCTGCCAGACTCCTTTTCCAAATGAATGCATGTTATAAGTTTTTACAGCTTAGATTTTATCTTTATTCAATATGTTCACAAATTAATTGTCTGCTACAACGAGTTATTTATTTGAACAATTTGTTTACGAAAGCTCAAAGGACAAGTGTAACAGTCAAAAGGGGGTTACATAACTAGAAAGGTTGACAGAAGAGGAATATTTATTACTATGAGTATTTTAGTGTTTCATATTTTTTGTTCTGTAATCTCCAACGTTACGTTACCTATCAATCTTCATATTGATATTCAAAGATAAGTTTTGTATTTATTTACCCTTTTTCATCAGATCACATACTGCCAATATCTGGAAAAAAAATATGCACCATCTGCTTTGCTACAAAGTCTCAGTTTTTGACTGCGTTGGTAAGACAATTTATTTTGGATTTGTTTTAATAATTGATTTAGATAATAAATTGTGAATGGTAAACGATGAGGAAAATTCCGAGTGTATATATTTGTAATAGTTTAAAATTCCTTAACTAATGTATATATTGTATAAAAACACAAGTATACATTAATTAAACTTGACAAGATACATAAAATCGGATTTAATTAAGTTAGAATAATGTTTCTATGTATATATTGATATATATATATATATATATATATATATATATATATATATATATATATATATATATATATATATATATATCAATATATATAGAAGTGCTTAACACTTTTGTTTGCATTTAAATTTGATTTTAAGTCGCACAGATATAGGACTGCATAAGTAACTAATGTGTGCTACTTAATATACTATTGCATTACACCATAAACAGAGTAGTAAAGCCTTCATGTTAAAAAGAGGGAGCTTAGCTGTTTCTAAACTAATTTAGGAGATGCAGTTTGCATAGACTTTTCCATACAGTAGTTGGAAATATCTTGGTATAGAACTGTATTGGATGCACGACAAAGAGGATGAGGTTGATTTCTGATTTGCTTCTAGAAAACTATGGGACTCTAAAATCACTCACGGCTAACTTTAGAAGATGCTTCCGTAATGACTTCGAACCAGCCTACACCTAGGACTGAACAATAGTGTAGCTAAAATACATTTACTTAGAGGCTAAGTATGTGAGTTGACAACAATCTATACATATGGTTGTACACACATACATGTGCATACTGCTGCTTAAGACTAAACTTTCACTCCAATATTAATACAGACAGCCTACCCTTTCTATCAATCATAGAAACAGCCATATGACATTCCACCCTACACCCTAGCATAGCATAGCTTCTAAGGACTTTCAGCACATGTTTGTACACCCTCACGCAAATCAATTCAATGCTACAAGTATACATGTGCATTGAACTATTAACCAGCTATCCCCAATGTCTTCACAGCTATATATGTTCATTTCATTCAAGTCAATCAATGCCCATTATTTTATATTATATGCACATATAAATACACATTTGTTGTGGCATACATTTACCACACCATTCCAATCAAAACTGAGAAAAATAAATGGAAGAATAATGGAAGTAAGTTTTGGAAACACTGGGCAGAAGCTTAAGAAAACAGAGGACTTTTGTTATGTGAGTAAACCATTTCTTTATTCATTTCAGGTTGTTATATAAGAAACATACATATATGCATTCATGTATTCTTGCTTTCTGGTCGAACCTGGGAAATGAAACAATGGATTAAATCAGTGGACAACCCTTTTATTTAAGGATTTTGTTAAGATATAATCGTATACGTGTGTGTATATTTTATGTGTTTAGCTTCATGATAAAACAGAAAAATACATAACCAGAAAGCAATATTGGTGAGTAACTCCTTTTTTTCATTCGAATCTATTGCTGAAATGATAGTGTAAACTTAAATATGTATATTTGATTAAATTAAAATGTCATGCATAAAACTGGAAACCTGTGATCATACCTGGAAACATGGTAAGAAAAAGATCGAGCTAAACCCATGAGTAAACTCTATTATTACCTCATTGAAACTATTGATGATATTTGAGTATGATGAAGAGATGTACGGATATGTATATATTTGTTGGAATGAATGGTATTTATCCAAGCTAAGAGGATATTCATTTTAACCTGGACTGAGAACAATGAAAACAAAGAAGGGGACAGTGAGTGAAACTCACTTTAGAACCTCTAATTGAATCACATTTTTTGACTCTTACTCTATATAATGTCTTATATACATCAATATATATTTATCAGTGACATTATCTTATCATTTCTACAATAATTTCCTGGGTATAGATAGGTTAGAAAATCTGTAAAACCTTAAAAAAACATACCAGTGTGGTGAAACCAGTATGGGTATTTCACCTCTGTTATTTTAAGAAAATCCATAACATTGATTCGAGATAGTTATATGATTTATGTTGTTCAAAATATCTCTAGTAACCATCTGTAGTATGATTTAAAATTTTATCCAATTAATAAAGTATTTGTTATATTTTTATACATGGATAAATATACAGTGAGGGTTTTAAACTCAAGAATTCAAACATCGAAATGAGGTAAATCAGGCTCATGAATTGTTTTGTTTTTATAAACCATGAATTTTTAAGGTAGCGACTGAGTAGATATTAAAGATCATCTGCAAAAAAGGAAACTTTGGGTGTCCCAACGATCTAAGTGGTCGGAGGTAATGCGGTTCAAAGATCATCTGCAAAAAAAGAAACTTTGGGTGTCCCAAGTGATCGGAGGTAATGCGGGTTGAACTGAAGAAGCATAGACAAGGGTCGATCATAGGAAAAATATGCACAAATTTATCTATAGTTGGATTTGGTAGTTTGGCTTCGATTAGGTTTATTTTTAGCTGTTTTAATGTGGCAACTTGGTTGGTGAACCACGTGGTGGTGGAAGCATCGAGTGCCACCAGCTGTGGTTCGGAGTTGCTCGAAAGGTCAGGGAGTCGATCCGCGGTGGTCGCGGTCCATCTAGGGGTAGAAGTCAGGCGATGGCATCATTCTTCAGGGATCAACCTGAAGGGTTAGTTTGGTTAAATGGGGGTGGAACAGTGTTTTTGAAAAGGAGACACGAGGAAGATCGGATGGTTGGTCATTGGTGGTCAGGAGGTGCTAACTGACTTGCTGGAGGTGGCGCAACAGTCATTGGAAGGTCAGAGCGTTGGTGCATGTGCACCAGTATGTATGTGACGGCTTGTTTTGCGTTTGGGAAATTGTTGCCTGAAGTTTAAAATGGGAGAAAGGGAAGTGAAGAGAAGTGGGCTACATTGTGGTGCAACGTCTTGTTGTTGGCATGGGTCTTTGGGCCTTCGGGCCTGTGGGCCTAAAATAGAAAAAAATATACTTAATAAAAAGAAACAATACGTAAGGGAAAAAAGGGGGTAAGGCGGAAGGGATGAATGGAAAAAGGAATAGGGGCTTTGACAGATCAATGTGCTGAGTGATTATGGGTTTTGGACTCGGACCATTACAATAGTAACTAAAGAAGAATGATGGTTAAAATTATAGTCTAAACAAAATATTATATATATATATATATATATATATATATATATATATATATATATATATATATATATATATATATATATATATATATATATATATGTGTGTGTGTGTGTGCGCGCGCGCGCGCGCGCGCGCGCATATATAGATCAAGAGTATATGCTCGTGTAGATTTCGGTTCGTGTCAGTGGAGATGATTCGATCGAAGGAGTATGTAAGTAACGCAATGAAGTTATCGAGTTTTAAATAACAAAATTTGAAATAAATTGATTTATTAAGTAAATAAATCGTAAACTATTTTAAATGGATCAGTAATGATCTGTAATGCTGTAAATACTAAATTAGTTGTTTAATTAATTGACTTATTAATTTAGCTATGTTTAATTATAATCGTAATTATATGTGTTTGACATCTGTTAGTGGAAATAAACACTGTTCCACTGTATATTCGATCGACTGAATTGTTTTGAACACCCTGTTGGCAGAAATAAACACCGTTCTGCTATTATATCAGCTTGACATATTTTATCTGTTAATATACGTTGGTGAGATATTATCATTTGATAATATTGAATTGTATTTATATAATTATTTGTGCAAATTGGGTTAACGACTTGAATGTCGTCTAAATTGTTATATACCGTTGGAGCTGCTAAGCCGTTTTCTGTAAAGTAACTCAAAAACAAACTCAAGTTTTAATAATTGGATATTAATTGTTTGCAATCTTACATAGATTATTTTAAATTAATTATATCATTAATTTATTTTAAAAAAAGATCAACAGGTTGTTAGGGTTGATTTAAATCAACGATTTAAATGGGATTTGATTATTTAATTAATTTTTTGTAATTAATTTAATAGAAGAGGTTTTAATAAATAGTTGTTTAAAAACTTGATAAGGTTTAAACTAATAGATTGGGTAGGTTAATGGTGAAGTTAAATAGTAATTTAAATATGGATAAATATTTCCAGATTGGAGTTTTGACTTAATTAATCTTTTAGTTAAGTAAGTTTTAAAGATAAGTTTTGTTATAAAGAAAAAAAAAGGGAAACAAATTGATCATTTGGATCTAATTCCCCGATCAAGTATTTAAGTTAACCAAGTTAACTTGATGAGTAGTTCAAACAACAACGTTGTTTGAAATGGTTTAAAATTTAGGAATCAGATGGTTTGTCAAATATTCTGGATGTTGATCTTCTATGGATCTTGACGATAAGAATGATTTTGACTCGAGGTCTGAGAGGTAATCAAAATACCCCAACTGATCTATTTCACCGTTATCTGATAGTTCGTAATAGTTTTTGTTCAGGATAAGTGTTAGAGTTAAATATTTTTTAAGTTCTAAAACAGATGTTCGAAAGTGAGATTATCCCATAAGATTTATATTAAGTGTTTTGTCGTTTAATTAATAATGATGTTTTCAAATGAATATATAAACAAAGTTAACATTTGAATGTAAATATTTAAAGATTATTTTATGACCTAGCAGATCCAATGGAGATAAATATGTTTATTTTATTTTATATTTGATAGTTAAATAACCGACTATCAAATTTGGACCTTTATTGTTATCATTTCGAAGAGACCGGAATCTAAATTCCGCTTCGATTCGATATATACATTGTAAATCAGAAATTATAGAAAACCATTGAAGATGGAGTTATGCAAGGGATATTCTGTCGATCCTAGGTAGAAATTGTCTAAGATGGATTCACAAGATAGTGCATTCGGTTTGTCCAGTCCAAGGACAACTTGTATGGACGAGTGTTTGACAGTGTATGCCTAATAAATTGCATAAGTTGATTTCTTCAAACGTATTTACGTTTGATGGCGGAGGACTTCGTTTCTCTTAGCTTTATACCCGCGGTATTTTTTGGGGAAATCAATTTGTGATTTTGCAGGTTTGACGATGTGACATTCCAAGTGAATGAAGATGTGTTATATGTCCTGGTAAGTTCAGACTCAAGCCTCACAACCGGGAAATGACAAAAATCGAGCAGGCAGCATGGCTATGTGTGTCTCTCCCATTAGGGTGTATTGTCACTATCTAGAAAATTTCCATTTGCTTCTTTGTTCTATTCGATGTTGTCCCTTTCGGGAACGGTGGGTAACTCCCAGTTGTTGGTGACAATATATTCAATACACTTAAGCGAAATGAGTGGTCGGTCATGTGTGGGCCGGGTTGCAAGATGTTCTTGTTGAACCCAGTGTATTCCCCTCTAGAGATACACTATCGGTAGGTGGTTCCATACCTTGTCATAGTCGGAATCCTATCCCCAACAAGCGTCCGCGGTTTTGATTGTATACTATGTATGTAGAGCGTGAGATGCAAGCATTTTGCTAGATTGCTATTTATTTGTATTTAGACACTATCGTAATATCATAATAATATTGTTTTTTTACAAAAATATTTTGGGTTATCATAAGGTAGAAACCATCCGTATTTATGTGCGGATCGGTCTTATGATTATCTTTTCTTTCAAAAAGTTTTTGAAAGTTAAAATCAAACTTTTTTAATCATTTACTCACACCAGTCTCATGACTGACCTAGAGTTAATTTTTCTATTTTCCCTAAACTCTTGGGTGCCCAAAATTGTATGGATAGTCCAATATTTCAGGATTTTACAGATTTATTTGGAGGAGCTTGGAGCAGGAGGCCTTAATGTTAGATATTTAGAGTTTATTTCTGCTGTAGCATATATGTGATGTACTCTGATGATGTATGTAAGTAAAAATACAGTCTCTAGTTCAAAGTGATTATTTATATATTATATTTTATTCAGCTGCGATCGTGAGATTCTCTGTTATTGTTCAGTTCTATCTTCTGTCTATTTTCTTCTATTCTAATTTTCTATCTTTCTATTTCTCACCCTCTAACTTCTTTCTCTTAATGATTCGTATTTGCATGCAATTTGGGTTGGACGTGACTCATATTCATTCAGCTCAAATGGTATGGATTTTCGGGTTGTTACATCTGCAAGATATTATAGAGTACATTACCTCTGTAAGTGTTTTTTTACTGCCCTTTGTTTTTAATTTTTTGCTGTCGGAATTCAATTTTGTGCACTAATTTTACATACACTACACACATACATACATACATACATCTACGAGATTCAGTATAGTATTACTAAATGTCCTTTTAACTCCCAAGTTCAGAATTAAACATTGAAGTTTTGCATTATTTATTTAGTCCTTAGATTTTATGTATGTTGGTAGGAAAAATGCTGCAAAAGAGGAGCCTATTGGGCAACAACATTCTATTTTGAATCATATTGTTTTAGTAATTCCAAGAAAAAGTAGAATTGTTTGGATGAATAAGTTTAAATTTTCGTAATTTTTCTTCATATAGGCGATATTAGAACATGCTTTTGAATACACTGGAAAATAGAATAAAATCATCCCTATCCTACGTACTTTCCACTTTTGCCTCTAGTCTCATTTTGTATAAATTTAAAATAATCATGTTAGTTCGTTGTAGTATTTTAGTACTTGCTAGTTGGAGTTCAACAATCTTTGAAAATAGGCCTTTCTGCACCTCAAGATTAGTATTGATCCAATCAACCCATCTTTAATCTTCATCTATTTATGTTGAAACGAAGGTTGGATTGACAGGTTATGCAATAGAGGTACTTGATGACGAATTAAAGCGATAATCGGCACTGATGAATCGAAAGGAAGAAGGCTTCAGTCAACTTTCATAAATCTATCATTGCAGTCCGCAGTGTTAAACTTGCATATGCCAGATCCAGCTCTATTGATGAAGCTTTGCAAATAGAAAGCTTGGAGGATGATTGCATCCAAACAGGTACCTTCAATTTATTCAAATAATTATAGTTGTGGTTTAAAAAGTTGGAACCTTTAACTTAAATAATGAATTGTAATTATAGTTACTGGGCAGATGTAACAACCCGAAAATTTTGAAAAAATTTAAATTTTTTATTTTAACAATTTATTGGATTTTAATATTTAAAATAATTTATTTTAAATAATAACGATGAAAAATTTATTTAAATCGAAGTTAGAACGAATAAATTTATTTTAAGTATATAACGAGCCTGAAATGGCGCGGTAGTTTGAAAATTCGATTTCAAATTTCAAATGAATGTACAGGATTCAAAATAAATCGGATTTCAGTGAAACAATAAATATTTGAATCTGTTTAAAAATATCTTTTCAATGAATCTGAAAATTGAAATTTCATAGCAGGAATAAAAAGTTATGGCCGGTTAAATATTCAGAATAGTCGCTATGGAATATATATATTTTAGTATAATAAATAGCCATTTTTGCAAATGACCTCCGTTTTCAACAAGACCACTTTTGTTGGATCCGAAATGTCAAATTATTTCTAGATTCGAATTTTCATAATTTTTGGAATTAATATGTGAGTATGGCAAATTAAAACGTGTTTGGTCAATTTTAGTTGAATTGGATCGACCTGAAAAAGCCCATTTTTCAAACTGTCTCCAAATTCAATGAAATTAATTTTGTTAGGACCATATCGTCAAAACATAGCTAGATTTATTTTTCTGGAATTTTTGAAATCAGTATGTGGCCCCGATAAATTAAAATATACATTGAAATTCAATATATATTGATTTATATTTTAATTTTGATGAAACTGATCGAATTGGTCGAATCAGCTTACGAAACATATCCCATTTTGTCTGGAATAGGGGTATTTAGCCAGTGACGACAGTTGTTGGGTCTGATTTGGAGTTCGTATCGGTAAACATGTGTTTTTTTTGAAAATAATAGAATTAAATATTATTAATTTTTTTGATATAAATAGCCTTATTCTCTAAAACCCTAGCACGTTTAACATCAGCCGCCACTTAGCTTCAACGCTCAGGAATGTCTGATTTTTCGGTTAAAATCTCCTTCCACAAATTGAATTATAGTATGAAAACAAAACAAAATTCGAAGAGAGAAATGAGATCTCCATTTTCGCACGGGTATGATGGACTTTCATATTGTATCTCTTTTGAATTTCATCCTCGAACCTACCGCGTTCGAACACGTTTTCCGAGGGCATTGCGGGGCTAAGTTTGCCCGAATGACTGGCGACGATGGAGGCTTCATCGGTGGTTGATGTGGCGATGTCCGATGGTGGCGGCAGGCGTCGCAGGGAGGTGTGATTTTGAGCTTCTCTGATCGATGCTTTTGGGTTTTGCTGTGATGGAAGACGACGGGTAATGAGCAGATTGGTTAAGGGATTAACATGGGTTAAAGATGGTAATTAGTATGGATTATACAATTAAATTATATTAAATTGTTATAAAATCTTGCAAAATTCATAACTTGCTCAATATTAATCAGAATTCGGTGATTTCAGATTCATTGGAATCGTCTTTCCGAGATCTACCACATAGAACCGATCAGAACTGAAAACAGTGAGTTTTTATTATAACATTGTTTTATTTTCAGATTTTTAAATAAATTGACATTGTTTTTGAAGATCTGAATTTTTAATTTAAATAAAATATAAAAAGTATGATGTAAAAGATGGTTTTGAAAATATATTTAGTATTGTTTTAAAATATATAAATATATAAATAACATTACATTTAAAATATATGAAAAAGTATCACCTTTAAAATGAAATTAGTACTATTTTAAAAAATATAAATATGATTTTTAGAAATAAAAATAAGATTTTTATAAATAAGATTTTTATAAATAAGATTTTGTTAAATAAAAATAAATATGATTTTGTTAAAATATAAATAACATTGATTTAAAAATATAAGTAGCATTGTTTTTAAAATATATATAACATAATGAAAAAAATATGATTATATTTATATATATATATATATAGCATTGTTGTGTAAATAAAATTTGCATTGTTTTTAAATATAAAAGAGTATTGTTTTTACAAAAGTATAAAACATTGTTTAAAATGTAAATTTTCAATATAATTACATTGTTATAAAAATGTAATTTTTATAAAGAAATAGCTTGAAATACAAACAAACAATGTTTTTGAAATAAAAATATATAATGTTATACAATGTTTTTGGAATAAAAATATATAATGTTATACAATGTTTTTGAAATAAAAATATACAATGTTTTTGGAAATAAAAGTTTACATTGATTTGAAAATAAAATTAACATTGATTTGAAAATAAAATTAACACTGTTTTAAAAATAAAAAGAACACTTTTTTGAAAATAAAAAGAGCACTGTTTTGAAAATAAAAAGAGCAATGTTTTGAAAATAAATATAAAGACCCTTGTTTTTGAAAATATAATATAGCATTGTTTTAAATGCAAATAAAATTGTGAAATAAAAATGTGTCATTTTTATATATGAAACATTGAAATAAAAATGTGTTATTTTTATATATGATACATAGAAATAAAAATGTGTTATTTTATATATATAAAACATTTTAATAAAAATATGATATATATAATAGCGTTATAAAAATATAATAGCGTTATAAAAATATGATTTTTAATATATATAGCGTTATAAAAATGTGATTTTTATTTATAAAGATCCTTGTTTAAAATGTGATTTTTAACATAAACCCCATGACATAGATGGCAATGGAACCGACTAGAAGCAAAACGGAATCCAAACCATCGTCCGATAAAGACTAACGAAGTGGAAACCAAGGTGAGAACCCCTCATTAAAATTTCAACACAGTTATTTATTTATTTTCATAACTGAAAAATATATAGAATTGTCGTTGTTGATATATATCAGTTTTAATCGTTATAAACTATATACAGTGCTTATTAGATCACTTCCGTCGTCCATTAACCATGGACGATTTAATTTGACTGTATTGCGTGTTGTTTGAATGTTTAACACATTAAAAATGTTAATATTAATGTGATAGTGAAATTAAATTATAAATATTCATTTATAATTTGAATAGTGAAAATTGGTTAAATTTGTTAACCAATAATTTATTTAAATAAAATGTTGTTGTCTGAAAACCCCACACGGGTATTATGATGATATTTGACATACACTAGTCCCAATATTTAATTTTATGTTAATCGATGGATTGACAGTCTGTGATGAGCGTTATTTATTTATTTTAATGCTCACACATTTGTAAATTTCACTCTTGTTGTGAATGGACTGTTTAATGGTTATTTGTCATTATTGTTGCATACATGCGATGTATGAAATCCATATAGCTAAAATTATATGGTAATTGATTGAGTCGCATTCCGATTCAAAAATAAATAATATTTTATAATAAATAATGTTTTACGAATAATGTAGAATAAAATAACATTTTAGAATAAAAGATCATTTTAGTATAAAAGTCATTTTAAATGAAAAGGACATTTTAATGTGAAAAAACATTTTAAATGAAAAAGGAAATTTAATGTGAAAAGACATTTTAAATGAAAAAGACATTTTAATGTAAAAAGGCATTTTAAATGAAAAGGACATTTTAATGTGAAAAGGCATTTTAAATGAAAAAGACCTTTTAGTGTGAAAAGACATTTTAAAAGGAAAAGAAACATTTCAATGTAAAGAAACACTTTAATGTAAAAGAATCATTTTTAATGTAAAGAATTATTTTTATATAAAAGAATCATTTATATATATAAAAGAATCATTTTTATATAAAAGAAACATTTTTAATGTATAGAATCATTTTTACATAAAAAAATCATTTTTATGTAAAAGAATCATTTTTAATGTAAAGAATCATTTTTAGGTAAAAGAAAATTTTAATGTAAAAAAATCATTCTAATATAAAGAATATTTTTAAATAAAGAATATTTTTAAATAACAAATATTTTTAAATAACATTCAGTGTAGAATAAAATCATGTTTTCGATGTCTATCTTTAGATGGGCACAAAAATATAAAAATATGAAGTCGGGTTAAGTATAGAAACGTCATTTTAAGTTGAACGGGTTTATCGTTCGATTTTATTCATTTTATAATGAATATCGAAAAAAGGAGATTTCAGAATTTAATATTTTGAAAATATTATCATTTTAATATGATAAAAATATAGAATATTCAGTTTTGATTTGAAATTGAAAATGAAGTTAGAATCGTTTTAAAACCAAATTTATAAACGATTTATAAAATACGTTTTAGAGAAAAATCAATGAAATATATAGATATATATATAATATTATATATTTAATGGCCTGAATAGAACGCGTCGCACAACGACCGTTCACGAATTTCGACCATTAACTTCAAATTGACGTAACGGAAGATCTGACCGTCGGATTCTCCTAAAATCAGAACCGTTGGGTTCGTATCGAAAAGAGCTTTCCAATGAATATAAAAGGTTTGAAATCTAACAGTTGGATTTGGAATTATGTCCAAATCAAAATTGAAAAGGTCGCCATGGATGCAATTCAGTGACCATTATTGGAAACCGACTGTATGGGCCTTAATAAAATTATTAAAAATATGAAAAAAATTATGTAAAATCATAGTTAATGATCTAGAAAGATTTTGGATGAAAAAATCCATAGTTAAAAAGATAAAAATATATTTTTATCGAAATGAACTAGTTATTAACTAGAATAATTCTTTAATTAGTATTTAATGGATTTTTCCAATTAATTAATATTTATTTGGAATTAAATAAAATAAATTTGATTTTGGGTTTGTCGTGAATGGTGTCTCAAATAACACTGTTCTTAAAACCCCATGTGAAAAGAATAAATCTTTTAATTAATATTTAGACAAGTTTACTAATTAATTAATGTTTAATTAGAATTGAAATGATAGTTGATTGTGGGTTTATCGTGAACTATGTCTTAAACGACATTTGTTATTTAATCCCAATTAACAGTGAAAATATAATATGGAATTTATAAATCTTTTATTAAGATTTAAATGGGATTTATAAATCTTTTATTGAGATTTATACGGAGGTTATAAATCTTTTATTAAGATTTAAATGGAAAATTTTCCAAAGTAAAGTTTTCCAATTTAATATATTGAATTGGAATTGAATGGAATTCGATTTGGTAATAATCGAGATGAGCTTCGGTGAATAAAGACTGTTACTATATATGGAATTTAAAGGCCTTGCCGTTATTCCATTTATATTATTAGTCTGATACAGAAATTTATATTGATTATATATTGATCTGATTTCTGTGAAGATTCCATATTTAATGGAAGATGATTTTGGGTTTGACGTGAACTGTGTTTTTAATGACATTGGTTCTTTAACCCGGTTAAAGATAAGATTAATTTATTAAATTTGAATAATCATAAAGTAATGACTTTTGGAGATTAAAACCAAATTGGTGTTTTAATGTATCTTGTTAATTTCACAAAGATTAAAGAATAAATTTAAAAGAATTTATCTTTAATAAAATTAACGGGAATCTTTCCCTAATAATGTGAATATTTTATTAAAAGAATATTCTGAATCGGAATGAGGCATATGATATGTTTTTATAGCACTTGAATATAAAATACGCGAGTTATTCAGAAAGATCGGGTTTGACCCATTCTGAATAATCAATACGACGACCAAGAATCGAAGATGAAGACGGTGATTGAAGAACGGAGATCTTCACATCGTTGGAATGATTACTGATGTCTTGATTGGGCCATACACCCAAGACAAGGTAATAAGTGGTGATCGTCCAAACGTACTTGGAGATTGACAGATATGTGAGGACCCCTCTCCTGTATTGGACATATGGGACGTGGAATAAGGTGCCTCCGGTTTCGTTCAGACCCATAACGGACTTGTAAATGGATGGTGTGTTTGACGTTGTATTCCTTTATGCTGTATTCATTTATCTCTGCTAAATATATATCTGTTTGGTGGCGGAAAATTTATTCTCTTGCTTAACACCCTTCTCTGAGACTTGTTGTATATAACGGTGTTGTATACACAATTATATGATTTTTGTTTGATGATAACAACCAAATAAATATTATTTTAATGTGTTTGATATTGTACTGGTATTATACATCACATACTGGAATATAATATTTATATTTAAATAAAATACAACTGTACAGAAATTTAAATATTCACAGTATTTTATTTAAATAAAATATTTTATTTCAATATCAAACAGTACATATTTTATACTTCTCTATTTGTACAAATTCACTGGTACATTTCATTTCATTATACATTCTCTTTTTCATACACTGCTCCTCACCAAATCACTCAACGCTCATTTATACATATACAGACACTTTCATTAATTGACACTATTTTTTTTCACCGTCTTCTGTCTTCTTGTCTTCTGCCTTCACAGCTTTCAGTCCAGTCACTTCAGTCCAGTCGTCTCCTGCTTACCTGTCACATGAAACACACACGCACAGTATACTGCAATAGAAATAAAACTGAATACATGCGAATATAAAATTTTATTTTAAAATTTTATTTGCCTCAGATTTCTGGTGTGTTTCTCATCATCTTTCATGACTTGATCTGATATATTTTCAGTACCCACTGATCAACCTCGACATAACCATACTGGTTTGCTGATCAGAACCAGCATCAAACTCAGCTGATTCTGACCAGCCCCAACACAGTACAATCAGTCTGCTGATATTTTTTTCAGTATACAAGACAGGTCAAAAATCAAAAGAGAAATGGAAGTGCAAAATTTCAGATCAGCAAACACAAGATGGAAATCATAACAGATCACACTTTTCAAGTCCACCAAGTCTGAAATGTCAAAGTAAAGGAAACAGCAAGTGTCATGTCAAAGTGGTCAAAACATATCAAAATTGTCGAGCCAGTAACAACACAGAAATCACAAGTTTTGGGTTCGAGCATGAAGCAAAAAGTGCAAAGACAAACTCATGCAAATGCAATGTTTCAGAATGGAGCAGCATGCATCAGCTTAAAGGAAACAGCAAACTCATGTACAACTTGTTCAAGTTTCTCAAATGGCCGAGCATAAAAGAATTTTCATGACAGAGAAATCAAAAAGCATGGGTACACTTATACATGGATGGTGCAAATAAAATGTGTGACGTGCAATAGCAATGGGTGCTGCATTTTTCATGTCCAAATGCATGAATTCAATAGACAGTTCAAATACCAAGCAATCAAGAATACATGGTCAAGTGGTCAAGCTGGGTACATGCAGAAGTGAAGGCAAACAGGTTTCATCACAAGTTTAGCTGCAAATGTGTATACATGATGAAGAAAAAGTAAACATAGACAAAACTGCAGCTATGTTTCATACTGAAATCACTTTCAAGTATACAGGAATGCACAGTGATCAATCATAGGCTACAGCAGTTTCTATGATGGTGTACTAGCTACATGAGCAAGCCAACATGAATGTCAAAGCAGTTGAGCACAAGCACAGGAGCAATTCAGGTCAACTGAACAAAGTTTTCAACATGCAAGGATAAACAAGGGAGAATACATATTTCAGCAAGTATATCTATGTGCAGACTTGTATGGTGATTCCTAAACATGTTGAGGAGTAGCATACGCATGGGTGCAAGTGTATTTTTTTTTCACATACAAGACTAATGAAACAGCATGTGATATGGTCGTGAGCATAGTTCAAGCCAGGTTTAATGTGCAAGGAAATCACCATCAAATGCAGGCAAGAACAATATTGTTTTATGGATGAAAGTGTAGAAATTTAATCAACCAATCTCGAGAACATGAGTGCAAGGATATATGTAGCAGCATGGGTGAATAATCAGTGCTCATATGGTTTGTTTTCCAAAATCATCAAAACATGTTATGGGAAGAATCTGATGGCATACTTGGCAAGAAATGGTATTAAATTTTGCTAAAGAAAACATATCTGTAAACAACATTTTTGGCAAGTGAGTAATACATTTTCTGAAATTCACAAATCATGGTAAACAACACGCAAGGGGCAAATTCAAGTTCCAGCAATCAAGCAAAGTCAGGAAAGATTTAATTCCAGAAATTGTCGAGCAAAAGGGGGAAGTTTTTAATTTTCTTTTGGCAACAAATTGTTTCCAGAAATGACATTCATGGTAAAAATCAGAGGGACCACAGTTTGAATTTCAAAATTGCATCTAGTTTTTCAATATGCAAAAATGGCAAGAAAGCATGACAACATTTTAATTCCAGAAATTCAGTTTTACATAGTGGACAATTTGTTTCAGAAATGATTCATTCAAAAAAGGGGAACTTTTTTTTTAAAGGACACAATCAAGTCCAGGATATTATCTAATTCATCAAGATATTCAAGGCAACATATTTCAACAATCACGCAAGACATTCAATCGAAGAAACCAAAAGAGGAAACCACAAAATCAGGCCAAGCCATATCGATGAAATCAGAGAGCGTTAATAGGATTATATAATCCTATATATTATCACCAATCATTACTGGCAAAATCACATCGAAACCGAACAAATTCAGACGAGATAAAAGAAATTAACATCAGATAACTCACATTCTCTTTCTAGGGTTTCGGTCGCCAGATATTCCCATATCAGAGAGGGACAATTCAACGACAAAGGAGCTACACGAGTTCAAGCTGCAGAGAACCATCTATCCATCATTCGAAGTCGATTTGATTTGGGGAAAAACAAAAACCCTAATTCATTTTTTAAGGGACCGCCGCCATTTTTTTGAGGACAAAAGGAATAGAGAGGAAAGTGAACGGGTGCAACACAAATAAAAAAGGGGCCGACCATCTTTGTTTTTAAAAGGGGGATGACCCTCTCTTTTATCTCCTAGGGTTTTGTTTTAATTTACTTTGTATTTTGTTTTTTGTGTTTTTCTTTTGAAATCGTCGTTCGTTTTCTAGTTTGTCAAACCAGGGAAATCAGTCGGGGGTTGACTGAATAGTTCTAGAGTCTGTAAAATCTAGAGGAATCCAGTCAGGGTGTTGACTGTCAGTTTCAGAGTCTGTAAAATCTGGGTTATTGGTTACGGGGTCGTAAACAGAGAATTCTGATCGAGTGGATATCGGTCAGTCTACGGTTTTGAGCGTAGGGTTAGAATAGGAGCAGGGTTTGCGAGTGTACATGGTCTTGTATGCGGGATCTGTTCTATCACCTAGTAGAAACCTTAGAAATGCAGCAGTAGGCAGGTTTTGCCGAAGCTGGGTATATCTGTGTGTGATTTGTTTTCTGTATTTCTGTTTCTGCTATATTCTGTGATCTGTTTATTATTTTAATATCCTGTTAGTTTTTCAATTCTGTTTAAAAACTGTGAAAAACCCTATTCACCCCCCCTCTAGGGTTATTCTAGATCCAACAAGACTTACGAGCTTAGAGGTTATATATTGGCAGAAATCAATGGTATGGTATGGATTGACAATGTGGCATGCTAAGATGCAAATGATCGAGGCTTTTGTTGAAAAGTAGAGCCTGGTGGTAAATGATCAAAGCACAACTTATTTAGGCGTATCTTTGTGTATAGCGTTACTTCGCGAGCCTCTCACCCCGGTATGAACCATAAACGAGAGAAGGATCTAGGGAGAACATGCGTTTCTTTTTAGCTAGAATTGGTGTCATGGTTTGGAGCCCATATATTTTTTACTTATGTGGATGATGGAATGAGGCGCCTCGGATTTGAGTCCCTAGTGGCTCTTTATTTACACCCCATAGGGCGGAGAAACGTATTGTTCGGGAGTTATAATCCACTAACATATGTGTGGACCGACCCTGTGGCTCCTAAGGCTTGACTGAGTACTTGCCTGAGGCTTGGGCTAGAGAATCTCGAATTCGGTAAGGATGATCCCTTGTCTTGGTTCATAGATGGAAATCCAACTTCCAATACGACATCATGCGATTTTGATTGTGGAATTAGTATGGCGACATGATATATGGTACCCATGCCATCTATGATTGATACATTTATATTTGAAGTTGTTTTTGACACTATACACTTATAGTAATACCAAAATTATTTGTTTTATACGTATCAAGCAAGTTTGGCTGTTATAAGGGAAAACTCTATCCTCCGGCTTGCACTGCATTGTGTGATGGGACTTGAGTCTTATAATAGCTTCGTTTTTATAAAAAGCATTACGTTGTTTTATTCTAAACTAAGATTCATGTGGAGTAAACCGGTTCCGTGTTATATTGCATGGTCCCATGATATCCTCACTTTAAAATTTAAGATTAATAACTGTTTTAGTTCTCATACCAGTCCCATGAATGACCTAGAGTTTATTGTTTTAACCTAAACTCTGGATGCCTATATTTTCCACACGGGCAGCTAGTAGTTTTGGTTTTGCAGATATTATATTCACATGATCCTAGTTTACGGCTGAAGCTATATTCAGAAAGCTCTGTGTCCGTGTATTTCTTTCAGTTGTATTTTGTATTAGTTTTCCACTGCTATTTAAATGTAATTTAAATCTCTGATATTGTATTTCCAATGTGTAATAATTATTCATACTCTGGAATATTCTTGTACTCTGATGTAATTGCTGTATTAAGCAATGAAATGTTCTTCTGTTTCGTGTTCTGATTTGTCGTGTTCTCAACTCAATCCAAACTTTCCTTTACGGGGAAGTTTGAGTAGTTTCATTTGGTATCAAAGCTTTGGTTTACAGAGCTCGAGAACAAGGCACAATAGAAATGAACAAAAGAATTCATCAGATTGGATTAGTAATATCCAGTGAGAATGACTCGTTAGAGATGACATCAGTAGTATCTTAGAACGGGTGTGAAGAGTTTTAACTTAAAAAAAAAATTAGTATTGAAAATTTTATCTTAATATACGTATTTGAGTATATTATTTTATTTTATTTTGGACAATCGAGTATATAAAGGTTTTGAATATACGCGTAATTTACGGATATTCGAAATTTTAATATACTGGGTAGATATAGAATCACACTCTAGTCGCCCGGAGATGACTTTGATGATACTGGTGGTTGACATGTCAGTATCAATAGTTTATGTTCGAGTTTCGAAAGTGGGATATCTATATATTTCCAATCGACTGGTGTGAGAACCAAAACTTAGTTAGAATTTTTTACTGTGATATGCACTAAAAATACGATTTTTGACTATATATAAAAGTTACACATATTTGAAAGGTTAATCACCTAATTGATTGTTGGTTGTGATGTTTGATAATTAGTTTAACTAATTAAAATATTGGAATGATAATTAATTTAACCAATATGTGAAAGAATGATAAATTTAACTACATCGAATTTAATGTTGAACTGAATTGAAAATTTATTAGAATTTAGAGTTGAGTTGGTTAGTTAAACAACTTTCAGCTCCGTTCCTTTTCGAGGACGAAAAGATTTTAAGTGGGGGTGATTGTAACAACCCGGAAATTCTGAACCAATTTACAATTTTTATTTTAACAATTTTAATGGATTTTAATATTTAAAATAATTTATTTTAAATAATAACAACGAAAAATTTATTTAAATCGAAGTTAAAATGAAAAAATTTATTTTAATTATATAACGAGCCTGAAATGACGCGGTAGTTTGAAAATTCGATTTCAAATTTCAAATGAATGTACACGATTCAAAATAAATCGGATTTCAGTGAAACAAGAAATATTTGAATCTGTTTAAAAATATCTTTCCAACGAATCTGAAAAATTGAAATTTCATAGCGGGAATAAAAAGTTATGGCATGTTAAATATTCAGAATAGTCGCTATGCAATTTATATTTATATATTAGTATAATAAATAGCCATTTTTGCAAACGACCTCCATTTTTCGATGAGACCACTTTTGTTGGATCCAGAATGTCAAATTATTGCTAGATTCCAATTTTCATAATTTTTGGAATTAATATGTGAGCGTGGAAAATTAAAACAGGTTTAATCAATTTCAGTTGAATTGGATCGACCAGAAAAAGCCCGTTTTTCAAACGGTCTCCAAATTCTACGAAGATAATTTTGTTAGGACCGTATCGTCAAAACATAGATAGATTTATTTTTCTGGAATTTTTGAAATTAGTATGTGGCCCCGGTAAAATTAAAATGTACATTGAAATTCAATATATATTGGTTTATATTTTAATTTTGATAAAAACTGATCAAAATGGTCGAATCAGCTTACGAAACATATCCCATTGTGTCCGGAATGGGGGTATTTAGCTAGGGACGACAGTTGTTGGGTTTGATTTGGAGTTCATATCGGTAAACATGTTTTTTTTTTTGAAAATAATGGAATTAAATATTATTACTTTTTTTTTTATATATAAATAGCCTTATTCTCTAAAACCTAGCACGTTTAACATCATCCGCCTCTTAGCTTCAACGCTCAGGAATGTCATATTTTAATCGGTCAAAATCTCCTTCCACAAATCTAATTATAGTATGAAAACCGAACAAAATTCGAAGAGAGAAATGAGATCTCCATTTTCGTACGGGTATGATGGACTTTCATATTGTATCTCGTTTGAATTTCATCCTTGAACCTACCGCGTTCGAACGCGTCTTCCGAGGGCATGGTGGGGCCGAGTTTGCCTTAATGAGTGGCGACGGTGGAGGTTTCATCGACGGTTGAAGTGGCGATGTTCGATGGTGGTGGCAGGCGTCATAGGGAGGTGCGATTTGGAGCTTCTCTGATCGATGCTTTTGGGTTTTGCTGTGAAGGAAGATGACGGGTAATAAGCAGATTGGTTAAGGGATTAACGTGGGTTAATGATGGTAATTAGTATGGATTATACAATTAAATTATATTAAATTGTTATAAAATCTTGCAAAATTCATAACTTGCTTAATATTAGTCAGAATTCAGTGATTTTAGATTCATTGAAATCATCTTTCCGAGATCTACCACATAGAACCGATCAGAACTGAAAACAATGAGTTTTTTATAACATTGTTTTATTTTCAAATTTTTAAATAAATTGACATTGTTTTTAAAGATCTGAATTTTTAATTAAAATAAAATATAAAAAGTATGATGTAAAAATATGGGTTTTAAAATATAATTAGTATTGTTTTAAAATATATAAACATTTAAATAACATTACTTTTAAAATATATGAAATAACATTACCTTTAAAATGAAATTAGCATTATTTTCAAAAATATAAATATGATATTTAGAAAAAAAATAAGATTTTTATAAATATGAATTTTTTAAATAAAAATAAATATGATTTTGTTAAAATATAAATAACATTGATTTAAAAATATAAGTAGCATGATTTTTAAAATATATATAGCATAATAAAAAAATGATTATATATATATATATATAGCATTGTTGTGTAAATAAAATTTGCATTGTTTTTAAACATAAAAGAGTATTGTTTTTACAAAAGTATAAAACAATGTTTAAAATGTAAAATTTCAATATAATTACATTGTTATAAAAATGTAATTTTTATAAAGAAATAGCTTGAAATAAAAATATATAATGTTATACAATGTTTTTGGAATAAAAATATATAATGTTATACAATGTTTTTGGAAATAAAAGTTTACATTGATTTGAAAATAAAATTAACATTGATTTGAAAATAAAATTAACACTGTTTTGAAAATAAAAAGAACACTTTTTTGAAAATAAAAAGAACACTGTTTTGAAAATAAAAAGAGCATTGTTTTGAAAATAAATATAAAGACCCTTGTTTTTGAAAATATAATATAGCATTGTTTTAAATGCAAATAAAATTGTGAAATAAAAATGTGTCATTTTTATATATGAAACATTGAAATAAAAATGTGTTATTTTTATATATGATACATAGAAATAAAAATGTGTTATTTTATATATATAAAACATTTTAATAAAAATATGATATATATAATAGCGTTATAAAAATATGATTTTTAATATATATAGCGTTATAAAAATGTGATTTTTATTTATAAAGATCCTTGTTTAAAATGTGATTTTTAACATAAACCGCATGACACAGATGGCGATGGAACCGATTAGAAGCAAAACGGAATCCAAACCATCGTCCGATAAAGACTAATGAAGTGGAAACCAAGGTGAGAACTCCTCATTAAAATTTCATCACAGTTATTTATTTATTTTCATAACTGAAAAATATATAGAATTGCCATTGTTGATATATATCAGTTTTAATCATTATAAACTATATACAGTGCTTATTAGATCACTTCCGTCGTTCATAAACCATGGACGATTTAATTTGACCGTATCGCGTGTTGTTTGTATTGTTTGAATGTTTAACACATTAAAAATGTTAATATTAATGTGATAGTGAAATTAAATTATAAATATTCATTTATAATTTGAATAGTGAAAATTGGTTAAATTTGTTAACCAATAATTTATTTAAATAAAATGTTGTTGTCTGAAAACCCCACACGGGTATTGGGATGATATTTGACATACACTAGTCCCAATATTTATTTTTATGTTAATCGATGGATTGACAGTCTGTGATGAGCGTTATTTATTTATTTTAATGCTCACACATTTGTAAATTTCACTCTGGTTGTGAATGGACTGTTTGATGGTTATTTGTCATTACTGTTGCATACATGCGATGTATGAAATCCATTTAGCTAAAATAATATGGTAATTGATTGAGTCGCATTCCGATTCAGAAATAAATAATATTTTATAATAAATAATGTTTTATGAATAATGTAGAATAAAATAACATTTTAGAATAAAAGATCATTTTAGTATAAAAGTCATTTTAAATGAAAAGGACATTTTAATGTGAAAAAACATTTTAAATGAAAAAGGCAATTTAATGTGAAAAGACATTTTAAATGAAAAAGACATTTTAATGTAAAAAGGCATTTTAAATGAAAAGGACATTTTAATGTGAAAAGGCATTTTAAATGAAAAAGACCTTTTAGTGTGAAAAGACATTTTAAAAAGAAAAGAAACATTTCAATGTAAAGAAACACTTTAATGTAAAAGAATCATTTTTAATGTAAAGAATCATTTTTATATAAAAGAATCATTTATATATATAAAATAATCATTTTTATATAAAAGAAACATTTTTAATGTAAAGAATCATTTTTACATAAAAGAATCATTTTTATGTAAAAGAATCATTTTTAATGTAAAGAATCATTTTTAGGTAAAAGAACATTTTAATGTAAAAAATCATTCTAATATAAAGAATATTTTTAAATAAAGAATATTTTTAAATAACAAATATTTTAAAATAACATGCAGTGTAGAATAAAATCATGTTTTCGATGTCTGTCTTTAGATGGGCACAAAAATATAAAAATATGAAGTCAGGTTAAGTATAGAAATGTCATTTTAAGCTGAACGGGTTTATCGTTCGATTTTATTCATTTTATAATGAATATCGAAAAAAGGAGATTTCAGAATTTAATATTTTGAAAATATTATCATTTTAATATGATAAAAATATAGAATATTCAATTTTGATTTGAAATTGAAAATGAAGTTAAAATCGTTTTAAAACCAAATTTATAAACGATTTATAAAATACGTTTTAAAAAAAATCGATGAAATATATATATATACAAATATATATAATATATTATATATTTAATGGCCTGAATAGAACGCGTCGCACAACGACCGTTCACGAATTTCGACCATTAACTTCAAATTGACGTAATTGGAGATCTGACCGTAGGATTCTCCTAAAATCAGAACCGTTGGGTCCGTATCGAAAAGAGCTTTCCAATGAATATAAAAGGTTTGAAATCTAACAGTTGGATTTGGAATTATGTCCAAATCAAAATTGAAAAGGTCGCTATGGATGCAATTCGGTGACCATTATTGAAAACCGACTGTACGGGCCTTTATAAAATTATTAAAAATATGAAAAAAAAATATGCAAAATCATAGTAAATGATCTAGAAAAATTTTGGATGAAAAATTCCATAATTAAAAAGATAAAAATATTTTTTTATCGAAATGAACTAGTTATTAACTAGAATAATTCTTTAATTAGTATTTAATGGAGTTTTCCAATTAATTAATATTTATTTGGAATTAAATAAAATAAATTGGATTTTGGGTTTGTCATGAATGGTGTCTTAAATAACACTGTTCTTAAAACCCCATGTGAAAAGAATAAATCTTTTAATTAACATTTAGACAAGTTTACTAATTAATTAATGTTTAATTAGAATTGAAATGAAAGTTGATTGTGGGTTTATCGTGAACTATGTCTTAAACGACATTTGTTCTTTAATCCCAATTAACAGTGAAAATATAATATGGAATTTATAAATCTTTTATTAAGATTTAAATGGGATTTATAGATCTTTTATTGAGATTTATACGGAGGTTATATGTAGTGACCCGCATTTTTAGCTGTTGAATAATTAAAATAATTTAATTATTAATTATCGATGTGGCGATATCGATGACCGAAATTAAATAAAAATGAATATTTAATTAATAATTATAATATAATAATTATATATTATAAGCCCGGAATGGTCAGAATAGTGAAATTCACGATATACTGTGAATTGGATAGTATTAGAGGATTGGTTGAGTTTATAATCGAAATATAAATAACGAATATATTCAATCGACGACAGTTTGAATGTATAATTATAATATAATTAAAATAGAGTGCGTAACGACACGGCAGTTCGCTATTTGGCGATTTGAACTTCAACTGAATGTACAGGATTCGTTTTAAGCCGGATTTCTGTGAAACAAGAAACGTGTGGAGCTGGTGGAGTATATCTTTCTAGTGGAAGAGAAAAATCGGGATTTCATCATGTAGATTTTGATTCACGTCCAAATCAAATTTCAGAAAAAGTCGCTGTAGAATTCCTTTATAATTTGCAACGCTTTATATACGTTATAAAAGAGATTTTTCGATATGAACTGAATATCGGGATAATCTGGAATCTGAAATATCAAGCCGTAAATTCTGATATGATATTCTGGAACTGTACGATATCATATGTGAATATATACGATACTATAAATTTATTTATATTTAATTTAATAATATTTAAATATATTTATATATTTAAAAGGTCAGTTCAACGCTTGAAAAATAGCCAGTTTTTCATACGAAGTCCGTTTCCGACGAAACAAATTTTGTTGGATCCGCAATGTCAAATAATTGTTAGATTTCCAGTTTCGTGATTTTTAGAGTCAGTGTGTGGCCGTACGGATTTTTAGAGTGTAAAACAGTCAGTATTTTGACGGTTAAAAATACGCTGTGTGAGCGTACGGAGTCGGAATTCGACGAAACCAGTTTCGTTGGGACCGTAATGTCGAACTCTAGCTACATATCCAGTTTGGTGATTTTTGGGTATCGTATGTAATTATAGGAAATTTTATTCAATAGATACACATAGAAATTGCATATATTAAATTAAAATAATCAATATAAAAATGAATTAAACTATCCTATAAGTACTCTCACAACCCCTTAACCTAATTTCATCAACCATTTTCCGCCGTCACTCTCTGAGCTTCCAAAACGTGAATAATCTCCCTCTTTGAAAAATCCTAACAAATGAAAACAATCACAATAAATCTCCAAACTTGGATATTCAACTTCCTGCATCGATGCTCTTCGTTTTGATATACATTGTGGTGAGGATCGAACAAATATTGTTCGCTGTCCTTTTGGTACAGCAGCTAGGGTTTAGCCTTGATGCGATTAGAAGCGGGGTTAAACCAAAGTAATGGCGCTGGAGTGTTTTCGAGGTCGAGGCGCACCGGTCAGAGGAGTTTGGCGGACTCCGGTGCCGTCTGATGTCGCACCAATTCGTCGAGGAGCAGCAGGTAGCATGGACTTGGGATCTTCGTCGTCTTTGAGAACGACAGACCGAGTTGAAGGAAATAGTGACGGGAAGGAAGAGGGGAAGGAGCAGCGTTGATTGGTAAGGGCGGCGTGGTGTTCGACGCTCAGTTGGAGGAGGAATCGAAGTGTGAAATGGTGAGAAGGGTGTTCGGTTGAATACAGGAAGCAACGAGGAAGAAGGGTTGGGTATCGGGTCCGGTTAAGTGAAAAGGAGGTTGGGCTATTAGTTAAAGGGTAAGGCCCTTTATACAAAAAACAAAATCATTGTTTTATTTATTTAATAAGCGTTCAAACTTTGAAATGTTATAACTTGAGCATACGATAACGAAATTCAGAAAATCAAGATCTACTGGGATCGTATGGATGGTGGCTCCACTATGGAACTGACTGGAGGTCCATCTGAGCTCGTTACAATTATGGCAAAATAAATTGTTTGATTCAAATCAAATAACAGTTTATCGTTCTTTAACGATGAACTGCAAATGTGAGTAAATCTCACCAACTCTGAACAGTTTATATTTTCATGTTGTATTTTTAAGAACTGTTAGAAATTGTTTGATTTACTGTGTGTTGATTTTTTTGATTGAACTGCTAGTCAGTTAGTTAAATTTCTATATTGATTATGTTTAACAGAATATATCATATGGAACTGAAAGTGATGTTATCTATATTGTCTAACATCTGCGATGCAGGGAAACAGGTTGGAGGAATCCGACTGGATTCCTCAACAGTTATTTTATTGTTTTTCATATATTTTAATATATGATGTGAACTATAACCTGTTGTTGATTGTGTGTGTATGGACGAGATTAAACATCGTGATTTGATATGATTGAATACCATGACATACCGAAATGTGGATAAAGGAGAATTTTCAAAATGATATTGAAAACAGCATATTTATAAAATGGGATATTTATAAATAAGAGATATTTATAAAGTGGAATATTTATAAATAAGAAATGTTTATAAATTGGAATATTTATAAATAGGAGATATTTGAAAAGGAAATAAATTCAAACATTTCTTTTTGAATGGAAAGGCCTGTGTGGCGGGTTTGGGGATTTTCCCGATGCTCCCGTTACAAAGGAGGTTATGGCGAATTTTCCCGGAAAGTTAAGGAGTTAGAATATTTTTAAGAATAAAAATAAAAAGGAAATATTTGTAAACCATTTGCAAATAGAATAAATTTGAAAACGAAATATTTGTAAACCATTTACAAATAGAATTGAAAAGGAAATCATTTTTAAAGTGTAGAACCGTTATTTAAAAGTAAATCTTTTCAAATGAATAAAACGTTGTTAAAAAGGAAATCTTTATAAAGTGAATAAAGCAAATCGAATATGGTATTCGAAAGGAGAAATCGAATATGTTATTCGAAAGGAAAAATCGAATATGGTATTCGAAGTTAGTAAATCGAATATGGTATTCGAAGTTAGTTAATCGAATATAGACATTCGAAAGGGGTTAGTCAAGTCGAGTTAATCAAATAGAGTTAGTCGAGCCTAGTTAATCGAATCGAATTGGTCAAACCAAGTAGTCAAGCCCAGTGGTCAAACCAAATGGGTCAGGTTAGCCAAACATGGTCAGTCAAACCAAATGGGTCAGGTTAGCCAAACCGGGTCAGTCAAACCAAATGGGTCAGGTTAGTCGAACCAGGTCGGTCGAACCAAGTTAGTCGAGTTAGCCGAATAGGGTTAGTCAAATAGAATTAATTGATTAGGGTTAAACCATAGAACTAATTGATTAGAGTTAAACCAATAGAGTTAGTCGAGCCTAGTTAATCGAATCGAATTGGTCGAACCAAGTAAGTCGAGTTAGTCGAGTCAAGTTAAGTTAGTCGAGTTAAAGTTATCGATGTTAGTTTCATCGAAAGGAGTTATCGATGTTAGTTTCATCGAAGGGAGTTATCGATGTTAGTTTCATCGAAGTGAGATTTTCAAATATGAGATATTTGAAAAGGAAGAGTTATCGAATATTAGTTATTCGAAGAGAGATTATCGAATATCGTTTATTCGAGAAGGAGTTAATCGAATATAGGTTATTCGAAGAAGAGTTAATCAAACAGAGATTTCTCGAAGAGAGTTAATCGGCAAAATTCGATTATATCGAATTCGGGAAGTACTTATACTTTCCAGTGTTTAAATAGAGATTTATTTATTTATAAATAAATAAGTGTTAGGTTAATTATTCACTAATAAGAATAGAAGTTATAATCGAAGTTAGATAATTCGAAAGGGGGAATTATAACGTTATCGTTATAACCAATGTTTTAAATATAGAAGTGGACTAGTAAAAATTGAATCCGAGAAAGGCGTAAAGAAGTTGTTTAAGATTAAAAGATAAACTTTGACCATTTTGAAGTTATAACGTTGTTCAGTTAAGGTCTAAGAGGTAATTATACCCCAACTTGAGTGACTTCCTTCTTAACTAAGAAATGGTAAGGTTTGATCGTAAAGGAGTTTTGGAAATGTTTTCCAAACGAGAATCAGAAATGTTTTCTGATAAAAGGAAATAAGAATTTAGAATATAGGGAAACAGGAGATAAGTAAATAATGAACTAAAGAGATTTATATTAAATGATGTTTGTTCGATATAATTTCCATTTGGAAATAATATCGTTGTTTGCACACTTGTTTTTCTTTGATAGTTAACTCACCGATTATCGAAGTTTTGACCATTTTAACGTTGTTAATATGGAGAGACCGGTTGGATTATTATCCATAGAACCACTCTGTATTGGCATAAGCGTCGCGAATCATATATGCCAAAGATAATTGAAGACGGAGTAAAATGCAAGGGCTATCCTGTTTACAGAATAGTGCCTTCGGTTTGTCCAGTCCCAGGACAACTTGTATGGACGAAGGTCTGACAAAGTATATCCAATGGATCGCGTAAGTTGATCTGTTCAAACGTATTCACGTTTGGTGGCGGAGGAATTCGTTTCTCTTAGCTGTATACCCGTGTTATTTTTGAATAAGTCAATTTGTAATTTGGTGGGTATGACGATGTGACATTCTAAGTGAATGAAGATGGATGTCTAACATAGTATTTCCAGACAGTCACGTACATTGATTTCTTCAACTATACCAAGAGTGGAAGCGGGGAAGGAAACTTCTCTTAGCTGACACGTAATGTATTGTTGTAGACGTCAATTAGTGATTTTCGATGGACCTGACAATGTGGCATTCGAAGTGAATCTATTGTAATGATAAAGCGTAGCTTCTAGCCTCATCATCCGATAATGACAGAAATCGGGCAGGCAGCATGGCTAAGTCAGTCGCACCGAAGTAGGGTGTATAATCACCTATCTAGTGAATATTCATTTGTTTTCTTAAATCTATCAATGCTGTCCCATATATATATACGGGAACGGTTGCTGATCCCAACCGTTGGTGATGTACATTCGATACACTCAAGCGAAATGAGTGGTCGTTCATGTGTGGCTGAGTTGCAAGATGTTCTTGTTGAACTCCAGTGTATCGCTCCTAGAGTACACTGATCGGAAGGTGGTTCCATACCTTGTCATAGTTGGAAATCCAATCATCCAATACGTGCTTGCGATTTTGATTGTATACTATATATGTAGTAACGTGAGATGCAAGCGTTTCTGCTAGATTGATATTTATTTGTACTTAGACATTATTATAATATCAGAATGATATTGCTTTGAAAAGTTATTTGGATTCTCATAAGGGAAAAACCCGTTCCGTATTCACGGCGTGGTCTTATGAGATATCATATACCTGTTTAAATGATTTGAGTTTATTCACACCAGTCCCATGACTGACCCGGAGTTTATTTTGTTGTTTTCCCTAAACTCTTGGGTGCCTAAATTTGTACAGGCAGTCAAGTAGTCGGGATTTTACAGATACACTTGGAGAGCTTGGAGCAGGAGGCTTCAGGATTTTATAGCTATTATTATTTCCGCTGTTGTTGTAAGTATTGTACTCTGATAAGTGTTATTGTATACATATACTGATGTTATTTCAAAGATATGTTATGTTATATTTTATTTGTTCCGCTGTGAGATTCGTGTTTACTCTGATGTTGTGTTCTTCTTCTTCTTCTATTCTATAAGTTCTACCTTATCTATCCTCACCCTCTGTCTTCTTTCTATTAGTTTCTTGATTTTCCAGTGTGATTTGGGTTGGACTTGTGTTCTTTAGTCAGCTCAAATTCCCCCGGATTTTCGGGTTACTACAGTTGGTATCAGAGCATTGGTTTAGTTATTACCTTGGCTCTGTGGCGTGATTCAGTAGAGATGGGATTAGTAATATCCTAGACTGAGTTTGAGTGTATATATACGAGTGAACATATTTGTTAGTTAATATAAAATGATTTTATATTGTGGAGTTTTATTGGTTGAGTTGTTTGTGAATTCTGGTCGATCGGTTTGATCCACTGTATCGATAAGGGTTACTAAACACTCGAATACGATGAACCGTCATGGTATGTTTTGAAAGAGGGTAAATGGAATAATTTTACCCGAATATATTTGATATGGTATATTGGTTGTGTTGGTTGTTATTATAATCGAGTAAGATTATAAAAAGGTAAAATGATTATAAATAACTAATCAGAATCATATAAGTAAAGTATATGAAATAAGATGAATTAAATCTGAATTAAATCAGAATTGGAATTAAAATAAGGAAATTTTAAGTTCCTAGGAGATTTTGAAAAAGTTTTTCAAACTGAAGGTGATATAGTATTGAACTCACTTCGATAGCTGGAAAATAGATTCTGATGATGAATCGCGACATCATCAGTGTTCATTTTCGAGTTCTAAGTGACGGACTACTACCAAAGGTTTTGTTTTTGAATTGTTTTAAGAAAAACAAGTGTTTAGAAATTCAAAGGTTTTAAATTGGTATTATGATTTCAAATTGATTTGAAATAAACCCAGAAATTTAAATTCTGGAATATAAATTTAACCTATGTAGTTAAAGAGATTGAGATGGTAAAAATTGAGAAAAATAAATTGAAATTAACTTGAACTGAGTTAAATAAAATTGAATGGGTTAGAGATAATCTAGAATGGAACCAAATTGATAAGTCAATAATTTGGAATTTGATATTCGGGTTCGAATGAAATTCGATTTGGTTTTGAGGATATAAACTGATTGGAATTTGATGGAAATAACACTGGTATATGCTGAGTTGATAGCATATGGAAGTGATAGAGTTGATATTCCCGACAAAAAGGTACCAGTTTATATTATATATGGATATGAGATTTATGAGCCGAATTGGCAAGCCGCTTGGCTGTTTGATTTTCTTTTGGGTTAAAGAAGGCCCAGAGAGGCGAGTTGAAATTTGAGATATTGACCAGTACAAAGGAGGTGCTGGCAAAATTTTTCGAAAAGTTAAGGTATTAGAAAATTTTCAGAATTTTTGAAAATTTAGTTAGTCGGAATAAATTAATATTTTAGTCGATATTAATTGGTTCAGTTGAAACCAGAGACAAGAGGTAAACAGATAAATTTTTACCCAGTAGATAGGGTCGTCCCCTAGCTTAGCAATTTCGAGGACGAAATTTTATTAAGGGGGGAAGATTGTAGTGACCCGCATTTTTAGCTGTTGAATAATTAAAATAATTTAATTATTAATATTCGATGTGGCGATATCGATGACCGAAATTAAATAAAAATGAATATTTAATTAATAATTATAATATAATAATTATATATTATAAGCCCGGAATGGTCAGAATAATGAAATTCACGATATACTGTGAATTGGATAGTATTAGAGGATTGGTTGAGTTTATAATCGAAATATAAGTAATGAATATATTCAATCGACGACAGTTTGAACGTATAATTATAATATAATTAAAATAGAGTGCGTAACGACGCGGCAGTTCGCTATTTGGCGATTTGAACTTCAACTGAATGTACAGGATTCGTTTTAAGCCGGATTTCTGTGAAACAAGAAACGTGTGGAGCTGGTGGAGTATATCTTTCTAGTGGAAGAGAAAAATCGGGATTTCATCGTGTAGATTTTGATTCACGTCCAAATCAAATTTCAGAAAAAGTCGCTGTAGAATTCCTTTATAATTTGCAACGCTTTATATACGTTATAAAAGAGATTTTTCGATATGAACTGAATATCGGGATAATCTGGAATCTGAAATATCAAGCCGTAAATTCTGATATGATATTCTGGAACTGTACGATATCATATGTGAATATATACGATAATATAAATTTATTTATATTTAATTTAATAATATTTAAATATTTAAAAGGTCAGTTCAACGCTTGAAAAATAGCCAGTTTTTCATACGAAGTCCGTTTCCGATGAAACAAATTTTGTTGGATCCGCAATGTCAAATAGTTGTTAGATTTCCAGTTTCGTGATTTTTAGAGTCAGTGTGTGGCCGTACGGATTTTTAGAGTGTAAAACAGTCAGTATTTTGACGGTTAAAAATACGCTGTGTGAGCGTACGGAGTCGGAATTCGACGAAACCAGTTTCGTTGGGACCGTAATGTCGAACTCTAGCTACATATCCAGTTTGGTGATTTTTGGGTATCGTATGTAATTATAGGAAATTTTATTCAATAGATACACATAGAAATTGCATATATTAAATTAAAATAATCAATATAAAAATGAATTAAACTATCCTATAAGTACTCTCACAACCCCTTAACCTAATTTCATCAACCATTTTCCGCCGTCACTCTCTGAGCTTCCAAAACGTGAATAATCTCCCTCTTTGAAAAATCCTAACAAATGAAAACAATCGCAATAAATCTCCAAACTTGGATATTCAACTTCCTGCATCGATGCTCTTCGTTTTGATATACATTGTGGTGAGGATCGAACAAATATTGTTCGCTGTCCTTTTGGTACAATAGCTAGGGTTTAGCCTTGATGCGATTAGAAGCGGGGTTAAACCAAAGTAATGGCGCTGGAGTGTTTTCGAGGTCGAGGCGCACCGGTCAGAGGAGTTTGGCGGACTCCGGTGCCGTCTGATGTCGCACCAATTCGTCGAGGAGCAGCAGGTAGCATGGACTTGGGATCTTCGTCGTCTTTGAGAACGACAGACCGAGTTGAAGGAAATAGTGACGGGAAGGAAGAGGGGAAGGAGCAGCGTTGATTGGTAAGGGTGGCGTGGTGTTCGACGCTCAGTTGGAGGAGGAATCGAAGTGTGAAATGGTGAGAAGGGTGTTTGGTTGAATACAGGAAGCAACGAGGAAGAAGGGTTGGGTATCGGGTCCGGTTAAGTGAAAAGGAGGTTGGGCTATTAGTTAAAGGGTAAGGCCCTTTACACAAAAAACAAAATCTTTGTTCTATTTATTTATTAAACGTTCAAACTTTGAAATGTTATAACTTGAGCATACGATAACGAAATTCAGAAAATCAAGATCTGCTGGGATCGTATGGATGGTGGCTCCACTATGGAACTGACTGGAGGTCCATCTGAGGTCGTTACACTTATGGCGAAATAAATTGTTTGATTCAAATCAAATAACAGTTTATCGTTCTTTAACGATGAACTGCAAATGTGAGTAAATCTCACCAACTCTGAACAGTTTATAATTTCATGTTGTATTTTTAAGAACTGTTAGAAATTGTCTGATTTACTGTGTGTTGATTTTTTCGATTGAACTGCTAGTCAGTTAGTTAAATTTCTATATTGATTATGTTTAACAGAATATATCATATGGAACTGAAAGTGATGTTAACTATATTGTCTAACATCTGTGATGCAGGGAAACAGGTTGGAGGAATCCGACTGGATTCCTCAACAGTTATTTTATTGTTTTTCATATATTTTAATATATGATGTGAGCTATAACCTATTGTTGATTGTGTGTGTATGGACGAGATTAGACATCGTGATTTGATATGATTGAATACCATGACATACCGAAATGTGGATAAAGGAGAATTTTCAAAATGATATTGAAAACAGCATATTTATAAAATGGGATTTTTATAAATAAGAGATATTTATAAAGTGGAATATTTATAAATAAGAAATGTTTATAAATTGGAATATTTATAAATAGGAGATATTTGAAAAGGAAATAAATTCAAACATTTCTTTTTGAATGGAAAGGCCTGTGTGGCGGGTTTGGGGATTTTCCCGATGCTCCCGTTACAAAGAAGGTTATGGCGAATTTTCCCGGAAAGTTAAGGAGTTAGAATATTTTTAAGAATAAAAATAAAAAGGAAATATTTGCAAACCATTTGCAAATAGAATAAATTTGAAAACGAAATATTTGTAAACCATTTACAAATAGAATTGAAAAGGAAACATTTTAAAAAGGAAATCATTTTTAAAGTGTAGAACCGTTATTTAAAAGTAAATCTTTTCAAATGAATAAAACGTTGTTAAAAAGGAAATCTTTATAAAGTGAATAAAGCAAATCGAATATGGTATTCGAAAGGAGAAATCGAATATGTTATTCGAAAGGAAAAATCGAATATGGTATTCGAAGTTAGTAAATCGAATATGGTATTCGAAGTTAGTTAATCGAATATAGACATTCAAAAGGGGTTAGTCAAGTCGAGTTAATCAAATAGAGTTAGTCGAGCCTAGTTAATCGAATTGGTCAAACCAAGTAGTCAAGCCCAGTGGTCAAACCAAATGGGTCAGGTTAGCCAAACATGGTCAGTCAAACCAAATGGGTCAGGTTAGCCAAACCGGGTCAGTCAAACCAAATGGGTCAGGTTAGTCAAACCAGGTCGGTCGAACCAAGTTAGTCGAGTTAGCCGAATAGGGTTAGTCAAATAGAATTAATTGATTAGGGTTAAACCATAGAACTAATCGATTAGAGTTAAACCAATAGAGTTAGTCGAGCCTAGTTAATCGAATCGAATTGGTCGAACCAAGTAAGTCGAGTTAGTCGAGTCAAGTTAAGTTAGTCGAGTTAAAGTTATCGATGTTAGTTTCATCGAAAGGAGTTATCGATGTTAGTTTCATCGAAGGGAGTTATCGATGTTAGTTTCATCGAAGTGAGATTTTCAAATATGAGATATTTGAAAAGGAAGAGTTATCGAATATTAGTTATTCGAAGAGAGATTATCGAATATCGTTTATTCGAGAAGGAGTTAATCGAATATAGGTTATTCGAAGAAGAGTTAATCAAACAGAGATTTCTCGAAGAGAGTTAATCGGCAAAATTCGATTATATCGAATTCGGGAAGTACTTATACTTTCCAGTGTTTAAATAGAGATTTATTTATTTATAAATAAATAAGTGTTAGGTTAATTATTCACTAATAAGAATAGAAGTTATAATCGAAGTTAGATAATTCGAAAGGGGGAATTATAACGTTATCGTTATAACCAATGTTTTAAATATAGAAGTGGACTAGTAAAAATTGAATCCGAGAAAGGCATAAAGAAGTTGTTAAAGATTAAAAGATAAACTTTGACCATTTTGAAGTTATAACGTTGTTCAGTTAAGGTCTGAGAGGTAATTATACCCCAACTTGAGTGACTTCCTTCTTAACTAAGAAATGGTAAGGTTTGATCGTAAAGGAGTTTTGGAAATGTTTTCCAAACGAGAATCAGAAATGTTTTCTGATAAAAGGAAATAAGAATTTAGAATATAGGGAAACAGGAGATAAGTAAATAATGAACTAAAGAGATTTATATTAAATGATGTTTGTTCGATATAATTTCCATTTGGAAATAATATCGTTGTTTGACACTTGTTTTTCTTTGATAGTTAACTCACCCACTATCGAAGTTTTGACCATTTTAACGTTGTTAATATGGAGAGACCGGTTGGATTATTATCCATAGAACCACTCTGTATTGGCATAAGCGTCGCGAATCATATATGCCAAAGATAATTGAAGACGGAGTAAAATGCAAGGGCTATCCTGTTTACAGAATAGTGCCTTCGGTTTGTCCAGTCCCAGGACAACTTGTATGGACGAAGGTCTGACAGAGTATATCCAATGGATCGCGTAAGTTGATCTGTTCAAACGTATTCACGTTTGGTGGCGGAGGAATTCGTTTCTCTTAGCTGTATACCCGTGTTATTTTTGAATAAGTCAATTTGTGATTTGGCGGGTATGACGATGTGACATTCTAAGTGAATGAAGATGGATGTCTGACATAGTATTTCCAGACAGTCACGTACATTGATTTCTTCAACTATACCAAGAGTGGAAGCGGGGAAGGAAACTTCTCTTAGCTGACACGTAATGTATTGTTGTAGACGTCAATTAGTGATTTTCGATGGACCTGACAATGTGGCATTCGAAGTGAATCTATTGTAATGATAAAGCGTAGCTTCTAGCCTCATCATCCGATAATGACAGAAATCGGGCAGGCAGCATGGCTAAGTCGGTCGCACCGAAGTAGGGTGTATAATCACCTATCTAGTGAATATTCATTTGTTTTCTTATAGCTATTATTATTTCCGCTGTTGTTGTAAGTATTGTACTCTGATAAGTGTTATTGTATACATATACTGATGTTATTTCAAAGATATGTTATGTTATATTTTATTTGTTCCGTTGTGAGATTCGTGTTTACTCTGATGTTGTGTTCTTCTTCTTCTTCTATTCTATAAGTTCTACCTTATCTATCCTCACCCTCTGTCTTCTTTCTATTAGTTTCTTGATTTTCCAGTGTGATTTGGGTTGGACTTGTGTTCTTTAGTCAGCTCAAATTCCCCCGGATTTTCGGGTTACTACATTATAAATATTTTATTATGATTTAAATGGAAAATTTTCCAAAGTAAAATTTTCCAATTTAATATATTGAATTGGAATTGAATGGAATTCGATTTGGTAATAATTGAGATGAGCTTCGGTGAATGAAGACTGTTACTATATATGGAATTTAAAGGCCTTGCCGTTATTCCATTTATATAATTAGTCTGATACATAAATTTATATTGATTATATATTGATCTGATTTCTATAAAGATTCCATATTTAATGGAAGATGATTTTGGGTTTGTCGCGAACTGTGTTTTTAATGACATTGGTTCTTTAACCGGGTTAAAGATAAGATTAATTTATTAAATTTAAATAATCATAAAGTAATGACTTTTGGAGATTAAAACCAAATTGGTGTTTTAATGTATCTTGTTAAATTTCACAAAGATTAAAGAATAAATTTAAAAGAATTTATCTTTAATAAAATTAACGGGAATCTTTCCCTAATAATGTGAATATTTTATTAAAAGAATATTCTGAATCGGAATGGGGCATATGATATGTTTTTATAGCACTTGATTATAAAATACGCGAGTTATTCAGAAAGACCGGGTTTAACCCATTCTGAATAATCAATACGACGACCAAGATTCGAAGATGAAGACGGTGATTGAAGACCGGAGATCTTCACATCGTTGGAATGATTACTGATGTCTTGATTGGGCCTTACACCCAAGACAAGGTAATAAGTATTGATCGTCCAAACGTACTTGGAGATTGACAGATATGTGAGGACCCCTCTCCTGCATTGGACATATGGGACGTGGAATAAGGTGCCTACGGTTTCGTTTAGACCCAGAACGGACTTGTAAATGGATGGTATTTCTGACGTTGTATTCCTTTATGCTGTATTCATTTATCTCTGCTAAATATATATCTGTTTGGTGGCGGAAAATTTATTATCTTGCTTAACACCCTTCTCCGAGACTTACGATCTTAGAGGTTATATATTGGCAGAAATCAATGGTATGGTATGGATTGACAATGTGGCATGCTAAGATGCAAATGATCGAGACTTTTGTTGAAAAGTAGAGCCTTGTGGTAAATGATCAAAGCACAACTTATTTAGGCATAGCTTTGTGTATAGCGTTACTTCGCGAGCCTCTCACCCCGGTATGAACCATAAACGAGAGAAGGATCTAGGGAGAACATGCGTTTCTTTTTAGCTAGAAGTGGTGTCATGGTTTGGAGCCCATATTTTTTTTACTTATGTGGATGATGGAATGAGGCGCCTCGGATTTGAGTCCCTAGTGGCTCTTTATTTACACCCCATAGGGCGGAGAAACGTATTGTTCAGGAGTTATAATCCACTAACATATGTGTGGACCGGCCATGTGGCTCCTAAGGCTTGACTGAGTACTTGCCTGAGGCTTGGGCTAGAGAAACTCAAATTCGGTAAGGACGATCCCTTGCCTTGGTTCATAGATGGAAATCCAACTTCCAATACGACATCATGCGGTTTTGATTGTGGAATTAGTATGGCGACATGATATATGATACCCATGCCGTCTATGATTGATACATTTACGTTTGAAGTTGTTTTTGACACTATACACTTATAGTAATATCAAAATTATTTGTTTTATACGTATCAAGCAAGTTTGGCTGTTATAAGGGAAAACTCTATCCTCCGGCTTGCACTGCATTGTGTGATGGGACTTGAGTCTTATAATAGCTTCGTTTTTCTAAAAAGCGTTACGTTGTTTTATTCTAAACAAAGATTCATGTGGAGTAAACCGGTTCCGTGTTATACTGCGTGGTCCCATGATATCCTCACTTTAAAATTTAAGATTAATAACTGTTTTAGTTCTCATACCAGTCCCATGAATGACCTGGAGTTTATTGTTTTAACCTAAACTCTGGATGCCTATATTTTCCACACGGGCAGCTAGTAGTTTTGGTTTTGCAGATATTATATTCACATGATCCTAGTTTACGGCTGAAGCTATATTCAGAAAGCTCTGTGTCCGTGTATTTCTTTCAGTTGTATTTTGTATTAGTTTTCCACTGCTATTTAAATGTAATTTAAATCTCTGATATTGTATTTCCAATGTGTAATAATTATTCATACTTTGGAATATTCTTGTACTATGATGTAATTGCTGTATTAAGCAATGAAATGTTCTTCTGTTTCGTGTTCTGATTTGTCGTGTTCTTAACTCAATCCAGGCTTTCCTTTACGGGGAAGTTTGGGTAGTTTCATTTGGCATCAGAGCTTTGGTTTACAGAGCTCGAGAACAAGGCACAATAGAAATGAACAAAAGAATTCATCAGATTGGATTAGTAATATCCAGTGAGAATGACTCGTTAGAGATGGCATCAGTAGTATCCTAGAACGGGTGTGAAGAGTTTTAACTTAAAAAAATTAGTTTTGAAAATTTTATCTTAATATACGTATTTGAGTATATTATTTTGGACAATCGAGTATATAAAGGTTTTGAATATACGCGTAATTTACGGATATTCGAAGTTTTAATATACTGGGTAGATATAGAACCACACTCTAGTCGCCCAGAGATGACTTTGATGATACTGGTGGTTGACATGTCAGCATCAATAGTTTATGTTCGAGTTTCAAAAGTGGGATATCTATATATTTCCAATCGACTGTTGTGAGAACCAAAACTTAGTTAGAATTTTTTACTGTGATTTGCACTAAAAATATGATTTTTGACTATATATAAAAGTTATACATATTTGAAAGGTTAATCACCTAATTGATTGCTGGTTGTGATGTTTGATAATTAGTTTAACTAATTAAAATATTGGAATATTACTTAATTTAACCAATATGTGAAAGAATGATAAATTTAACTACATCGAATTTAATGTTGAACTGAATTGAAAATTTATTAGAATTTAGAGTTGAGTTGGTTAGTTAAACAACTTTCAGCTCCGTTCCTTTTCGAGGACGAAAAGATTTTAAGTGGGGATGATTGTAACAACCCAGAAATTCTGAACCAATTTACAATTTTTATTTTAACAATTTTAATGGATTTTAATATTTAAAATATTTTATTATAAATAATAACGACGAAAAAATTATTTAAATCGAAGTTAGAACGAATAAATTTATTTTAATTATATAACGGCCTGAAATGACGTGGTAGTTTGAAAATTCGATTTCAAATTTCAAATGAATGTACATGATTCAAAATAAATCGGATTTCAGTGAAACAAGAAATATTTGAATCTGTTTAAAAATATCTTTCCAACGAATCTGAAAAATTGAAATTTCATAGCGGGAATAAAAAGTTATGGCCAGTTAAATATTCAGAATAGTCGCTATGGAATTTATATATATATATATTAGTATAATAAATAGCCATTTTTGCAAACGGCCTCCGATTTTCGATGAGACCACATTTGTTGGATCCAGAATGTCAAATTATTGCTAGATTCCAATTTTCATAATTTTTGGAATTAATATGTGAGCGTGACAAATTAAAACGTGTTTAGTCAATTTCAGTTGAATTGGATCGACCAGAAAAAGCCCGTTTTTCAAACGGTCTCCAAATTCTACGAAGATAATTTTGTTAGGACCATATCGTCAAAACATAGATAGATTTATTTTTCTGGAATTTTTGAAATTAGTATGTGGCCCCGGTAAATTAAAATGTACATTGAAATTCAATATATATTGGTTTATATTTTAATTTTGATAAAAACTGATCAAAATGGTCGAATCAGCTTACGAAACATATCCCATTGTGTCCGGAATGGGGGTATTTAGCTAGGGATGACAGTTGTTGGGGTTGATTTGGAGTTCATATCGGTAAACATGTGTTTTTTTGAAAATAATTGAATTAAATATTATTAATTTTTTTATTTATAAATAGCCTTATTCTCTAAAACCTAGCACGTTTAACATCATCCACCTCTTAGCTGCAACGCTCATGAATGTCCGATTTTAATCGGTCAAAATCTCCTTCCACAAGACTAATTATAGTATGAAAACCGAACAAAATTCGAAGAGAGAAATGAGATCTCCATTTTCGTACGGGTATGCTGGACTATCATATTGTATCTCGTCTGAATTTCATCCTTGAACCTGCCACGTTCGAACGCATCTTCCGAGGGCATGGTGGGGCCGAGTTTGCCTTAATGAGTGGCGACGGTGGAGGTTTCATCGGCGGTTGAAGTGGCGATGTTCGATGGTGGTGGCAGGCGTCATAGGGAGGTGCGATTTGGAGCTTCTTTGATCGATGCTTTTGGGTTTTGCTGTGAAGGAAGATGACGGGTAATGAGCAGATTGGTTAAGGGATTAACGTGGGTTAATGATGGTAATTAGTATGGATTATACAATTAAATTATATTAAATTGTTATAAAATCTTGCAAAATTCATAACTTGCTCAATATTAGTCAGAATTCGGTGATTTTAGATTCATTGAAATCGTCTTTCCGAGATCTACCACATAGAACCGATCAGAACTGAAAACAATGAGTTTTTTATAACATTATTTTATTTTCATATTTTTAAATAAATTGAAATTGTTTTTAAAGATCTGAATTTTTAATTAAAATAAAATATAAAAAGTATGATGTAAAAATATGGTTTTTAAAATGTAATTAGTATTGTTTTAAAATATATAAACATATAAATAACATTACTTTTAAAATATATGAAATAACATTACCTTTAAAATGAAATTAACATTATTTTCAAAAATATAAATATGATATTTAGAAATAAAAATAAGATTTTTATAAATATGAATTTGTTAAATAAAAATAAATATGATTTTGTTAAAATATAAATAACATTGATTTAAAAATATAAGTAGCATGATTTTTAAAATAAATATAGCATAATAAAAAATATGATTATATATATAGCATTGTTGTGTAAATAAAATTTGCATTGTTTTTAAATATAAAAGAGTATTGTTTTTACAAAAATATAAAACATTGTTTAAAACGTAAATTTTCAATATAATTACATTGTTATAAAAATGTATTTTTTATAAAGGAATAGCTTGAAATAAGAACATACAATGTTTTTGAAATAAAAATTTACAATGTTTTTGAAATAAAAATATATAATGTTATACAATATTTTTGAAATAAAAATATACAATGTTTTTGGAAATAAAAGTATACATTGATTTGAAAATAAAATTAACATTGATTCAAAAATAAAATTAGCATTGTTTTGAAAACTGAAAGAACACTGTTTTAAAAATAAAAAGAATACTGTTTTGAAAATAAAAAGAGCATTGTTTTGAAAATAAATATAAAGACCATTGTTTTTGAAAATATAATATAACATTGTTTTAAATGCAATTAAAATTGTGAAATAAAAATGTGTCATTTTTATATATGAAACATTGAACTAAAAATGTGTTATTTTTACATATGATACATAAAAATAAAAATGTGTTATTTTATATATAGATATAAAGCATTTTAGTAAAAATATGATATATATAATAGCGTTATAAAAATATAATAGCATTATAAAAATATGATTTTTAATATATATAGCGTTATAAAAATGAGATTTTTATTTATAAAGATCGTTGTTTAAAATGTGATTTTTAACATAAACCCATGACACAGATGGCGATGGAACTAACTAGAAGCAATACGGAATCCAAACCATCGTCCAATAAAGACTGACGAAGTGGAAACCAAGGTGAGAACTCCTCACTAAAATTTCAGCACAGTTATTTATTTATTTTCATAACTGAAAAATATATAGAATTGCCGATGTAGATTTATATCAGTTTTAATCATTATAAACTGTATACAGTGCTTGTTAGATCACTTCCCTCTTCCACAAACCATGGACGATTTAAATTGACTGTATTGTGTGTTGTTTGTGTGTTGGAATGTTTAACACATTAAAAATGTTAATATTAATGTGATAGTGAAATTAAATTATATATATTCATTTATAATTTGAATAGTGAAAATTGGTTAAATTTGTTAATCAATAATTTATTTAAATAAACTGTTGCTTTTTGAAAACCCCACACGTGTGGCGACCCGAACTTCCCCGTAAAGGAAAGCCCGGATTGAATTGAGAACACGACGAATCAAAACACAAACAGAAGAACATTTCATTGCTTATTACAACAATTTCATTAGAATACAAGAATATACAGAGTATGAATAAATATTACACATTTACTAAATATCAGAGGTTTACAAATTACAATGCAGCAGAAAAATCATACAAAACACAACTGAAAAAAATATACGGATACAGTGCTTTCCGAATATCATTCCAGCTGTAAACCAGGATCCTGTGAATATAAATCTACAAAACCCAACTACTAGCTGCTCGTGTGGAAAATATAGGCACCCAGAGTTTAGGTTAAAACAATAAACTCCAGGTCAGTCATGTGACTGGTGTGAGAACTAAAACAGTTTTTAATCTTTATTTTAAAGTTAACTAAATCAAGGGACCACGCCGTATAACACGGAACGGGTTTCCTCCCAAGAATACCAGGGCATAAAACAAACAACGCAATGCTAAATAAAGAACAATGAAGCTATTATAAGACCCAAGTCCCATCACACAATGCAACGCAAGCCGGAGGACAGGGTTTTCCCTTATAATAGCCAAACATGCTTGGTACGTTAAAACAAATCATTTGATACTATTATAAGTACATAGTGTATAAAACAACTTCAAATATAAATGTATCAATCCTAGGCGGCATGAGTACCATATATCATGTCGCCAATACTAGGCTCTACAATCAAAACCGCAAAATGTCGTATTGGAAGTTGGATTTCCATCTGTGAACCAAGGCAAGGGATTGTCCTTACCGCTTCGAGACTGTCTAGCCCGAGCCTCAGGCAAGTACTCTGTCAAGCATTTGGATCGTCAGGTCCGGTCCACTCGACATGGATTAAAATGTCTGAACACTGCATTTCCCCGCCCTTTGGGGCGTAAACTAGTCATATCCAGACCAAACTATCGGCCTCGGAACGACCAATATAACCGAGGCACCTCGCAATCCATCATCCACGTAAGTAAAATGTCAGGGCCAGTAAAACGCTGACACCACTCCTAGATAGAAAGAAACGCATGTCCTCCCTAAAGTCCTCTCCCGTTCTGGTTCACACCGGGGTGTGAGGCTCGCGAATTAACGCTACACAGAGCTATGCCACAAAGGCCGTGCTTTGATCATAAACCACAAGACTCTGCTTTTCAACAGAATCCTTGATCATTTTCATCTCAGCATGCCACACAGGCAATTCATGCTATGCAACCGATGTATACCAATCACACAGAATGAAATCCGATGTTAGACACACATCCATTTACAAGTTCGTTCTGGGTTTGAACAAAACCGGAGGCACCTTACTCCTCGTCTCGTATGTCCAATACAGGAGAGAGGTCCTCGCATATCCGGTCGATCTCCAAGTACGTCTAGACGATCACCACTTATTACCTTGTCTTTGGTGTACAACCCAATCAAGACATCAGTAATCATCCAAACGATGTTAAAACCTCCGGTCTTCAACCACCGTCTTCATCCTCGACACATCGTCGAATCAATCATTCAGAATGGGATAAACCCGGTCTTTCTGAATAACTCGCATATATAATAAACAAGTGCTATAAAAACACAACATACGCCTCATTCCAATCCAGAATATTCCTTTATTCAAATATTCTTATACTTTAGGAAAGGTTCCCATTAATTTTATCAAAGATAAATTCTTTAAATTTATTCTTTAATCTTTCTTTGGATATCAATTCAAACCAAATTATGGTTCATCCAAACTAGTCGGGATTAGCGCACCTTACCAAGTAATCATTTGTTTAATTTCCCAATCCCAACCTATTCATCCCATGAAACAAAACTGGTAATACTTCATATCTAACACCACGGTGTTATCGGTAAATTCAATTACCATTTCACGTTCAAATCTAATCAAAGATTTAACTATCGCCTGGAGCAAAACTGGTGATACTCCATTCTCGATCATTTCAATCTAATTGAAGATTCATTAAAACTCCACTTGGTTTTAATCTTCCCAAAAATCAATATTAATGATTGTTTAACTTGGGAAATCATATCCTGTTTTTAAATGGGTTAAAGAACCAATGTCCTTTAAAACACGGTTCACGATAAACCCAAAATCACATTCCATTCCATCAGCCTTTAATCATAAATTATCAAGTGAAAAATTCCCTAAGTATTAACCCCGAAGGCCGAAACCAACATCAGATCAATACCCAGAAAACCATTCAACTTAACTAATCTCCGGTTAGTTTCTGATTTTCTAACTCCATTGGGTCTAAGAACAGTATTATTAAAGATACCATTCATGATAACCCAAAATCTTATTCCTGTCTTTAACTGGGTTAAAGAACCAATGTCCTTTAAAACACGGTTCACGATAAACCCAAAATCACATTCCTTTCCATCATCCTCTAACCGTAAATTAGCAAGTGAACAATTCCCTAAGTATTAACCCCGAAGGCCGAAACCAACATCAGATCAATACCCAGGAAACCATTCAATTTAACTAATCTCCAGTTAGTTTCTAACTTTCTTAATTTCATTAGGTCTAAGAACAGTATTATTAAAGATACCATTCACGACAACCCAAAATCTTATTCCATTGTTAATTGGGTTAAAGAACAAGTGTTAATTAAAACACCGTTCACGACAAACCCAAAGACCAATTTCAATTCCATTCCAGTTAAATATCAATTAATTTGTATACTTCATTAAATCTAAATAAAAAGATTTAATCTTTTCTCAACTGGGTTCAAGAACAGTGCTAATGAAGACACCATTCACGACAAACCCAAAATCACATTTAATATTAAATACAAGGCTCTGAATTGAAAATATATCGGCTTATATTCAATATCAAATTCTGGAATCAACAAATACCGTATTGGAATAAAAATATATTTTTACCTTTTCAAATATGGAATTTTTCATCCCAGTTCTTTCCAAATCATTTCTTATGATTCTACACTAATTGTTGATACTTTTAATAAGTTTATCAATGTCCATACAGTCGATTTCCATAAACGGCCATCGAACTGCACTTACAACGACCTTTTCCAAATTTGATTTGGGCATAATTCCAAATCCAACCATTAAATTTCAAATCTCCAATATTCGTTAGAAAGCTCTTCTCGATACGAACCCAATGGTTCCGGTTTTAGGAGAATCCGACGGTCGGATCTCCCGTAATGTCCATTCGAAGTCAATGGTCGATATTCGCGAACTGCTGCAGCGCAGCGCGTTCTATTCAGGCCATTATATATATAATATATTATATATATTTCGTCGATTTCCAATTAAAACGTATTTTATAAATCGTTTTAAATTCGTTTTCAAAACGGTTTCAACTTCATATTCAATTTCTAATCAAAATTGAATATTCCATATCATCGATATATAAATGATAAAATTTTCAAAACATTATATTTTGAAATCAATTCCTTTTCGATATTCATTATAGAAATGAATAAAATCGATATAAATATCGTTCACGTCCAAATGGCGTTAATCTAATCAATACGGCTTTATATATATTTAATTATATTCGTGTCCATCCCAAACCGGACATCAAAATCAGATTTTGATCTTTTACTGAATATTATTTTAAAATAATCCTTATTTTAAAATATTCATTCTTTGAAAATATTCGTTATTTTCTGAACTGGAATCAGACACAGTCAATTACCATATAATGTTATTTATATGGATTTCGTACAATACATTTACACAACAACAATGAAATACAGTCAACCATCATCCAAAGTGCATTCTACACTGCATAAGCATTAAATATAAATATTCAACGCTTACACAGTCTGTCAATCAATCGATTGACATGCAACTAATTATTGGGATTAGTGTATGTCATATATCATCTCAATACCCGTATGGGGTTTCAATCAACAAATAATGAATTTTATTTGTGCAGTTGGGCGATGTATAAAATTTATCGTCTCAATCAATGTCAGATAAATATGTGTACATAAACAAATCGTCCGATTTGTAAATGAATATTTATTTTATTCATACACGTTAAAAATTATATTCTTAACTATAAAATATTTATTCAATTCATTTACACAATAAAAATAATATTTTTATTGTTCTAACATATTTCAGAAAATTTTGGCGGCATAACGGCACGATATCAAAATCGGGTAATGTCTAGCATTACCCCTCCCCTGATATCGGCTTGCGCCATACACACATAACAATTCTAATCAATTCATTTCACCCAAACAACCCAATTCAACCAAATAATCTAATCAACTAAACCAAACAGTCAAACAAGTTGTCCATGGTCTGTGGTCGACGGAGAACAGTTCATATATGCAGTTATAAAAATAAATAACTGTATAAGAAAATATGGTGAGGAGTTCTCACCTTTGGGTTCCACTCCATCGGTCTTTCTTTCTGAACTGTTTGGATTTGTTCGAAATTTCAACGCATCCTTTTCACGCTGTTCATATATAAAAATCATATATTTATCGCTTCATTCCAATAAATAAAAATCATATTTTTATTTCTACTTCATATATTTTTCATATATTTTTACAACGCTTCTTTCTATATGAAAATTATATTTTTATATTTCTACTTCTTATATAAAGATCGAATTTTTATTTCGCTCCATATATAATAAAAAACGAATTTTTATCTTAACGATATGCATATAAAGATCGTATCTTTATCATAATGAAAACATTATAAAAGTCGTATTTTTATCTATAAAAATCACATTTTTATAATTCTTCCTACAAAATAAAAATTGTATTTTAACGCCATTCTACATATATAAAAATTGCATTTTTATATTCTCTATCGTATAAAAATCATATTTTTATTTCAACGCTATATAAAAAAAATCACATTTTTACTTCACTATATATATATATAATAAAAATCAGATTTTTATTTCGATACATATATAAAAATTGAATCTTTCTTCGCTACATGAATATATAAAAATCAAATTTTTATAACTCTACTTCATAGATAAAAATCTTATTTTTATAATGTTATTCATACTATAAAAATCCTTTTTTCATTCTCTATGTGCATATATAAAAATCAAACCTTTTCTCTAATAAAAATATAATCTTTTCTATTAAAAATCAAATCTTTTTCGATTTACAAAATCTTATCTTTTTAAACAAATAAAAATCAAAACTTTAAACAAATAAAGATCCCGCCTTTAAACAAATAAAAATTGAATCTTTCACATAATAAACATCCATTTTTTAACAACATAAAAATTCAGTTTTGGACATCGAAGAAATTCAGTTTTTAACATCAAAGAAATTTAGTTTTTAACATCAAAGATTAAACAAATTATGAAGTACATAAAAAGGAAAAGCTCACTTTTTTGAGGGGATGGAGGCTGAGTGGACTTGAGGGGCGGCACATGGAGATCGAAGTGGTGTAGGGGGGTTGGGGGGGGGGGGGGGCTAGCGGCGGTCTAGGGTTTTGGGGGGTAAGGGCGTTACGGGTCTCGATAAAAGAGGAGGAGAGAGGGACAAGGGGGCTGGAAGGGAGAGGATCGGCGAGGGGGGGTCAACGCCGGCAGCGCGATGGGGTTCTGGCGCGACAGCGCCTTATCCTTTTTTATAATGTTTCTGTGTGTTCAATTTGGGAAGGAAAGATGGGGCGCCATATATATTAATATATTTTTATATTATTTTAAATCCCAAAAAGTAACTTTAATTTTCGATCTCCAAACGAGACCCACCGCTTGTGGTCTCTAGCTAATTACCCCTATTCCGAACACAATGAGATATGTATTGTAAGCCAGTTTGGCTGTTTCGATCGGTTTCCATCAAAATCAAAATATAAATCTATATATTGAATTTGAACGCACATTTCAATTTACCGGGGCCACATATGGACTTTATAAATTCCCAAAAAATATTTTCTAGCTTCGTATTGATGATACGGTTCTAACAAAACAAATTTCGTCAAACTTGGAGACCGTTCGAAAAATGGGCATTTTTTGGTCAATCCAAATTGACTAAAACTGACAAAACACGTTTTCTTTTGCCACGCCCACATATTAATCCCAAAAATTTTGAATTTTGGAATCCAGCAATGATTCGACATCCCAGATCCAACAAAAGTGGTTTCGTCGAAAACGGAGGTCGTTTGCAAAATTTCCATTTTTAAGGGCTATATTTTCCATAGCGACTATTCTGATTTTTCAACTGGGCATAACTTTTTATTCGCAATATGAAATTTTGATTTTTTGGATTCGTTGGAAAGATATTCTCAAATAGATTCCAATATTTTTGGTTTCGCTAAAATCCGGTTTATTTTGAATCCTGTACATTCATTTGAAATTTGAAATCGAATTTTCAAACTACCGCGCAATTTTCAATTCCTTTTATAATTAAAAATAAATATTTATATTCTAACGTCGATTTATATAAATATATACGTTCTAATTCTATTCAAAATAAATTTCTCGTCATTATTATTTAAAATAAATCATTTTAAATTTTCAAAATCCGTTAAAATTGCTAAAATAAAAATTTTAAATTGGTCCTGATTTTCCGGGTTGTTACAACACATGTATTGGGATGATATTTGACATTCACTAGTCCCAATATTTAATTTTATGTTAATCGATTGATTGACAGTCTGTGATGAGTGTTATTTATTTATTTATTTTAATGCTCACACAATTGTAAATTTCACTCTGGTTGTGAATGAACTGTTTGGTGGTTATTTGTCATTATTCTTGCATACATGCAATGTATGAAATCCATATAACTAAAATTATATGGTAATTGATCGAGTCGCATTCCGATTCAGAAATAAATAATATTTTATAATAAATAATGTTTTATGAACAATGTAGAATAAAATAACATTTTAGAATAAAAGATCATTTTAGTACAAAAGACTTTTTAAATGAAAAAGACATTTTAATGTGAAAAGACATTTTAAATGAAAAAGACATTTTAATGTGAAAAGACATTTTAAATGAAAAAGACATTTTAATGTAAAAAGGCATTTAGTGTAAAAAAGCATTTTAATTGAAAAAGACATTTTAGTGTGAAAAGGCAATTTAAATGAAAAAGTCCTTTTAGTGTGAAAAGACATTTTAAAAGGAAAAGAAACATTTCAATATAAAGAAACATTTCAATGTAAAGAAACGTTTCAATGTAAAGAAACACTTTAATGTAAAAGAATCATTTTTAATGTAAATAATCTTTTTTATATAAAAGAATCATTTTTAATATAAAAGAATCATTTTTAATGTAAAAGAATAATTTTTATATATAAAAGATTCATTTTTAATGTAAAAGAATCATTTTTATATAAAAGAATCATTTTTAATGTAAAGAATCATTTTTATATAAAAGAATCATTTTTATGTAAAAGAATCATTTTTAATGTAAAGAATCATGTTTAGGTAAGAGAACATTTTAATGTAAAAGATCATTCTAATATAAAGAATATTTTTAAATAAAGAATATTTTAAAATAACGAATATTTTAAAATAACATTTAGTGTAGAATAAAATCATGTTTTCGATGTGCGTCTTTAGATGGGCACAAAAATATAAAAATATGAAGCCGGGTTAAATATAGAAACACCATTTTAACCCGAACGGGTTTATCATTCGATTTTATTCATTTTATAATGAATGGAGATTTCAAAATATACTATTTTGAAAATATTTTCATTTTATTATGATAAAAATATAGAATATTCAATTTTGATTTAAAATTTAAAATGAAGTTAGAATCGAAACCGAATTTGTAAACGATTTATAAAATATGTTTTAAAGGAAATCGATGAAATATATATGTAATATATATTATATATATTTAATGGTCTGAATAGAATGCGCCGCGCAGCGACCGTTTGCAAATTTCGACCATTAACTTCAAATTGACGTAACGGGAGATCCGACTGTCGGATTCTCCTAAAACCGGAACCATTGGGTTCGTATCGAAAAGAGCTTTCCAATGAATATAAGTGGTTTGAAATCTAACGGTTGGATTTGGAATTATGTCCAAATAAAAATTGAAAAAGGTTGTTATGAATGCAGTTTGGTGGCCGTTATTGGAAACCGACTGTACGAGCCTTAATAAAATTATTAAAAATATAAAAAAATTATGTAAAATCATAATTAATAATTTGGAAAGATTTTGGATAAAAAATTCAATAATTAAAAAGATAAAAATATATTTTTATCGAAATGAACTAATTATTAACTAGAATAAAATTTTAGTTAAGATTTAATGGAGTTTTCCAATTAATTAATATTTATTTGGAAATAAATAAAATAAACTGGATTCTAGGTTTGTCGAGAATAGTATCTTAAATAACACTGTTCTTAAAACCCCATGTGAAAAGAATAAATCTTTTAATTAAGATTTAGAGAAGTTTAATAATTAATTAATTTTTAATTAGAATTGAAATGAAAGTTGATTGTGGGTTTATCGTGAACTATGTTTTAAACGACATTTGTTCTTTAATCCCAATTAACAGTGAAAATATAATATGGAATTTATAAATCTTTTATTAAGATTTAAATGGGATTTATAAATATTTTATTGAGACTTATATGGAGGTTATAAATCTTTTATTAAGATTTAAATGGAAAATTTTCCAAAGTAAAATTTTCCAATTTAATATATTGAATTGGAATTGAATGGAATTCGATTTGGTAATAATCAAGATAATCTTCGGTGAATGAAGACTGTTACTATGTATTGAATTTAAAACGCCTTGCCGTTATTTCATTTATATTATTAGTCTAATATAGAAATTTATATCGATTATATATTAATCTTATTTCTGTGAAGATTCCATATTTAATGGAAGATGATTTTGGGTTTGTCGTGAACTGTGTTTTTAATGACATTGGTTATTTAACCCAGTTAAAGATAAGATTAATTTCTTAAATTTGAATAATCATTAAGTAATGACTTTTGGAGATTAAAACCAAATTGGTGTTTTAATGTATCTTGTTAATTTCTGTAACAACCTGCATTCTACGCATCGGAGGATCGTAGAATATTTATTTCTTTACCATATGAAGTCGTATGGTCATGTAACTTTGGGAAACATCTATTAGAGTCATTTCTCATGTTCATGATTTTTGTCGATTTTTAAATGACCATTTTACCCCTAGTTGGTACTGTTTTAGCCATAACTTTTGATTGGAAAGGAATTTTGATCTAGAACCACTGCCATTAGATTTGTTTGATGGTTTACCTTTCCATAGAGTGGTCATAATAGTCAAACGGACTTACCGTTTGGGAGTTATGGCTGAAATAAGGTTTGTAAGGTGAAAAACTGCTTAACCGGGCTAAATAGGGTGATTAATGAATAGGCCCATAACCCATTTCGGGATTAGGGTTATGGGGAGGCTGAAATGAGTTAGAGAATCATTCCATTTCAGTTTTCTAGCCTCCACTTATCTCCAAGAAACCCTAGAAATGGCCTCTAACCTCTAAATCACCTCCAAATCATCTTTTGATCAAGGATTAAGCTTAGCAACATCTAATTAAGGGAGATCTACACCAAATCAACATTGGAGCTGCTGTTTAGCATTGGGATTTGCATCAAATCAGAGATTTATTTCAGATCTTAGTTTTGTTTGTGGCTAAGGTGAGTGATTTGCATAGTTCCTCACTAATTATGGTTAATTAGGGTTGATTAGGGATAATTAGCGAATTTATACATAAATAAATTCTGGAAATTTTTTTATGAATTCTTAAATGATGTTTTAGACCTCTGATATGAATTTGGGTTAATTTGGTTAAGTTTTGTTAATCCTATGGTGAGTTTTACCTAAACATGCATAAGGGAAATTAAGGGGTTTTGGGTATGTTTGATCCATTTTACATGCTATGATTTATGTTTTGGTGTTTGAGGTCGATACTACATGTTGCTAGGACTGTATGGTATGCTTTGTGATTGTTTAGAAGTGTTAGATTGGTCGAAAACGCCGTCGAATGGCGTGTAACAAGTCGCAGGAAAGCTGTGCAGGGACCGGATCGCGAATCGCCCCTATGTGCCACGACCCGGACCGGAGACCACGATCCGATGCTGGGAGGAGCTCGAACTCGAACCGCGTCACGCGCTAGAGCACCCGATCGCATGCCATCTCCGATCCGACCAGATCCATTTCAAAAGCTCACGATCTAAACCTGTGTGCATCCACGATCTGAAGGGGGAGGAGCATCACGACCGAAGGGAAGCGCCACAAGCTATGGAGCACGACCCGAACCAGTGGGAGTGCCTCGACCCAATCCGACCTGACGAAGGTGAAGCACGATCCGAACCGGTGAGGAAGCACGGTCACGAACCGAAGGGCGCCAGGGAACCACGAACTGAAGGGTACCACGATCCATTGAAAGATGATAAAGGCCGAACCAATCCGGTGATGACCAATGACCCGAGATGCAAAGGTAGTCCAATATGGGAAGTTAGAGCTCAGGATCCAGTTGGGAACCGATGAGTTCACTTCATGGTTGGGCTTTGCTGCGGGATGTGTGCTAAGGAGTTGTCGACGTTCATAACTTCGATTCACCACTGAAAATGAATGATCGGCTACTTATCAGTGCAGTAGAGTCATTGCGACTCGAGGGGCAAGGTGATGGTAGCAAGACTACGTTATCAGTGCAGTAGAGTCATTATGACTTGAGGGGCAAGGTGATGCGTAGTTAGACTATGAGCCAGCGCAGATGGGGTGAATAACTCGATGGGGCAAGTGGACATAGTAAGGATTGGTAAGGCTATGAGCCAGCGCAGATGGGGTGAATAACTCCATGGGGCAAGTGGACATAGCGAAGGATTAGTGGCTACGTTATCAGTGCAGTGAAGCCATTTATGACTTCATGGGGGCAAAGTGATCGCAGCAAGGGTGGGTGATCGAAGTGGTGAATATCGTATGCTTTACGCACTGAGTGAGAGATGTGAGGATGGATGCTATGTTTGATTGTTTGCCATCACTATGACATGCACACCCCCACCTCCGTATCTTTACACCGTTTGATATGGTACCTTAGAGTGTTGTACAGTATGTAGTGCTAACTCTTTGGTTGCAGGTCTAGGTTCAAGTATGTTTTGTCTACCTGTTATTGTTCACTTTAGATGCTTATCGCTCATACCAGGCTTTATGTCTGACCCAGAGTTTTATGTCTCCTCTTATTAATCTGGGTGCTCACACGAGCAGACTATAGACAGGTTAGCTGGTGATGCGCGAGTAGCTGATTCGGAGGCGGGCAGGAGGATTCCACGTATGATATATATATATATATACACACACATTCTCCCTGTGTCGCTGGTGGTCGCTACTTGGGCATTAGTAGTGTACCTCCTTTATCTTACTTTTGCTTTGAGACAGTTTGAAAAGTTGTAATAAGCTGTATTTTGGATTTCCGCTACTATGATGCTTAGTTTTGGTTTTCAACTTATGCACTGTCTCTCCTGTTTTATGTCAAGTATGTTATTATTATATTTTGTTCTATGCGCTGTGAGACATTCTACAGGTTCCTTGTTAGTTCATTTCATTCTTTCCTTTCCTTCCGACGACCCGTTCCGTGCTAACTGGATATGTGTATAGCGCACCTTTAGAAAAAAATGTCGGTTGGTGCGGGGCGGGCCGTCACACTTGGTATCAGAGCTCTCGGTTGCGTAGTTAACCTAGGGAAAGACACTAGGGAGAGATAGTATGTATATGAGAGCGCGTATTTGTGATTACTTTGGTTTTCAAAAGCTATATATGTATATACTATTGGTAGTATAAGAATGAAGTCGCACTGCACCAGCACCACTATGGGGTCGTTAATCGTTTCCCTTTTTCAGATTGACGATGAGCCGAGACACGAGGGGTGCTGGTAGAGGGACCAACCATGGGAATGCCACTGACATGAGGGCGATGTTTACTAACCTCATGAGAGACATGCTTAGAGAAGTGCAAGGGGCAGTTCCCAATCCCGGAGTTGGTGTTGGCCCAGTAGTGCAGGCGCCGAGGGTCGATTTCGCCAAGTTGTGCAAGAATTACACTAATCTTGGTGGGAAGCCGTTCCACGGGACGGAGTCGGCCACAGATGTTCAAGACTGGATGGATAGCTGTTATCGTATCTTCGATGACTTGGGTCTTGAGGATGCGATGAAGAGAAGGCTAGCGTCTCGTCAGCTGCAAGGGCGAGCGATGAATTGGTGGAATGCCATTAGAATAGCTACTCCAGAAGATCAAGTTACTTGGGTTCAGTTCAAGGCTCGCTTTAGCGAGAAGTTTATTCCAGCTGCCCAGAAGTCAGTATTGTTCAAGAGGTTCTTGGAACTCAAGCAGAACGGAAGGGCAGTTTCTAATTATATTGCTGAGTTCGACACTTTGTCGAAGTATGGACTGTCTCTCATTGACACTCCTGAGAAGAAGAATGAGAAGTTCATTACTGGTTTAGATGGATACTTGGGGGAAAGGCTTATCAATCACATCGATGAGACTTTTGAATCGATTGTGGGGAAAGCTTTGAGATCAGAGAGTCTTTACCCTAAGTCAAAGACTGAGGTTGCATCTGCAGAAGGGCCAAAGCCGCAAGCAGGCGGTGGAGGCAAGAATAACTCTCAGAATAAGAGGAAGCAAGACCAATCTAAGGGTGGCCAGAAAAAGAGCAAGAAGGATGTTGAGTGCTTCAGCTATGGTAAGAAGGGCCATTATGCTAAGGAATGTCGGGCCAAGCCAGCGGAAAGGAAGTGCTACAACTGTGGTCAAGTGGGACATCATAAGGATAAGTGTCCGCAACCTCTTAAGGAGAAGCAGATTGTGAAAGCATATGCTATTGATGCTGTTCCTTCTTCGTCGAATGCCCCAACTGCGGCGGAGAAAGGAAAGAATGTTGTTATTCAAGGTATGCTTTCTATTTATGATATACTAGTTCGATTTTTGTTTGATACTAGGGCTTCCCGTTCCTTCATATCTAGTGACCTGGTAGATAGGTTGGGACTGGAACCCGAGATAGTCGATAGACCATTGGTTGTGACGAACCCGATTGGTGGTTCGACTAGCCTTAGTATGATTTGCAGGAATTTGGTCTTATCGAGTCATGGATGTATGTTTGTTTGTGATTGCTTTGTTTTGGGCTTTACTGGGTATGGCATTATATTGGGAGTCGATTGGCTCCAAAGATACGGGGTGGTGGTAGACTGTGAGGGCTTTTTGGTGACAGTGAGGGCGGATGATGGGCGGAGGGTAGTGTTTGGTAGTCTACCTAGTGATGGGGTTATGGCTAGTTTTGTAAATTCCCTCGACATCCCGCAGGATGAGTTGTCAGATGTGCCCGTGGTTGGCCAGTATCCGGACATCTTCGAGGAGGTGACCGGGCTTCCACCACACCGAGAGATTGAGTTCCGTATTGATTTAGTGAAAGATGCCAGACCTATAGTGATGCCACTTCGTCGCATGGCACCAAGGGAGCAGCGAGAGCTCGGGGTGCAAGTCAGCAATCTTTTGAAGAAGGGACTTATCAGGAGGAGTGTCTCCGAGTGGGGAGCACCAGTTGTGTTTGCCACTAAGGCAGATGGTTCCCTTCGTTTGTGTGTGGACTATCGCGAGTTGAATAAGGTGACGAGGAAGAATAAGTATCCTCTACCGCGGATAGATGATTTGTTTGATCAACTGGAAGGAACAAGAGTGTTCTCCCAGTTGGACCTCGCGACAGGATTTCATCAGCTACGAGTAGCAGATGAGAGTGTTCCGAAAACGACATTTAGGACGCCGTCTAGATTTTATGAGTGGTTGGTCATGCCATTTGGGTTGACCAATGCACCAGCTTATTTTGTGGATCTTATGAATCGAGTATTCAGAGATCAGTTGAATAAGTTTGTTCTTGTGTTCGTAGATGATATCCTTGTTTATTCAAGGACAAAGGAGGAACACAAGGGACACTTGAGGATAGTGATTGAGGTGTTGAGGAAACACTAATTGAAAGCGAAATTCTCTAAGTGTCATTTTTGGAGAAGGGAAGCGAGATTCTTGGGTCATGTTGTTTCCGAGAGTGGTATTGCCGTGGACCCTGCGAAGGTGGCTACGGTACAGGATTGGCTTACGCCCAAGAATGCAACAGATGTAAGAAGTTTCTTGGGATTAGCTGGATATTATCGAAAGTTTATCCGGGACTTCTCCAAGATAGCAGCACCATTGACTCAATTGACTAAGAAGAACCGGTCCTTCGTCTGGGACGGAGTGTGTGAGGATGCCTTCAAGAGTCTAAAAGAGAAGTTGACGCGTGCGCCAGTGTTAGTCATTCCTAAAGGGAATGAAGAGATGACGATATACACGGATGCTTGTGGTACCGGACTGGGTGCTGTATTGATGCAAGGAGGTAGGGTTGTAGCTTATGCTAGTCGACAGTTAAAGCCGCATGAGAAGAAGTATCCTACCCATGATTTGGAATTAGCAGCGATCATGTTTGCGCTGAAGATGTGGAGACACTATCTCTTGGGAGAAAGATTTGAGTTGTTTACCGATCATAAATCATTAAAGTATCTCTTCTCCCAGAAAGATCTGAATCTCCGTCAGCAGAGATGGTTAGAGTTCTTGGCTTCGTATGATTTTGATATCGCATACACACCTGGGAAAGGTAATGCGGTAGCCGATGCCTTGAGTAGGAGACATGCCAATTTAGGGGCTATGTTTCTTGAATGGAAGCAACTGGAGTATATCGTAGGGTTTGATTTCAGACCAAAGTGCGAATTGGATCTAGAAATGATAGCTAGTTTGGCGATCAGACCCACTTTGATAGAGCGGATTGGTTCCAGCCAGAGGGACGATCCTAATCTATTGGAAATCATCTCCAAGTTAGAGATGAACATCGACGGTGAGGAGATGAATGTGTATGGGCTTGATCGAAATGGATGGCTTCGAAAGAATGGAAGACTAGTTGTACCCAACGTAAATGGTTTGAGAGATGAAGTGCTTAGAGAATGTCATCACTCAAAACTGACTATACACCCCGGTGGTAATAAGATGTATCGAGACATGAAACAGACTTACCACTGGGAAGGGATGAAAAGAGACATTGGGAAGTTTATATCCAAATGCATGAATTGGCAGCTAGTTAAGGCCGAGCAAAAGAAGCCTAGTCGGTTGTTGCAACCATTAGAGATTCCCAAGTGGAAATGGGAGCAAGTATCGATGGATTTCATCGATGGCTTACCGAGGACTAGGTCGGGATACGATAGCATTTGGGTAATTGTGGATCGATTGACTAAGAACGCAAGATTTGTACCAGTCAAATCAACCAGAACGGCAGCCAAGTTGGCATAATTGTATATGAAGTGGGTAGTGAGATTTCATGGAGTACCTAAAAGCATTGTGAGTGACCGAGACCCGTTGTTCACTAGTGGGTTTTGGAAGAGCTTGCAGGAGGCTCTAGGGTCAGAATTACATCTCAGTACCGCATATCATCCTCAGACCGACGGTCAGATGGAGAGGGTGAATCGTATATTGGAAGATCTCTTGAGAGCTTGTATATTGGATTTTGGTAGATCATGGGATGACCATTTGCATCTAATAGAGTTTGCATATAATAATAGCTACCAATCCAGTATCGGTATGTCTCCATATGAAGCTTTGTACGGAAGACCGTGCAACTCACCATCATGTTGGATAGAGACTGGCGAGAAGTTTGTGCTTGGACCAGATGTGGTGAGGGAAACTTCCGATAAGATCAAGATCATTCAACAACGAATGAAAGCTGCCTAAGATAGGCAGAAGAGTTATGCTGATAAGAGGAGAAGAGATTTAAAATTCTCCGTTGGTGACTTGGTGTTTGTCAAGATTGCTCCGTTGAAAAGCGTGATACGATTTGGCAGGAGAGGCAAATTTGCACCAAGATTTGTTGGCCTATTCCCTGTTCTTGAATTAGTCGGGAATTTTGCATATAGAGTTGACTTACCAGAGAAGATGGCGGGAGTTCACAATGTATTTCATGTTTCCCAATTAAGGAAGTTCGTTCACGACTCAGATATGACTATTTCACCTGATCAGTTAGAGGACTTCGAAGTAGAACCCGAGGCGGTTGGGAACCGCAAGCCGATTCGTATTGTGGGGCATGATACGAAGCAACTTCGAAGGAAGGTGGTGAAGCTAGTCAAGGTTCAGTGGGGCGAGAACGAGAATGATTGCACTTGGGAGACAGAGGAGAGCATTAGGAAGACGTATCCGGAACTCTTTGCCTGGTAAGATTTACTTTGTAATTTAGTTATTCCGCATGCTAGGATAGACTTGTTTTGCCTGTTTGATTGTTGTTTTATGGTTGATAGGCATGCGGAACCCTTTGTGTGTGTTTTGGGTTAGGGAATTTCGGGGGCGAAATTTCTTAAGGGGGGAAGAATGTAACAACCCGCATTCTACGCATCGAAGGATCGTAGAATATTTATTTCTTTCCCATATGAAGTCGTATGGTCATGTAACTTTGGGAAACATCTATTAGAGTCATTTCCCTTGTTCATGATTTTTGTCGATTTTTAAATGACCATTTTACCCCTAGTTGGTACTGTTTTGGCCATAACTTTTGATTGGAAAGGAATTTTGATTTAAAACCACTTCCATTAGATTCGTTTGATGGTTTACCTTTCCATAGAGTGGTCATAATAGTCAAACGGACTTACCGTTTGGGAGTTATGGCTGAAATAAGGTTTGGAAGGTGAAAAACTGCTTAACCGGGCTAAATAGGGTGATTAATGAATAGGCTCATAACCCATTTCGGGATTAGGGTTATGGGGAGGCTGAAATGAGTTAGAGAATCATTCCATTTCAGTTTTCTAGCCTCCACTTATCTCCAAGAAACCCTAGAAATGGCCTCTAACCTCTAAATCACCTCCAAATCATCTTTTGATCAAGGATTAAGCTTAGCAACATCTAATTAAGGGAGATCTACACCAAATCAACATTGGAGCTGCTGTTTAGCATTGGGATTTGCATCAAATCAGAGATTTATTTCAGATCTTAGTTTTGTTTGTGGCTAAGGTGAGTGATTTGCATAGTTCCTCACTAATTATGGTTAATTAGTGATAATTAGCGAATTTATACATTAATAAATTCTGGAAAAATGTTTATGAATTCTTAAATGATGTTTTAGACCTCTGATATGAATTTGGGTTAATTTGGTTAAGTTTTGTTAATCCTATGGTGAGTTTTACCTAAACATGCTTAAGGGAAATTAAGGGGTTTTGGGTATGTTTGATCCATTTTACATGCTATGATTTATGTTTTGGTGTTTGCGATCGATACTACATGTTGCTATGACTGTATGGTATGCTTTGTGATTGTTTAGAAGTGTTAGATTGCTCGAAAACGCCGTCGAATGGCGTGAAACAAGTCGCAGGGAAGCTGTGCAGGGACCGGATCGCGGATCGCCCCTATGTGCCACGACCCGGACCGGAGACCACGATCCGATGGTGGGAGGAGCTCGAACTCGAACCGCGTCACGCGCTAGAGCACCTGATCGCATGCCATCTCCGATCCGACCCGATCCACTTTAGAAGCTCACGATCTGAACCTGTGTGCATCCACGATCTGAAGGGGGAGGAGCATCACGACCGAAGGGAAGTGCCACGAGCTATGGAGCACGACCCGAACCAGTGGGAGTGCCTCGACCCGATCCGACCTGACGTAGGTGAAGCACGATCCGAACCGGTGAGGAAGCACGGTCACGAACCGAAGGGCACCAAGGAACCACGAACTGAAGGGTACCACGATCCATTGAAAGATGATAAAGGCCGAACCGATCCGTTGATGACCAATGACCCGAGATGCAAAGGTAGTCCAATATGGGAAATTAGAGCTCAGGATCCAGTTGGGAACCGATGAGTTCACTTCATGGTTGGGCTTTGCTGCGGGACGTGTGCTAAGGAGTTGTCGACGTTCATAACTTCGATTCACCACTGAAAATGAATGATCGGCTACTTATCAGTGCAGTAGAGTCATTGCGACTCGAGGGGCAAGGTGATGGTAGCAAGACTACGTTATCAGTGCAGTAGAGTCATTATGACTTGAGGGGCAAGGTGATGCGTAGTAAGACTATGAGCCAGCGCAGATGGGGTGAATAACTCGATGTGGCAAGTGGACATAGTAAGGATTGGTAAGGCTATGAGCCAGCGCAGATGGGGTGAATAACTCCATGGGGCAAGTGGACATAGCGAAGGATTAGTGGTTATGTTATCAGTGCAGTGAAGCCATTTATGACTTCATGGGGCAAAGTGATCGTAGCAAGGGTGGGTGATCGAAGTGGTGAATATCGTATGCTTTACGCACTGAGTGAGAGATGTGAGGATGGATGCTATGTTTGGTTGTTTGCCATCACTATGACATGCACACCCCCACCTCCGTATCTTTACACCGTTTGATATGGTACCTTACAGTGTTGTACAATATGTAGTGCTAACTCTTTGGTTGTAGGTCCAGGTTCAAGTATGTTTTGTCTACCTGTTATTGTTCACTTTAGATGCTTATCGCTCATACCAGGCTTTATGTCTGACCCAGAGTTTTATGTCTCCTCTTATTACTCTGGGTTCTCACACGAGCAGACTAGAGACAGGTTAGCTGGTGATGCGCGAGTAGCTGATTCGGAGGCGGGCAGGAGGCTTCCACGTATGATATATATATATACACATTCTCCCTGTGTCATTGGTGGTCGCTACTTGGGCATTAGTAGTGTACCTCCTTTATCTTACTTTTGCTTTGAGACAGTTTGAAAAGTTGTAATAAGCTGTATTTTGGATTTCCGCTGCTATGACGCTTAGTTTTGGTTTTCAGCTTATGCACTGTCTCTCCTGTTTTATGTCAAGTATGTTATTATTATATTTTGTTCTATGCGCTGTGAGACATTCTACAGGTTCCTTGTTAGTTCATTTCATTCTTTCCTTTCCTTCTGACGACCCGTTCCGTGCTAACTGGACATGTGTACAGCGCACCTTTAGAAAAAAATGTCGGTTGGTGCGGGGCGGGCCGTCACAATTTCACAAAGATTAAAGAATAAATTTAAAAGAATTTATCTTTCATAAAACTAACAAGAATCTTTCCCTAATAATGTGAATATTTTATTAAAAGAATACTCTGAATCGGAATGAGGCGTATGATGTGTTTTTATAGCACTTGATCATAAAATATGTGAGTTATTCGGAAAGACCGGGTTTAACCCATTCTGAATAATTATTACGATGACCAAGAGTCGAAGATGAGGATGGTGATTGAAGACCGGAGATCTTTACATCATTAGGATGATTACTGATGTCTTGATTGAGCCATACACCCAAGACAAGGTAATACGTGGTGATCGTCCAAATGCACATAGAGATTGACGGATATGCAAGGACCTCTCTCATGTATTGGACATATGGGACGAGGAATAAGGTGCCTTCGGTTTCGTTCAGACCCAGAACGGACTTGTAAATGGATGGTATGTCTAACGTTGTATTCCTTTATGCTGTATTCGTTGATCTCTGCTGAATATATATTTGTTTGATGGTGGAGAATTTATTCTCTAGCTTAACACCCTTCTTTGAGACTTATGAGCTTAGAGTTATATATTAACAGAAATCAATGGTATGGTATGGATTGACATTGTGGCATGCTAAGATGCCAATGATCAAGGCGTTTGTTGAAAAGCAGAGCTTTGTGGTTGATGATCAAAGAACAGCTTATTTAGGCATAGCTTTGTGTATAGCATTACTTCGCGAGCTTCACACCCCGGTATGAACCAGAAACTGGAGAAGTATCTGGGGAGAACATGCGTTTTTAGCTAGAAGTGGTGTCATGGTATGGAGCCTATACATTTTTACTTATGTGGATGATGGAATGAGGCGTCTCGGATTTGAGTCCCTAGTGGCTCTTTATTTACGCCCCATAGGGCGGAGAAACGTATTGTTCAGGAGTTATAATCCACTAATATATGCGTGGACCGACCCTGTGGCTCCTAAGGCTTGATTGAGTACTTTCCTGAGGCTCGGGATAGAGAGTCTCGAATCCAGTAAGGATGATCCCTTGCCTTGGTTCATAGATGGAAATCCAACTTCCGATACGACATCATGCAGTTTTGATTGTAGAACTAGTATGGCGAAATGATATATGGCACCCATGCCGTCTATGATTGATACATTTATATTTGAAGTTGTTTTTGATACTATACACTTATAGTAATATCAAAATAATTTGTTTTACACATATCAAGCATGTTTGGCTAATATAAGGGAAAGCTCTATCCTCCGGCTTGCGTTGCATTGTGTGATGGGACCTGAGTCTTATAATAGCTTCATTTTTCTAAAATGCTATGTGTTGTTTTATTCTAAACTAAGATTCTTATAGAGTAAACCTGTTCTGTGTTATATGACGTGGTCCCATGATATCCTCACTTTAAAATGTAAGATTAATAACTATTTTAGTTCTCACACCAGTCCCATGACTGATCTGGAGTTTATTATTTTAACCTAAACTCTAGGTGCCCATATTTTCTACACGGGAAGCTAGTAGTTTTAGTTTTGCAGATATTATATTCACAGGATCCCGATTTACGGCCGAAGCTATATTCAGAAAGCTCTATGTCCGTGTATTTCTTTCAGTTGTATTTTGTATTATTTTTCCGCTGCTATTTAAATGTAATTTAAATTTCTGATATTGTATTTCCAATGTGTAATTATTATTCATACTTTGGAATATTCTTGTACTCTGATGTAATTTTTGTAATAAGCAATGAAATGTTCTTCTGTTTCATGTTCTGATTTTTCGTGTTCTTAACTCAATCCGGGCTTTCCTTTACGGGGAAGTTTGGGTCGTTTCAGCAGAGATGGACGCGATGACCATATGGAAATTGGAGGAGAGAATCCAAAAAGCACAGAAAGGTATTGAAATTCAAAATCAATCCAGACATTTTTGTTTCCTTGCTTTTCTTTTTTTAAATATACTGCAGGTTCATGTAAAAACAGGGAGGAACTGGCATCTATCCGAATATTGCTAATATAGTACTTGTCTGAGCATATTATTTAAACTGTTCTTTTAAATTATGTGCTTGATGTATGTATTGACATTTGTGGTATATTTGAATAATTGGTATGGTATGTAGAATGTTTACGAAGGTTTGAATGTGATAATGAATGTTTTGGATGAGTTTCTTCTATGTACAAAACCGACATTACAATTTTTTTAATTAAAGCGCTGTATTTTCTTTCTTTTATTGTAGCATTTGCCTTCTTCTACTGTTGCGTTTTCCTTTTTTTTGATGTTGTGTTTCAAGATAATGGTGTTGCATTACATAATACAGTGGTGTTTAATTAAATAAAACATTATTAATTCCACATGGCATGTGGGCCCTACAACTGACATGGCGTGTGACACATATGAAGTTGACATGGAGAGATGACATGTTGTTTGACACGTAGGCAGCTTATGTGGAAAGATGACGTGGCTCCACTATCATGACTTTGTAGCCAGACTCAAATAATGCTTAAGACAACGTTGTATATTGTTGTATTACTTGCAAGTACCGTTGCATTAGGGTTATAATGCAACACTTTCTTTCCGTGGCAATAGATGGGCAAAAACGTTGCATTAGAGGGCTAATGCAACGGCCGCGGATGCCACGCCTCTCTGGTGTTTCCTATTTAAAAAAATGGCCTATGACAACGCTTTTTTGATCTACGACCACATAAAACTAGTGTCTAATATGCTCACTTTTGTAGTAGTGAAGGACCGGATGGCTATTGTTCAAATTTAAAAAATCGGATTTCATTGTCGGATTGTAAAATTAGTTGATTTAAATCACATGATTATCATGTATAAATGCAACATTTATTGCCAGTAGCATTGAGAGGATTACTGACAAAGAAGGCAAGAAAAGCAATAATTCGCTTATGTTCTTTTTTCAACAAATTATGTCAACGTGTTCTTGATAGAGAGAAGGTAGAACAAATCAATGCTGAGATTATTGAAGATTTATGTGAGCTTGAAAGTTTTTTCCCACTATCTTTCTTTGATATAATGGTACATTTATCCATTCATCTTGGAAAAAAGCACTAATGTGTGGACCGGTTCATTTTTGTTGGATGTACCCATTCGAAAGATATATGAAGACACTAAAAGATTATGTCAGAAACTATGCACGACTAGAGGGATGTATTGCAGAATCATATCTAGCAGCAGAATGCAAGTTGTTCTTCGATGAATTTTTGAAAAAATCAGGACATATAGAGGAGAAAGGAGCTCGAAATGAAGAGTATGAAAGTAGTGTAATACTCGAGGGACGTCCAATTTCAACATCGAAAACAATTCCATTGCCGCCTAATAAGAAAGAAATGGCTCATTTAGCGGTGTTAATGAATATGGCTGCGGTGGAACCATTTATGGAGTAAGTTCATGTTATATATTGTTTTAATTATTTTTATGTATTCGTAATGATATATGTAACTTATAATCAAATGTTCAATACTAGTTTGCATTCGGAGGAATTAGAAAATTCAGGCCAACGCATGAAAAAAATGCGACCTTACTTTGGGAAACACATACCAAAAAATTTTCCGATTGGATTAAAAGGAAGGTTAGTTAGATTTCAAATATATTCTTATATGACTATTAATATACTATATATAAAATTTGCATGCCAAATGAAATTCTACGTAGATACTTGTAACCTCCAAGGATCATAAAGACATGTTGAAATGGATTGCTTACGGCCCGAAGGATGATGTCGTGTCTTACAAAGGATATATCATCAACGAGCAACGTTTTCATATAAAAGATTTATGGAGACAAACTCAGAATTGTGGGGTGTCTTTTGATGCTACTACTATGTGTAGAGAAAGTGCAAAAGATATGTCCCAAGTGGTTGATGTAGCCACTTATTATGGAATATTGACAGATATAATTTTATTAGATTATCATTTGTTTTATATTCCAGTTTTTAATTGTCGTTAGGTGTATAAAGGAAATGGAGTAAAAGTTGATGATGATGATGGGGTTAACTCTTGTTAATTTACATCAAGCATCATTTTCACGAGACCCAAAATACTCGCATCTCAAACTAGAGAAGTATTTTATTCAAGAGAGGACGATGATTCTAATTGGTATGTTGTAATGAAAGAACCATCAAGAAATTTTACTGATTTAGAGGATCCCGATTGCATCGAGGAAGATATCCAAGTGATGGAAGATGAAATAACCGAAGTGGATGATGAAGATATTAGCTATGTTGGAGAGGATTACGAGGGCATACTTAAGTAGATTATATGTCCTACTTGAGCATTGTTGTTCATTGTACTCATATTAATTTTCTGTAGTATTGGTTGTTCATTTGCTTTAGTGTGGGTTGTTCATTGTAATCGTATTGATTTTTTGTATGTTTGGTTGTTCATTGGTGTTGCACCTGAAACTATATTATACACATTTATGTTGTACCAGAAATTCTGGCATTTCATGGCCATGCGGTCTGACCTATTTTTCATATTACACGCACATGCACCAGTACATTGTGTTGCCTTGTCTTCCCATTAAACCTGGGATTTGTCTGGTCTGGTCTGCTTTTGCGTATGCACATATTACACACACATGCACTAGTACACGGACATGTGTATACTTTATATACATATATATGTATATACATATATATTGTACTACCTTGTATGGTCTTGCATTTGTTTACATCAAACCACACATTTTAAATTATATATCTATATTTATGACTGTATATACAATTCAAATTATGTATTTTGTTTCATTTTCAGGAAATGATGTCAACATGCAATGTATGTACTCGCAACCAGATAAAGGATGCAACGGAATCCCAAAAGAATAAGCCAGATCGAAAGCGTAATTCAAAGCTAAAGCATAAGATTTAATGCGAAGATCAACCAGTCAGTTCTAATAAGAAGCAAGCCATTGTTCACAATGAAGGCGAAGAACAAACTGTCCTGAATGACCAAAATAAAGAAGGTCTACGCTCAGAAAATCAAACCTGTCTTGAACAAACTAATGATGCCAAGCAGGAAATTGGAAAACAAAGTGTACCTGACATAGGAAGTATTTCTATGAAAAGAGACGGTAGAGGTCCAGCAAAAGCAAAAAGGCTCCCATTATGCAGTCAGGATCAAATTGAAGTTGAGTTCAATGATCTAGGTATACTGATAGGGAAAGGGTTTGTATATTAATCCTCTTTTCTTGGACCGCTTGTGCGGGAGCACGTTCCATACAATATCGATGATTGGCAGAATATAAATGATGATTTAAAAGAAGTTTTGTGGCAGTCGGTTCAGGTATGAATTAAGACTTAATTTTGGTTACTTAATTACATGATAGAAATCTCAAAATTCATTCAGTAAATTTTAATATTCTAAAGCTGTGCACTTCAGTTCGGACCGTATGCACAGCTGAATTATTTGATTTTAATATCATGTTTTCAAGAACTGGTTTAGGTTAGATTTAAACTGGAAGAGGAATGGCAAAGAAAAGCCATATTTCAACAAATGGGAGTACTGTGGAGATCGTAAAAAAGCAAATTGGTTCGAACTTTGCAAAAAATGGAGAGTAAAGAGAAAAGACTTAAACTGAAACCAACCAACATCAAAAACATGAACGAATGGAGAAAGTTTGTGAAGGCGAAAACAAGTGTGGAGTTTAAGGTAAATTTAAGATAAATTTAAGATAAATTCAATACTTCAACAACAAATCATTCCTACGCTCATCTCTATTAATATGATAATTTTAACGTCTTTCTATATTTCCAGCAAAAAGTGAGAAACATTCAGTCCTTAGGTACACACAAATTCCATATACAACCGGTCGTAAGGGAATGGTTAGAATGGCCGAAGACCTAGTTAGATTAATAACTACAACTTTATTTAATATTATTTTATACCTGTCATTTTACTTATTTAATGTTATCCTAAATTTAGAAAAACGAAATTGTCGATCTATCGTCCATAATTAAAGCTGATGTGTGTGTAATGCCCAGCCCCTAGACCCATGCTAACCAAGAGCAACACTAAGTATTAGTGTCGGAAAGCACGGAGAATGGGGCTCGATAGGGCTAAAAGCTGTACTCATTCCTTTGAACGAACACTGGCATGAAAAATTAAAACTTCTCAACTTACCATTCATGCTTAGTATAAGTTCAAAGCAATGGTACAAGAAAATTTCCCAAGTTGCATAGTACAAAATATAATAGAATCAAGCACAACACAATAACAAAAGCAGAATACATAATACATATCATAATAGAGATATCTGGAATACATAGTCCATCATACATAATATCACTTCCCAAAATACATAATAGCATACATACCATAATGCTACACGCTACTGATAATCTGAAGCTGCATAGTCCAAAACCCCAAAACGTGTAAAAGGATAAAAATGATGCTACAGTCCACGCAAACCTAACCTGTTAACAATTCTCAGCCTGACCCGAGGATTGTTTTAACAAAACAAATCACACGGGTTAGACTATGTCTAGTGTGAGTGAAGTAAGTATCTATGGGCATTGAAATCTGATAACAAAAGATAAATGGTGCCACATATATAAGTCAACATGAGGCATATGAATGTTACAATATACGAAAAATTTAGCATAATCATCTCATTTAAATAAACCAAAATTCCAAACACGCGTATTATATATAACTCAATATAATACCAACATCAATTAACATCTGTAAAATAAAATGATGGAATAAATGAAGTTAGAGTATCACATATAAACCAATAAAATACTTATAACTTTTATCATATATAAGACAATATGATAAAATAAATTAAGTCAGAGTATCATATATAAGTCAATATGATACTCATAATAAATCTAACCAGAGTATCACACATAAATCAATGCGATGCTCTTAACAATTTTATAAAATAACAGGATACACCTTAAGTCAGAGTATCATAAACTAATGAAATCTACATGACATATATCATAAATAAAAACAATATGATAAAATACCCCAAAAAGAGTACCATATATAAATCAATATGATACTCATAATAAATACATATACAAAACAGTAAGATAAATATTTTATGATAATTAATCAAGTCATTAAAATCTTCATGCCTTTTGTCGTTGGTCAATCAAATCACAATATAAATCAATATAACAATTATCATATATAAATCAATATGATAATATAAACCAAATCAGAGTATCATATATAAATCAATATGATACTCATAACAATTATCATATATAAATCAATATGATAATATAATCAAATCTGAGTATCATATATAAATCAATACGATACTCATAACAATTATCATATATAAATAAATATGGTAATATAATCAAATCAGAGTGTAACGACCCAGAAATTTCGATGATTGGAATATACGATTAATTAAAGAATTTACTATTAATAATCAATTTATGTTGATATTTGGGTTAAAAATCAATTATAGTGGTCTTGTGTATGAATTTAATGAAATATTTAATTCAGAATGGTTGATTGGAAATCAAATATTAATGTTGAATATTTAAATGGATGCTTGTGAATCAGATATTTATGGTTGAATATTTGAAATCCGATTGAAAAATATAAATGATCGGATTGAAAATAAAAATGTTAAATAAATTGGATATCTTGTGATAAAAAGTGGCTTGAATACGTATGTATTTATAAAGGAATTAAAATTAACATTTCATGTTCAAAAGCAAAACAAAGTTGTTGATAAATAAAATATAATCAGTGGAACGATAAATAAGAAAATAAGATAACGGTATACTAACAAAGCCAAACATCGACCAGACTAATTTTATTAGACCCAGAATGTGAAAACATAGCAACACGTCAAGTTCCGTAGCGTTTGGAGTTGTTTATGATTAAATAAAAATAAAACATTTTCATAAAAAAAATGGTAGGAGCTAAAAAGACCCGTTACATACAAATTAAATAAATAAATAAAAGGATACCTTGCCGCACACACTGTCTATTTGCCTTCCTCCCCACGTTTTCTTGGATCCCACGGTTCCTCCTTTATAAATTAAAACCCTTTTTCCCATTTCTTCAACGCAATCAAAACATTTTCCCCCTTCCCCTTTTAATGGCCAAATCACTAAAATCAGTTCTGAAGCCAAGTTTCTCCATCCTCACAAAATCGAAGCTCTTCGTATGGCGGTCTCCTCAAAATAGATCCACCGCAAGTGAAACCCTCTTCGCCGCTACCACCGCGTCGAATTCAAGCTGCCACCCACTTCAGATCCAAGCACCCAATTACTAGTTTCCGCATCATCGTTAAAGTTGTTGCCTCCTCCTGTTTCAATTTGGCCAACCGGTTCCCCTTCGTATGACCATCGTACGCCATCACTTTGCCACAACTTCTTCGTCGAGCGCCACCTAGTGCCACCGCAACGATCGCTCGCGCATGCCTGACCATTAGAGGTGAGCATCTCACTCACGGTTAATTATTTGATTCAAGTTTATTAATTTTGGTAGTTAGTCTAAACAAAATAGTTAATCAGATTATTTAGTATATGTTAAATGTTGCTGGGGTTGGATTACTCTACTACATGTTTGCGGTCTTGTTAATGTTCACTGGAAAATTCATCTAAGAGTTGGATTGTTGTTTACTGTTATGACAGATCCATTTATTGGTCTTGTGTGCATTCGTGCGTTGGTTTTGACTATGCCTTGAACGTTAAACCAGTCTTTGTTCAATTCTGTTTGTGGCACTTGATTTTGTCAGTGTACCATAAGGTTTGCTTGCTAGAAGAACTTTGGTTTAGAAAATTTGTTTTTCCTGTTGATAATTTAAAGTCTAAAATTTGTTTAAAAGCTGAAATAAAAGCATCAACATTTTTGTGTTTGTAAACTGAAAAAAGCTTTGACGATACAACAGTTTTGCTACCCTGCGTTAGAATTGAACTTTTGAAAAGTGAAGATTTTAAGTGCCCGATTATGCAGTAGCTCTTAACACGACAAAAATCTGGAGTACATGGTATTATTAATGTCCTTCGTATGTCTAAAGGTAGTTTGTTGCAATCCAGCTTATATATTATTCATGCTGCCGTTTTGACTGATAATATTGCATCATTGAGTTTGTATACATCTAAGTTTAAAGGGATGTTAACTAATTTAATTTAAGTCCACTAGAGTATTTCTGACATGTTTATTTAATTTTGTCATATTCGCATCTTTTAAAATGGTCGACATCCACTATGTTAGTAGCTTGGCTTAATTTAGATATTATACATGTTTTGTTCTTCACAAGATTTCAGTTTTAAGAACAAGTTGGGCTTCCATGTGATTATTGGATAGGTTAACACTTATTGGAGCCTGTTGACATTATCATTTGAGATGTATTGGTAAAACTGAGCTAGCATCTTTATACCCATAGATTACACACACCATGGTATTACAGATTCTGAAAATTTAAAAGAACGACTTTATGATAACCGGTGTTCATGTATTTTATATGATTTGAAACTGTAAAGTAAACGCCCGTATTTTCTTGATTTGATTCCATTTACTATTTATAAGGAATTTTGATGCTTTGACAGTAAATATTTTTACTGTGTGATTTATAAAGTAAAAACACAAGTTAAATCACCATCTAACATGTATACAAAACAGTTTGATCAACCGTAAAAATTTGTGAAAGATATGAAGCACATATGATATTCTGTGCAAAAGACACTTTATGTTTTCCTGTGCAAGTTTAACAGTTACTTATATTAATGTATGTTTATACCCATTTATAACTCTTAGGCTTCACAAATATATGATATTTTTCTATTTCTCACTCTTTGATTGATTAGATCATTTGATTGTGGTTTGTAGCGAATGCATTTGAGAGAAAAACCGGTATGTAGATTTTCTGTAGCATGATACTATGATAAAATAAGAATTAACATAAAGGATTACAAACACTAATCAAGGTTGAATCTTGTAGTTGGAATATAGTAAATATGCAAGTAGCTCAGAACTCTCTTATAGAATACTTCATCACCTGTGGGTCTTTTACCTAAAATATTTTGACCATATCGACTGTGCATATATGAACCTGAGTGAGAAATTGGTCACCTTCCTTGTGAATAATGTTGCTGCATATAGACAACTCTTTGCTTATGAACAATGCTGGAACTCGTGTTGCACACTTGCATATGAGAGTTGTTTGATATATGTTTAAAGTGGATTTTATTAATTGAATGTGTGTGTGTGTATATATGTGGATGCTGATGCGGACATGTATATACATATTTTCATGTATATATATATATATATATGTGTGTGTGTGTGTGTGTGTGTGCCGTCAGCACACATACATGTATTTAGCACGCTGTACCTCCAGTCCAGTGATTGATCATCAATATAAAACTGAACAAAATAGTATAGATGGTGTGGAGATAGTTGATAATCACTTACTTGAATTGCTACACGCTGCACTATGTGGTTTTGGGTCACCGTGTTATGGCTGCATAAGTTTTGCATTAACCCCTATCATTGTGTTCCACTTGGATCTTCCATGCTCGGAAACACATACTGTTCTTGCTAAACTAGAAATAGGAAATATCTGATTTGTGAAACTACACTCATTGCACTGATTTGGACCCTACTTATGAACAACAACTTGCTGCATTGTTTGTGCCTTGAACTCTCCCTTGTTCACCTTATCATCATTTTATAAAAAGAGGGACTTTGCCTTGTTCTGTTAATTCCATACTAACGTATGTGGGAAAGTGAAACATAGGTGGATTAAATTGGCAATCTGCTGGCCTAGATAACTGGAAATATTAGCATGTATATATACCATGTCTTCTACTCGAAAATGCGTGTCCCTTGAACCCCTATTTATTTATTTATTTATTTTCACCTTGCTTACACAATTTGGGCTAGTTTCCTGAATTGTGGACACTTACACTTGCTGCTCTGAAATACAGCCTGCTATTCTAACTGTCTTGTTGCAACATGTACATTTACTCCCTATATACACTTTGTACCTTATTTGTCCAATGGTTAGTTTTGAATTTGATGCTTCTAATTTCTTGATAGCTTTGACTTGTCATGCACCATTTCATACAACCAAAAATGGTTCCATTATGTATCACTTGTTAGCATTATGAGCTTTCTCGCAATTGCCACGCCAGCAGTGATCACTTTACATACTTGCTATTTGCGGTTGCGGGATGCTGGGGCAGTGCACACGTGTACCTGTACACGTGTGTACATGCGGCTTCCGTGACCGTTCGTCCTTGAAATTAATTTATTTGAACAAATGATTAATCCTGACTCGAGTGTTTTTATGTTTTGCATGGAACACTCGGGTCAGACTCGAGCAGTACAGATTTTAAAGATTTCAGCTTAGGATGGAAGACTAGTGAAGCTGGGGATTCCGAGAAACGGCGCGTTCTGATGTTTTAAAACAGTAATATTTTTCTTGTATTCAAGTGATATTTTAAATTCCGCTATATACAAATATCTTGTATTCAAAATTTCCGATTATAAATAAAAGTTTACTCTGCTGTTCAATACTGTATTATTATTATTATTTATTCTGTGTTTTTTGTGTTGATCTGTTATAAGACTTGGTAAGCTAAATAATGGTCTGTCGATTTGAACGTTTTAAATTGGTTAAATTACCAATTTGAAGCGGTCAAAAAGGCAGGACGTTACAGTTGGTATCAGAGCTTTGGTTTATTCAGAGCGTAGCTTATCGAGTTTGAAATAGAATCGACACTGGAAAAGCGGATTTTGAAAATAAAACGATTTCGGAATATAATTTTGAAAAGTTTAAATAATTTTAAAATAAATTTTGAAAGGAAAAATATTTTGGAAATATTATATATTTTGAAAATAACAAAGCGGAAATAAAAATTATTTTGAGAATTAAATTTTTTTGGAATCCCCAGTCTTCGAATCCAGATTTGCCAGAGCTATTCTTCAATAAGTTCTCTTAGAATTGAATCTCGAATCCGTTATCGAATGGTATCAAAGGAAGATATGTATGGGAGAAGAAACGAATAAATTTCTGGAATTGTGAATTTTAGGAATGAAAGCCAAATGAAATTGATTTGAAATAAGAATTTAGATGATAATTTGAATGAAAAAGGGGAAACTTGGAATCGTTTCAGAAATAAAACGTTGAATTTTTATTTTGATATTCGGGCTAGAAATAAGTGAAAATAAAATCGGAGCAAGATATGATTGGAGTAAGACTGTGCTAAATTGAATTAATTTATTTGAGTTATTCAGAATTTGACAAGATGATTTATAATTGGGTTTAAACTAATAAAGTATAATCGAATACAAGAATCCGATAGGGAAGTATAAAATCGTTAATTAGTTCACAAGAAGTGATTGGTAAACAAAAAAAAACTGTAAATGAAGCGATATAAGAATAAAGATTGTAAAGAGATTTGAATCAATATCGGAATAAAATAAAAATTTATTTGATGTGACAAGTTCGGGTTTTGAAAAAGAAATAATATTTACTTTTTAGAAGTAAATAACGTGTGAAAGCAAAGGTGTTGCAAATGAAATTGTGGATAAAAGAAATTGAGTTAACCAATACAGTGGGATTATTCTGAAGTTCAGAATATAAGTAAAGTGAGATTTTTTTTCCGAAGTTCGGATTATGATATCGAATACGGGATTATTCGAAAGAAGGTTATGTGTGAAGTCAATTGTGTTTCAAAAAAATGTTATTTATTTTTCGTTTTAATTTAAAATTAATGAATTAAGTATAATTTAAAGTTATATATTTCCAAAGGCATAAATTATTGTCATAGTTAACAATTTTAGAAAAAGGAGAAAATTCTTAATTTGAATTCGGAAATTATGAGAATGAGTGTTTTGTTAACTGTGAACTTGAACTATTTCAAAGTTAATAATGTTGTTCAATTAAGGTCTGAGAGGTAAATATACCCCCAACTTGTTTGACTTCATTGTTTACTAAGAAATAGTCAAGGTTCGATAGCAAGAGTGGTTTAAGTGTCAATTGAGTGTTGGCAGCGGTGTTTTATTTAATATCTGTTTAAATTCAAATAACAAATGTAGAAATGTCCCCCTGAAAAATGAAGTGTATTTTCTATAGAAAGTAAAGATTTGTGAATGTTTGGAATTGTTTTCCAATGATAATAAGTGATTTTCTAAAATTGTAGAAAATAAATAAGATAATTTGAAATGTTTTTTTAAAAGATTGGGAGAGGCTAACGGGTTTCGATAAATCAGAATGGCGAAAAAAAAGAGAAGAAAAAAAACAACCAGCACGATGATAACAAAACATAAGAAAGGTAAATTAGTAAACTGAATTCGGAAATCGCGTATGCAATGATTATATAAGAAATTAAGAAATTTACAAACTGACTGGAGATTAGTTAAGCTGAATAATTTCCTGAGTGTTGATCTGATGTTGGTTTCGGTCTTCGGGGTTGATACTTAGGGGGTATTCGCTTGCTAATTGACGGTCGAAGAAATGTGGAAGAGGAATAATGCGTGAATGAGAAATTTGTTATAAGAGAGAATTCTGAAATTTTGAAAGCATGAAAATCTGAATTAAGTGAGGGACCGGATAATTGGGGAATTGAGAGAAAATTTGGTTTATAACCAATAGATTCATAAATGAAAAATTATCAAATTGTTAAGTGGATTAAGAGATCAAAACTAAAATTTTGAAATTTGAATGGAAATTAGAGGATATTCGATTTTTAATATTGGATACAGTAATTTTGGAACTTATATAAGAGATATATATAAGGTCATGGTGAACTACTGGACTGGAAGGTAATCAAGAGGAGATGAAATTTTATACAATGGAATTTATATAAGAATGAGTTGTTTGAAAATATGTTTTGAAAAGGAAATCTTATGTAAGTTGGCATAAGTATGATTTTGCGAGGGGTATGAAATGAAGTATTATAAATACATAGTATTGTATGTTTTCAAATCAAAATAAGGAAAGTACCATCCCTCTCCTTTGAATTTTGAGCCTAATTATGATGTGCTGCTGGTGGTAGTAGGTTGTCCGGACATAAAACTCATGAGTTGCCATTGAGCACGACTGCTAGCGTAATTCGCAGGGCTGCAGATAGCCTACGACGATCGGATGCTTCCTGTAAAGACCCGTAACTTCCCCGTAAAGGAAAGTGTCGGATAGTTCGAGAACAAGCCACAACAGAACGCATATAAAAGAACATTTCATTGTTAATTAAAACAATGCATCAGATTCCAAGAATATACAGAGTATAAATGAATATTACACAGAAATATCAGAGATTTAAATTACATTTAAATACATAGCAGCGGAAAATAATACAATACACAACTAGAAGTAGATATACGGATACAAAGCTTTCCGGATATCATTCCAGCTGTAAACCAGGATCCTGTGAATATAAATCTGCAAAACCAAAACTACTAGCTGCCCATGTCAAAATAGGGGCACCCTGAGTTTAGGTTAAAACAATAAACTCCAGGTCAGTCATGGGACTGGTGTGAGAACTAAAACAGTTAATCTTTATTTTAAAGTTAGGTAAATCAAGGGACCACGCCGTATAACACGGAACGGGTTTCCTCCCAAGAATACCAGTGCATAAAACAAACAGCGCAATGCTAAATAAAGGAAAATGAAGCTGTTATAAGACCCAGGTCCTATCACACAATGCAACGCAAGCCGGGGGATAGGGTTTTCCCTTATAACAGCCAAAGAATGCTTGATACGTTTAAAACAAATCATTTGATATTATTATAAGTGCATAGTGTATAAAACAACTTCAAATCATAAGTATCAATCATAGGCGGCATGGGTACCATATATCATGTCGCCATATATAGATTTACAAATAAAACCGCAAATGTCACGTATTTGGAAATTGGATTTCCATCTATGAACCGAGGCAAAAGATAGTCCTCAACCGATTCGAGACTGTCTAGCCCGAGTCTCAGGATCAGAGCTCGAGTGATCCTTGGATCGTCAGGGCCGGTCCACTGATGTGGATTAAACTTAAACCCTGAACACCACGTTTCCCCGCCCTTTGGGGCGTAAATGAGCCAACTAAATGACTCCATCGGTTCGAGAACGACCGATCAATCCGTGGCGCCTCGCAACAGCAACAACCACATAAGTCAAACTCGTCAGGGCGTGTAAAACCACTGACGCCACTTTTTAGCTAGAAGGAAACGCATGCCCTCCCTGAGGTCCGTCTCCCGTTTTTGGTTCATACCGGGTGTGAAACTCGCGAAGTAAACGTTACACAAAGCTACGCCACAAAGGCCGTGCTTTGATCATCACCACAAGACTTTGCTTTTCAACAGAAGCCTCGATCAACTGCCGCTTAGGCATGCCACACAGGCAATTCACTCCATGCGTTTGATATCCATCAATATATAACCCCTGAGCTCATACGTCTCAGAGAAGGGCGTTAAGAAAGAGAATAAATTCTCCGCCGCCAAACAGATATATATTTAATAGAAATCAATCACACAGACTAAAATCCAATGTCAGACACACAGTCCATTTACAAGTCCGTTCTGGGGCTGAACGAAACCGGAGGCACCTAGTACCCCGCATATCCATCGATCTCCAAGCACGTCTGGACGATCACTAACTGTTTCCATCTTCTTGGGTGTACAGCCCAATCAAGATCATCAGTAATTACCCAAACGACGTGAAGACTTCCGGTCTTCGACCACCGTCTTCATCTTCGACACCACGTCGAATCAGTTATTCAGAATGGGATAAACCCGGTCTTTCTGAATAACTCGCGTATATATTATAAAAGTGTTACACACACACAACATACGCCTCATTCCAATTCAGAATATTCTTTTATTCGAATATTCCTATACTTTGGGAAAAGTTCCCATTAATTTTATCCAAGATAAATTCTTTAAATTTATTCTTTAATCTCCCTTGAATATCAATTCAAACTAGTCGGGATTAGCGAACCACACCGAAGAAATCATTTATTTTATTTCCCAATCCCAACCTATTCATCCCATGAAGTAAAACTGGTTATACTTCATATCTAACACCACGGTGTTATCGGTAAATTCAATTACCATTTCACGTTCAAATCTAGTTAAAGATTTAACTATCGCCTGGAGTAAAACTGGTGATACTCCATTCTCGATCTTTTCAATCTAATTAAAGATTCATTAAAACTCCACTTAGTTTTAATCGTTAACTGGGTTAAAGAATCCGCGTCATTTAAAACACAGTTCACGATAAACCCAAAATCACATTCATTAATTATCGGGTTAAAGAACGAGTGTTGTTTAAAACACTGTTCACGATAAACCCAAAAATCAATATCAATTCAATTCCAATTAAATATTATTTAATTGGTACACTTCATTAAATCTAAATAAAAAGATTTAATCTTTTCTCAACAGGGTTCAAGAACAGTGTTAATGAAGACACCATTCACGACAAACCCAAATCACATTTGATATTCAATATAAGGCTCTGAATAGAAAATATATCGGCTTATATTCAATATCAAATTATACGATTAACAAATGTCGTATTGGAAATAACGATATAAGTATATATCTTTCAAATTTCCATATCAACATCCGTATAATCACGAATTCCAACATCGAAATATTCCGAAGACAATTTCGATTCAATTCCACTCCAATGCAATCATTAGATATTCTGGTTATTTTTAAAACCATTTCAAATTCAATTTATTTTTTTAAAAATAAATAGAATTATAATTCTAGTTCAAAACTAGTTCATTTCGATAAAAATCTATTTTTATCTTTTCAAATATGGAGTTTTTCATCCCAAATCTTCACAAATCATTTCTTATGATTTTACACAAATTATCACTATTTTTAATAATTTTATCAAGGCCCGTACAGTCGATTTCCACCAATGGCCATCGAACTGCACGTATAGCGACCTTTTTCCAATTTGATTTGGACATAATTCCAAATCCAACCGTTAGATTTCTAATTTATCACATTCGTTAGAAAGCTCTTTTCGATACGAACCCAACGGTTCCGGTTTTAGGAGAATCCGACGGTCGGATCTCCCGTAATGTCCACTTGAAATAAAGGGTCGAAATTCACGAACTGCCGCGGCGCGGCGCGTTCTATTCAGGCCATTATATTATATATATAATATATATAATATATATTTCGTCGATTTCTATTTAAAACGAATTATATAAACAGTTTTAAATTCGTTTCAAAAGCAATTTCAACTTCCATTTCAATTCAATTCAAAATTGAATTCTTCTTTATAAATTCGTTTTAAAATTCATTTCTATTCAATTCAAATTTCAATTCAATTTGAATTCATATTCAATTCAATTCATTTCGAAATCGTTTTCAATTTAATTCATTTCGAAATCGTTTTCAATTCAATTCATTTCGAAATATTCGACTTCAAAATTACTTTTTAATGTTCATTTTAAAATGAATAAAATCGATATAAATATCGTTCACGTCAAAATGGCGTCAATCTAATCAACACGGCTTCATATATTGATATTTTCAAATATTCCATTTCGAATATTTCTATTTCAAATATTTCTATTTTAAAACTGGAATGAGGCCCAATCAATTACCATATAAAGTTAATTATATGGATCTTCATACAACACATGTATAATAGCATTGAAAAATAATCAACCATCAACCAAAGTGCACTACACTGTATAAGCATCAAATATAGATATCTAACGCTTATAACAGCCTGTCAATCAATCGATCGACATATTTAATCAATCAGGATGAGTGAACTTCAAATTTCATCCCAACACCCGTGTGGGGTTTCAAACAATCCAACACAGATTTTATTTGTGCAGTTGGGCGATGTGTGAAATTTATCGTCCCAATCAATGTCTTTCAAATAGGTGTACACAAACAAACCGTCCGGTTTGTAAATGAATATTTATTTATTCACTTCATGTTAAAAATTATATTTTTAACGATAAAACATTTTATTCAGTTCATTCTTTAAATAAAATGATATTTTTATTTTTCTAACTTATTTTAGAAAATTTCGGCGGCATAACGGCACGATACTAGAAACGGGACAAGGCCTAGCCTTATCCCCGGTCTAGTGAAGGCCCACGCCATTCACACATCAATCAAAATCACCAAACAACTCAATTCAAAACAAATAATCTAACCAACTACACAACCAAACAATTTAACAAACAAGCCATCCATGGTATGTGGATGACGGGTGTCGGGTGCTACTAAGCACCGTCTGCATCCTAGTATATAAATATATCTAGAAAAGAAATTGAAAGGTGAGAAATTCTCACATATAGCTATCCTAGCTCCACGGCACTTCATTGATAGAAATCTTCATCGCTATCGCATCTTCGTCATCTTCGTTGCCCGTAGCCACTACATATATAAAAATCGAATTTTTACTATGCTACTCAATATGTAAAAATCATATTTTTACTTCGATGTTCAATATATAAAAATCATATTTTTACTTCAATGTTCAATGTATAAAAATCATATTTTTACTTCGATGTTCAATATATAAAAATCATATTTTTACTTCAATGTTCAATATATAAAAATCATATTTTTACTTCGATGTTCAATATATAAAAATCATATTTTTACTTCAATGTTCAATATATAAAAATCATATTTTTACTTCAATGTTCAATATATAAAAATCCTATTTTTATTTTGCCACTAGTATAAATACTATATTTTTAACCTTTCTACATTATAAAAATATCGCCTTTGTTATAAATAAAAATCTCAACTTTGCTAAGCTAAAAATCATAGCCTTTCTAGTTTAAAAATCCAATCTTTTCTTTTTATATATAAAGTTCTCGCCTTTTCTAATTTTAAAGTTCAAACCCTTTTTACCTCTTTTACATATATATCAAAAAAAATCAGATTTTTATTTTGCTAACTATATAAAGATAATATTCTCTATATAAACAAAAATCATATTTTTGCCACTTCTATATAGTAAAGATTATATTTTTAATACTTTAAAAATATAAAAATCATATTTTTAAAACTGAAACGGATTTTTCTTACCTTTAAAATCAACTAACTTAAACTTTTTTCAAGTTCAAATCTTTTCTGTTCAAAGTTCAAATTTTCTATTCAAAGTTCAAATCTTTTCTTTTAAAAGTTCAAATCTTTTTCTTTAAAAAGATCAAACCTTTTTCTATTTAAAGTTTTAAAATCAAATCAGTTTTAAACTCTTTTTAAAAATCAGTTTTTACTTTCTTTTAAAATCAGTTTTAACATCCTATAAAAATCAGTTTTAACATCCTATAAAAATCAGTTTTAAGAATTTAAAAATACAAATAAAATAAAATAAAATCACTTACAGTGCTCTGCGAAGAGGGGGGGGGGGGAGAAAGAAGGCGTCGGAGGAGGTGGAAGGGGGTAGTGGCGGTCGACTGCAGGCGGTGGTGGTTGTGTGGTTCGGCGGTGGCTCGGTTTGGGGATGTTTGGGTTCGGGGAGAGAGAGGATGGGAGCTGGAGAGAGGAGGGAGGCGGGAGGGTTTGGCGGCGGTCGTCTTCCTCGAAGGGGTGCGGTGGTCTCGGTGGCAGCGTGGATTCGAGAGGGATGGAGGGGGAAGATCGGTGCTACTGGGACGCTTCACGGAGGAGCGGAGGACGGAGGACGGGGGGGGGGGGGGGGTGAAGCGATGGTGGCGGCTCCGACGGGGGAAAAGGGGCTGGAGCGATTTTTTTTTCTCTTCTTTAAATCAATTTGCAGAATGAACGGGGGGGGGGGGGGGGGGGGCAGAACAAATTAAAGGGGAGAAAGAGTTTTTTTTAATTTTTTTTATTATTATTTAATTATTTGTAAAAGTGGACTTTGACATACGACCTCAAAACGAGGCCCACCGCCTGTCGTCCATAGCGTTTTACCCCCATTCCGAACACAATGGGATATGTATCGCTAGCTGATTTGATCGTTTCGATCAGTTTCCTTTAAATCTACATTTAAATTGCTATATTGAATTTTAAACGTACATTTCAAATTACCGAGGTCACATATTAACTCTATAAATTGCAGAAAAATATTTTCTAGCTTCGTATTGACGATACGGTCCTAACAAAACTAGTTTCGTCGAATTCTGAGGCCGTTACAAAAATGGCCATTTTCCAGTCGATTAAAATCAACTGAAACTGGTCAAACGCGTTTTCCTTCGCCACGCTCACATATTGATTCGAAAAATTATGAAACTTAAAACCTAGCAATAATTTTACATCACGGACCCAACAAAAGTGGTTTCGTCGAAATCCGAGGTCGTTTGCAAAATGTCCATTTTTAAGGGCCTGAATTCTATAGCGACTGTTCAGAATTTTCAACTGGACATATCTTTTGATTCCCGCTATGAAACTTCGATTATTCGGATTCGTTGGGAAGATATTATCGATTAGATCCTAATGTTTTTGGTTTCACTAAAATCCGGATTGTTTTGCACCCGGTACATTCAATTGAAGTTTGAAATCGAATTATCGAACTACCGCGCCATTTTCAATTCTATTTATAAATATATATAAATATTTATATTCTAACGACGGCGTATATAATATATACGTCGAATTCTATTCAAAATAAATTTCGCGTCGATATTATTTAAAATAATTCATTTTAAATAATCAAAATTCGCTAAATAGCCAAAATAAAAATTTCAAACTGGCTCAGATTTTCGGGTTATTACAATCTCCCCCACTTAAAACTTTTCGTCCCCGAAAAGGAACAAAGTCGAAAGTGGTTTGACCAATCAACTCTACGTTCGATTTGGCTTCCATTCTCCAACTTTTTAGTTTCTGAGAATTTTCTAAAATCTCAAAAATTTGGCTAACACCCTAAATTTTTGAAAAATTTCGCCATAACCTCCCCTGCACCGGGAGCATCGGGGAATTTCAAATAGCTTCCCCGGTCCTTCAGATCTCAAAAAGAAAAGAAAAAGCCAAGCGGCTAGCCAATAGGCTAGCCAATAGGCTCATAAAACCATCATCACCCAAACAAAACAGGAAATTATGTAGTAAACATGTACCTATTTGTCGGGCAAACAAATTTTATTCTCTGGCTCTAGCCTCCTTGCTATGACCTGTTCAAGGTAAGTACAAGTATATGCAAGCCAATGCGACCAAATTTCAATATAATTCAATATTTGGTTCAATTAGGCATAATGGTTCAAAATTAGCAAACAAATGAACAAACAACACAAACATCAATCAATTAGTGAATTTAACGTTTCAAATTCATAATTTCGATACATATACAGAAAATCATGTTTTGATGCCAAATCACAACAATGTATTCTAGCTATATTAGTTTTGGTTCTCACACCAGTCTAATGGAAATATATAGAAATCTCACTTTCGTCACTCGAATATAAATACTGATAATGTGATCACAATTATCAGCATCATCCCCGGGCGACTAGAGTGTGATTCTATATCTATCCAGTATATTAAAATTTCGAATACACGCGGATCAGACGTATACGCAAAATCTATATGTACTGGATTGTCCACATCTATATAAATAAATAATCAAATACGAATAATTGATTTAAATCTTCAAAACAAAAATTTGTTTTCACTTTTATTTATCAAAAACACTACTCTTCACACTCGTTCTAGGATACTACTGATCCCATCTCTAACGAGTCTCTCTCATTGGATATTGCTAATCCAATATCTGATGAATTCTTTCGTACGGTTCTAATGTGCCTTGTTCTCTGCTTTGTAAACCATCGCTCTGATACCACGTGTAAAGACCCGTAACTTCCCCGTAAAGGAAAGTGTCGGATAGTTCGAGAACAAGCCACAACAGAACGCATATAAAAGAACATTTCATTGTTAATTAAAACAATGCATCAGATTACAAGAATATACAGAGTATAAATGAATATTACACAGAAATATCAGAGATTTAAATTACATTTAAATACATAGCAGCGGAAAATAATACAATACACAACTAGAAGTAGATATACGGATACAAAGCTTTCCGGATATCATTCCAGCTGTAAACCAGGATCCTGTGAATATAAATCTGCAAAACCAAAACTACTAGCTGCCCGTGTCAAAATAGGGGCACCCAGAGTTTAGGTTAAAACAATAAACTCCAGGTCAGTCATGGGACTGGTGTGAGAACTAAAACAGTTAATCTTTATTTTAAAGTTAGGTAAATCAAGGGACCACGCCGTATAACACGGAACGGGTTTCCTCCCAAGAATACCAGTGCATAAAACAAACAGCGCAATGCTAAATAAAGGAAAATGAAGCTGTTATAAGACCCAGGTCCTATCACACAATGCAACGCAAGCCGGGGGATAGGGTTTTCCCTTATAACAGCCAAAGAATGCTTGATACGTTTAAAACAAATCATTTGATATTATTATAAGTGCATAGTGTATAAAACAACTTCAAATCATAAGTATCAATCATAGGCGGCATGGGTACCATATATCATGTCGCCATATATAGATTTACAAATAAAACCGCAAATGTCACATATTTGGAAATTGGATTTCCATCTATGAACCGAGGCAAAAGATAGTCCTCAACCGATTCGAGACTGTCTAGCCCGAGTCTCAGGATCAGAGCTCGAGTGACCCTTGGATCGTCAGGGCCGGTCCACCGATGTGGATTAAACTTAAACCCTGAACACCACGTTTCCCCGCCCTTTGGGGCGTAAATGAGCCAACTAAATGACTCCATCGGTTCGAGAACGACCGATCAATCCGTGGCACCTCGCAACAGCAACAACCACATAAGTCAAACTCGTCAGGGCGTGTAAAACCACTGACGCCACTTTTTAGCTAGAAGGAAACGCATGCCCTCCCTGAGGTCCGTCTCCCGTTTTTGGTTCATACCGGGTGTGAAACTCGCGAAGTAAACGTTACACAAAGCTATGCCACAAAGGCCGTGCTTTGATCATCACCACAAGACTTTGCTTTTCAACAGAAGCCTCGATCAACTGCCGCTTAGGCATGCCACACAGGCAATTCACTCCATGCGTTTGATATCCATCAATATATAACCCCTGAGCTCGTACGTCTCAGAGAAGGGCGTTAAGCAAGAGAATAAATTCTCCACCGCCAAACAGATATATATTTAATAGAAATCAATCACACAGACTAAAATCCAATGTCAGACACACAATCCATTTACAAGTCCGTTCTGGGGCTGAACGAAACCGGAGGCACCTAGTACCCCGCATATCCATCGATCTCCAAGCACGTCTGGACGATCACTAACTGTTTCCATCTTCTTGGGTGTACAGCCCAATCAAGATCATCAGTAATTACCCAAACGACGTGAAGACTTCCGGTCTTCGACCACCGTCTTCATCTTCGACACCACGTCGAATCAGTTATTCAGAATGGGATAAACCCGGTTTTTCTGAATAACTCGCGTATATATTATAAAAGTGTTACACACACACAACATACGCCTCATTCCAATTCAGAATATTCTTTTATTCGAATATTCCTATACTTTGGGAAAAGTTCCCATTAATTTTATCCAAGATAAATTCTTTAAATTTATTCTTTAATCTCCCTTGAATATCAATTCAAACTAGTCGGGATTAGCGAACCACACCAAAGAAATCATTTATTTTATTTCCCAATCCCAACCTATTCATCCCATGAAGTAAAACTGGTTATACTTCATATCTAACACCACGGTGTTATCGGTAAATTCAATTACCATTTCACGTTCAAATCTAGTTAAAGATTTAACTATCGCCTGGAGTAAAACTGGTGATACTCCATTCTCGATCTTTTCAATCTAATTAAAGATTCATTAAAACTCCACTTAGTTTTAATCGTTAACTGGTTTAAAGAATCCGCGTCATTTAAAACACAGTTCACGATAAACCCAAAATCACATTCATTAATTATCGGGTTAAAGAACGAGTGTTGTTTAAAACACTGTTCACGATAAACCCAAAAATCAATATCAATTCAATTCCAATTAAATATTATTTAATTGGTAAACTTCATTAAATCTAAATAAAAAGATTTAATCTTTTCTCAACAGGGTTCAAGAACAGTGTTAATGAAGACACCATTCACGACAAACCCAAATCACATTTGATATTCAATATAAGGCTCTGAATAGAAAATATATCGGCTTATATTCAATATCAAATTCTACGATTAACAAATGTCGTATTGGAAATAACGATATAAGTATATATCTTTCAAATTTCCATATCAACATCCGTATAATCACGAATTCCAACATCGAAATATTCCGAAGACAATTTCGATTCAATTCCACTCCAATGCAATCATTGGATATTCTGGTTATTTTTAAAACCATTTCAAATTCAATTTATTTATTTAAAAATAACTAGAATTATAATTCTAGTTCAAAACTAGTTCATTTCGATAAAAATCTATTTTTATCTTTTCAAATATGGAGTTTTTCATCCCAAATCTTCACAAATCATTTCTTATGATTTTACACAAATTATCACTATTTTTAATAATTTTATCAAGGCCCGTACAGTCGATTTCCACCAATGGCCATCGAACTGCACGTATAGCGACCTTTTTCCAATTTGATTTGGACATAATTCCAAATCCAACCGTTAGATTTCTAATTTATCACATTCGTTAGAAAGCTCTTTTCGATACGAACCCAACGGTTCCAGTTTTAGGAGAATCCGACGGTCGGATCTCCCGTAATGTCCGCTTGAAATAAATGGTCGAAATTCACGAACTGCCGCGGCGCGGCGCGTTCTATTCAGGCCATTATATTATATATATAATATATATAATATATATTTCGTCGATTTCTATTTAAAACGAATTATATAAACAGTTTTAAATTCGTTTCAAAAGCAATTTCAACTTCCATTTCAATTCAATTCAAAATTGAATTCTTCTTTATAAATTCGTTTTAAAATTCATTTCTATTCAATTCAAATTTCAATTCAATTTGAATTCATATTCAATTCAATTCATTTCGAAATCGTTTTCAATTCAATTCATTTCGAAATCGTTTTCAATTCAATTCATTTCGAAATCGTTTTCAATTCAATTCATTTCGAAATATTCGACTTCAAAATTACTTTTTAATGTTCATTTTAAAATGAATAAAATCGATATAAATATCGTTCACGTCAAAATGGCGTCAATCTAATCAACACGGCTTCATATATTGATATTTTCAAATATTCCATTTCGAATATTTCTATTTCAAATATTTCTATTTTAAAACTGGAATGAGGCCCAATCAATTACCATATAAAGTTAATTATATGGATCTTCATACAACACATGTATAATAGCATTGAAAAATAATCAACCATCAACCAAAGTGCACTACACTGTATAAGCATCAAATATAGATATCTAACGCTTATAACAGCCTGTCAATCAATCGATCGACATATTTAATCAATCAGGATGAGTGAACTTCAAATTTCATCCCAACACCCGTGTGGGGTTTCAAACAATCCAACACAGATTTTATTTGTGCAGTTGGGCGATGTGTGAAATTTATCGTCCCAATCAATGTCTTTCAAATAGGTGTACACAAACAAACCGTCCGGTTTGTAAATGAATATTTATTTATTCACTTCACGTTAAAAATTATATTTTTAACGATAAAACATTTTATTCAGTTCATTCTTTAAATAAAATGATATTTTTATTTTTCTAACTTATTTTAGAAAATTTCGGCGGCATAACGGCACGATACTAGAAACGGGACAAGGCCTAGCCTTATCCCCGGTCTAGTGAAGGCCCACGCCATTCACACATCAATCAAAATCACCAAACAACTCAATTCAAAACAAATAATCTAACCAACTACACAACCAAACAATTTAACAAACAAGCCATCCATGGTCTGTGGATGACGGGTGTCGGGTGCTACTAAGCACCGTCTGCATCCTAGTATATAAATATATCTAGAAAAGAAATTGAAAGGTGAGAAATTCTCACATATAGCTATCCTAGCTCCACGGCACTTCATTGATAGAAATCTTCATCGCTATCGCATCTTCGTCATCTTCGTTGCCCGTAGCCACTACATATATAAAAATCGAATTTTTACTATGCTACTCAATATGTAAAAATCATATTTTTACTTCGATGTTCAATATATAAAAATCATATTTTTACTTCAATGTTCAATGTATAAAAATCATATTTTTACTTCGATGTTCAATATATAAAAATCATATTTTTACTTCAATGTTCAATATATAAAAATCATATTTTTACTTCGATGTTCAATATATAAAAATCATATTTTTACTTCAATGTTCAATATATAAAAATCATATTTTTACTTCAATGTTCAATATATAAAAATCCTATTTTTATTTTGCCACTAGTATAAATACTATATTTTTAACCTTTCTACATTATAAAAATATCGCCCTTGTTATAAATAAAAATCTCAACTTTGCTAAGCTAAAAATCATAGCCTTTCTAGTTTAAAAATCCAATCTTTTCTTTTTATATATAAAGTTCTCGCCTTTTCTAATTTTAAAGTTCAAACCCTTTTTACCTCTTTTACATATATATCAAAAAAAATCAGATTTTTATTTTGCTAACTATATAAAGATAATATTCTCTATCTAAACAAAAATCATATTTTTGCCACTTCTATATAGTAAAGATTATATTTTTAATACTTTAAAAATATAAAAATCATATTTTTAAAACTGAAACGGATTTTTCTTACCTTTAAAATCAACTAACTTAAATTTTTTTCAAGTTCAAATCTTTTCTGTTCAAAGTTCAATTTTTCTATTCAAAGTTCAAATCTTTTCTTTTAAAAGTTCAAATCTTTTTCTTTAAAAAGATCAAACCTTTTTCTATTTAAAGTTTTAAAATCAAATCAGTTTTAAACTCTTTTTAAAAATCAGTTTTTACTTTCTTTTAAAATCAGTTTTAACATCCTATAAAAATCAGTTTTAACATCCTATAAAAATCAGTTTTAAGAATTTAAAAATACAAATAAAAATAAAATAAAATCACTTACAGTGCTCTGCGAAGAAGGGGGGGGGGGAGAAAGAAGGCGTCGGAGGAGGTGGAAGGGGGTAGTGGCGGTCGACTGCAGGCGGTGGTGGTTGTGTGGTTCGGCGGTGGCTCGGTTTGGGGATGTTTGGGTTCGGGGAGAGAGAGGATGGGAGCTGGAGAGAGGAGGGAGGCGGGAGGGTTAGGCGGCGGTCGTCTTCCTCGAAGGGGTGCGGTGGTCTCGGTGGCAGCGTGGATTCGAGAGGGATGGAGGGGGAAGATCGGTGCTACTGGGACGCTTTACGGAGGAGCGGAGGACGGAGGAAGGGGGGGGGGGGGGGTGAAGCGATGGTGGCGGCTCCGACGGGGGAAAAGGGGCTGGAGCGATTTTTTTTTTCTCTTCTTTAAATCAATTTGCAGAATGAACGGGGGGGGGGGGGGCAGAACGAATTAAAGGGGAGAAAGAGTTTTTATTTTATTTTTTTATTATTATTTAATTATTTGTAAAAAGTGGACTTTGACATACGACCTCAAAACGAGGCCCACCGCCTGTCGTCCATAGCGTTTTACCCCCATTCCGAACACAATGGGATATGTATCGCTAGCTGATTTGATCGTTTCGATCAGTTTCCTTTAAATCTACATTTAAATTGCTATATTGAATTTTAAACGTACATTTCAAATTACCGAGGTCACATATTAACTCTATAAATTGCAGAAAAATATTTTCTAGCTTCGTATTGACGATACGGTCCTAACAAAACTAGTTTCGTCGAATTCTGAGGCCGTTACAAAAATGGCCATTTTCCAGTCGATTAAAATCAACTGAAACTGGTCAAACGCGTTTTCCTTCGCCATGCTCACATATTGATTCGAAAAATTATGAAACTTAAAACCTAGCAATAATTTTACATCACGGACCCAACAAAAGTGGTTTCGTCGAAATCCGAGGTCGTTTGCAAAATGTCCATTTTTAAGGGCCTGAATTCTATAGCGACTATTCAGAATTTTCAACTGGACATATCTTTTGATTCCCGCTATGAAACTTCGATTATTCGGATTCGTTGGGAAGATATTATCGATTAGATCCTAATGTTTTTGGTTTCACTAAAATCCGGATTGTTTTGCACCCGGTACATTCAATTGAAGTTTGAAATCGAATTATCGAACTACCGCGCCATTTTCAATTCTATTTATAAATATATATAAATATTTATATTCTAACGACGGCGTATATAATATATACGTCGAATTCTATTCAAAATAAATTTCGCGTCGATATTATTTAAAATAATTCATTTTAAATAATCAAAATTCGCTAAAATAGCCAAAATAAAAATTTCAAACTGGCTCAGATTTTCGGGTTATTACACTTCCTGAGGGAATCAGGCGTAACCATTGTGATCGTTGCGATCTAGAGTCGTTGGAATTCGACCGTGTAGCGTAATTCGCAGGGCTGTAGATGGCCTACGGCGGACGGATGTTTCTTGGGGGAACTAAGCGTAACCATTGTGTCTGCTGCGATCTACAGTCGAATTATAAGGGCGTAATCCGCAGAGCTGTGAAAGCTTACGGGTATGGATGTTTCCTGAAGGAATCAGGCGTAACCATTGTGTACCTGCGGTCCCCATGGCATGTCTACAAGTGAAAGAGATGTAACCACTAGAGTTACTAAAGGTAGAATGGAGCCATGCAATGTTGAGATATCTTAGTGATTGTGAGCCACCTGTTTGATGCAGCAGTAAGTCTTCGTGACTTGATTGGTCTTTGTAACTTGATTTGTCTTTGTGACTTGTTTTGTCCTCGTGACTTGAAATATCTTCATAATTGCATGATCTGTTTCCATGATTTTGAGATAGAGCGACCAACGCTCAATGACCTCAGATTATCTTTTGATTCTTAATTATCTTCTGTTGATCTGTCCATGACGAAATTCGCAGGGAAGTGATTTCCTACGGATACGGATGTTTTCTGGGGGATCTAGACGGAACCATTGTGTATTTGCGATTCATAAACAATCAACATATCAATATCACATTGGTACTTTCCGTATCTATTTTTAAAGGAATTTTTGAAATATTTTCATTGGGAGTTGAAGCAAGGATAATGTAGTACTTGGAGATTTTAGTCGTGCGCCTGGCCAGCGTATGCCTAACATCTGTGAGAACGACAATAGACTTGTCAAGCTTCGAGTTATCAAATATTTTCAAATTAATAATTTGAATTTAAGACAAGAAGATTTCAAAGTATTTTCAAGTCCCATAACTTTGAGATAATAATACGAATATTTTCAGTATGAATTTTGGGTTGTTTATATTAAAAAAAAAATTGTGAAAGACTCGGATTTGGAAAATTTTAGAGTTGGGTTTGTAACGTAAAAAGGAAATGTTATTTGCACTCCTCAATGAATGTTGAGAAAAATTAAATGGATTGGATGTAAGGAGATTGGGTTGAGGGTTGCTAACCTGGACCCATTTCAATCGCAATGATGGATAAGTAAAACTTTGACAGATGGGATCTATAAAGAAATTTGGAATGATTTGAGAGGCGTAAATCCAACTTATGTGAATTTTGAAATTTAAGAAGTTAGTTATGGAGAGGAATTTAATGATCAGAGAAAATTGAATATGATGGAAACAAAGAAGATCGATGACTTGAATATCGATATTTAAATCAGTTGTGGAATAATTTCACACAAATGGGGAAATCTGAAGTGTACATTGGTATAACTCTAACGATTTTTCCTTTTCGAGGACGAAAAGTTTTAAAGGGGGGAAGAATGTAACGACCCAGAAATTTCGATGATTGGAATATACGATTAATTAAAGAATTTACTGTTAATAAGCAATTTATGTTGATATTTGGGTTAAAAATCAATTATATTGGTCTTGTGTATGAATTTAACGAAATATTTAATTCAGAATGGTTGATTGGAAATCAAATATTAATGTTGAATATTTAAATGGATGCTTGTGAATCAGATATTTATGGTTGAATATTTGAAATTCGATTGAAAAATATAAATGATCGGATTGAAAATAAAAACGTTAAATAAATTGGATATCTTATGCGAAAGCGGCTTGAAACGTATGTATTTATAAAGGAATTAAAATTAACATTTCATGTTCAAAAGCAAAACAAAGTTGTTGATAAATAAAATATAATCAGTGGAACGATAAATAAGAAAATAAAATAACGGTGTACTAACAAAGCCAAACATCGACCAGACTAATTTTATTAGACTCAGAATGTGAAAACGTAGCAACACATCAAGTTTCGTAGCGTTTGGAGTTGTTTATGATTAAATAAAAATAAAACATTTTCATAAAAAAACGGTAGGAGCTAAAAAGACCCATTACATATAAATTAAATAAATAAAAAAAAGGATACCTTGCCGCACACACTGTCTATTTGCCTTCCTCCCCACGTTTTCTTGGATCCCACGATTCCTCCTTTATAAATTAAAACCCTTTTTCCCATTTCTTCAACGCAATCAAAACATTTTTCCTCTTCCCCTTTTAATGGCCAAATCCCTAAAATCAGTTCTGAAGCCAAGTTTCTCCATCCTCACAAAATCGAAGCTCTTCTTATGGCGGTCTCCTCAAAATAGATCCACCGCAAGTGAAACTCTCTTCGCCGCTACCACCACGTCGAATTCAAGCTGCCACCCACTTCAGATCCAAGCACCCAATTGCTAGTTTCCGCATCATCGTTAAAATTGTTGCCTCCTCCTGTTTCAATTTGGCCAACCGGTTCCCCTTTGTATGACCATCGTACGCCATCTCTTTGCCACAACTTCTTTGTTGAGCGCCACCTAGTGCCACCGCAGTGATCGCTCGCGCATGCCTGACCATTAGAGGTGAGCATCTCACTCACGGTTAATTATTTGATTCAAGTTTATTAATTTTGGTAGTTAGTTTGAACAAAATAGTTAATTAGATTATTTAGTATATGTTAAATGTTGCTTGGGTTGGATTAATCTACTACATGTTTGCGGTCTTGTTAATGTTCACTGGAAAATTCATCTAAGAGTTGGATTGTTGTTTACTGTTATGACAGATCCATTTATTGGTCTTGTGTGCATTCGTGCGTTGGTTTTGACTGTGCCTTGAACGTTAAACCGGTCTTTGTTCAATTCTGCTTGTGGCACTTGATTTTGTCGGTGTACCATAAGGTTTGCTTGCTAGAAGAACTTTGGTTTAGAAAATTTGTTTTTTCTGTTGATAATTTAAAGACTAAAATTTGTTTAAAAGCTGAAATAAAAGCATCAGTGTTTTTGTGTTTGTAAACTGAAAATTGCTTTGACGATACATCAGTTTTGCTACCCTGCGTTAGAATTGAACTTTTGAAAAGTGAAGATTTTAAGTGCCTGATTATGCAGTATCTCTTAACACGACAAAAATCTGGAGTACATGGTATTATAAATGTCCTTCGTATGTCTAAAGGTAGTTTGTTGCAATCCAGCTTATATATTATTCATGCTGCTGTTTTGACTGATAATATTGCATCATTGAGTTTGTGTACATCTAAGTTTAAAGGGATGTTAACTAATTTAATTTAAGTCCACTAGAGTATTTCTGACATGTTTATTTAATTTTGTCGTATCCGCATCTTTTAAAATGGTCGGCATCCACTATGTTAGTAGCTTGGCTTAATTTATATATTATAATTGTTTTGTTCTTCACAAGATTTCGGTTTTAAGAACAAGTTGGGCTTCCATGTGATTATTGGATAGGTTAACACTTATTGGAGCCTGTTGACATTATCATTTGAGATGTATTGGTAAAACTGAGCTAACATCTTTATACCCATTGATTACACACACCATGGTATTATAGATTCTGAAAATTTAAAAGAACGACTTTATGATAACTGGTGTTCATGTATTTTATATGATCTGAAACTGTAAAGTAAACGCCCGTATTTTCTTGATTTGATTCCATTTACTATTTATAAGGAATTTTGATGCTTTGACAGTAAATATTTTTACTGTGTGATTTATAAAGTAAAAACCCAAGTTAATCACCATCTAACATTGATCAAACCGTGAAAATTTGTGAAAGATATGAAGCACATATGATATTCTGTGCATAAGTCACTTTATGTTTTCCTGTGCAAGTTTAACAGTTACTTATATTAATGTATGTTTATACCTATTTATAATTCTTAGGCTTCACAAATATATGATATTTTCTATTTCTCACTCTTTGATTGATTAGATCATCTGATTGTGGTTTGTAGCGAATGCATTTGAGAAAAAAACTGGTATGTAGATTTTCTATAGCATGATACTATGATAAAATAAGAATTAACATAAAGGATTACAAACACTAATCAAGGTTGAATCTTGTAATTGGAATATAGTAAATATGCAAGTAGCTCAGAACTCTCTTATAGAATACTTCATCACCTGTGGGTCTTTTACCTTAATTGTTTTGACCCTATCGACTGTGCATATATGAACCTGAGTGAGAAATTGGTCACCTTCCTTGTGAATAATGTTGATGCATATAGACAGCTCTTTGCTTATGAACAATGCTGGAACTCGTGTTGCACACTTGCATATGAGAGTTGTTTGATATATGTTTAAAGTGGATTTTATTAATTGAATGTGTGTGTGTATATATGTGGATGTTGATGCGGACATGTATATATATATTTTCATATATATATATATATATATATTTATGTGCCGTCAACACACATACATGTATTTAGCACGCTGTACCTCCAGTCCAGTAATTGATCATCAATATAAAACTGAACAAAATAGTATAGATGGTGTGGAGATAGTTGATAATCACTTACTTGAATTGCTACACGCTGCACTATGTCGTTTTCGGTCACCGTGTTATGGCTGCATAAGTTTTGCATTAACCCCTATCGTTGTGTTCCACTTGGATCTTCCATGCTCGGAAACACATACTGTTCTTGCTAAACTAGAAATAGGAAATATCTGATTTGTGAAATTATACTCGTTGCACTGATTTGGACACTACTTATGAACAACAACTTGCTGCATTGTTTGTGCCTTGAACTCTCCCTTGTTCACCTTATCATCATTTTATAAAAAGAGGGACTTTGCCTTGTTCTGTTAATTCCATAGTAACATATGTGGGAAAGTGAAACATAGGTGGATTAAATTGGCAACCTGCTAGCCTAGATAACTGGAAATATTAGCATGTATATATACCATGTCTTCTACTCGAAAATGCGTGTCCCTTGAACCCCTATTTATTTATTTATTTATTTTCACCTTGCTTACACATTTTGGGCTAGTTGCCTGAATTGTGGACACTTACACTTGCTGCTCTGAAATACAGCCTGCTATTTTAGCTGTCTTGTTGCAACATGTACATTTACTCCCTATATACACTTTGTACCTTATTTGTCCAATGGTTAGTTTTGAATTTGATGCTTCTAATTTCTTGATAGCTTTGCCTTGTCGTGCACCATTTCATACAGCCAAAAATGGTTCCATTATGTATCACTTGTTAGCATTATGAGCTTTCTCGCACTTGCCACGCCAGCAGTGATCACTTTACATACTTGCTATTTGCGGTTGCGGTATGCTGGGGCAGTGGACACGTGTACCTGTACACGTGTGGACATGCAGGCTTCCGTGACCGTTCGTCCTTGAAATTAATTTATTTGAACAAATGATTAATCCTGACTCGAGTGTTTTTATGTTTTGTATGGAACGCTTGGGTCAGACTCGAGCAGTACAGATTTTAAAGATTTCAGCTTAGGATGGAAGACTGGTGAAGTTGGGGATTCCGAGAAACGGCGCGTTCTGATGTTTTAAAATAGTAAATTTTTTCTTGTATTCAAGTGATATTTTAAATTCCGCTGTATATAAATATCTTGTATTCAAAATTTACGATTATAAATAAAAGTTTACTCCGCTGTTCAATACTGTATTATTATTTATTCTGTGTTTTTTGTGTTGATCTATTATAAGACTAGGTAAGCTAAATAACGGTCTGTCGATTTGAACGTTTTAAATTGGTTAAATTACCAATTTGAAGCGGTCAAAAAGGCGGGACGTTACACAGAGTATCATAAATAAATCAATACGATACTCATAACAATTATCATATATAAATCAATATGATAATATAAAGTTAATCAATTATAGTAATGTAATAGAATATTAGGGGGTTATGGGATAAATATAACTTGACTCATAAATACCAAATAAACAGACGCTAGTATTGTAAAATCACAGTAGTAGAGCTCGAGCGCACTTCGAGACATCCGCACCATAATCCACTCATAGCGCCATAACGACACCTGGCGATCGACCCAGGATAACCAAGACGGTCTAAGGCGAAGGCCGTATGCTACCCGTTCACGACACTACACGTGAGACCCCCATGACTCCATCTGATGTAGTTCGTGACCCGCCGATCGGGAATCCCGATCAAAACAACAAAATTGCCGAATGTAGCAGACCGTTGACCTTTGGTGGTAGATGGGCGAAATTTAATACCTCCGATTCAGGTAGCGATCCCGAAATCAGGTCGATCAAGATGGAGTTTTGGTCCATTGGTACAATAGAGTCCAATCTATCCCAATCCCGAAATGAAAAGTATTTTTTTCAAATATTATTTTATAATATATATATGCCATAAAGTTCAAAGTGTTTATAATGTCAAAACACTTTATAAACTTAATCATGCTTTGAGGATATGCCATCACATGATAATAATAATCACAAACCGAATTAAACAAAACATGCTGATATTCAACTTTATCATATATAAAACAATATGATAAAATAAATCAAGTCAGAGTACCATATATAAGTCCATATGATACTCATAATGAATATCATATATAAAACAATATGACAAAATAAATCAAATCACAATAGTTGCGATGGAGAGAAAAAGATATCATCATAAGGGTGGCATCTAAGTATGTCAACTCAATGAAGAACTAAATCCACATCAATTCAAAAAGTGTCATATACTTCCAAATAGTAATTACTTAAGTAATGCACTTGCGTCCCATATCACATTGCATTACTTTAATATTTACTAAATGGGAGTAAATTCCACTTATTGAAAATACACAAAAACAAATATTCAACAAAGTTATAATGTTATAAATCATATTTGAAATCCACTTACGTAGATCAACAATTGTCTCAAAATCCTAAATATGAAAATTTGGTTCGTAAGTCATGTCTTAAAAATTTTTCTATCTTTATTGACAGACTAGCTGCAAAGAATTAAGTTTTTAACAATCTAGACATTAAATTTATATAAATCTTAAAACATAAAAGTCATACACATTTTTTTAAGCTTTTCAAAAGTTCAAGACGTATCAAAATCCTATAAGGAACCAAAAAGTTATACCCAAAACAATTTGTGTTTAGGCCTGAAAATATCAATTTACATATATTGATTTTATAAAAATCATATAAAATAAAAAATTAATCTTTTAAAGCTAAAATTTTTATAGTACCTTTGAATATCAGTCTAGTTTATATGTATCAAATTTGCGAACCAAATTCAAAACTATTTGGTACATATTCCATATTCTTCACAACCCATTTTCTGCTGTGTTCTAAAAATCTCAATTTTCTTATACCCAATTTGCAAAAATCATAGAAATTCAAAATTTAATATTTTTAACTCAATTTTTTTTTGCAGTAGCTTACTACACCAGCATATATTCTTCAGTAAATGTTTCAAAGATAAATTCATTACTAATTGGTACAGATTTATGATTCTTCACGAACCATTTCCAACTCAGGTTTATAAATCTTAGTTTTCATATGCTCAATTAGAAAAATCACATAAAATAAAAAAAATTAACATTTTCATTCAAAATTTCTACTGTAGCTTCATGTACTAGTATATATTCATTTTCTAAAAATTCATAATCAAATTTTTATCTTATTGGTACAGATTTAATAATCTTTAGAAACTATTTCAGCTTAGGCTAAAAATCTCACTTTTCACATACCCACTTTGCAAAAATCATATAAATTCGAAAATAAAGTTTTTTCATCCAAATATTCTACAGTAGGTTCATATACTAGTATAGATTCTTTGTCTAAAAATTCATAATCAAATTCTTAACCAATTGGTACAGATTTAATAATCTTTAGAAACCATTTCCAGCTTAGGTTAGAAATCTCACTTTTCACATACCCACAATGCAAAAATCATATAAATTCGAAAATAAAGCTTTTTCATCCAATATTTCTACAGTAGGTTCATATACTAGTATAGATTCTTTGTCCAAAAATTCATAATCAAATTCTTAACCAATTGATACAGATTTAATAATCTTTAGAAACCATTTCAGCTTAGGTTAGAAATCTCACTTTTCACATACCCACTTTGCAAAAATCATATAAATTCGAAAATAAAGCTTTTTCATCCAAAATTTCTACAGTAGGTTCATATACTAACATAGATTATTTTCCAAAAATTCATAATCAAATTCTTAACCAATTGGTACAGATTTAATAATCTTTAAAAATCATTTCAGTTTAGAAAACACAATCAAGCAATTCAACAAACATCTTATATGCTTTGAATTGCATGCATAAATAAAATTCCAACCCTTCTACTACTACAACATAATATCCTTTCCAACATATTGGATATTGCAATTTTTATTCAATTCAAGTTGACATTAACCCAAACAGTAAAATGAGGCATAGGAAAGAAGCTATACCACAATCATGCACATAAATTTCATGTTTTTGATTACATGCAAATCCAAAATATAGTAAAATGAGGCATAGGGAAGAAGCTATACCGCAATCATACACAAAAATTTCATGTTTTTGATTACATGCAAACCCAAAATAATAAAAAGGGCCAAACTTCACTCACCTACTACTGCAAAAAGAAAACTTTCACCTCTGAAATCGACTAATTTCTTGATTGGAGCCCTTGAATTGGGAATCTACTTTTATCTTCAATTTTGTATGAGAATTGATTGAATAGGAAGACTGAGGATGAGAGAAAATTTTAGAGTTCTCGGTGGTTTCTGAATGAGGAAGAAAGAAAGATACGTACTGATGTTTCCAATCGGAAGAAAGAGGGGTTATGTATTTTTATTCATAAGTCCCCCTCTCTTGATTCTTCCATTGAAAAAATCTCCTTTTTCCCCTTTCTTTTTAAATTTTCTTTTTATTTTCCTTATGCAACTTAATCATTACACTTTGTCTCATTTGGAGATTTTTTTTCTATCCCTCTTTATTTAATTTGTTTCTAGAGTTTTCATCAAAAACTCTTTATAAAATGCATACTTAATTTTATTTTGTTTATATATATTTTTTTCTTTTAAATTAGTACAAAAGTTCTTTCTCTTCCTCTTTTTTTTCCTTTAAAAATTGTTATTTAATTAAAAACAATAAACTTTAACATTGTTACAACAAAATGCACAACATTTTACATCAACCACATACGCCCAATAATTCATAAACATGTATTTTCCTCTCATCCCAAATATATATTTCGTTTCTATTTATTTATTTATTCATTATTATATATATTTTTTTCTCTAAATTACCAAATCAATTAGTTGATTCTCAACTCAATATCCCTAAATAAATTGGGTTGTTAAAGACTTCCCCCCTTACAAAAATTGCGTCCTCGCAATTTCTATATACGGGATACAATTGTAACAAAATTGTAGATTGGGGTTTTGGTCTAGATATGTACAACCATTATTATATTATGAGAGTGACACTTCAGAATATATAGGCATGTATATGTTTCTACTGTCTTGTGCTAATCCCTATTCTATATATATGTTGTACTAAGTTCAACCTGGGCTCTGATACCAACAATGTAACGCCCGGCCCTTAGACCATGCTAACTAAGAGCAACACTAAGTATTACTGTCGGAAAGCACGGAGAATGGGACTCGATAGGGCTAAAAGCTGTACTCATTCCTTTGAACGAACATGGCATGAAAATTTAAAACTTCTCAACTTACCATTCATGCTCAGTATAAGTTCAAAGCAATGGTACAAGAAAATTTCCCAAGTTACATAGTACAAAATATAATAGAATCAAGTGAAGCACAATAACAAAAGCAGAATACATAATACATATCACAATAGAGATGTCCGGAATATATAGTCCATCATACATAATATCACTTCCCAAAATACATAATAGCATACATACCATAATACTACACGCTGCTGATAATCTGAAGCAGCATAGTCCAAACCCCAAAACGTGTAAAAGAATAAGAATGATGCTACAGTCCACGCAAACCTAATTTGTTAACAATTCTCAGTCTGACCCGAGGATTGTTTTAACAAAACAAATCACACGGGTCAGACTATGTCTAGTGTAAGTGAAGTAAGTATCTATGGACATTGAAATCTGATAACAAAAGATAAATGGTGCCACATATATAAGTCAACATGAGGCGTATGAATGTTACAATATATGAAAAATTTAGCATAATCATCTCATTTAAATAAGCCAAAATTCCAAACACGCGTATTATATATAACTCAATATAATACCAACATCAATAATATTCATAAGTTGGTTCATTTGGGTTGAGAGGAACCAGAGAATCTTTCAATCAACCTCTGTACCTAAGGATAATTTAATCATCAACATAGTAAATTTCTGTCTGTTTTGGATGTCAAATTCGCACTATAAACTATTTGGTGAATTGCAATTTGGGCGTTTTCTGTTTAAGGTTAGATTAAACCTGAGTCTATTCATTCGTATTAATAGCTATTTTAGATGTAATAGACCTCGTCTGGGTTGCTGATTTCTGGTTACTTGGGTTGACACTTACCTCTTGCTTGGTTGTTTTTTTATGCCCTTCTCTTTATACATGTATATATGGATATATGTCTATATATATATATACATATATATAGGCATATACTCATATATATGTGTAAATTACTGATAATTTTGTTTTAGTTTTTCAGATTACAGGTTGTAGATGAAACTATGGAGCTCTTGGGGTTGCTGTTTGGATTGATCATTTTTGAATTGCTTTGTATATATTGGAGTATTAGGAGTAGAGGTGTTTGTATTTTTTGGTGATTTGTTACACCTCTTGTTTATGCACATAGTTTGTATATGTATGGGAATAGATATACTTCTTATCGGGTGGTGGCCTTTCCGGAATTCGATAATGAAGTATGATGGGTGGTGGCCTTGCCGGAACTCATCTATCTATTATACCTTACATTATTATGTGAGACTCTCGTTTTGGATCTGTATTTGGATATTTGTATCACTTTATTTTTTATTATATATATGTGTGCTCTCTTCCTTTTGGAAGATCACACATCTTTTGCTCAAAAAAAATAATACCAACATCAATTAACATCTGTAAAATAAAATGATGGAATAAATGAAGTTAGAGTATCACATATAAACCAATAAAATACTTATAACTTTTATCATATATAAGACAATATGATAAAATAAATTAAGTCAGAGTATCATATATAAGTCAATATGATACTCATAATAAATCTAACCAGAGTATCACACATAAATCAATGCGATGCTCTTAACAATTTTATAAAATAATAGGATACTCCTTAAGTCAGAGTATCATAAACTAATGAAATCTACATGACATTTATCATAAATAAAAACAATATGATAAAATACCCCAAAAAAGAGTACCATATATAAATCAATATGATACTCATAATAAATACATATACAAAACAATAAGATAAATATTTTATGATAATTAATCAAGTCATTAAAATCTTCATGCCGTTTGTCGTTGGTCAATCAAATCACAGTATAAATCAATATAACAATTATCATATATAAATCAATATGATAATATAAACCAAATCAGAGTATCATATATAAATCAATATGATACTCATAACAATTATCATATATAAATCAATATGATAATATAATCAAATCAGAGTATCATATATAAATCAATACAATACTCATAACAATTATCATATATAAATCAATATGGTAATATAATCAAATCAGAGTATCATATATAAATCAATATGATACTCATAACGATTATCATATATAAATCAATATGATAATATAACGTTAATCAATTATAGTAATGTAATAGAATATTAGGGGGTTATGGGATAAATATAACTTGACTAATAAATACCAAATAAACAGACGCTAGTATTGTAAAATCACAGTAGTAGAGCTCAAGCGCGCTTCGAGACATCCGCACCGTAATAATCCACTCATAGCGCCATAACGACACCTGGCGATCAACCCAGGATAACCAAGACAGTCTAAGGCGAAGGCCGTATGCTACCCGTTCACGACACTACACGTGGGACCCCCACGCCTCCATCTGATGTAGTCCGTGACCCGCCGATCGGGAATCCCAATCAAAACAACAAAATTTCCCAATGTAGCAGACCGTTGACCTTTGGTGGTAGACGGGCGAAATTTAATACCACCGATTCAGGTAGCGATCCTGAATCAGGTCGACCAAGATGGATTTTTGGTCCATTGGTACAACAGAGTCCAATCTATCACAATCCCAAAATGAAAAGTATTTTTTTCAAATATTATTTTATAATATATATATATATATGCCATAAAGTTCAAAGTGTTTATAACGTCAAAACACTTTATAAACTTAATCATGCTTTGAAGATATCCCATCACATGATAATAATAATCACAAACTGAATTAAACAAAACATGCTGATATTCAACTTTATCATGTATAAAACAATATGATAAAATAAATCAAGTCAGAGTACCATATATAAGTCAATATGATACTCATAACGAATATCATATATAAAACAATATGACAAAATAAATCAAATCACAATAGTTGCGATGGAGAGAAAAAGATATCATCATAAGGGTGGCATATAAGTATGCCAACTCAACGAAGAACTAAAACCACATCAATCCAAAACGTGTCATATACTTCCAAATAGTAATTACTTAAGTAATGCACTTGCGTCCCATACCACATTGCATTACTTTAATACTTACTAAATGGGAGTAAATTCCACTTATTGAAAATACACACAAACAGCTATTCAACAAAGTTATAATGTAATAAATCATATTTGAAAGCCACTTACGTAGATCAACAATTGTCTCAAAATCCTAAATATGAAAATTTGGTTCGTAAGTCATGTCTTAAAAAAATTTCTATCTTTATTGACAGACCAGCTGCAAAGAATTAAGTTTTTAACAATCTAGACATTATGTAATGTCCCGCATTTTTACCGGTCCGTAATTGAATATTTAAATCAGTTTAAATATTGAATTCTTAATATAAGTGGATTTATATATTAATTAAAACGGAGTTGAATGTATAAAAATATATATTAAATATAATAGAGCTCATAACGACGCTGCAGTTCGTAATTTAACGTTCTGAACTTCAATTGAGTGTACAGAAACCAGTTTAAATCGGATTTCTGCAAAACAAGAAATATTGAAATCTGTTGAACTGTATCTTTCTGACAGAAGTGAAATATTGAGATTTCGTCATATAGATTGCAAGATATGTCAAAATCAAATATTCAGAAAAGTCGCTATGAAATCGTATATCGACCATAACGGTTTATTTGAAATAACTTCTCATCGGTTTCGAATTTAGACAAGGTTCTTTTGAGACATAGTGATAATTTAATTTTTAGAATTTTACTGAAATTTTTAATTAATTAAATATGCAACTTTTTATTTGGAGTATTTCGCACCCTATATCGATATTTTGGGATTTCAAAATATGAGTTAAACTACCGATATTATTATATTTTTGGGATCGTGGCACCTCGCTGGACACGAACGTATTTTTATTTCAGTCCGTAGCAGCTCGGACATGAAAGTGATTTTACTTAACCTGATACACTAAACCTTTAAATATATGTATATGTATTATTATCATAGTTTGACTTAATTTTTTTAACAGTTATAAACATGTCTTCATTTATAGTTTGAAGTACTTATTATTGAAGATGGCATTAGTTATAATAATCAAACTTTGGTTGGTAAAACATTTAGGCTAGGATTTCACGTACAAACCAATACGCAGGCCATATGCATTACACACAAACCAAAAACGAAGGCGCAGACCTATTTCAACCCTATGATGTGAAACCACTTTGAGCCATGAAATCACGCTGCTTAAAGTCTGAAGCATGCACATGTTTTGTTTCCCAATCACCTTGCAAGGTAAAATGCGCAGACCAAAATATATGTATGTTTTCTGATTACTAAGATTCGAAGGGTATATGCATTTATTCATTTGCTAACAAGAGAAAGTACTAAAATAAAATAAAAACAGTGCCTACCTAAAACTGAAGACATTTCACGCAGACCAACTTCTAATGAAAATACATGCTCAGACATTTCATTTCTACCCTAAACTTAGCTCACATCTATGAAAAACAGCAACTGAAATGTATGTACGGTGTCCCCTATTCTTCAACCCGTGGAGACAAAGGAACATGCGGTAGCAGACCTAGCCTATCACTCTAATACGTGATGGCCAAGGTTTATAACATTATAAATACACAGCCGATTCCTACTCTGTTTGCGGAAATCCAAGACCAATATCAGATCATTTTCTCTTCTTCCATTTCGAACCCACGTTTTTCGTTCCCACTCTTCTTTCTGATATTACATCCGATAAAAAAATAATACAATAATATGTTTAGAAAAGAGGGCGCAAGATGGCAGCTTGGTCACCGGAGAGTGAAGCCGTGAGACCATTTTGAGGACCGGAGTAGTTCATAAAGGAGAAGCAACTAGTTTGGCTTGTGAAGTAAATAACGAGCTGTATACAAAGACTTTGGAAATATGATTATGGGAGGATAGAAGTTAGTACTGGGGTGAAGTGCACGTGTTGCGCAAAAAGGTGGGAGGACATGCACATGGGTGCAGGCGTTAGCATGGTGGGTTTAAGGGAATACAGGAGCAAAACGTTGGGGTAAGGACAGGGTACACGTGTGATGCATGGCAATAAGGGGAGAAGAGTATGTAAAAGGTGAGGGAAAAAGGGTTGTTAACGTGAATAACGAAGAATGGAAGGGGGCTTTTGGGTACTGCGCATATATATATGATAAAGGGAAGGAAGTTTGGGCGTTGATGCCAGGTTCTGCACTGAAGTAGGATTTTAAACATGAATTAATAAGAGGGTCTGTTTGTATTGGATGGCACGGAAAAGAGGAAACTTACGAGAAGTTCACGTTCTTAAGGGAGGTGCAGGAGTTGTGTATTGTCAGTGATGAAGAGCTGTACAACCGCAGATGTATTTGTTAAGGAGTGAAGTGTGGCGCCATTTGAAGGTGCAGGCGAAGAGTTGAGGGCCGTAACGCTGGAGCATAACAAGGAAAGGAAGTCGATAGCAAATTATTTTCATGGGACAAGCTACCGAAGTAATGAACTAAGGGTTGGCGAAGTCTGGTGTAAACGATGGCAGTATTGTTGGTCGGAAGTGTTTATATTGAGGAGGTAATCATGACTGCTATTGACAATTGAAACCGGAGTCTCTGTGCACAAAGTGATCACGTCCTTGCAGCGTGAAGACATGGCCGAAGTGGGGGGGACTGTGTATGGTGATCGAGTGCCATGAGTGGGTGACGGTGTGATTCAGTTTTGAGAAGAAGCGTAAGCGGGCTTGAATGTGCGATACTGGACTGACGCAAATCGTTATTTAACGGTTAACGCGCCAAGGTGAGTAAATTCACTAACTTTGTTTTATTTAAAATATTTTATTTATATTTTAAATAATGGTTGAATGCTGTGTGATGGTTGTTTAGGCAGATTATGGTTAAATTGGTTGAAAAATTATATATCGTTGCATATGTACCCATCACCGGTTGGATATTGATTCCATCAGTATGGAATCAGTGATAATTGTTTGACTAACATTTGTGGATGCGGAAACCGGTTGGAGAAATTCAACCGGATTCTTCAATATTTATATGTACTGTTTATGCACTGCTTGAACTGTGTTGAATGGAAGTTCAACGTTATGTTGATTTAATAAATAAATGATATCAATCTAGAAAGTGACAACAGTCAACCATAAACACATCGTTTGAGAGAAGTTGTTTGGCCGTCAGGTAATCAACGAAGTTGATTATAATAAAAATTAGATTTTTATAATCAAAGCGAAGCTTTAAACTGTAGTAGAAATTCTGTTATGAACTGGTACTTTATAGTTCACTTTATTAAGTAAAATATTAGTTAATTATTTTAATTAAATAATTGTTCCTTAAGTGGGCCGCATTTAAAGTGTTATTGAATTAAAGATGTCAAGATTTTATAACAGAAAGAGATGTCAAGATTTTATAACAGAAAGAGATGTCAAGATTTTATAACAGAAAGAGATGTCAAGATTTTATAACAGAAAGAGATGTCAAGATTTTTGTAACGGAAGGAGATGTCGATATTTTTGTAACGGAAAGAGGTGTTGAGATTAATTATAAAATGGAATATAGTAGCATATTGCAGGTCTGTGAACTATAGCGATAAATTAACGCTGTTGACTAGGCTCAAGCGTGACTGTTATGTCAAGATTAGTATAAAGGGGAATATTACAGCGTATGATAAGTTTTTAAACTATAACAATAAATTAGCGCTGTTGACCAAAATTAAGCGTGATCGTATGATGTTTAGTTATACATTGGAATGGATGTTTGTTTTTACTTCGATAGTTAAATAACCGACTATCGAAGTGTTTTGACCATCGTTGTCAATTCGGAGAGACCGGTTGGATATTTTATCCGAGAACCACTCCGTATAGGCATAAGCGCTGCGAATTTGATTATGCTGAAGATAATTGAAGACGGAGTGAAATGCAAGGGTCGTCCTGTTCCAGAATGGTGTTTTCTGTTAGTCCAGTCCCAGGACAACTCGTATGGACGAATGTCTGACAGAGTATTCCTAACGGTCACATAAGACGATCTTTTCAAGGTATTACGTCTGGTGGCGGAGAAATTCGTTTCTCTTGGCTTTTATACCCGTAATATTTTGGAAAGATCAACTAGTTATTTGATGGGTTTGACGATGTGACATTCAAAGTGTATGGTGGCCAGATGTTCTAAAAGATAGACGTAGCCTCAAGCTTCACAACCGGGAAATGACAAAAATCGGGCAGGCAGCATGGCTATGTGGGTCGCTCCCATTAGGGTGTATAATCACCTATCTAGAGAAATTCCTTTTGTTTATAAATCTATCGATTCTGCCCATTCGGGAACGGTGGTTTGAGCCCAACCGTTGGTGATATACATTCGATACACTCAAGCGAAATGAGTGGTCGGTCATGTGTGGGCCGGGTTGCAAGAAGTTCTTGTTGAACCCAGGTGTATTCGCCTCTAGAGATACATCATCGGAAGGTGGTCCCATACCTTGTCATAGTTGGAATCCAATCTCCAATAAGCGCCCTGCGGTTTTTGATTTTATACTATATATGTAGAGCGTGAGATGCAAGCGTTCTACTATTTGGTTATTTATTTGATTAGACATTATTATAATATCACTGGATTTTGATATCAAAAATGTTTTGGGTTATAGTAAGGTAAAAAGCCGTCCATGTTTATGTGTGGGCTGGTCTTACTATTATCCTTTTTGTTCCAAAAAGGATTTTCAAAGTTAAGCCATATGGTTGGAATTTACTCACACCAGTCCCATGACTGACCCAGAGTTTATTTTGTTTGTTTTCCCTAAACTCTTGGGTGCCCAAATTTGTACGGGCAGTCAAGTGTTTCAGGCTTTTACAGATACGCTTGAAGGAGCTAAAAGCAGAAGGCTTCACCGTTAGTATTTAGAGACTATTTCCGCTGTGATATGATGTATTATACTCTGATAATGGTATGTATATACAATACAGTTTTGTATTTCGAAGTTATGTTATATAATATATTTTATTCGTTCCGCTGTGAGATTCGTGTTTACTCTGATTATGTTCTGCTGTGTTCTTCTTCTTCTCCTATTCTATTAGTTCTATCTTTTCTATCTCATCCTCTAACTTCTTCCTATTAATGGTCCGGTATTTTCGATGTCTGAACAGTCGACGCTGGGTTTTGTGTCGATTTTCGGAGTCGAAAATCCCCGGGTTGTTACAGTGGTATCAGAGCATAAGGTTAAGTGATTACCTTGGCTCTGTGGCGTGACTCAATAGAGATGGAGTTAGTAATACTCTAGATTGAGTTTGAGTGTATATATATGAGTGCGTATTTATAGATTTATATAAAAACTGTTTTATATTATGTTGATTGATCTGATGAGTGGTATATAAATTCCAGATCGACGCGTTTAGCTGACGAGGTCGATAGGGATTTATAAACGCTTGGATAGAGAATTTCGACATAGTATTGTTTTGAAAGAGAGTAAATAAGATAATTTTACTCGAAATATATTTTGATATAAAGAAAACATATATATTGGAATTATCTAATATATATTGAATGTGTTGGGTGAACTTATGATCGAATAAGATTTATAATTGAATTGGTTATATAAATAACCAATCGAAATATTTTATAAATATAATATGTAAAATCAGATGAACTGAATCTGAAATTTAAACCAGAATTGGAATAAAATTCTGAAACATGAAAATGTTTGTAAATGAAATTTGAATTAAATATATGGAATTTTAAGATCCTGGGGAAATTTTGAAATATTATCCAAGTTTCGAAAAGATATTTTTGAAGTAATTTCAAATAAAAGTATTTGAAGATGAGTTTTGAAAGTGATATAGTATTGAACTCACTTTGATCGCTGGAAATAAATAACGATGATGAAGTCGACCATTATCGGTGTTCATTTTCGAGTTCTAAGTGTCGGATTACTACCAAAGATTTTGTTTTTGAATTATTGTGAGGAAATAAGTTATCAGGAATTCAAAGGTTTTGAATTGCTATGTTATGAATATATATGTATATTATTTCAAACTAATTTGAAATGAAAACCCCAGGAATTTGAATTCTGAAATTAAAATTCACTTATGAAGTAAGTAAACAGAGAATTTAAATAAGTCAAATAAAAGTGGAGTTGAATCAAAGCCAAGTAAGGGGAAAACGTACTAGAATAAGGATTTTGACTTGGCAAAATAGTTGAGTTGTGAATTGAGATTAGGAATGGAACCGAACTTGGTTTGGAAATTTGATTATTTGGAATTGGAATTGAACTGGAGTTTGAAAAAGAAATTTGAGTTGGGATGTAAGAGAATTATTGATTGAGAATAAACTAACTGGAGATCAGTTGGAGATGCATTTGGGTATGCTGAATGGATTGCAAATGGAAACGAGAAAGTTGGATGCCCGATAAAGGGAGAAGGCCAGAGTGGCGTGTGGTAATATTACCAAATGAACCGTGCAACAGAGAGACTGATGAAATTCTCTGAAAATTTAAGTGTTAGAAAATTTTCAGAATTTTGAAAATTTTCATTACGAAGAAGGGAACTAATATTTTGATCAGTTCAGTTGAAACTGAAATTATGAAGTAAACCAAAAAGATTTCAATTTGTTTACAACAAAAATTATAGCATTTTCCTCATCTTAGCAATTTCGAGGACGAAATTATTTTAAGAGGGAAGGAATGTAATGTCCCGCATTTTTACCGGTCCGTAATTGAATATTTAAATCAGTTTAAATATTGAATTCTTAATATAAGTGGATTTATATATTAATTAAAACGGAGTTGAACGTATAAAAATATATATTAAATATAATAGAGCTCATAACGACGCTGCAGTTCGTAATTTAACGTTCTGAACTTCAATTGAGTGTACAGAAACCAGTTTAAATCGGATTTCTGCAAAACAAGAAATATTGGAATCTGTTGAACTGTATCTTTCTGACAGAAGTGAAATATTGAGATTTCGTCGTATAGATTGCAAGATATGTCAAAATCAAATATTCAGAAAAGTCGCTATGAAATCGTATATCGACCATAACGGTTTATTTGAAATAACTTCTCATCGGTTTCGAATTTAGACAAGGTTCTTTTGAGACATAGTGATAATTTAATTTTTAGAATTTTACTGAAATTTTTAATTAATTAAATATGCAACTTTTTATTTGGAGTATTTCGCACCCTATATCGATATTTTGGGATTTCAAAATATGAGTTAAACTACCGATATTATTATATTTTTGGGATCGTGGCACCTCGCTAGACACGAACGTATTTTTATTTCAGTCCGTAGCAGCTCGGACATGAAAGTGATTTTACTTAACCTGATACACTAAACCTTTAAATATATGTATATGTATTATTATCATAGTTTGACTTATTTTTTTTAACAGTTATAAACATGTCTTCATTTATAGTTTGAAGTACTTATTATTGAAGATGGCATTAGTTATAATAATCAAACTTTGGTTGGTAAAACATTTAGGCTAGGATTTCACGTACAAACCCATACGCAGGCTATATGCATTACACACAAACCAAAAACGAAGGCGCGGACCTATTTCAACCCTTTGATGTGAAACCACTTTGAGCCAGGAAATCACGCTGCTTAAAGTCTGAAGCATGCACATGTTTTGTTTCCCAATCACCTTGCAAGGTAAAATGCGCAGACCAAAATATATGTACGTTTTCTGATTACTAAGATTCAAAGGGTATATGCATTTATTCATTTGCTAACAAGAGAAAGTACTAAAATAAAATAAAAACAGTGCCTACCTAAAACTGAAGACATTTCACGCAGACCAACTTCTGATGAAAATACATGCTCAGACATTTCATTTCTACCCTAAACTTAGCTCACATCTATGAAAAACAGCAACTGAAATGTATGTACGGTGTCCCCTATTCTTCAACCCGTGGAGACAAAGGAACATGCGGTAGCAGACCTAGCCTATCACTCTAATACGTGATGGCCAAGGTTTATAACATTATAAATACACAGCTGATTCCTACTCTGTTTGCGTAAATCCAAGACCAATATCAGATCATTTTCTCTTCTTCCATTTCGAACCCACGTTTTTCGTTCCCCCTCTTCTTTCTGATATTACATCCGATAAAATAATAATACAATAATATGTTTAGAAAAGAGGGCGCAAGATGGCAGCTTGGTCACCGGAGAGTGAAGCCGTGAGACCATTTTGAGGACCGGAGTAGTTCATAAAGGAGAAGCAACTAGTTTGGCTTGTGAAGTAAATAACGAGCTGTATACAAAGACTTTGGAAATATGATTATGGGAGGATAGAAGTTAGTACTGGGGTGAAGTGCACGTGTTGCGCAAAAAGGTGGGAGGACATGCACATGGGTGCAGGCGTTAGCATGGTGGGTTTAAGGGAATACAGGAGCAAAACGTTGGGGTAAGGACAGGGTACACGTGTGATGCATGGCAATAAGGGGAGAAGAGTATGTAAAAGGTGAGGGAAAAAGGGTTGTTAACGTGAATAACGAAGAATGGAAGGGGGCTTTTGGGTACTGCGCATATATATATGATAAAGGGAAGGAAGTTTGGGCGTTGATGCCAGGTTCTGCACTGAAGTAGGATTTTAAACATGAATTAATAGGAGGGTCTGTTTGTATTGGATGGCACGGAAAAGAGGAAACTTACGAGAAGTTCACGTTCTTAAGGGAGGTGCGGGAGTTGTGTATTGTCAGTGATGAAGAGCTGTACAACCGCAGATGTATTTGTTAAGGAGTGAAGTGTGGCGCCATTTGAAGGTGCAGGCGAAGAGTTGAGGGCCGTAACGCTGGAGCATAACAAGGAAAGGAAGTCGATAGCAAATTATTTTCATGGGACAAGCTACCGAAGTAATGAACTGAGGGTTGGCGAAGTCTGGTGTAAACGATGGCAGTATTGTTGGTCGGAAGTGTTTATATTGAGGAGGTAATCATGACTGCTATTGACAATTGAAACCGGAGTCTCTGTGCACAAAGTGATCACGTCCTAGCAGCATGAAGACATGGCCGAAGTGGGGGGGACTGTGTATGGTGATCGAGTGCCATGAGTGGGTGACGGTGTGATTCAGTTTTGAGAAGAAGCGTAAGCGGGCTTGAATGTGCGATACTGGACTGACGCAAATCGTTATTTAACGGTTAACGCGCCAAGGTGAGTAAATTCACTAACTTTGTTTTATTTAAAATATTTTATTTATATTTTAAATAATGGTTGAATGCTGTGTGATGGTTGTTTAGGCAGATTATGGTTAAATTGGTTGAAAAATTATATATCGTTGCATATGTACCCATCACCGGTTGGATATTGATTCCATCAGTATGGAATCAGTGATAATTGTTTGACTAACATTTGTGGATGCGGAAACCGGTTGGAGGAATTCAATCGGATTCTTCAATATTTATATGTACTGTTTATGCACTGCTTGAACTGTGTTGAATGGAAGCTCAACGTTATGTTGATTTAATAAATAAATGATATCAATCTAGAAAGTGACAACAGTCAACCATAAACACATCGTTTGTGAGAAGTTGTTTGGCCGTCAGGTAATCAACGAAGTTGATTATAATAAAAATTAGATTTTTATAATCAAAGCGAAGCTTTAAACTGTAGTAGAAATTCTGTTATGAACTGGTACTTTATAGTTCACTTTATTAAGTAAAATATTAGTTAATTATTTTAATTAAATAATTGTTCCTTAAGTGGGCCGCATTTAAAGTGTTATTGAATTAAAGATGTCAAGATTTTATAACAGAAAGAGATGTCAAGATTTTATAACAGAAAGAGATGTCAAGATTTTATAACAGAAAGAGATGTCAAGATTTTATAACAGAAAGAGATGTCAAGATTTTTGTAACGGAAGGAGATGTCGATATTTTTGTAACGGAAAGAGGTGTTGAGATTAATTATAAAATGGAATATAGTAGCATATTGCAGGTCTGTGAACTATAGCGATAAATTAACGCTGTTGACTAGGCTCAAGCGTGACTGTTATGTCGAGATTAGTATAAAGGGGAATATTACAGCATATGATAAGTTTTTAAACTATAACAATAAATTAGCGCTGTTGACCAAAATTAAGCGTGATCGTATGATGTTTAGTTATACATTGGAATGGATGTTTGTTTTTACTTCGATAGTTAAATAACCGACTATCGAAGTGTTTTGACCATCGTTGTCAATTCGGAGAGACCGGTTGGATATTTTATCCGAGAACCACTCCGTATAGGCATAAGCGCTGCGAATTTGATTATGCTGAAGATAATTGAAGACGGAGTGAAATGCAAGGGTCGTCCTGTTCCAAAATGGTGTTTTCTGTTTGTCCAGTCCTAGGACAACTCGTATGGACGAATGTCTGACAGAGTATTCCTAACGGTCACATAAGACGATCTTTTCAAGGTATTATGTCTGGTGGCGGAGAAATTCGTTTCTCTTGGCTTTTATACCCGTAATATTTTGGAAAGATCAACTAGTGATTTGATGGGTTTGACGATGTGACATTCAAAGTGTATGGTGGCCAGATGTTCTAAAAGATAGACGTAGCCTCAAGCTTCACAACCGGGAAATGACAAAAATCGGGCAGGCAGCATGGCTATGTGGGTCGCTCCCATTAGGGTGTATAATCACCTATCTAGAGAAATTCCTTTTGTTTCTAAATCTATCGATTCTGCCCATTCGAGAACGGTGGTTTGAGCCCAACCGTTGGTGATATACATTCGATACACTCAAGCGAAATGAGTGGTCGGTCATGTGTGGGCCGGGTTGCAAGAAGTTCTTGTTGAACCCAGGTGTATTCGCCTCTAGAGATACATCATCGGAAGGTGGTCCCATACCTTGTCATAGTTGGAATCCAATCTCCAATAAGCGCCCTGCGGTTTTTGATTTTATACTATATATGTAGAGCGTGAGATGCAAGCGTTCTACTATTTGGTTATTTATTTGATTAGACATTATTATAATATCACTGGATTTTGATATCAAAAATGTTTTGGGTTATAGTAAGGTAAAAAGCCGTCCATGTTTATGTGTGGGCTGGTCTTACTATTATCCTTTTTGTTCCAAAAAGGATTTTCAAAGTTAAGCCATATGGTTGGAATTTACTCACACCAGTCCCATGACTGACCCAGAGTTTATTTTGTTTGTTTTCCCTAAACTCTTGGGTGCCCAAATTTGTACGGGCAGTCAAGTGTTTCAGGCTTTTACAGATACACTTGAAGGAGCTAAAAGCAGAAGGCTTCACCGTTAGTATTTAGAGACTATTTCCGCTGTGATATGATGTATTGTACTCTGATAATGGTATGTATATACAATACAATTTTGTATTTCAAAGTTATGTTATATAATATATTTTATTCGTTCCGCTGTGAGATTCGTGTTTACTCTGATTATGTTCAGCTGTGTTCTTCTTCTTCTCCTATTCTATTAGTTCTATCTTTTCTATCTCATCCTCTAATTTCTTCCTATTAATGGTCCGGTATTTTCGATGTCTGAACAGTCGACGCTGGGTTTTGTGTCGATTTTCGGAGTCGAAAATCCCCGGGTTGTTACACATTAAATTTACATAAATCTTAAAACATAAAAGTCGTACACATTTTTTTAAGCTTTTCAAAAGTTCAAGACGTATCAAAATCCTATAAGGAACCAAAAAGTTATACCCAAAACAATTTGTGTTTAGGTCTGAAAATATCAATTTACATATATTGATTTTATAAAAATCATATAAAAGCAACAATTAATCTTTTAAAGCTAAATTTTTTGTAGTACCTTTGAATATCTGTCTAATTTGTATGTATCAAATTTGAGAACCAAATTCAAAACTATTTGGTACATATTCCATATTCTTCATAACCCATTTTTTGATGTGTTCTAAAAATCTCAATTTTCTTATACCCAACTTGCAAAAATCTTAGAAATTTGAAATTTAATATTTTTAACTCAAATTTTTTTTTGCAATAGCTTACTACACCAGCATATATTCTTCAGTAAAAATTTCAAAGATAAATTCATTACTAATTGGTACAGATTTATGATTCTTCACGAACCATTTCCAACCGAGGTTTATAAATCTTAGTTTTCATATGCTCAAATAGAAAAATCATATAAAATCAAAAATTTAACATTTTCATTCAAAATTTCTATTGTAGCTTCATGTACTAGTATAGATTCTTTTTCCAAAAATTCACAATCAAATTCTTATCTTATTGGTACAGATTTAATAATCTTTAGAAACCATTTCAGCTTAGGCTAGAAATCTCACTTTTCACATACCCACATTGCAAAGATCATATAAATTCGAAAATAAAGCTTTTTCATCCAAATTTTCTATAGTAGGTTCATATACTAGTACAAATTCTTTGTCTAAAAATTTATAATCAAATACTTAACCAATTGGTACAGATTTAATAATCTTTAGAAACCATTTCCAGCTTAGGCTAGAAATCTCACTTTTCACGTACCCACATTGCAAAAATCATATAAATTCGAAAATAAAGCTTTTTCATCCAAAATTTCTACAGTAGGTTCATATACTAGTATAGATTCTTTGTACAAAAAATCATAATCAAATTCTTAACCAATTGATACAGATTTAATAATCTTTAGAAACCATTTCAGCTTATGCTAGAAATCTCACTTTTCACATACCCACTTTGCAAAAATTCGAAAATAAAGCTTTTTCATCCAAATTTTCTACAGTAGGTTCACATACTAGTATAGATTCTTTGTATAAAAATTCATAATCAAATTCTTAACCAATTATTACAGATTTAATAATCTTTAGAAACCTTTTCCAGCTTAGGCTAGAAATCTCACTTTTCACATACCCACATTGCAAAAATCATATAAATTTGAAAATAAAGCTTTTTCATCCAAAATTTCTACGGTAGGCTCATATACTAGTATAGATTCTTTTTTCAAAAATTCGTGATCAAATTATTAACCAATTGATACAGATTTAATAATCTTTAGAAACCATTTCAGCTTAGGCTAGAAATCTCACTTTTCACTTACCCACTTTGTAAAAATCATATGAATTCGAAAATAAAGCTTTTTCATCCAAAATTTCTACAATAGTTTCATATACTAACATAGATTATTTGTACAAAAATTAATAATCAAATTCTTAACCAATTGGTTCAGATTTAATAATCTTTAAAAATCATTTCAGCTTAGAAAACACAATCAAGCAATTCATCAAACATCTTATATGCTTTGAATTGCATGCATAAATAAAATTCCAACCCTTCTATTGCTACAACATAATATCCTTTCCAACATATTGGATATTGCAATTTTTATTCAATTCAAGTTGTCATTATCCCAAACAGTAAAATGAGGCATAGGGAAGAAGCTATACCACAATCATACACATAAATTTCATGTTTTTGATTACATGCAAACCCAAAATATAGTAAAATGAGGCATATGGAAGAAGCTATACCACAATCATACACAAAAATTTCATGTTTTTGATTATATGCAAACCCAAAATAGTAAAAAGGGCTAAACTTCACTCACCTACTACTCCAAAAAGAAATCTTTCACCTCTGAAATCGACTATTTTCTTGATTGGAGCCCTTGAATTGGGAATCTACTTTTATCTTCAATTTTGTATGAGAATTGGTTGAATAGGAAGATTGATGATAAGAGAAAATTTTAGAGGGGTCCGGCTATTTCCACCCCAATGTTTGCTCTTCACCCCCCGCCTAAAATTCTAAAAATACTAATTCCAATTTTTCCCTTCGAAAATTAATTGGATATATAAATCCATGTTATTTCTTGATGTCATTATAATTCAAATAACCTATTAGTGAAAACATGTTGTTCGGAGATTTTATATAAACAGAACCTAAGTCCCCTAAAATAATCCAAAAACTCATGACCAACGACAGAAAAATAAAAACAACGACAAAATTAAGAGTATAAATTTGCAAATTCAAGTCTACTTCAAAATTATACTTTGCATAAAGTTAGTAAAACGAAATTACATCAGTATTTAATCATGACAACGCTTTCAGTCGACAATATCTCACAACAACATTTCAGATTTTATTTTATTTTTTCTGAGAGATAGGCAATAGAAGGAAAACGCAGATTGAAAGAAGAAGAAATAAAACCAGTTTGATTAAAAGAAGGACACATTTGGAAATAGATGGGGTGGGAGGAGAAAAAAGCGGGGTGTGTATTTTCTTTTTAAATCAGTGGGGGTGTGAAGAGTATATACAGAGGTGGCAATAGCCGGACCCATTTTAGAGTTCTCCGTGGTTTGTGAGGAAGAAAGAAAGATGCGTACTGATGTTTCCAATCGGGAGAAAGAGGGGTTATGTATTTTTATTCATAAGTCCCCCTCTCTAGATTCTTCCATTGAAAAAAATCTCTTTTTTCCCCTTTCTTTTTAAATTTTATTTTTATTTTCCTTATGCAACTTAATCATTACACTTTGTCTCATTTGGAGATTTTTTTTCTTTCCCTCTTTATTTAATTTGTTTCTAGAGTTTTCATCAAAAACTCTTTATAAAATGCATACTTAATTTTATTTTGTTTATATATATATTTTTCTTTTAAATTAGTATAAAAGTTCTTTCTCTTCCTCTTTTTTTTCCTTTAAAAATTGTTATTTGATCAAAAACAATAAACTTTAACATTGTTACAACAAAACGCACAACATTTTACATCAACCACATACGCCCAATAATTCATAAACATGTATTTTCCTCTCATCCCAAATATATATTTCGTTTCTATTTATTTAATTAATTATTATATATATTTTTTCTCTGAATTACCAAATCAATTAGTTGATTCCCAACTCAATATCCCTTACAAAAGTGGGTTGTTACAGTGTGGATCAAATCTCACATAAAAAAATGGTCAACCGGTGTCCATAGAAGCTAATAATACTATTATATAATTGTTTTTATTTTGTTGGCTATTTTTTTTTGAAACTGTGGTATTTTTACCATTGTACATCATCTATGTGTTTTATTTATGTAGGAGGAGATTAAAAAGTTTGGTAGCGTAACCTAGTCTAGCTCGACACAGAATGTCAGTGGAGATGCTCTTGCACATGTATTGGGAGAAGATAAACAGGGAAGGTTAAGGGAATTGGGAAAGGGTTGCACTTTAGCCAAGCTAACTATGGCTCAGTCCAAAGATATACAAGTCTCACGGTGTTGAGAGGAAATATCAGAACTGAAGGGAATGATACATACTCTGATGGACGAGAAGGTAAACTTATAAAATTATTCGTTAAATACAATATTTAGCACACTCTATAATTTAAAATACTAAAAAGAATAAATTTTGGTGCTTTACTGCAGGGTAAAGAAAGTTTGCAAGGGAGCACACATGGAATGGTAAAAATAATAACTATATTACCCAATAAATATTTTGATCCAGTAATGTTTTATTTTAAGTATTATGACATCCACTTGGTGCTCCTTAGATTAAAATATCATGATATTTGTGCTTTGCAGCAGGGTAAAGAAAGTTCAGGAAAGGTCTCACCTGAATCGGTAAAAATAATAATTGTATTACTCAATAAATAAAATTTATGTTTTAAATATTTAATCTAGTATTTGATAATACTTTTGGTTGAATAATTCTAGAGTGATGACGAAGTATGTTCGTTGCTGAATTGGGATGGAACCTCTAGAATTGTTGCCTATGGGAGGCTGTTGTCCATGGACCCAAATGACATTGTCAATGACATTCGTCTTGGACCAAATGCTGCGAGCGTTGTTATAGATTTTGTGGATAAGCCAGATACTTATTTATGGAGGCCTACATTAAAATGGTTGTATAGCAGATGCTGTGAATAAGGTAATAGCTTGACCATTAGTTTGCGTCAAGGTACCGCTGCGAACATGCTTGAACTTTGATGAAGCTAGTACGATAAAATTTAAACTTCTCATATTATATTTATAGTTATTTTGTATGTGTATAATACAATATTTATTTATAGTTATGCGTGAAGCTATTAGCAGTAGCTACATATAAATAACAAAATGTTCTCTTGTTTTGAAACTGTCATGACTAATATTAGCAGTTACATGTGTGTATAAAATATTGAAGTATATTCTCATTTTTAGAGTATTGACAGCATCCGCAATATTTGCAAGATTTATGGTTGGAATGAGGGTGAAGGCATAGTTGCCGAAGAAAGAATCCATGCCGATGACCTAGAATGCATTGTTAATGGTATTCCGCTTGGTTCGTCTGTTGTTGTCATTTGGGTGGACAACACCATAAATAAAGATGCTTATTTGTGGCAACCCACATCTGATATGTCATGCATTGGAGATGCAATGGGTAGGAAAGTAGCATGGCCAAGATCAAAAATAGAAGCGGACAAAGAAAATCCAACTAAGATTCATGATGATAGTGAAAATCATGCGACTTCTCCCTCGAAATTCTCATATGTGTTCACGAATAAATCGAAACATGTAAGTATTAATTTTCAACATTGATCACTGTGTAAGTATATACATTCTGCATAATAATCTTTTTTTCTTTCAGCCAATTTCAAACATGACAAAAGATGCCAAATGCAAGTTGATAGATGTGGTTGGGACAGACGTAGTGGCTGAAGGATCTATTGCATCAACTGATCCGATAGCGATGGTCCATTGTCGTCCATTGGGAAAGAATGCTGTAAAGGTTTGGGTTGAATATGTGACAGTTCCAATTGCAGAGTTATGGAGACCAACATCAGCTCTGACGTGCATGGAAGATGCCTTCGATGTTCCCATAGCTTAGCCAGTGGGAAAAATCATTATTGACACAAAATGAAAGGTATTTTAATATTTTTAATATACATTTAGGAGTTACTGTCCTCGGGAGCACATGATTGATTGAAAATAATTGAGTTAGGTTATTTTGGATAATAAGTGTGTTGTCTCACTCTCCTAATAATTCAAACTTGGTAGTAGTACCAGACAAAACTCCCATTTAATGTTTATTAATGCTTTTGAAGCCAATTTGGTGAGATATCTTAGATGATTTGCATTATAGATCAAACTTATAAGTACATGGTTAAAATATTATCAAGATAATGTGTATTAATGCAAAGATACCAATAAACATTTACCTTAATTGGAAAGAAATCATATATGAAATATACTCGAGGAGATGACACATGTCATCTCAGGTCATCTCATAATTACATGTCATCTCAAATTACATGGTCATCTCAGAATTCATATATGAAATCATACATTCACCTTAATGGGTAGGCACTATCATCTCTAAATTACTCGGTCACATAATTACATGGTCACAGAATTGCATTACATGGTTCAGAGTTCTGGAACATTTTCTATATTTCAGAATTTGAGGTTGTTTCTTACGATCAAAATTATTTTGCTGTCATTATTTTACACCATGGACATTGGTTAGGCAAAAATTGAGGTTGAGAAAAAAATTAGGTGGTTGTGTTATGTAGTGTCCATAGTGTGCAGGAAAATGAGCATGTCTGAAAGGTTTATGTTATGTAATGTTACTGTAACATCCCATGTTTTTGACAGTAAAATATTTAATTTATTATTGTATTTGAAATATTAATGAGTTTTAATATTTAAATCGTTGGTTAAAAACGAGGTTTGGCTAATTTAAATTTTCAATAATCGCTGTAGAACTGTTTTGAATTTATAGCGTTTTATATTATAAATATAAAGGGATTTTTATATAGAAAAAAAAAAATCGTTTTAAAACCCAGACCATTAATTGTTGAGTTTTAAAATTTTATACTGTATGGAAGATGTTTGTTTTATCACAATGGTATAAATTTATTATCGATGAGTTAGTCGTTTAAAACTTAACCTAACTTGTATCGAGATCATAGAAGATTTAAAATATTAGACCCATCTTAACACAATTTATATTCTTAAACCATACCTCATGTAGCTGTGTGTGTGTGTATACATATATATACACCATCAAATGTAAAACTAAAAGAAGAAAATAAAACAAAGTAAGGACAATTCATTTACCAACCTTGTAAACTAAAACAAACAGTACACAGCGTAAATGAATACATAAAAGTAGCTCCATAAACATGTACGCACAAATGTAAAACCGAAATACTTAAAACTGAAATTTTATTTAAAAACAACATATTATCTATAGCATTGATGTACAAATGTGCATACAAAAGGGAAAACTAAATAAACTTGTACATAACAGTTGGTACAATACAAAATATAAATAAATTCTCTGTCCAATGAAAAGCCGAATGGATACCACTATCTTCCTTGTAGGCCTCGCTCTTGTCTAGTTCCTTTCCTGTAACAATAAGAAGATTTTCCATTAGAGAAAAAAAAACCAACTAGGTACAAAAAGATAAAAGGACAGCTAAGAAAAAGTAATAGAAACAGCTAAGGACAGTACAATACATAGATGTATATGTATAGTCATATATCAAGGCTGTATAGAGGTGAACAGCTAAGGAAAACTGTACAATGGGTAGCTGGTAAACACAGATTTGTAGGTACACACATACATCAAATCCTACCAGTTCAAGGCACATGCTAAAGTAAGGAAAAATCTGTATACAACCAAGCTAGGCAGATCTGCTAACATATATGTTCATATATATGTATGTATGAAATCAATCTCGAATACATAATCCAACGCAAAATTTATAGTCTCAAAAATCTGTATAATAGACAAATCATAGCCAAAATCCCACCAAATCTATACGGGTTCAATCACTATTTTTCGAACAGACCAACAGAAATGGGAATTCAATTTTTAACTCAACAAAAATCTCTATAAAATTTTCACGCAGCCATCACATGTCCGATCACCAGTACACACAATCCAAGAGGAGAAGAAAAACAATCGACCTAAAGATATGGTAGCCGAATCTACCTATGACAATTGTGATGGACGTTGTTGTTATCTAAGATCAACTACAACTATAAATACACAGTCACATAAGGGTGTTTCTCACTCCAGAACACACACAAACAAATACAGTAAACAGAAGAAAACTGTTTAAAATACTATCGAAATGAAAACGAAGAAACAAAAACTGAGTAGAAAACTTAGCTTGGAGATGAGGGATCCACTGATGTTTTGTCGGAGCCGCTGGTCTAGGGTTTGGCCGAAAGCTTCAAATTTGAAGCCTCGATTGTTGATGACGAACCGTAGTTGCTCGAAGACGAGGGGGAGTCTCGGGTTGTTCTGTAGTTGATGTTGTAGGAAGCTGCTTCATTGACGAGAGGCTCGGTGGTGTTTGGCAAAGCGGAGGTTGATCGTCGAAGGTCTGATGCCATGGGGGGGTTGCGAAGCAGTGATCTCCGACATAGCCGAAGCAAGAAAGGTGAAGGGGATCCGATTTGGGCATTAGGGTTTCCATTTTTTTTTCTTTCTCTGGAAATTTTGGAGGCGGCTGACAAATGAAGGGAGGGTTACGGGTGATAGGGGTTTCACGTTGATAAGTAGGCTTGGGTTAAGCGGGCTGAACGATGGGTAAAGGCCCAAACCTTTTTGTTTTTAAAATTTAAGTTTCAAAATAATTAAATTACCTTATCCCCTTGGTTATACGATATTTTCCGTATACGTTATCAGTTTAAAGCACAGTTGGGTTCGTTGGAACCGTAGAGACGGGGGCTTCGTGATGGAGCAGGATCGGGCAGGACTGGATGCAAGAATAATTTTTAATTAAATTAAACGATGTTTAATTTAATTGAAAAGCCGGTGTTCAACGACCCAACCAGTCCAAGTGAGTTAAACTCACTCAGTTACCCTTTTTATATTTTATATAAATTGGGTGTTTTTATTTTGTGTGCTCTGCTTGCCAATGGTTGACTGTTTTGCTAGTTATCTATTTAACTGTTGATTTAACCGATGAAATTAAACTGTTTTTAATTTCAGTCAAATATCAAATCGTTATTTTTAAACGATTGGTTCCAATAAAGGTGACTCACCTTGGTTGGTCACGTTTATTTATAAACGTGTTTAAATGGTTGAATCGTTTGAATTGCTTGTGGTTGATGTTGAATGGTTGCTATTTAGTATTTTCAGTTAAACAAAACTGAATGGTCTGATTTGAGATAACCATTTGAATACAGGGAAGAACAGGTTGGAGGGACCCAACCGGATCCCTCAAATGTATTATTTATTTTCATATGATCATATATGAACTGATCTGTTTGTGTGATTGATTTGATGGTTGATTATTGACTGGATATTCAACATCTGTTTGGTTTAAACCAATGGGCAATATTGGTTAAGTGTTTGGCAGAGTATGGCCTTTAAAAACCAATCGAGTTATAGATATTGATTCACCGTCAGGTGAATCGATAGAGTTGAGGTTATAAAATTTATTTTATAACCAGAGTTAGATTTGAATTATATTATTTGAATAAAAGTTATTTAAGAGAAATAAATAAATATTTTATTTGTTTAAGACTTTGATTTGTTATGAATTTATTTTGCAAAGCAAATGCTGATGTTAATCAGATTTACCAGTTGAAGAATAAGAAATGAATTAAATGGTTAAACCTTGAAAATTTGTTTTGTAAGGAAAACAAATAACTAGAATCTATTTAAATTAATTATATTTTAAAGCGAGGATTGTTGAAATCGGTTAATGAGATAATCAAGTTTTTGAGTTAATTAAATCGACCGTTTGGAATTAGAATTGTTTATCAAGTTAATGTGTTTTGACTAAAATAGTTAAATGAATATTGTTTGAATTTAAATAAGGATTTAAGAGGGATTTAATATTTAATTTAGTTAATAAAGGGATTAACTACTAAAGTAGTTAATGTTTGAAATAAGTTATTATTTTAATTAATGATAAATTTAGGAATATATGGGAATTCATTCAAAAAGTTACCGAATGTGAGATGCAAGCCAATTGAATGGTGAAAGGAAATAAACGTACTCAATTATATGAATTAAGTGAAAGGAGATTACGATAAAAAGGTTTATTATAAACCAGAGGATTTAAGTAAGTTTCAAAGTGTTAAGACGTTAATTTTATTTAACGTTACTTGAAAACGAGATCAAGTAAAAAGGAGAATTTTAAATGAGATTTCAAAATGGGAAATTGAATATAGTTATTCGAGATAGAATTAGCCAAACATAATTATTCGGCTGAGTTGCCAATTCGTACGACTGCTAGCGAAATTCGCAGGGCTGTAGATAGCCTACGGCGGTCGGATGTTTCCTGAGGGAATCAGGCGTAACCATTGTGATCGCTGTGATCTAGAGTCAAGCGAATGAGAGAAGACGAATGTTAATTAATCAATTAGAGTTATTCAAATATCGTATTTTTGAATATTTAAAAGAATTGGAAGTTTCAATTTAACAAAAAGGAAATTAGATTTTCAAAAGCCAAATGATGCTAAATACTGAATCAGTGAACTCATTGGAGTGTCATGATTGAAACACTGTATATTTTGATAGTTAAAACACCGACTATCAAATCTGCCCAATATGATTGTTGGTACGGAAAGACCGGGATCGAATTTATTCGAAAACCATTCCGACCAACAAATACGTGGAGATATCAGAAGATGGTCGAGATGGTGCTGTGAAGACCGTGGGTTTTCATAAACGGAAGAACCACTAATGTTCTCTGCCTGGCAAGTAGAGATAAACTGTGATTCGGTCATGGTTGGAATCTACGGGTTGCAAGGACTACTCGCTACTGATCCATGGGGTGATTCCTATATTGGATGCAGTAGGAGAGTGCCTTCGGTTCATCCTGTTCCTGGATGACGTATATGGACGAGTGTCTGACAGAGTATTTCCAAAGGGTCACGTACGTTGATTTCTTCAAACGTACGATAGTTGTTGGCGGAGATTTGCCGTTCTCTTAGCTTAACTGCTAGAGTATTTTTGTGGACGTCAATTAGTGATATATGACGGATCTGACGATGTGGCATTCAAAGTAATGGCGACCAGATATCAAGAGTTAATTCTGGCCTCAAGCCTCATCAACCGGGAAATGACAAAAAATCGGGCAGGCAGCATGGTTATGTGGGTCGCTCCCATTAGGGTGTAGAATCACCTATCTAGAGGAAATCCTATTGTTTCTTAAATCTATGTTTCGATGCTGTCCCTTATCGGGAGACGGTTGCTGATCCCAACCGTCGGTGATATACATTCGATACTCTCAAGCGAAATGAGGGGTCGGTCATGTGAGGGTCGGGTTGCAAGAAGTTCTTGTTGAACCCAGTGTATTCGTCTCTAGAGATACACGATCGGCAGGTGGTCCCATACCTTGTCAAGTCGGAATCCAATTTCCAATAAGCGCCTGCGGGTTTTGATTGTATACTATATATGTGGAGCGTGAGATGCAAGCGTTCCACTAGATTGCTATTTACTTGTATCTAGACATTATTATAATATCAGACAAGATATTGGTTTCAAAACTGTTTTGGGTTATCGTAAGGTAAAAACCGTCCGTGTTTATGTGTGGATTTGGTCTTACGATTATCCTTTTCTTTTGAAAGGATTTTGAACTCTAAAATCATGATTGGATGATTTACCCTTATTACTGTGCGAGTTTATCTCACTCTGGTTCACCAGACTGACCCGGTGTTTTGTAAATGCTCGGGTTAGACCGGGTTGTACAGGTTCAGGTTATCGACTGCTATGAAGAGACGAGCTGGAAGAGTCCAGACGTATGATACTACTATTCTGCTGTGTGTTGTATATGGGAATAGGCTATTATAACTGTCCCATGGTATGATGTACTCTGATACTGTAAGTATTTTAAAGCTTTCAATAAAGATTATTTCTGTATTATATTTTGTTCTGCTGCGATGTGAGACTCTGTGTGGTGTTTCTTCTTCTTCTTCTATTCTAATATTTCTTTCTTTCTTATCTCACCCTCTAACTTCTTTCTATTAATGATCTGGAATGTTCGATGTCTGAATGGTCAACATGATAGTTTGATGTTGATTTTCGGAGTCGAAAAGCCCGGTTCGTTACAGTGGTATCAGAGCTATTGGTTAAGTAATTACCTTGGCTCTGTGGCGTGACTCAGTAGAGATGGGGTTAGCAATACCCTAGATTGAGTTTGAGTGTATATATATGAGCGCGTATTTGTAAATTGATATAAAAACTGTTTATATTGTGTTGATTGGTTTGTCGAGTAGTTTATGAATTCTGGTCGATACAGTAATGCAAACTGTGTCGATAAGTGTTTCTAAACTCTTAAACAGAATAATTCGACACAGTATGTTTTTGAAAGAGGGTAAATGGAAATTTTTACCCGAAATATATTTTGATATAAACAAGGTATATATATTAAAATTATTTTAATATATATATTGGTTGTGTTAATTTGTTTCAAATTATAATCAAGATGGTTATAAATAACTAGTCAGGATTAGTGGAAATGTAATAAATCAGTCAGATGAATTAAATCTCAATTTAAATCAAAATTTAGATTAAAATTGTGAAAAATTAGAAGAGTGTGAAAAGTAATTTTGGATTAAATGTATGTGAATTTTAAGATCCTGGGTGAATTTGGAAATATTTTCCAAGCATTTATATTTGGAGAGATTTCAGAGTGAAAGTGTTTAAAATTGGAGTTTTGAAATGATATAGTATTGAACTCACTTTGATCGCTGGAAAATAATTCTGATGATGACGGCCGCATCATCAGTGTTCATTTTCGAGTTCTAAGTGACATATTACTACCAAAGGTTTTGCTTTGAATTGCTTTGAGAAAGACAAGTTTGAATCCTGAAAAAAAAAAAATTATTTGATTTTTGAAAGAGCTGAACTGTTTGAAAACTCTCAGGGAAATTGTTTGAACAAGGCAAAATTAAATAGAAATTGTGAAAGCAAATATGAATTGAATTAAAACCAATTAATTAGGAATTGAATCGGGAGATAATATATCGAGTAGAATCAGATTTTGAATGGTGAGGCAGAGATCTGAAATGGTGGTGGACTGATAAGTTAAGAGATGAAATTGATAATGGATGAGGATTGAGCTAAGAATGGAATTTGGCTTGGACACGTGAAAAATTTAGTTCGAAATTGGAATTTGGTTGGAAATGCATTTGTATATGCTGACAGGGTGGCAGACGGGAAAGATATAGTGATATGCCCGACAAAAAGGTACACGTTTATTTTATATGGGTTTGGTGATTTATGAACCGATTTGGCAAGCCACTTGGCTGTTTTATTTTCTTTTGAAGTGGAGAAGGCCCAGAAAGGCGAGTTGGAGTTGTACAGATTGAGCCGTACAGAGGAGGTACTTTATAATGTTCAGTCTTACCTTAGCAATTTCGAGGACGAAATTATTTTAAGGGGGGAAGAATGTAACATCCCGTGTTTTTGACAGTAAAATATTTAATTTATTATTGTATTTGAAATATTAATGAGTTTTAATATTTAAATCGTTGGTTAAAAACGAGGTTTGGCTAATTTAAATTTTCAATAATCGCTGTAGAACTGTTTTGAATTTATAGCGTTTTATATTATAAATATAAAGGGATTTTTATATAGAAAAAAAAATCGTTTTAAAACCCAGACCATTAATTGTTGAGTTTTAAAATTTTATACTGTATGGAAGATGTTTGTTTTATCACAATGGTATAAATTTATTATCGATGAGTTAGTCGTTTAAAACTTAACCTAACTTGTATCGAGATCATAGAAGATTTAAAATATTAGACCCATCTTAACACAATTTATATTCTTAAACCATACCTCATGTAGCTGTGTGTGTGTATACATATATATACACCATCAAATGTAAAACTAAAAGAAGAAAATAAAACAAAGTAAGGACAATTCATTTACCAACCTTGTAAACTAAAACAAACAGTACACAGTGTAAATGAATACATAAAAGTAGCTCCATAAACATGTATGCACAAATGTAAAACCGAAATACTTAAAACTGAAATTTTATTTAAAAACAACATATTATCTATAGCATTGATGTACAAATGTGCATACAAAAGGGAAAACTAAATAAACTTGTACATAACAGTTGGTACAATACAAAATATAAATAAATTCTCTGTCCAATGAAAAGCCGAATGGATACCACTATCTTCCTTGTAGGCCTCGCTCTTGTCTAGTTCCTTTCCTGTAACAATAAGAAGATTTTCCATTAGAGAAAAAAAACCCAACTAGGTACAAAAAGATAAAAGGACAGCTAAGAAAAAGTAATAGAAACAGCTAAGGACAGTACAATACATAGATGTATATGTATAGTCATATATCAAGGCTGTATAGAGGTGAACAACTAAGGAAAACTGTACAATGGGTAGCTGGTAAACACAGATTTGTAGGTACACGCATACATCAAATCCTACCAGTTCAAGGCACATGCTAAAGTAAGGAAAAATCTGTATACAACCAAGCTAGGCAGATCTGCTAACATATATGTTCATATATATGTATGTATGAAATCAATCTCGAATACATAATCCAACGCAAAATTTATAGTCTCAAAAATCTGTATAATAGACAAGTCATAGCCAAAATCCCACCAAATCTATACGGGTTCAATCACTATTTTTCGAACAGACCAACAGAAATGGGAATTCAATTTTTAACTCAACAAAAATCTCTATAAAATTTTCACGCAGCCATCACATGTCCGATCACCAGTACACACAATCCAAGAGGAGAAGAAAAACAATCGACCTAAAGATATGGTAGCCGAATCTACCTATGACAATTGTGATGGACGTTGTTGTTATCTAAGATCAACTACAACTATAAATACACAGTCACATAAGGGTGTTTCTCACTCCAGAACACACACAAACAAATACAGTAAACAGAAGAAAACTGTTTAAAATACTATCGAAATGAAAACGAAGAAACAAAAACTGAGTAGAAAACTTAGCTTGGAGATGAGGGATCCACTGATGTTTTGTCGGAGCCGCTGGTCTAGGGTTTGGCCGAAAGCTTCAAATTTGAAGCCTCGATTGTTGATGACGAACCGTAGTTGCTCGAAGACGAGGGGGAGTCTCGGGTTGTTCTGTAGTTGATGTTGTAGGAAGCTGCTTCATTGACGAGAGGCTCGGTGGTGTTTGGCAAAGCGGAGGTTGATCGTCGAAGGTCTGATGCCATGGGGGGGTTGCGAAGCAGTGATCTCCGACATAGCCGAAGCAAGAAAGGTGAAGGGGATCCGATTTGGGCATTAGGGTTTCCATTTTTTTTCTTTCTCTGGAAATTTTGGAGGCGGCTGACAAATGAAGGGAGGGTTACGGGTGATAGGGGTTTCACGTTGATAAGTAGGCTTGGGTTAAGCGGGCTGAACGATGGGTAAAGGCCCAAACCTTTTTGTTTTTAAAATTTAAGTTTCAAAATAATTAAATTACCTTATCCCCTTGGTTATACGATATTTTCCGTATACGTTATCAGTTTAAAGCACAGTTGGGTTCGTTGGAACCGTAGAGACGGGGGCTTCGTGATGGAGCAGGATCGGGCAGGACTGGATGCAAGAATAATTTTTAATTAAATTAAACGATGTTTAATTTAATTGAAAAGCCGGTGTTCAACGACCCAACCAGTCCAAGTGAGTTAAACTCACTCAGTTACCCTTTTTATATTTTATATAAATTGGGTGTTTTTATTTTGTGTGCTCTGCTTGCCAATGGTTGACTGTTTTGCTAGTTATCTATTTAACTGTTGATTTAACCGATGAAATTAAACTGTGTTTAATTTCAGTCAAATATCAAATCGTTATTTTTAAACGATTGGTTCCAATAAAGGTGACTCACCTTGGTTGGTCACGTTTATTTATAAACGTGTTTAAATGGTTGAATCGTTTGAATTGCTTGTGGTTGATGTTGAATGGTTGCTATTTAGTATTTTCAGTTAAACAAAACTGAATGGTCTGATTTGAGATAACCATTTGAATACAGGGAAGAACAGGTTGGAGGGACCCAACCGGATCCCTCAAATGTATTATTTATTTTCATATGATCATATATGAACTGATCTGTTTGTGTGATTGATTTGATGGTTGATTATTGACTGGATATTCAACATCTGTTTGGTTTAAACCAATGGGCAATATTGGTTAAGTGTTTGGCAGAGTATGGCCTTTAAAAACCAATCGAGTTATAGATATTGATTCACCGTCAGGTGAATCGATAGAGTTGAGGTTATAAAATTTATTTTATAACCAGAGTTAGATTTGAATTATATTATTTGAATAAAAGTTATTTAAGAGAAATAAATAAATATTTTATTTGTTTAAGACTTTGATTTGTTATGAATTTATTTTGCAAAGCAAATGCTGATGTTAATCAGATTTACCAGTTGAAGAATAAGAAATGAATTAAATGGTTAAACCTTGAAAATTTGTTTTGTAAGGAAAACAAATAACTAGAATCTATTTAAATTAATTATATTTTAAAGCGAGGATTGTTGAAATCGGTTAATGAGATAATCAAGTTTTTGAGTTAATTAAATCGACCGTTTGGAATTAGAATTGTTTATCAAGTTAATGTGTTTTGACTAAAATAGTTAAATGAATATTGTTTGAATTTAAATAAGGATTTAAGAGGGATTTAATATTTAATTTAGTTAATAAAGGGATTAACTACTAAAGTAGTTAATGTTTGAAATAAGTTATTATTTTAATTAATGATAAATTTAGGAATATATGGGAATTCATTCAAAAAGTTACCGAATATGAGATGCAAGCCAATTGAATGGTGAAAGGAAATAAACGTACTCAATTATATGAATTAAGTGAAAGGAGATTACGATAAAAAGGTTTATTATAAACCAGAGGTTTTAAATAAGTTTCAAAGTGTTAAGACGTTAATTTTATTTAACGTTACTTGAAAACGAGATCAAGTGAAAAGGAGAATTTTAAATGAGATTTCAAAATGGGAAATTGAATATAGTTATTCGAGATAGAATTAGCCAAACATAATTATTCGGCTGAGTTGCCAATTCGTACGACTGCTAGCGAAATTCGCAGGGCTGCAGATAGCCTACGGCGGTCGGATGTTTCCTGAGGGAATCAGGCGTAACCATTGTGATCGCTGTGATCTAGAGTCAAGCGAATGAGAGAAGACGAATGTTAATTAATCAATTAGAGTTATTCAAATATCGTATTTTTGAATATTTAAAAGAATTGGAAGTTTCAATTTAACAAAAAGGAAATTAGATTGTCAAAAGCCAAATGATGCTAAATACTGAATCAGTGAACTCATTGGAGTGTCATGATTGAAACACTGTATATTTTGATAGTTAAAACACCGACTATCAAATCTGCCCAATACGATTGTTGGTACGGAAAGACCGGGATCGAATTTATTCGAAAACCATTCCGACCAACAAATAAGTGGAGATATCAGAAGATGGTCGAGATGGTGCTGTGAAGACCGTGGGTTTTCATAAACGGAAGAACAACTAATGTTCTCTGCCTGGCAAGTAGAGATAAACTGTGATTCGGTCGTGGTTGGAATCTACGGGTTGCAAGGACTACTCGCTACTGATCCATGGGGTGATTCCTATATTGGATGCAGTAGGAGAGTGCCTTCGGTTCATCCTGTTCCTGGATGACGTATATGGACGAGTGTCTGACAGAGTATTTCCGAAGGGTCACGTACGTTGATTTCTTCAAACGTACGATAGTTGTTGGCGGAGATTTGCCGTTCTCTTAGCTTAACTGCTAGAGTATTTTTGTGGACGTCAATTAGTGATATCTGACGGATCTGACGATGTGGCATTCAAAGTAATGGCGACCAGATATCAAGAGTTAATTCTGGCCTCAAGCCTCATCAACCGGGAAATGACAAAAAATCGGGCAGGCAGCATGGCTATGTGGGTCGCTCCCATTAGGGTGTAGAATCACCTATCTAGAGGAAATCCTATTGTTTCTTAAATCTATGTTTCGATGCTGTCCCTTATCGGGAGACGGTTGCTGATCCCAACCGTCGGTGATATACATTCGATACTCTCAAGCGAAATGAGGGGTCGGTCATGTGAGGGCCGGGTTGCAAGAAGTTCTTGTTGAACCCAGTGTATTCGTCTCTAGAGATACACGATCGGCAGGTGGTCCCATACCTTGTCAAGTCGGAATCCAATTTCCAATAAGCGCCTGCGGGTTTTGATTGTATACTATATATGTGGAGCGTGAGATGCAAGCGTTCCACTAGATTGCTATTTACTTGTATCTAGACATTATTATAATATCAGACAAGATATTGGTTTCAAAACTGTTTTGGGTTATCGTAAGGTAAAAACCGTCCGTGTTTATGTGTGGATTTGGTCTTACGATTATCCTTTTCTTTTGAAAGGATTTTGAACTCTAAAATCATGATTGGATGATTTACCCTTATTACTGTGCGAGTTTATCTCACTCTGGTTCACCAGACTGACCCGGTGTTTTGTAAATGCTCGGGTTAGACCGGGTTGTACAGGTTCAGGTTATCGACTGCTATGAAGAGACGAGCTGGAAGAGTCCAGACGTATGATACTACTATTCCGCTGTGTGTTGTATATGGGAACAGGCTATTATAACTGTCCCATGGTATGATGTACTCTGATACTGTAAGTATTTTAAAGCTTTCAATAAAGATTATTTCTGTATTATATTTTGTTCCGCTGCGATGTGAGACTCTGTGTGGTGTTTCTTCTTCTTCTTCTATTCTAATATTTCTTTCTTTCTTATCTCACCCTCTAACTTCTTTCTATTAATGATCTGGAATGTTCGATGTCTGAATGGTCAACATGATAGTTTGATGTTGATTTTCGGAGTCGAAAAGCCCGGTTCGTTACAGTTACGTTCAGAGCTTATGTCTAAAAGGTTATGTTATGTAGTGTCTGAAAGGTTTATGCTATTCTATTCTTAAGTTATGTTGTTTGTTTTACAAGTAGATCAACAATATTTCAGGTGGTTTGATGACAGCAGCACTACAATATTTGCTTGGTAACTTGGTTATTTCAGGTGTTTATTTCAGTGTTTATTGTACTTGGTTATGAAAGTGTTACTGGTTATTTAAACTCGGTAGTCTGGTTGTGTATGTTGTGGTTATGACAGTGTCACTGGTAGTTTGTTTGTGAAGGTTGTGGACGATTGAACTTATGGATGTTTGTATGATTATCTTGTGGATGTTTGAAGGTGTATGTTGTGGTTCTATAATATGTTATGTTCAAAATTGTATGTGTTTATGGATTATGTTATTTAATTGGCGGAAAAATTATGGGTATGTACGAAATATTATAATACAATTTGGTAACAAATGGTGGTAGGGAAAACGCTACGGAATATTAAATTCATTCGTAGCGTTTAAAAAATGCTACAAATAAATTGTCATAGAACACAAAAACAGTTATGTTGGCGTGTTTTAAACACTACAAAAAAACTAAAAGAACGCAACAAAAAAACAAATGTAATGCAGAAACCCTTTCGGTGGCATTTAATTAACGCCGCAAAAAGGTAACATTAAAAAAGCGCCGTGATTTTTTTTATATTAGTGGCATTTATAAAAATTGCAACAAAAAAAAATTATTTTTAGTGGCATGTTTTCTCGTAACGATTATCGAAATGCCATAAAAAATACTTTGTGGTGATTTTTGGGCGCTACAAAAAATCATTTTTCTTGTAGTGGTTTCTTCAATTACTTGGAAAACTTTTCCCTTTCTTACTTAATATAAGAATATTCAATCATCATCTCAATTCTACTCTATTAGTTCCTTACTGTAAATTGGTAGGTGGATAAATCTCTAAGTATTAACCCCGAAGGTCGAAACCAACATCAGATTAACATATTGAAAGTTACTCAACTCAATCGACATACAATAGGTTCCAATTTCTTTAAAAACGACATCATTTCCCTTATCATACTCGGTATATCTTTTAAGACATTATAAATAAACTTTGATTCAAATATAAATCAAATAAAATATACAAATTTCATTAAAACTTACTTCAATCCATTCTAGTTATATCTTAATAAAATCCCATCTCCTGTTTAAAATACGCAGTACAGGATCAATCCTTATAACTTATCTTGCCAAACCATTTTAATTCAATTCGGTTTTCTATTTCGATTCCCAATTCATATCTTATACTTTTAACCTTCCATCTATTTTAAAAAAATCCATTTTAAAGTTTACCACTTTATTAACTTGTTTCCATAATTACAATTATTGACGATACTTTCAAATAACTCGGTTTTAAATATCTTCGTCCAATCTTAGATTTTATAAAATACAATTAAATAGAATTCCAAGAAGAACTCCATTTAAACTTACTTATATATTATTGTTAATATAAATTTGCTTAAAAACTCATTTAACTAATAACCAGGTTTTAGGACTTTATAAACTTCCATTTTAATTCCACGATCATCACTTTGATTATTATTATTAAATAAATAATAAAACTTTAATATTACAAAAATGATTTACTTTATCATTTACAATTCTATTTAACATATTTAATAATCAAATCCTATTTAAGAAGTTGACTTATTCAGCTTAACACAGCTAAATAGTTAATCCATTCCAATTGTTCTTTCCGTTAAAATTAATTAATAATATAATTAATTTAATCCATCCCATCTACTTTGATTATTATAAAATAAATAATAATCAATTCCAATATAATCCCACTTTAATTGTTTACTAATAAACAATTAATTCCAGTTATTAATCATTAGGTTAATATATGCTCACTTGCTTTTAAAATCTTATTAACATAAGAATTTAGTTCATAAAAACCATTTAGTAATTTATAAACTCAAATAATAAATAATAAATATTAATCTCCTTTTAATAAACTTTATTTCAAAATAATAGATTTCAAACTATCTTCAGTTATAAAATATACTTTATAACTTCATTTCTGCTGATCCACCTAAGGAAGAATCTTGTTTTTGCTAAATCTTTCATAAAAATATCTTCGAGTAAACCACTTCCAAAAAAGATAAAAGTTTCTATAAATGGTTTTGACACCTTTGTGGATGTTCAATTAACTTGGCAGCCTGACATTTGCGCTAATTGCCATTGTTTTGGTCACTTGGTGGAAGATTGCAAAAGAAAAGCTGATGATCCCATTATGTTATCCCTCTACAACGTCCTCCTTCTCGTGTTTGGGTAGTCAAACCTAAGATCATTGATGATGGTACTCAAGCCTCCCCCAAGGTTACTGATTTGGCTAAGGAACAAACGTTAGTTAACATGAAATGGAATCCGACTAAGAGAGCTTGGCATAATTGGTGCTCTGATGTACAATATGATCCCCGCCATAAAATTTATTACTTGTTTGTTGGTATAAAAGAGGAAGAGCTTAGGTGCTTATATTATATTGATGATGGGACTAAGTTACGTATGGCCTCTGAAGGCTACTATGGGGATGAGAACAAGTCAATTTTTGAAGATTAGGATTGGGATAGGAGTTTTTTTATGGCAAGGATTATCGTGGGTATGTTCCTAACATTACTGGTTTCTTTGCAAGTTTGTTGCATGCCACAAGCCTAGGTTCTTGTTCTTCTTTAGCCTCGAGAGAGTAGTTGGTTTTTACTAGCTCCAGTAGCTCTTTGCTACTCACCTGTTTTTAATGCTTTGTGTTTTGACACTTCAAAACCAGAATTGAAGTTCTGTGCCTGTGCAGAATTCTTTTTCTTATCTCTTTTCTAATAAAACAGTGGCACAGACCACTATAAAAACCGGCTTGCCTTTCAAAAATATATATATTCATAGAACGATATATTTTAGGCCATCTGCCGTCACTTACTCAACCAATATTCCCCATTGTTTAATAACAATAAACGTTGAATTTAGATTCAACAATACACAATCATCCAATCAAACTAGTTAAATAGTTCATATAATTGTAGTATGAAAATAAACAGTAAATTTGAGGAATCCAATTGGATCATTCCAACCTGTTTTTCCCTGCATTCAAATACGTTACCTTAAATAAAATCATATATTCCAATAAGCAGGTATAATATTCAACAATAAAATTATTACAGCAATCCAAACATCCATGTTTCAATTTAATACGTTTATATTATTATAAACGTAACCAATAAGGTAAGTGACCTCATTTGGAAAAAAATGTTAAAAATAACGATTGGTTTCGATTAAATTAAACAAACATTTAATTTAAATTCATTATATAAATTATTCAACATATATTTAACAATCGTTACGAATTAGCAACCATACACTACACCATATCAGCGAATTTGGCACACAAGGATGCAAATACACAATTCAGCTATAAGCCGTATCAAATTTGATAGTGCTCAGACCCGTATCAAAATACATTTTGCGATCCACACCACCCCAAACACCCTTAATCTGATTGCCCATCGATGAAGCCCCGGATCATTTCATTTGATACAGTTTTGGACTGTATGAAATGCGTATAAAATTTTTCCCTCCTTACTTCCATTTTGGCACAATCAAGTTTTAACACATCAAAACTTTTGGCCTAATTACCCCTCTTTTTATTTTGCAATGGTGACCGCCAAATGCCCAAATTAGGGTTTTGGTACTCGACCGATTTCCATTGTCAATAAGCCATCCACCGCAGTCCATGGGTTATCGTCAGCTCGCGCTGCCTTCAGCTGACCGGCGAAGCTTCACTCCACCGATGTCCATCCTTCTCATCGCCACTGGAGGTAAGTACTAGATACGGTTAAATTTAAATATGAATTGGGTTTAATTTGAATTGAAATTGGGTTTAAAATGTGTTTATATTGAATTTACATGCCTTAGTTGAAAAATATGAATGATAGATATTTGCATGTGCTTGTCTATCTAGAATTCGTGCTGCTATTGTGTTTAAATTGGGTACAATCCCTAATTTTATAATGCGACAGTGTATTTACTATCATTTACTTGTGATTTATTTGTCTACCTTGAATTTAGACACTTTTACTTGTGCTGTCCTACTCATTTGTGTGTATTATTGCACCATGAACACTGATCCTTACAGTCTGAAGTGCATGTGTCATTTCTGGCTTGTGCCAAAGAAAATCATGTGGTATGATTTCAGAACTAAAGCATACTAGTTTTATTGACTGAGTTGCATGTATTTGGTAATTGATATTGGGAAATTTGTACGATTGAGTAGAAATGTCGGTGATGGATGCATGAATGAAATTAGAATGGCATTTATAGGTTGAGATTTAGTCAATTTGTTTGGTGAATGCATTAGCTGCGGATCGAAGTGGTCGATCGCCGAAGTTAAAAAGCAAAGAGTGGTTGATCCTTGAAGTTTACCTTCTTTATTGTAACGTAATTATGAAACGGTATGTATCTTCTTTATTGTAATGTAACATTATGTATCTTCTTTATTGTAATAAAACAGCGTGTATCTTATTTATTATAATATAATCAAATAGCATGTATCGTTATATATTGTAATGTAATGAAATATTTCATATAATTGTTTTACTTACTGTTACAATTGTGAATTAGTGTATCCTGTGTATAAATTATGTTATATATGCTTTGTGCTAAATATAATATGTGTTGTAGTCTCTGCTTATATATATATACACACACACATACATAATTAAGATATGGTTTATAGCCGTATCTACTAATCGTTTATATGCGACCAATAGTCGTATGTTATTACATTGGGATACGGTTTAGAGCCGTATCTAATATTTTAACGCGCCATTTTTGATACGGCTTGTTATTGTGCCTAACTGCTTTGGTTACGATTAAAAACATAGCCTAATTAGCATATATGGTGTATTGATAACACACAAACAATAAACCCAACTTATATAATATATAAGTGGGACAACTGAGTAAGTTAAACTCACCTTGGGTTTTCATTTGTCATTAACCGGTTTGTTTTTAATTAAATTAAACTAGAATTTAATTTAATTAAAAACTTATAGTTGTTTCCAACTTTGATCAAATCAGCTCCATGAAGTTACGCCCGTCCGTTTTAGTTTCAACGCTCCTGGTCTTGTCGAATTCTGACAACATATGATAACATTATAAAATTTATATGCTTATGGCTTTAATTTACTTAACTAAACCTTAAACAATTTTAATTACAGCTATTTAAGTTATTAATGTAAAACGTTGACCACGTTAACTAATACTCGGGTTTACATAAATTTGGTCCATGTCAAATTAGGATCCGACATATTTACAAATCCGATCCCCAACTTAAAACTTAAGCATACACTCAAATTAAAATGGCTATGTATACTTAAAATTAGGTACATACCCTTTCTTATGACACGCTTCCTTTAATTTCTTCTACTACCAATGCCCTTTCTTTTGTTTCTCGAACCCTCCCAGTCTCATACCTTCGCTCCAGTTAAACAGGTCGCCTTTTATGTATTTTTTATATAAAAGCCGAACGACTTAAAGCCCAACACCATGTACCAACCAACTAGGCTTCTTCTCCAACGAAATATACATGTGAACGAGCATTCGAAAATACCCAGATACGAGCAGCTCCATTTTCATGAGCACCAAACCCATCCTCTCACCGTTATTTCTTCTTCCCTTTTGCCCCTTTTTTCACATTCTTAGCCACGCAAGTCCTCCTCCTACATGTTAATATTCCCCACTTTGCTACTGTAGCATCTTCTATACCAATTCCTTCTCAAACATTTTCTCCAACCCGCCTTATCCAATTCGTCTTCCCCAAAACAGTTTACTCCTCCTGAACCCATTTTCCAGTGCATCGACAGTATTCCTCCCCACCGCGTACTAAAAAATGCGACAACAAACTCCACTACCTCCTCAGCACAACATCATGCAAAACATCGCTACTTCTTATCACATTGCCACTACCTCATCAGTGTTACCGCGTTCAACGTCGGAGCTGACCCCTCTATCATCAATAGCACTATCTTCACAATTCGAATCACGACTACCCTCACGTCGACCAAATACTGAGAACTCCAACCACCCCTTTGAACCGTTGCTTGGTTAAATATGAACAACTAGCTATATACATTTTCTAATATATATATATATATTGATTTTTCACCCTTTTTTTATGAATTGATATCATTATTAAAGCTTGCGGCTATTTTTTTGGTGTGTTGAAAAACAAACGAGGGTAAGCGAATATGCCTGTATGTATGTATATATATATAGGTGCGAATTGGAGAAGAAAAGCATGATGTTAAATACTACTTGCTTAGCCTGTGGGTAGAGAAACTAAGGTTGCATTGTTATGGATTTTCAGAGTAAAAACTTCCATGTCTGTAGGTGCTTAGAGATGCAATGTTAGCCTTTACAAGGTAGAAGAAAAGAAGAAATTTTAGTCAGTAGATGGGTAGAGTTTATAGCTAGGGTGTAACAGAATTATCAGAAGGCGTGGAAAAGAAGATATAGGCTATCTACATCGGTAGGTACCGTACCATTTTCACCAGGCACAGTTAGAAAAATATAGGTTATATGATAGGTTTTCAATGGGTACATATGAAAAGAAATACAGGCAAGGCGTGTTGAAAAAAGAAAAAGAAAAAGTTGTTTGAACTGAAATGAGATAGGCTTAGGAATTTAAAAATGATGTGTATAGGGGTAGTGTATCTTTATTTGTTTCTTAGGGTGTAAGATATATGTACACAATATTTGTTTTGTGTATGGTTAATAAATTCATACCGCTATCTACGTTACCTTTAAATATGCGCACCGCCAAACAACAACTTCAAACTTAATGAAATTAAATACACCGCTATGTCTTGAAATTGTGGTCCTAAAGAAATTAATTTCGTTGAAAACGAACCACGTTTGCACAACGATATTATTTTAATTCCGATATATTTATCGGTTCACAATTAAATTGAACGTACCGACAAAACAACTCCAATTGGCTATAAACTGGAAATCTAACAATAACTAGGCATACGTATTCCAATAAAATCCGTTTCATAAAAAACGGAAGTCGTTTGAAAAATAGTTATTTAAAAGGCTTATATAATATTGATAAAATATAAATAAATTACAAAACAATATAATCCAATAATAATAAATTATTATCAACATATATATCCAAATGAAATAATATACAACTTCAAATTGATCCAATATAGATTTATAACTCAACATTAACATTTTTGACTTAAACGATATTCGAAATATATAAAAATCCTTTTCTATAAATAAACGTTTTTGTTTATAAAGATTCCATAACACTATTTAAAATTTGATTTGGACATAACTTACAATTTATAAAACGAAATCTTGATTTTTCTCTTTCATTAGAAAATTATATTCAAACGGATTTAGACAATTCTTGTTTCACAGAATTCCGACTTAAAATAGATTCCGTATATTCAATTGAAGTTTGAAACTAAATATTATGAATTACCGCGCCCTTACGAGCTCGTTTATAATTTAAATATGAATATATATTCAAACTTTGTTTTAAATAAACGAATTATATATCATAAATCCATTTATAATTCCAATTCAGTATTTAATATAATAAAAAATATATATAATACTTGACTACCAAAATACGGGATGTTACATATATTTGTCCCATAATCCCCTAATACTTCATTACATTTTTGTGATTGATCAATTTTTATTATCATTTTGATTTATATATGATAATTGTTATGACGATCATACTGATTTATATGTGATACTCTGACTTGATTCATTTTATCATATTGTTTTATACATGATAAATGTTATGAGTTTCTTATTGGTTTGTACATGATACTCTGTCTTGATTTGTTATCATACTGTATTATGTTCGTTATGGGTATCATACTGGTTTATATATGAAACATCGAGATGGTTTAATCATACCGTCTTGTTTTATATACGGTATTTATTACAGTTATCTTATTGGCTTATATACGATACTCTACTTACATTTATTCCTATCATATTATTTAATATATAATAATTATTATCGGTATCATATTGATTTATGCACGATACCTTGCTTTAATTTAATTCAACGTATTAACAATTACTGATGATATCATATTGATTTATTTATATATGATATTGTGAGTGGATTTGTATGTTGACATATTTTATTATATGATTTGTGCCATAATGATCTATGTAAACAACACTTGTGTTATTCTTTCCTATTATATTGTTAGCATAACAAGCGCCATTGTTCATTGCCCATAGGTCCTACTTTACTCACACTAAAAATTGTCTGACCCGTATGATTTGTTTTTACAATCCTCGGGTCAGGTTGAGGATTGTTTGCAGGTTAGGTTGTGTGAACTGTAGCGACATTCTTATCACTTTTAATGTTTTGGGGTTTTGGACTATGCATCTTTGGACTTATCAGTAGCTACTAGTTATTATAATATGCATGCTATTATGTATTTTAGGAGTGGTATTATGTATTATGGACTATGTATTACGAACATAACTATTATGATATGTATTATGTATTCTGTTGTTGCCATTGTGCTACGATTGATTCTATTATATTATGTACTATGTAACTTAGGAAAATTTCTTGTATCATTGCTTTGAACTTAGAGTGAGCATGAATGGTAAGTTAAGAAGTTTTAAATTTTTATGCCAGTGTTCGTTCGAATGAACGAGTACAACATTTAACCATATCGAGTCTCATTCTCCGTGCTTTCCAACAGTAATACTTAGTGTTGCTCTTTGTTAGCATGAGTATAGGGGCCGGGCGTTACATTTTTTGTATCAGAGCCAAGTTTGATGTAGTACAAAATATATTTAGAACATGGATTAGCAAAAGACTATAGGAACATCATACATGTCTGTATATTCTAAAGTACCACTCCCAAAATATAATAATAGTTGTACATACCTGAACCAAAACCCCAATCATTAAACGTTCTAGTGTGAGAATTATTTTTATTCCAGCTTGATGACATCTAAGTATATTCCAAGTCTGGCAAGAGCATGAAGGTCATATGAGGATTTTTTTTGAAAACTTTGAGGGAACATAAGTTTAATATATTACTAAGTTATAGATATATATCCCTTATGCATAAATTGCAAGGGCGCAATTTTTGTAAGGAGGGAAGTCTGTAACAACCCGATTTTTTTCGGATACTGAATTGGTAATCCACTAATAAATTGGTAATAATGATATTAAATATTTTTCAAAAATTAAGTAAATGAAAATAGAATATTAAAAATAAATGAAAAAATGATGACAATAAAACGTTGTGCATAGTTGGTGTGAAGTATTGCATCCTTTAGTTTGCATAATGGAATTTGTTTTAGTGAATGAATTTTTGAGAAAACTGTACTGATGTGATCATGAAAAAAGATGAAAAGGAAAAGAAAGGTAAATTTGAAGTTAAAAGAGGAATTTTGTTTTAATTCTAATAGGAAATAAATAAATAAAATTAAAATAAATAATAATAATAATAATAAATTTTAAGGATGTTTTATATGAATTCTCTAAAAATATGTAAAAAAATATATGTAACATAAATATCTCTACAAAAAGACAAAACAACATTATTATGTTATAAAGAAAGAAGAAGAGGGAAATGGAATTTTTTGTAGGAAACATCTAGATGGGGGGCTAAGTATAAAAATCCACCCTACCCTCATTTCCTGTTTTCTTACAGTACACACTTTCACTTAGAAAACAAAAAACATAGAGTATGAAAGGGGTTTTTACCCTCAAGGACAAAAAGAATAAAAAATTATTCCATAAGGACAAGGGGCAAAATTTTATCCTCAAGGACAGAAATTAGTGTAAATGGAGAAATTCAGGAGCCCACTATAATTCATCCCTTTACACTAAAACTTATCCTTATGGACAAAAATTTCCCCCTTGTCCTTATGGGACAAATTATTGTTCATTTTGTCCTTCAGGGTATTTTCCTAAGTATGAAAAGGGGAAAACAGCGAAAAATCAGTTCCTCTCATCCTAATTCAAAATAAAGATTAAACTTTGTAGTCAAAGATAGAAAAAAGATTCTTAATTCTCTAAAATCGGAAAGGTGAAAGGGCTTACAAACAATCAAAGTTAGCTAATCTAGAGCTTAAAGATTGCAATGTGGATCTTGAGGTGAGTGAAATTTCTACTTTCTTCTTTTAAATCATGATTTGTGTATGTATGTTGGCATAAAGGTATTAAAAAATTACATGTTTAATTGAAAGTTGGATCCATCTCCTGAAGTTTGATTTATTCTTTGAATGCCTAGATATTAAAATTAGATTTGAAGGAAGTTTGTTGTAGTATTGAAAGTTGAAAGGAATGTACATTAAAATTTGTTGCATACATACAATTTTATTGCATGCTAGATGTATGTTTAATTGCCCCATAGTTGTTGAATGCATACAATTTTAATGTATGCAAGGTGTATGCATGATTGCCTCATAGATAAACAATTTGATGATTATTGAAAAGAAAATTTTGATTTTGTTAGTATATGCAACTAAGATTTATAAATCTGAGCTGAAAATACTAGCTAAAGAATATGGAATCTGTATTAAATGGAAAGGAATTTGACTTTGAAATTTTGAACATAGAAAATAGACTAGTAGATGAAACAACTATAAAAAGTTTGAATGTAAATGATTAACTTTTGAACTTTTATGAATTTTACAAACTTGGTATATGGAACTGAGATTTATAAATCCGAGATGAAAATATTAGTTAAAGAATATGAAATCCGTATCAAATGGTAAGGAGCTTGACTTTGAAATTTTAAATATATAAAACAGATTAGTAGATGGAGCTATAGTAAAAAGTTTGAATGTAAATGATTAACTTTCAATTTTTATGAATTTCACAAACTTGGTATATGCAACTGAGATTTATAAATCTGAGCTGAAAATATTAGCTAAAGAATATGAAATATATACCATATGGCAAGGAATTTGACTTTGAAATTTTAAACATAGAAAATACACTTATAGATGGAGCTGCTATAAAAAGTTTGAATGTAAATGATTAACTTTCGAAATTTTATGAATTTTACAAACTTGGTATATGCAACTGAGATTTATGAATATGAGCTGAAAGCATTAGCTAAAGAATATGAAATTTGTAATAAATGTAAGGAACTTGGCTACACAAATTTGGTATAATACCCTAATATTCTATGCTACTATGAAAATTTTGAGACATAATGTTTAATTTTCTAATTTTTATGATTTTTACAAGTTGGGCATATTCAATTGAGATTTACAAATATGAGCTGGAAGCTGTTAATGAAGAATAATAAATCTGTACCAATTAGTGATGAAATTGGCTATGAAATTTTTGTTGTAAAATCTATACAAATGTAGCTACTAAAGAAATTTCGAATTAAAATGTCAAAATTTTGAATTTATATGATTTTTAAATAAAGCATATGCAAACTGAGATTTATAAATCTGAGCTAAAAGTGGTTGATAAAGAATAATATATCTGCAGCAAATAGTAAAGAATTTGGCTATAAAATTTTGCATAGAGAATATAAACAGGTAAATAAAGCTACTGTAAAAATTTTGAGTGAAAATAATTAACTTTCGAATTCATATGATATTCCAAAATGGGTTTAAAATTTTGGAATTGTATGTTTTTTTTAGTGTGAATCTTGCTCACTTTTAAGAAGCTTTACCTTGAGAATTTTGGAGCAAGAGTGCTTTGAGTTTATTCAAAATAAATTAATAATAAACATATTGTTATTGGAATTAATAAAAGTTTTAACTCATATTTGTATAGGTCTTTTAAATGAATTTGGAACAATTATACGTATAAGCATATAAATTGAAATTATTGTAAATGTATATAATTGAAAATAAACAAGTTATGATTTTTTTATTATTTGAAGTAAGTATTACATGAATAAACTAATTTGGAAATTTATTTATGAAATAGACATAATTTTCCATTTAAATATTGTTTTGAAAACTAATCAAACATCTGAAACTAAGTCATGGACTTTGGAAGGTCTACTAAAACTTTTAAGATATTTTAAAAGCTTATATAATTAATATTTCCATTACATAATACTTATATTTTATAATGGCTATTTGAAAACTAGAATGGATAGTAGGACATTTTAAAAACTAATCATTTTCTTATGATTACTTAAATTTTATAAATATTTTAAGATATATCTTTCCATATATATATATATATATATATATATATATATATATATATATAATTGAATAAAGTTTCTATAGAGATCTATGTGAAATTCTTTATGATGAGGATTTTGAGTAAATGGTTTAGTAATACCAAATGGTATGGGATGTTTGGTAATACTTTTCCGATTACTCTCTTGACTAATCATATGGAATATTTGTTTATTTTGTATTTTCAGTAAATGCGATCTACTTTCTTGTTGTATATATTCAAGTAACACAAGATAGTATATGATGCATGGGTGTTAGCTAACTAATTAATATTTGAAAGTATGTATATGACACTTTTTGAACTAACATGCCTTTGGGTCCTCATTAAGAAGACATGCTTTTATGTCATTCTTATGATGGTTATTTTCTTCTATATTGCAACTGTTGTGGCCTAATTTAAGGGGAAAACTACCGTATTTCCAAAATAGGAATGTGAAAGGCTTGATCTTGTTTATGGCTTGATGATTAGATTAGTGGTTATACATCATTTTTTTTGAGTTGTGATTGCCAGTTTTCTTTACTATATGTTGGTATATTATTTACACGATAATTACATTTTAGTCCAAACACTATTGAAGTTCATGATATTATTTATCTGAAACAATTCATTAATTTTGGGTTGGGATAGATTGGACTCTGTTTTACCAATGGGCCAAAACTCCATCTTGGTCGACCTGATTCAGGATCGCTACCTGAATCGGTGGTACTTCACTTTCCCTTATTACCACCAAAGGTCAACAGTCTACTACATTGGGCTAATTTCATATTTTTCAATCAATATTCCAGATCGGCGGGTCATGGACTACAATAGATGAAGGAGTGGGGGTCCCACATGTAGTACTGTGAATGGGTAACATATGCCTTCGCCTTAGACCGTTTTGATTATCCTAGGTTGATCGCCAGGTGTGTTATGGTGTTATGAGTAGATTACATTGTCGTTGTCTTGATGCGCTCTCGAGCTCTGTCACTGTGGTTTTACCACATTAGCGTCTGTTATTTGGTTTGTTATGAGTCAGATTAATTTATCCTGTAATCCCCTAATAATTTATTACATTTTTATAATTGATCATTTTTTATTATCATATTGATTTATGTATGATAATTGTTATGAGTATCATATTGATTTATATGTGATACTCCAACTTGATTCATTTTATCATATTGTTTTATATATGATAAATGTTATGAGTATCTTATTGGTTTGTACATGACACTCTATTTTGATTTGTTATCACAATGTATTATTTTCGTTATGGGTATCATACTGGTTTATATATGAAACACCGAGATGGTTTACTTATACCGTCTTGTTAAGTACGGTATTTGTTACGGGTATCGTATTGGCTTATACTCAATGCTTTGCTTACATTTATTCCTATCATATTGTTTAATATATATAATAATTACTATCGGTATCGTATTGATTTATACACGATACCTTGCTTTAATTTAATTCAACATATTAACAATTACAGATGTTATCATATTGATTTATATATGGTATTGTGAGTGGAATTATATGTTGGCATATTCTTTTTATAGGATTTGTGCCATAATGACCTATATAAACAACATTTGTGTTATTCTTTCCTATTATATTGTTAGCATAATAAGCACCATTGTTAATTTTCCATATGTCCTACTTCACTCATACTAGAAATATTCTGACTCGTGTGATTTGTTTTTACAATCCTCGGGTTAGGTTAAGGGTTGTTTGTAGGTTAGGTTGCATGGAAGTAGCAGCAGTATTATCATTTTTCACATTTTGGGGTTTTTGGACTATGCACCTTTGGACTTATCAGTAGCTACTAGTTATTATGGTACGTATGCTATTATGTAATTTAGGAGTGGTATTATGTACTATAGGCTATGTATTACGGACATCACTATTAAGATATGTATTATGTATTTTGTTGTTGTCATTGTGCTGCGATTGATTCTATTATATTTTGTACTATGTAATTTGGGAAATTTTCTTGTACCATTGCTTTGAACTTAGACTGAGCATGAATGGTAAGTTAAGAAGTTTTAAATTTTTGTGTCAGTGTTCGTTCAAAGGAACGAGTAACATTTAGCCCTATCGAGTCTCACTCTCTGTGCTTTCCGATAGTAATACTTTCTGTTGCTCTTGGTTAGCATGGATATAAGGGTCGGGCATTATACCCCCCTTATCCCAATAGGGAAAATTATTAAAGGCTAATGGGGTACGAACCTAATAACCTTCGCATATAGTCCATTTCCTGGGTCTTAAGCGGCTGGGGTTGAAGAGTCCACCTGAGAATAGGTCTTTCAGTTTAGGGGTCTTAAATGACAGGTGTGTGTGGGCCTGCCAAAATCTGGAAACTAAAACGTCAGATATGGCTAACTATCCTACGGAAAGTAGTAAGAGACTAATGGGGTTATCTATTAAGGTCAACTAGATGGTATAGCGAACGATAAAATACCATCTCTCACTTTATATGGGGTTAGGGTATATGCAATAATGACGGAAGCCTTAACTTGTAGGACCCGAAGCTAGTGCCCTCTAGTTTATGTTAACGTTGAATCAATTATCGAGGAATAATAAGTGACCAGAATGAAAGTATGTATGTATATGTGTGTGTGTGTGTGTATATATATAGAAACTCCTTAACTAGGGGTCTAACCTCGATTGAATAACCAACCATGTTCTTGTATAAAGACTTCACCAATATATACATAAACAATCTATCTCGGTATTATACTTTGGGAAGAGTAGTAAAGTCATGTGTAAATATTTACAAGGTTAGGCAAGAATCACAAACCTTGGAAGGCATACATTTTGGGTTGAACCAAACGGGATATATTTGTGTATTATAATTCGTGTTGTACATTACCCATTCACCAGAATCTTGTTGTTATGACCCCCCACCTCATTATAACCACCCAGGTTTTCTACAGAAGATCGGGTTCTCATAGATGATTAAGTTTGGCTTTTAATTCTCGTTCTCCCTCATGCTCGGTATTGGCAAAGTGGCTTACTTTGAAAAAGGTAGTTACTTGAGTTAATTCTAGTTTATCCTATTTTTTTTCGTTGTGAGTTATCTTATCGTATTCTGATTATGCTCATACTAATTTATTTGTAGGTACTAGATTTACACGCTCCATGCTTGGATGTTTTCGAGTTTCGATTTTTGTTGAAATGTGGGAACATAAAAGTATGGGGTGTTACAAGGCGAATTAACAAGGACAAGTTATAAAATTTATTTTATAACTAGAATGAGATTTTTAATTATATTTTTTGCATCATAATGAGGTTTAAAAATAAGTCAATATTTATAAATAGTTTAAAAAAATATTATTAAACGATTACATAATTAGGATGTGACGTTTAATTTTAGTTTTATAAGTGAAATAAGTTATAATTAACCTTCGGGTTAATATTTTGAATAATTATACTTAAGTAAATGATAAAGTACTATTATTAGATTAATTTAATTAATTTAAAAGGAAAGGGTTTAAAGGAAACAAATCATTGATTTTAAGCGAAGAAGTTGATAAATGGATTGTATAAGGATTAGTAATTGGTTTTATACCATTATGTTATGATATATATGTCGAGATGTCCAAATTTAAGGAATACAAAGGTGCTGTTAAGAATACAAGATGGAAAGAGTTTTAGAAATTTTGGTGATGTTTTCGAAGTGAAGAAAATGAAGTGGAGATTGGTAAGAGTTAAGAATATAATTATCAAGTTAAGTAAATGAAATCAACGAAATGATCTCAAAGATCGATAAAGAGTTTTAATGAATGATTTTAAATAGGAGAGACCTGAGCTGCCAATGTACTAGACAATACTGTTGTAATTGATAGTTAAAACCCCAGCTATCAATGGAATATAATATTGGACCTTTTGACATGTTGTTTCAAAAAGTCCTAGATGTGAACTAGACCCAAAACCACTTCGAATCAACGTAGCGCTCGAAACTAATCTACAGGGATAAAGATGGTGCATTGAAGACCATAGATCTTCATAAAACGGAAGAATTACTTAAAATCTCTAATTGATCCCTAGAAATATACTGTGGTTCTATCGTGGTTGAAATCTATGGAGTGCAAGGACTATTCATTATTGATCTCTAGGGTGATTCCTAGGATGTGGTAGGAGGGTGCATTCGGTTCATCCTGTTCTTGGATGACTTGTATGGACGAATATCCGATAGAGTATTTCCGGAAACTCACGTGTGACAAACGACCTCCGTTTTCGACGAGACCACTTTTATTGGATCCAGAATGTCAAATTATTGCTAGATTCCAATTTTCATAAATTTTGCAATTAATATGTGAGCGTGGCAAAAGAAAACGTGTTTTTGTCAATTTTAGTCAAATTGGATCGACCAAAAATGACCATTTTTCAAATGGTCTGTAGATTTGACGATATTAGTTTTGTTAGGACCGTATCGTCAAGACATAACTAGATATAATTTTTCTGTAATTTTTGGAGTCAGTATATGTCTCCAGTGAATTGAAATGTATGTTTAAATTCAATATATATTGATTTATATTTTAGTTTGTATAAAAACTAATCAAAACTGTCAAATTGGGTTACGAAACATATCCCATTGTGTCCGGAATGGGGGTAATTAGCTAGGGGCAACAATCATTGGAATTCGTTTGGAGTTCGTAGTAATAAACATGTTATAATTGAATTAAAGATTTTTTTTTTTATATATATATACCCCTAATTTTCTACCCCAAACCCTAATAACTGGTGTGCCTCATCCTAAGCTATTCAATGGCTATTTTCATTCGATTTCAATTCCTCAAAACCTCTCAATTCATTCAGTAATTCAAGGGGATTATTAAACGAAGGTTGAAGAGCTTCGTTGGCTCTTTAATTTGGTACGGCTCAGATCAAAATTAGATCGACGAGATGGTTGAATTTCTACCACAAACAGCCAACGTTTAAGGCTGTTTTCAGGCCAAGGGGGAGGAGCGAGGTGGGCGGTTCTGGAGGCGCGGGGAGAGTGGTCGAAGCCGGTTATGATGGTGGTGTCTGATCTCGAGCAGGTGGCGCGTGGGATGAGCTGTGGTGAACCCTAGATGTCGAGGCATGGGTTTTGGCAATTGTAGAAGGACAACGCGGGTAGAAGAAGGAAGGAAATCAAGCAGAAGAAGATGAATGGAATTGGCAGCGTATATTTCTTTAAACATTTTTAATTAAGTAATTTATGTAATTATTTTTTAAAACATAAAATAAAATTGATATAGTTTTATAAAATAAAATTGACAAAGTTTTATATAATAAAATTAACATTGTATTTGAACGTAAAATGAACATTGTTTTGTAAATAAAATGAACATTGTTTTTGTGTAAATAAAATGAACATTGTTTTTGTAAATTTTTAGTAAGAAATTTGCATTGTTTTTAGTATGAAATCTGCATTGTTTTTAATAAGAAATTTGCATTGTTTTTAATAAGAAAAATTGCATTGTTTTTAAAAGAAAAATCGCATTGTTTTTAAAAACATAAAATAGCATTGTTTTTCATATTGAAATTAGTATTCTTTTTCATCATAAAAATAACCTTGTTTTTAATTATATAATTAGCATCGTGTTTAATCATAAAATTAGCATTGTTTTTAATTTGTAATTATCAATGTTTTAAAAATAGATTTTTTACATAAATAACATTGTGATAAAAATATGATTTTTAGAAATACATATAGAACAGTTTTAAAAATGTGATTTTCATTACATAAATAACACTGGAATAAAATCTGATTTTTACATATATAGCATTGTTTTAAAAATATGATTTTTAATAGATATTGCGTGAAACAGATTGCGATGGATATGACTGGAAGTAGAACAGAATCCATATCGCCCGTTAAAGAATGACGGAGTGGAAATCAAAGGTGAGAACTCCCTACTAAAAATTCTGCACAATTATTTATTAATTTTCATAATTGGAAAATATATAGAATTGCCAGTATAGATTTTTATCAGTTTTATTATTATAAACTGTATACGGTGCTTGCTAGTTCACTTTCCTTGTCCACAAACCATAGACGATTTAAATTGACTGTATTGTGTGTTGTTTGTGTTGTTGAAATGTTTAACACATTAAAAATGTTAATATTAATGTGATAGTGAAATCAGATTATAAGGTTAAATTTCTTAACCAATAATTCATTTAAATAAATTGTTGTTTGAAAACCCTACACGTGTATTGGGATGATATTTAACATACACTAGTCCCAATATTTAGTTGTATGTCAATCGATGGATTGACAGCCCGTGATGAGCGTTATTTATTTATTTTAATGCTCGCACAGTTGTAAATTTCACTTGGTTGTGAATGGACTGTTCGTTGATTATTTATCATTATTGTGCACACATGCGATGTATGAAATCCATATAACCAAAATTATATGGTGATTGATTGAGTCGCATTCGGATTCAGAAATAAATAATGTTTTATTAAAAAAACATTTTAGAATTAAAAAAACATTTTAGAATTAAAAAGATATTCTAGAATTAAAAAGGCATTTTAAAATTAAAATGACTTTTTTTTGTGGAAAGAAAATAGTTGAAACCAAAATATTACATTTTTATTGAAATAAAATAGTTGAAACCAAAATTTACATTTTTATTGAAATAAAATAGTTGAAACCAAAATTTACATTTTTATTGAAATAAAATAGTTAAAACCAAAATTTACATTTTTGCTGAAATGAAATAGTTGAAACCAAAAATAACATTTCAGTTAAATAGATCTGTATCAAAACAAAAATAACATTTGTGTTAAATAGATTTGTATCAAAACAAAAATAACATTTTTGTTAAATAGATTTGCATCAAAACAGAAATAACATTTCTGTTAAATAGATTTGTATCAAAACAAAAATAACATTTTTGTTAAATAGATTTGTGTTAAAACAAAATATAAGAATCATTTTTTAGTCATTTGGTGAAATAGAATTGTCAAAAAAATATAAGAATCATTTTAATGTAAAAGAATCATTTTAATGTAATCAAACCTTTTTAATGTAAATAATGTAAAAAATTCATTTTAATGTAATCAAACCTTTTTAATGTAAATAATGTAAAAGTACATTTTAATGTAAAGAATATTTTAAATACTTTTAAAATAAAGAATATTTTAAAGTAACGAATATTTTAAAATAATATTCAGTGAAGAATAAGATCATGATTTCGATGTCCATTTTTAGATGGACATAAAAATATGAAAATATGAGCCGAGTTAAGTATAGAAATGCCATCTTAACCCGAATTGGTTTATCGATCGATTTTATTCATTTTATAATGAATATAAAAAGGAAGTGATTTCAAAATTTAATATTTTGATAATATTATCATTTTAATATGATAAAGATATAGAATATTCAATTTTGATTTAAAATTGAAAATGAAGTTGGAATCTTTTTAGAACGAATTTATAAACGATTTATAAAACACGTTTTAAATGGAAATCGATGAAATACATATAATATATATATTATATATATAATGGCCTAGATAGAACGCGTCGCGCAACGACCGTTCCTGAATTTCGACCATTAACTTCAAATTGATGTAACGCGAGATCCGACTGTCAGATTCTCCTAAAACCGGAATCTTGGGTTCGTATAGGAAAGAGCTTTCCAATGAATATAAGAAGTCTGAAATCTAACGGTTGGATTTGGAATTATGTCCAAATCAAATTTGAAAAAGATCGCTATGGATGCAGTTTGGTGGCCGTTATTGGAAACTGACTGTACGGGCGATAATAAAATTACTAAAAATATGGAAAAGTTATGTAAAATTATAATAAATGGTTTGGAAAGATTTTGGATGAAAAATTCCATAATTAGAAAGATAAAATTTTATTTTTATCGAAATGAACTAGTTATTAAGTAGAATAAATCTTTAATTAAGGTTTAATGGAGTTTTCCAATTAATTAATATTTATTTGGAATTAAACCAGATAAATTGGATTTTGGTTTTATCGTGAATGGTGTCTTAAATAACACTGTTATTAACCTTGTACGAAAAGAATAAATCTTTTAATTAAGATTTAGAAAAGTTTACTAATTAATTAATGTTTAATTAGAATTGAAATGAAAGTTGATTATGGGTTTATCATGAACTATGTGTTAAACGACATTAGTTCTTTAATCCCAATTAATAGTGAAATATAATTTGGAATTTATAAATCTTTATTTAAGATTTAATTGGAATTTATAAATCTTAATTTAAGATTTAATTGGAAATTATAAATCTTTATTTATGATTTAATTGGAATTTATGAATCTTTTATTAAAATTTAAATGGAATTTATAAATCTTTTATTAACATTTACATGGAATTTATAAATCTTTTATTAAGATTTAAATGGAAATTTGCCAAAGTAAAGTTTTCCAATTTAATATATATTATTGGAATTTAATGGAATTCGATTTGGTAATAATCAAGATGAGCTTCTGTGAATGAAGATTGTTACTGTATAAGAAATTTAAAAGGCCTTGCCGTTATTTCATTTATGTTATTTGTTTGATACAGAAATTTATATCGATTATATATTGATCTAATTTCTGTAAAGATTCCATATTTAATGGAAGATTATTTCGGGTTTGTCGTGAACTGTGTTTTTAATGACACTGGTTCTTTAACCCAGTTAAAGATAAGATTAATTTCTTAAATTTGAATAATCATTAAGTAATGATTTTGGAGATTAAAACCAAATCGGTGTTTTAATGTATCTTGTTAAGTTTAGGAAGATTAAAGAATAAATTTAAAGGAATTTATCTTTGATAAAATTAATGGGAACCTTTCCCTAATAATGCGAATATTTTATTAAAAGAATATTCTGAATTGGAATGAAGCGTATGGTATATTTTTATAACACTTGATTATAAAATACGCGAATTATTCGGAAAGACCGGGTTTGACCCATTCTGAATAATTTCTACGACGATTAAGAGTCGAAGATGAAGACGGTGGTTGAAGACCGGAGTTCTTCACATCGTTTGGGTGATTACTAATATCTTGATTGGGCCGTACACCCAAGACAAGATAATAAGTGGTGATCATCCAAATGTACTTGGAGATCGACGGATATGTGAGGACCTCTCTTCTGTATTGGACATATGGGGCGAGGAATAAGGTGCCTCTGGTTTCGTTCATACCCAGAACGGACTTGTAAATGGATGGTATGTCTGACGTTTTATTCCTTTATGCTGTATTCGTTGATCTCTGCTAAATATATATCTGTTTGGTGGAGGAGAATTTATTCTCTTTCTTAACACCCTTATCTGAGACATACGCGCTTAGAGGTTATATATTGACAGAAATCAATGGTATGGTATGGTATGGATTGACAATGTGGCATGCTAAGATGCAAATGATCAAGGCTTTTGTTGAAAAGCAGAGCCTTGTGGTTGATGATCAAAGCACAACTTATTTAGGCATAGCTTGGTGTATATCGTTACTTCACGAGCCTCACACCCCGGTATGAACCAGAAGCGAGAGAAGGACCCCAGGGAAATGGACATATGTTAGTTTCTAGCTAGGAGTAACGTCATGGTATGGAGCCCAGACTGTTTACTCATGTCGATGTTGCTTATTACTTGATGGATAGAGAGGTGACTCGGATATATATATATCGATAAATGTTCTGGTCGACATTACTGACCAGATTATTTTATGCCCTATAGGGCATGCTAACATATAGTTAATGGTATTGCCAATCATCGACGGATGACCGTCCATGGCGCTCCTAGGGCTCACCTGAGTCTGAGTCATGAGGCATAGTCTAAAGTGTCTTGAATTCGGTAAGGATGATCCCTTGCCTTGGTTCATGATGGAAATCCAACTTCCAATACGACATCATGCGGTTTTGATTGTAGAACTAGTATGGTGACATGATATATGGTAACCATGCCGTCTATGATTGATACATTTATATTTGAAGTTGTTTTTAAACACTATGCACTTATAATATCAAAATAATTTGTTTTATACGTATCAAGCATATTTTGGCTATTATAAGGGAAAACTCTATCCTCCGGCTTGCATTGCATTGTGTGATGGGACCTGAATCTTATAATAGCTTCATTTTTCTAAAAAGTATTGCGTTGTTTTATTCTAAACTTAGATTCATGGTGAGTAAACCCATTCCGTGTTATACGGCATGGTCACATGATATCCCCACTTTAAAATTTAAGATTAACAACTATTTTAGTTCTCACACGAGTCCTATGACTGACCTGGAGTTTATTGTTTTAACCTAAACTCTGGGTGCCTATATTTTCCACACGGGCAGCTAGTAGTTTTGGTTTTGCAGATATTATATTCACAGGATCCTGCTTTATTGCTGAAGTGATACTCGGAAAGCTCTATATCCATGTATTTCTTTCAGTTGTATTTTGTATTATTTTTCCGCTACTATCTAAAATGTAGTTTAATCTTAGATATTGTATTTCCAATGTGTAATATTCATTCATACTCTGTAATGTTCTTGTACTCTGATGTAAATTGTTGTAATAAACAACGAAATGTTCTTCTGTTTGTGTTTTGATTTGTCTTGTTCTCAATTCAATCCGTACTTTTCTTAACGGGGATGTTTGGGTCGTTTCATTTGGTATCAGAGCTTTGGTTTACAGAGCTCGAGATTAAGACACATTAGAACCGAACGAAAGAATTCATCAGAGATTGGATTAGTAATATCCAATAAGAATGACTCGTTAGAGTTGGGATCAGTAGTATCCTAGAACGAGTGTGAAGAGTATTATTTTCTTTAAAATAAAAATGAAAACAAATTAGTTTTAAAACTTTAAATAAATTATTCGTATTTGAATATTATATTTTAAATTGAGTTTGGACAATCTAGTATAGGGAGATTTTGAGTATATGCATGCTGAGATTTATATTCGAAGCCTCAGATACTGGATAGATTTAGAATCACACTCTAGTCCCCGGAGATGATTCTGATGATGGAGCTCCATCATCAGTATTTGTGTTCGAGTTTCGAAAGTGATATATCTATATATTTCCATTGATTGGTGTGAGAACCAAAATACTAATAGGGTTTATTGTTGTGACTTGGCATCAAAAATATGATTTTTGACTACATATAAAAGTTATATATATTTCGAAAGATAATCAACTAATTGATTGCTGATTGTGATGGTTGATAGTTAGTTTAACTAATTAAAATATTGGAATGATAATTAATTTAACCAATATGAGAAAGAATGATAAATTTAGCTAAATCGAATTTAATACTTAACTGAATTAAAAATTGATTAGAATTGAATGTTGAGTTGATTAGTAAAACAACTTTCAGCTCCATTCCTTTCCGAGGATGAAAAGATTTTAAGTGGGGGAGATTGTAACAACCCGAAAATTTTGAACCAATTTAAAAATTTTATTTTAGCAATTTTAATGGACTTTAATATTTAAAATAATTTATTTTAAATAATAACGATGAAAAATTTATTTAACTCGATGTTAGAACGAATAAATTTATTTTAATTATATAATGAGTCTGAAATGGCGCGGTAGTTTGGAAATTCGATTTCGAATTTCAAATGAATGTACATGATTCAAAATAAATCAGATTTCAGTAAAACCAAAAATATTTAAATCTGTTTAAAAATATCTTTTCAACGAATGTGAAAAAATGAAATTTCATAACGGGAGTCAAAAGTTATGTCCACTTCAGAAAAGTCGCTATAGAATTTATATATATTTTACTATAAAATATAGCCCTTAAAAATAAATATTTTGCAAATGACCTCCGTTTTCGACGAGACTACTTTTGTTGGATCCTGAATGTCAAATTATTGCTAGATTTCAATTTTCATAATTTTTGGAATTAATATGTGAGCATGGCAAAAGAAAACATGTTTTGTCAATTTTAGTCAAATTGGATCGACCAGAAAATGGCCATTTTTCAAACGGTCTCCAAATTCGATGAAATTAGTTTTATTAGGACCGTATCATCAAGACATAACTAGATATAATTTTTTTGTAATTTTTGGAGTCAGTATGTAGCCCAAGTGAATTAAAATGTACGTTTAAATTCAATATATATTGATTTATATTTTAATTTTGATAAAAAACTAATCAAAATAGTCAAATTGGGTTATGAAACATATTTCATTGTGTCCAGAATGGGGTTAATTAGCTAGGGGCGATGGTCGTTGGAGTTCATAGTAATAAACATTTTATAATTGAATTAAAGAATAAAATGTTATATATATATATACACCCCCAATTTTTTACCCCAAACCCTAATAACGGGTGTGTCGTCATCCTAAGCTATTCAATGGCTATTATCGTTCGATTTCAGTTCCTCAAAACCTCTCAATTCATTCAGTAATTCAAGGGAACTATTAAACGAAGATTGAAGAGCTTCGTTGGCTCTTTAATTTGGTACGGCTCAGATCGGAATTAGATCGACGAGATGGCTGAATTTCTACCACAAACAGCCAACGTTTAAGGCCGTTTTCAGGCCAAGGGAAAGGAGCGAGCTGGGCAGTTCTGGAGGCGTGGGGAGACTGGTCGAAGCCAGTTATGGTGGTGGCGTCTGATCTCGAGCAGGTGGCGTGTGGGAGGAGCTGTGGTGAACCCTAGATGTCGAGGCATGGGTTTTGGCAATTGTAGATGGACAACGCAGGTAGAAGAAGGAAGGAAATCATGCAAAAGAAGATGAATGGAATTGGCAGCGTATATATATTTCTTTAAATGTTGTTAATTAATTTAATTAAGTAATTTATGTAATTAGTTTTTAAAATATAAAATAAAATTAATATAGTTTTATAAAATAAAATTGACAAAGTTTTATATAATAAAATTAACATTGTATTTGAAAATAAAATGAACATTGTTTTGTAAATAAAATGAACATTGTATTTGCAAATAAAATGAACATTGTTTTTGTAAATATGCACTGTTTTTAGTAAGAAATTTGCATTGTTTTTAGTATGAAATTTGCATTGTTTTTAATTATAAATTTGCATTGTTTTTAATAAAAAATTGCATTGTTTTTAAAAGAAAAATCGCATTGTTTTTAAAAACATAAAATAGCATTGTTTTTCATATTTAAAGTAGCATTGGTTTTCATCATAAAAATAACCTTGTTTTTAATTATAAAATTAGCATTGTGTTTAATCATAAAATTAGCATTGTTTTTAATTTGTAATTATCATTGTTTTAAAAACAGAATTTTTACATAAATAACATTGTGATAAAAATATGATTTTTAAAAATATATATAGAACAGTTTTAAAAATGTGATTTTCATTACATAAATAACACTTGAATAAAATCTGATTTTTATATATATAACGTTGTTTTAAAAATATAATTTTTAATATATATTGCGTGAAACAGATTGCGATGGAAATGACTGGAAGTAGAATGGAATCCATATCGTCCGCTAAATAATGACGGAGTAGAAATCAAAGGTGAGAACTCCCCACTAAAAATTCTGCACAGTTATTTATCTATTTTCATAATTGGAAAATATATAGAATTGCCAGTTTATATTTTTACCAGTTTTATTATTATAAACTGTAAACGGTGCCTGTTAGATCACTTTCCTCATCTACAAACCATGGACAATTTAAATTGACTGTATTGTGTGTTGTTTGTGTTATTGAAATGTTTAACACATTAAAAATGTTTATATTAATGTGATAGTGAAATTAGATTATAAATATTCATTTATAATTTGAACAGTGAAAATTGGTTAAATTTCTTAGCCAATAATTTATTTAAATAAACTGTTGTTTGAAAATCCTACACGGGTATTGGGATGATATTTGACATACACTAGTCCCAATATTTAGTTGTATGTCAATCTATGGATTGATAGTCTGTGATGAGCGTTATTTATTTATTTTAATGCTCACACAATTGTAAATTTCACTCTGGTTGTGAATGGACTGTTCGTTGATTATTTATCATTATTGTGCACACATGCGATGTATGAAATCCATATAACCGAAATTATATGGTAATTAATTGAGTCGCATTCCGATTCAGAAATAAATAATGTTTTATAAAAAAACATTTTAGAATTAAAAAGACATTTTAGAATTAAAAAGACATTTTAGAATTAAAATGACATTTTTTTTGTGGAAATAAAATAGTTGAAACCAAAATATTACATTTTTATTGAAGTAAAATAGTTGAAACCAAAATTTACATTTTTATTGAAATAAAATAGTTGATACCAAAATTTACATTTTTGCTGAAATAAAATAGTTGAAACCAAACATAACATTTTTGTTAAATAGATTTGTATCAAAACAAAAATAATATTTCTGTTAAATAGATTTGTATCAAAACAAAAATAACATTTTTGTTGAATAGATTTGTATCAAAAAAAATAACATTTTTGTTAAATAGATTTGCATCAAAACAAAAATAAATTTTCTGTTAAATAGATTTGTATCAAAACAAAAATAACATTTTTGTTAAAAAGATTTGTGTTAAAACAAAATAAAAGAATCATTTTTTAGTCATTTTGTTGAAATAGAATTGTCAACAAAATATAAGAATCATTTTAATGTAAAAGAATCATTTTAATGTAATCAAACCTTTTTAATGTAAATAATGTAAAAGAACCATTTTAATGTAATCAAACCTTTTTAATGTAAATAATGTACAAGAACATTTTATTGTAAAGAATATTTTAAATAAAGAATCTTTTAAAATAAATAATATTTTAAAGTAACGAATATTTTAAATAATATTCAGTGAAGAATAAGATCATGATTTCGATGTCTTTTTTTAGATGGACACAAAAATATAAAAATATGAAGTCGAGTTAAGTATAGAAACGCCATTTTAACCCGAACGGTTTATCGATCGATTTTATTCATTTTATAATGAATATCAAAAGGAAGTGATTTCAAAATTTAATATTTTGATTATATTATCATTTTAATATGATAAAGATATAGAATATTCAATTTAGATTTAAAATTGAAAATGAAGTTGGAATCGTTTTAAAACGAATTTATAAATGATTTATAAAATGCGTTTTAAATGGAAATCGACGATATATATATATATATATATATATATACACATATATATATATATATATGTATGTATGTATATATAATGGCCTAAATAGAACGCGACGCACAACGACCGTTCGTAAATTTCGACCATTAAATTCAAATTGATATAACTGGAGATCCGACCGTCGGATTCTCCTAAAACCGGAAACGTTGGGTTCGTATCGGAAAGAGATTTCCAATGAATATAAGAAGTTTGAAATCTAACAGTTGGATTTGGAATTATGTCTAAATCAAATTTGAAAAAGGTCGCTATGAATGCAGTTCAGTGGCCGTTATTGGAAACCAACTGTACGGGCGATAATAAAATTATTAGAAATATTGAAAAATTATGTAAAATTATAATAAATGGTTTGGAAAGATTTTGGATGAAAAATTCCATAATTAAAAAGATAAAAATATATTTTTATCGAAATGAACCAGTTATTAAGTAGAATAAATCTTTAATTAAGGTTTAATGGAGTTTTCCAATTAATTAATATTTATTTGGAATTAAATCAGATAAATTGGATTTTGGGTTTGTCATGAATGGTGTCTTAAATAACACTATTCTTAAACCCCGTGCGAAAAGAATAAATCTTTTAATTAAGATTTAGAAAAGTTTACTAATTAATTGATGTTTAATCAGAATTGAAATGAAAGTTGATTATGGATTTATCGTGAACTATGTTTTAAACGACATTTGTTCTTTAATCCCAATTGACAGTGAAATATAATTTGGAATTTATAAATCTTTATTTAAGATTTAATTGGAATTTATAAATCTTTATTTTAGATTTAATTGGAATTTATAAATCTTTTATTAAAATTTAAATGGAATTTATAAATCTTTTATTAAGATTTAGATGGAAATTTTCCAAAGTAAAATTTTCCAATTTAATATATATTATTGGAATTGAATGGAATTCGATTTGGTAATAATCGACATGAGCTTCTGTGAATGAAGACTGTTACTATTTATGGAATTTAAAATGCCTTGCCGTTATTCCATTTATATTATTAGTCCGATACAGAAATTTGTATCGATTATATAATGATCTGATTTCTATGAAGATTCCATATTTAATGGAAGATGATTTTGGGTTTGTCGTGAATTGTGTTTTTAACGACATCGGTTCTTTAACCTAGTTAAAGATAAGATTAATTTCTTAAATTTGAATAATCATTAAGTAATGATTTTTGGAGATTAAAACCAAATTGGTGTTTTAATGTATCTTGTTAATTCCAGGAAGATTAAAGAATAAATTTAAAAGAATTTATCTTTGATAAAATTAATAGGAACCTTTCCCTAATAATGCGAATATTTTATTAAAAGAATATTCTGAATTGGAATGAGGCGTATGGTGTATTTTTATAACACTTGATTATAAAATACGTGAATTATTCGAAAATATCGGGTTTAACTCATTCTGAATAATTTCTACGATGATTAAGAGTCGAGGATAAAGATGGTGGTTGAAGACCGGAGTTCGTCACATCGTTTGGGTGATTACTGATGTCTTGATTGGACCGTACACCCAAGACAAGGTAATAAGTGGTGATCGTCCAAATGTACTTAGAGATCGGCGGATATGTGAGGACCTCTCTCCTGTATTGGACATATGGGATGACGAATAAGGTGCCTCCGGTTTCGTTCAGACCCAGAACAGACTTGTAAATGGATGGTATGTCTGACGTTGTATTCCTTTATATTGTATTCGTTGATCTCTGCTAAATATATATCTGTTTGGTGGCAGAGAATTTATTCTCTTGCTTAACACCCTTCTCTGGGACGTACGAGCTTAGACGTTATATATTGGCAGAAATCAATGGTATGGACTGACAATGTGGCATGCTAAGATGCAAATGATCAAGGCTTTTGTTGAAAAGCAGAGCCTTGTGGTTGATGATCAGAGCAAAGCTTATTTAGGCATAGCTTTGTGTATAACGTTACTTTGCGAGCCTCACACCCCGGTATGAACCAAAAACAGGAGAAGGACCCCGGGGAAATGGACATATGTTAGTTTCTAGCTAGGAGTAATGTCATGGTATGGAGCCCAGACTGTTTACTCATGTGGATGTTGCTTATTACTTGATGGATAGAGAGGCGCCTCGGATATATATATATATATATATATATATATATATATATATATATATATATATATCGATAGATGTTTTGGTCGACATTACCGACCAGATTATTTTATGCCTCATAGGGCAGGCTAACATATGGTTTAGGTATTTCCAATCATCGACGGATGACCGACGCTCCTAGGGCTCACCTGAGTCTGAGTCCTGAGGCACGGGCTAGAGTGTCTCAAATTCAGTAAGGATGATACCTTGCGTTGGTTCATGATGGAAATCCAATTTCCAATACGACATCGTGCAGTTTTTATTGTAGAACTAGTATGGCGACATGATATATGGTACTCATATCTCCACTTTAAAAATTAAGATTAACAATTCTTTTAGTTCTCACACCAGTCCCATGACTGACCTGGAGTTTATTGTTTTAACCTAAACTCTGGGTGCCCATATTTTCCACATGGGCAGCTTGTAGTTTTGCTTTTGCAGATATTATATTCATAGGATCCTGGTTTATAGCTGAAGCAATACTCGAAAAGCTCTGTATCCGTGTATTTCTTTCAGTTGTATTTTGTATTATTTTTCCGCTGTTATTTAAAATGTAATTTAAATCTCTGATATTGTTTTTCCAATGTGTAATATTTATTCATACTCTGTAATGTTCTTGTACTCTGATGTAAATTGTTGTAATAAGCAATGCAATGTTCTTCTGTTTTTGTTCTGATTTGTCTTATTCTCAATTCGATCCGTACTTTACTTTTACGGGGAAGTTTGGGTTGCTTCAATTTTTACAAATATACCAAGTTTGGCGGCCGAGGAATTCCCTTGCTTAATACCTAGAGTATATTTGTGGATGTCAGTTAGTGATTTGACGGATCTGACGATGTGGCATTCAAAGTGAATGATGGCTAGATGTTCTTAAAAGGATAATCGTGACCTCAAGCCTCACAACCGGGAAATGAAAATAATTGGGTAGGCATCAAGGCTAGTTAGGTCGCCCTCAAGCAGTGTATATTGTCACCATCTAGAGAAATTTCATTATTTGTTCTTCTTTCGTTTCTGTATCTCCGTGGACGTACGATGGGCCCTTAAAACCGTAATGGGTGACAATATATTCGATACACTCGAGTTGAATGAGTGGTCGGTCATGTGTGGCCGGGTTGCAAGATGTTCTTCTTGAACCCCGGTGTATCCCCTCTAGATTACAATGATCGGAAGGTGGTCCTATACCTTGTCATAGTTCGAATACATTCTCACATAAGTGCCTTGCAGTTTTTGATTTTATAATGAATATGTAGAGTGTAAGATGCAAGAGTTCCGCTATATGGTAATTTATTTATGTTTAATAGACACTATTGTAATATCACTGGATTTTGATATATCAAAAATGTTTTGTGTTATAGCATGGTAAAAACCGTCTGTGTTTATGTGTGGGTTGGTCTTACTATTATCTTTTCTTTCGAAAAGGATTTCTAAAGTTAAAGCAAGTTGTTTGTCATTTGAATTTATCATTGAAAGTATTCCAGACTGATCCGGGTGAATTTTGCTTTGCTTCAAATATGCTCGGGTCAGACAGAGTATATCTCCAAGTAAGGTTTCGCTTGGAGTTTTTAGAAGAGAAGCTGAAGTCGAGACCTATTTACTAGTACTAATTTATTCCACTGTGTGTAGTGGTTGATGTGAATGTATACTACGATGTTGTAATCATATATGTACTATTTTGTTTTGTATCAAGAGTTTTGACATATTATATTTTTGTCCATTCCGTTGTGAGACTCTGATCTTCTTATTCTTCTATTCTAATATTTCTTTCTTTCTTCTCTCACCCTCTAGTTTCTTTTTATTAACAATCTGCTTTTCTATGCAATTCGAGTTGATAGTGTTGTTAGATGTTGGCTTAAACTGTACAAAAAAAGTGGGTCGTTAAAGGTGGTATCAGAGCATAAGGTTTAGTGATAACCTTGGTTCTGTGGCGTAACTCAATAGAGAATGGGTTAGTTAAACCCTAGATTGGGTTTGAGTGTATATGTATATGAAAGCGCATATTTGTAATTTGAATATAAAATTATTTTTATATTGTTTTCTCCCTATATATTTTATAGGAAGGTAAAGTTTATAATTTTCTAAAATTATTATTTGATTTGAATAAACTTTAAAACTTGGATGAAGTTGGAGTAATTTCAAATATGAAATGAGAATTTTAATTTAATTCATGTGAGTTAAAATGAATCTTATGAATTGGTACTAAACAAGTCAATAAGAATTTGACTTGTTAAAGTAAATAAATCCTAATAGAAATGCTTGGGATCAGTTTAATTGCGTGGTTAAAGTAAATTGTAAGGGTACAAATTTGAATTTGATTAAGAACCAATGGATGAATGAATACAGATATAATGAAATTAGAATAATATTGGTTATAAATTCATGTGAATTGAATGGTGTGTAAAGTTTCTTTGGAATGGATAATATGAATGTTTGAACCAATTGACCTGATTCTGAGATTAATGAAGTTCATTTAAGCTTAGAACAGATGCAGAGCTAATATTAATTAAATCTGGAGCTGACTGAATCCAGTTTGATTAGGGCTGCATAATAATTGAGCAAGCTCGAGTATAGTTTATCATTTATTGAATAACAACGCTTGCAAAATGGTACGCCTATGCTAAATATAAATATTTGGTTCTTGATTAGGATTTTAAGTTTTGAATTGGATTTTTCGATCGTATGGGTCGATGGATTTATTTTTTGTTCCTGCAGTCTTGTAGAAGTCCCTCCGTACAAAGGAGACTCTACCAAATTTTTTCCAAAATTTAAAGTGTTAGAATAATTTCATTTTTTTGGGGGGTGGGGAATTTTCGGAATTTGTTTTCTTTAGAAATTAATTGGTTTTCAATTAAAACTAATTGGTTTGGTTTAAAAAGTGGAAGTGAAGTTTTTAGTTAATTGGATTTTTAAAACAATACTAGGTTTGCAGCATTTTTCCTACCTTAATAATTTCGGCGATGAAATTCTTTTAAGGGGGAAGGAATGTAATGACCCAGATTTTTAACTGTTTTATTTAATAATTTAAAATGGTTTTAATTGTTGCTTTAGAATTACTTAGCTTGAATTTAATAATTTTGAATATTTTATTAATATAAATAATAAGATAATAATTTAAATTCTGGAATGGTCGGAATTTGTTAGATCTGCAATATAATAAGAATGGGCAATTTAAAATAATTTAATGTTGTTTAGTTTTGAATTATATTAACGATTTCATTTATTAAACGATGTTAGAACGTATAATTTATAATTTAATTGTTAAACGAACCGCAGCGGCACGGTAGTTCGTAATATAACGTTTTGAACTTTAATTGGACAAACATGATCCAATATAAGTTGGATTTCTTTGAAGTAAGAAACATCCAGATCTATTGGATAATATTTTTCTAATGAAAGAGTAAAATCAAGTTTTCATGTTATAGATTTTGTTTTATGTCCAAATCAAATTTCCAAATAGTCGCTATTGATTTCGTTTATAAATTATAACGATTTATTATATAAAATCAAAGGATTTTTAATATATTGAATATTGATTTGGCTTGGAATTCAACCTGGAGTATTTTATTTTGAAACTACATGAAATTCTGCTAAAGTATGTCCGATTATAATATTTTATTTTTATTATATTGAGGTATTTTAAAATTAATTTATTTCAATTTAATTTGGACCCTTAAAAGGGGACTTTATTCCAACGACCTCCATTTTCAACGAAACAAATTTTATTAAGAACGTAATGACTTATTATTACTAGGATTACGATTTTCGTCGTAATGGAAACTCATATGTAGTTATGCGGGCTTATTACTTCGTATGTAAGTTCGTTAAATAATTAAATAATCCTGAAGCTTCTTTGGGAAGCCTACCCATTCCTTCCAACAGAAGCCACACAAAATCTTCTACGCGAAGCCAGTCACTTCTTTTATATATTACCGATTATACCTTCTTTTTCCTAATTTTTTACAAGCCGACCTCTTTCTAGAGAAAAATATATATAATAATATTAATCCGTCTTGAAATAAAACCCATCTACCTTAGTTTTGTTTGCCCATTCGAACAGCATGTATAAAACTGTTTCCATTCATTCCCCCAAACGAACAGCTCTTTTCTTTTGAATAAAACCCCGTCCCGATATCCTCCTTGAGACCTTAGTTGGCAATGGAATCTGGAAGATGTCGGTTCATCTTGGAGAGACCTACATTCGGCCGAAAGCGTTGACATTCCGATGGCGTACACTGGTGGTGGGAAGCTCGAGAACAGCCTATGATTGTAGGTGGAATTCTGACGCTATAGGTAAGGAGAGAGGATGCGACCAGAGAGGATTCCAAAGTGGTAGTGGGGAGATCAAAGGGATGGTGATGGATCGATGGTCGGTGGTCTCTGGAGGCGGCGCATTGGAAAACGGCAATGAAGTCTTCCTTTTAGTCAATGTTCATATTTTAGGGGTATACAGAAGCTAGGGGTTACCGAAGGGAGCAGAGTTCATCGGAGGAGGGAGCAGTGGATGGCCAGTCATGACGATGGTAATCGGTCATCCCCTGATGATCTACTGATGGTGCAGTGTTGACTTAGAGTTGGTGAAACTGTTCAAATTGAACCTCAAATGGAACAAACGAAGGAAGGGAAGGTCTGGAGCGTGCGTGGAGGTGGAAGTACAGATTAGAGTTTTACTATTGTGGTGGTTGGAAGTGAATGCGGTAGAAGATTGGGTTTCAGAAGTGAACAACGTGTTTTTTTGAGAAAAGAAAAAGGCAATTTTCTTGTGTATGGGGAAGTTTAGGGCTGGTAGCTGTTATAACCCGAACTTCCCCGGTAAGGAAAGAGTGAATACTTTGAGAACAACACACAAAAGAAAACAGATAGAAGAACATTTCATTGTATATTACAACAATTCCATCAGAATACAAGAATATTACAGAGTACGAATAAATATTACACAGAAAATATCAGAGATTTAAATTACGTTACATAGCAGCGGAAAATAATACAATACACAACTGAAGGAGATATACGGATACAGAGCTTTCCGGATATCGTTCCAGCTGTAAATCAGGATCCTGTGAATATAAATCTGTAAAACCAAAACTACTAGCTGCCCATGTCAAAATAAGGACACCTAGAGTTTTGGTTAAAACAATAAACCCCAGGTCAGTCATGTGACAGGTGTGAGAACTAAAACAGTTATTTATCTTTATTTTAAAGTTAGGTAAATCAAGGGACCACGCCGTATAACACGGAATAGGTTTCCTCCCAAGAATACCAGTGCATAAAACAACAGGCAATGCTGAATAAAGAAAAATGAAGCTATTATAAGACCAGGTCCCATCACACAATGCAACGCAAGCCGGAGGATAGTGTTTTTACCTTATAATAACCAAAGAATGCTTGATATGCTAAAAACAAATCATTAGATACTATTATAAGTGCACAGTGTATAAAACAACTTAAAATCATAAGTATCAATCATAGACGGCATGGGTACCATATATCATGTCGCCAATACTAGGCTCTACAATCAAAAACCGCAAAGTCACGTATTGGAAGTTGGATTTCTATCTGTGAACCGAGGCAAAAGATAGTCCTCTACCGATTTCGAGACTCTCTAGCCCGAGCCTCAAGACAAGTACTCAGTTAAGCCCTTGGATCGTCAGGGCCGGTCCACCGATCTGGATTAAAATGCCTGAACACTGCGTTTCCCCACCTTTGGGGCGTAAATGAGCCAACGAATGACTCCATCGGACCCGGATCGTCTGATCTAACTGAGGCGCCTCGCAACAGCAACAACCACACAGGTGAAAATAGTATAAATGTCAGGGCTGGTAGGTCACTGACACCACCCTAGTTAGAAAGAAACGCATGCCCTCCCTGAGGTCCTCTCCCGTTTCTGGTTCACAACCGGGGTGTGAGGCTCGCGAATCAACGTTACACAAAGCTATGCCACACAGGCGGTGCTTTGATCATCAACCACAAGACTTTGCTTTTCAACAGAAGCCTTGATCAATTGCCACTTAGGCATGCCACACAGGCAATTCACTCCATGGGATTGATATCCATCAATATATAACCTCTGAGCTCGTACGTCTCAGAGAAGGGCGATAAGCAAGAGAATAAATTCTCCGCTACCAAACAGATATATATTTAATAGAAATCAATCACATAGAATAAAATCCAATGTCAGACACACAGTCCATTTACAAGTCCGTTCTGGGTCTGAACGAAACCGGAGGCACCTTGTACCTCGCATATCCATCGATCTCCAAGTACGTCTGGACGATCACCAACCGATTCCCTCCTCTTGGGTGTACATCCCAATCAAGATCATCAGTAATCACCCAAACGACATGAAGACCTTCGGTCTTCGACCACCATCTTCATCCTCGACACCACGTCGAATCAGTTATTCAGAATGGGATAAACCCGGTCTTTCTGAATAACTCGCGTATATAATAAACAAGTGTTACACAAACACAACATATGCCTCATTCCAATTTAGAATATTCTTTTATTAAAATATTCTTATACTTTGGGGAAGATTCCCATTAATTTTATCAAAGATAAATTCTTTAAATTTATTCTTTAATCTTCTTTTGAATATCAATTCAAATTAGTCGGGATTAGCGAACCACACCGAAGTAATCATTTATTTTATTTCCCAATCCCAACCTATTCATCCCATGAAGTAAAACTGGTAATACTTCATATCTAACACCATGTTGTTATTGGTAAATTCAATTACCATTTTACGTTCAAATCTAATTAAAGATTTAACTATCGCCTGGAGCAAAACTGGTGATACTCCATTCTCGACCATTTCAATCTAATTAAAGATCCATTAAAACTCCAGTTGGTTTTAATCTTCCCAAAAATCAAATTCTATGATTATTTATCTTAGGAAAACATATCCTTTCTTTAACTAGGTTAAAGAACCCATGTCATTTAAAACACGGTTCACTATAAACCCAAAATCACATTCCATTAATTATCGAGTTAAAGAACAAGTGTTATCTAAAACACTGTTCATGATAAACCCAAAAATCAATTCAAATTCAATTCCAATCAAATACCATTTAATTGGTACACTTCATTAAATCTAAATAAAAGTTTTAATCTTTTTCTCAACTGGGTTTAAGAATAGTGTTAATAAAGACACCATTCACGACAAACCCAAATCCAATTTGATGTTAAATACAAGGCTCTGAATAGAAAATATATCGGCTTATATTCAATATCAAATTCTACGACCAATAAATATCGTATTGGAAATAACGATATAAATATATCTTTCAAATTTCCATAACAATATCGGTATAATCACGAAATCCAACATCGAAATATTCCAAAGACAATTTCGATTCAAATCCATTCCAATTCAGTTATTGGAAATTCTGGTTACTTTTAAAACCATTTCAAATCCAATTTATTTATTTTAAAAATAAATAGAATTATAATTCTAGTTCAAAACTAGTTCATTTCGATAAAAATCTATTTTTATCTTTTCAAATATGGAGTTTTTCGTCCCAATTCTTCCCAAATCATTTCTTATGATTTTACACAAATTATTACTATTTTAAATAATTTTATCAAGGCCCGTACAGTCGATTTCCATCAACGGCCATCGAACTGCACTTACAACGAACTTTTCCAAATTTGATTTGGACATAATTCCAAATCCAACCGTTAGATTTCAAATCTCTAATATCCATTAGAAAGCTCTTTTCGATACGAACCCAACGGTTCTGGTTTTAGGAAAATCCGATGGTCGGATCTCCCGTAATATCCATTCGAAGTCAATGGTTGAAATTCGCGAACTACCGCGGCGCGGCGCATTCTATTCAGGCCATTCTATATATATATATATATATATATTATATATTTCATTGATTTCCTTTTAAAACGTATTATATAAATCGTTTTAAATTCGTTTTCAAAACGATTTCAACTTCATATTCAATTTCTAATCAAAATTGAATATTCCACATCATTGATATACAAATGATAATATTTTCAAAACGTTATATTTTGAAATCACTTTCTTTTCTATATTCATTATAAAAATGAATAAAATCAATATAAATATCGTTCACGTCAAAATGGTGTCAATCTAATCAACACGGCTTTTATTCAACACATGAAATTATTTTATTTCAACACATGAAATTATTTTCTATTCAACACATGAAATTATTTTCAATTCAACACATGAAATTATTTTCTATTCAACAGACAAATTTATTTTCAATTCAACACATGAATTTATTCTATTCAACACATGAATATTTATTCGATTCAACACATGAATATTTATTCTATTATTGGAATGAGGCCCAATCAATTACCATATAATGTTAATTATACAGATTTTCTACAACACACGTATATAACTGCAACGATAAATCATCAACCATCATCCAGAGTACACCACACAACTGCATAAGCATTAAATATAAATAATTTCATCAAAGATAAATTATTTAAATTTATACTTTAATCTCCTTTTGAATATCAATTCAAATTAGTCGGGATTAGCGAACCACACCGAAGTAATCATTTATTTTATTTCCCAATTCCAAACTATTCATCCCATGAAGTAAAACTGGTAATACTTCATATTTAACACCATGGTGTTATCGGTAAATTCAATTACCATTTCACGTTCAAATCTAATTAAAGATTTAACTATCGCCTGGAGCAAAACTGGTGATACTCCATTCTCGACCATTTCAATCTAATTAAAGATTAATTAAAACTCCACTTGGTTTTAAACTTCCCAAAAATCAAATTCTATGATTATTTATCTTGGGAAAACATATCCTATCTTTAACTGGGTTAAAGAACCAATGTTATTTAAAACACGGTTCACTATAAACCCAAAATCACATTCCATTAATTATCGGGTTAAAGAACAAGTGTTATTCAAAACACCGCTCATGATAAACCCAAAAATCAATTCAAATTCAATTCCAATTAAATACCATTTAATTGGTACACTTCATTAAATCCAAATAAAAGATTAAATCTTTTTCTCAACTGGGTTTAAGAACAGTGTTAATGAAGACATCATTCAGGACAAACCCAAATCCCAATTGATATTAAATACAAGGTTCTGAATAGAAAATATATCGCCTTGTACTCAATATCAAATTCTACGACCAACAAATATCGTATTGGAAATAACGATATAAATATATCTTTCAAATTTCCATAACAATATCGGTATAATCATGAAATCCAACATCGAAATATTCCAAAGACAATTTCGATTCAAATCCATTCCAATTAAATTATTGGAAATTATGGTTACTTTTAAAACCATTTCAAATCCAATTTATTTATTTTAAAAATAAATAGAATTATAATTCTAGTTCAAAAGTAGTTCATTTCGATAAAAATCTATTTTTTTCTTTTGAAATATGGAGTTTTTCATCCCAATTCTTCCCAAATCATTTCTTATGATTTTACACAAATTATTACTATTTTTAATAATTTTATCAAGGCCCGTATAGTCGATTTCCATCAACGGCCAACGAACTGCACTTACAGCGACCTTTTCCAAATTTGATTTGGACATAATTCCAAATCCAACCGTTAGATTTCAAATCTCTAATTTTTGTTAGAAATCTCTTTTCGATACGAACCCAACGGTTCTGGATTTAGGAGAATCCGATGGTCGGATCTCCCGTAATATCCATTCGAAGTCAATGGTCGAAATTCGCGATCTGCCGCGGCGCGACGCGTTCTATTCAGGCCATTCTATATATATAATATATATATTATATATATTTTATTGATTTCCTTTTAAAACGTATTATATAAATCGTTTTAAATTCGTTTTCAAAACGATTTCAACTTCATATTCAATTTCTAATCAAAATTGAATATTTCACATCATCAATATACAAATGATAATATTTTCAAAACGTTATATTTTGAAATCACTTTCTTTTCTATATTCATTATAAAAATGAATAAAATCGACATAAATATCGTTCACGTAAAAATGGCGTCAATCTAATCAACACGGCTTTTATTCAACACATGAAATTATTTTATTTCAACACATGAAATTATTTTCTATTCAACACATGAATTTATTTTCAATTCAACACATGAATTTATTCTATTCAACACATGAATATTTTTTCTATTATTGGAATGAGGCTCAATCAATTACCATATAATGTTAATTATATGGATTTTCTACAACACATGTATATAACAGCAACGATAAATCATCAACCATCATTCAGAGTGCACCACACAACTGCATAAGCATTAAATATAAATAATTAACGCTTACACAGTCTATCAACCCATCGATTGACATTCAACTAAACAATCAGGATTAGTGTACGTCAAATAGCATCCCAATACCCGTATGGGGTTTCAAATCAATAAACATAGGTTTTTATTTGTGCAGTTGGGCGATGTGTAAAATTTATCGTCCCAATCAATATCACTCGAATCAGTGTATATAAACAAATCGCCCGATTTTTTTATTACTATTTATTTTATATACATGTTAAAAATCATATTTTTAACTATAAAATATTTTCCACTATAAAATATTTTATTTCATTTCACATCACACAATCAAATTTCACAACACAGCAATCAAACAAACAAGTCATCCATGGTCTGTGGATGACGGATGTCGGGTGCTACTAAACACCGTCTGCATCCTAGTATATATTTAAAACCAAAATTAAAATTTGAAGTGAGTTCTCACCGAGGGTTCCCCTCCGCCGTGCTTTTCTTTTGCACTGCTGAACCGTTTAGATTTGTTTGAGATTCCAATGCAGTCCTTGTCCCGCTGTTCATATATAAAAAATTATATTTTTATCACTTCATTTCAATAAATAAAAATCATATTTTTATTCTACTTCATATATTTACAGCGCTTCTTTCTATATAAAAATCATATTTTTAATCTTTCTACAATATAAAAATCATATTTTTAATCTTTCTATAATATAAAAATCATATTTTTACAAATCTAATTTCGATATAAAGATCGGATTTTTATTTCGCCACTTCATATATAAAAATCCGATTTTTACTAACTCTTCTCATATATAAAAAAAAAAATTCGATTTTTACTAAATTTTCACATGTATAAAAATTAAGCCTATCCGATTATAAAAATTCAATCTTTTCAAAAATAAAGATCAAATCTTTTACATCATAAAAATATTAACTTTAACTAAGTAAAAATATTATCTTTAACTAAATAAAGCAAAAAAAACTGATTTATAATTGAAAATAAAGGAATAAAAATTAAAAAAGCTTACAGTTGGATTTTAGAAGGGAGGGAGGGGCAGTCTCGCGCAGATCGAAGAGGAGGTGGTGGTGCGGCCTTCTGGCGATCGGCAACGTCGATGGGGTGGAGGACCTAGGGTGGTTGCGGTCTACAGCGGAGGAGGGAGGGAGAATGTAGGATGGGCTCGCGGTGTGGCAGCGCGGTCAACGATCGAGGGGGGGCCTTGCCCTGGCGGCAGCGCGCCAGAGCGGAGCGCGGCTCCTCCCCGCTCTTCCTTCTTCTTCTTTAAATCGAAATAAAAAATGTACGGGGGGGAGGGGGCCTGAGAGAAAGGAAAGAGGGGTGAGGGTTTTTATTTTTATTTATTTATTTAATTCCAAAAAGCAACTTTTAATTTCGACCTCGAAATTGAACCCACCGTCTATCGTCCATAGCTAATTACCCCCATTCCGAACACAATGGGATATGTATCGTAAGCTGATTCGATAGCTTCGATCAGTTTTCGTAAATCAAAATATAACTCTATATATTGAATTTGAACGCACATTTCACTTTACCGAGGCCACATATGAACTCTAAAAATTCACGAAAAATATTTTCTAGCTTCGTATTTACGATACGGTCTTAACAAAACTAGTTTCGTCAAATTCTGAGACCGTATGAAAAATGGCCATTTTCCAGTCGATTATAATCAAATAAAACTGGTCGAACGCGTTTTCCTTCGCCACGCTCACATATTGATTCGAAAAATTACGAATTTTGGAATCTAGTAATAACTAGACATCCCGGATCCAACAAAAGTGGTTTCGTCGAAAACCGAGGTCGTTTGCAAAATTTCCATTATAAGGGCCAGAATTCCATAGCGACTATTCTGAATTTTCAACTGGACATAACTTTTTATCCTCGCTATGAAATTTTGATTTTTCGGATTTGTTGGAAAGATATTCTCAATTAGATTCAAATATTTTTGGTTTCTCTAAAATATGGTTTATTTTGCATCCTGTACATTCATTTGAACTTTGAAATCGAATTTTCGAACTACCGTGCCATTTTCAATTCCTTTTATAATTATAAATAATTATTTATATTCTAACGATGATTCAATTAAATATATACGTTCGAATTCTATTCAAAATAAATTTCTCGTTGTTATTATTTAAAATAATTCATTTTACATATTCAAAATTTACTAAAATTGCCAAAATAAAAATTTTAAATTGGCTCAGATTTCCGGGTTATTACAATCTCCCCCACTTAAAACTTTTCATCCCCGAAAAGGAACGAAGCCGAAAGTTGTTTAACTAATCAACTCAACTTCCATTATTTTCACTACGGCTTAAGTTCTTCAACTTTTCAGTTTCTTAGAACTTTTCAAAATTTTGGCTGACACCCTAAATTTTCGAAAAATTTCGCCATAAACTCCCCTGCACCGGGGACTTCGGAATATTTCAAATAGCCTCCCATGGCCCTCACAAATCCAAAAAGAAAAAGAAACAGCCAAGCGGCTAGCCAATCGGCTCATAAAATCATCCAAACCCAAGAAATTAGTAAACATGTACCTATTTGTCGGGCAAACAATTTTATTCTTCTGCTCTAGCCTCCTTGCTATGACCTGTTCAATGTAAGTACATGTATAGCATGCAAATGCGACAAATTTTTAATACAATTCACTATTTGGTTCAATTTGGCTAAAGGTTCAACATTTAATTAATCAAACAATAATCAAACAACACAATCAACAATCAATTAGTTGATTAGCTTTTCAAATTCATAACTTTGATATATAGTCAAAAATCACATTTTTGGTGTCAAGTTACAACAATAAGCCCTATCAAATTTTGGTTCTCACACCAGTCTAATAGAAATATATAGATATCACACTTTTGAAACTCGAACACTGATTCTGATGATGTAGCTACAATCATCAGAATCATCTTCGGGCGACTAGTGTGTGAATCTATATCTATCCAGTATACTAAAACTTCAAATACACGCGGATCAGACGTATACGCAAAATCTTTATTTACTGGATTGTCCGAATTCAAATATAATAAATAATCAAATATGTATAATTGAATTTAATTTTCAAAACAAAATTCGTTTTCAATTTAAAAATATACTCTTCACACTCGTTCTAGGATACTACTGATCCCATCTCTAACGAGTCATTCCCATTAGATATTACTAATCCAATCTCTGATGAATTCTTTCGTATGGTTCTAATGTGTCTTGTTCTCCGAGCTCTGTAATCCAATGCTCTGATACCAGCTTTTATAACCCGAACTTTCCCGGTAAGGAAAGAGCGGATACTTTGAGAACAACTCACAAAAGAAAGCAGATAGAAGAACATTTCATTGTATATTACAACAATTCCATCAGAATACAAGAATATTATAGAGTACGAATAAATATTACACAGAAAATATCATAGATTTAAATTACATTACATTGCAGCGGAAAATAATACAATACACAACTGAAGGAGATATACGAATACAGAGTTTTCCGGATATCGTTCCAGCTGTAAATCAGGATCCTATGAATATAAATCTGCATAACCAAAACTACTAGCTGTCCGTGTCAAAATAAGGGCACCCAGAGTTTAGGTTAAAACAATAAACCCCAGGTCAGTCATGTGACTGGTGTGAGAACTAAAACAGTTATTTATCTTTATTTTAAAGTTAGGTAAATCAAGGGACCACGCCGTATAACACGGAACGGGTTTCCTCCCAAGAATACCAGTGCATAAAACAACAACGCAATGCTAAATAAAGAAAAATGAAGCTATTATAAGACCCAGGTCCCATCACATAATGCAACGCAAGCCGGAGGATAGAGTTTTTACCTTATAAAAGCCCAAGAATGCTTGATACACTAAAAACAAATCATTAGATACTATTATAAGCACATAGTGTATAAAACAACTTCAAATCATAAGTATCTATCATAAACGGCATGGGTACCATATATCATGTCGCTAATACTAGGCTCTACAATCAAAAACCGCAAAGTCACGTATTGGAAGTTGATTTTTTATCTGTGAACCGAGGCAAAAGATAGTCCTCTACCGATTTCGAGACTCTCTAGCCCGAGCCTCAGGACAAGTACTAAGTTAAGCCTTTGGATCGTCAGGGCCGGTCCACCGATGTGGATTAAAATGCCTGAACATTGCATTTCCCCACCCTTTGGAGCGTAAATGAGCCAACGAATGACTCCATCGGACCCGGATCGTCCGATCTAACCGAGGCGCCTCGCAACAGCAACAACCACATAGGTGAAAATAATATAAATGTCAGGGCTAGTAGGTCACTGACACCACCCTGGCTAGAAAGAAACGCATGTCCTCCCTGAGGTCCTCTCCTATTTCTAGTTCACAACCGGGGTGTGAGGCTCGCGAATCAACGTTACACAAAGTTATGCTACACAGGCAGTGCTTTGATCATCAACCACAATACTTTGCTTTTCAACAGAAGCCTTGATCAATTGCCACTTAGGCATGCCACACATGCAATTCACTCCTTGCGATTGATATCCATCAATATATAACCCCTGAGCTCGTACGTCTCAAAAAAGGGCGTTAAGCAAGAGAATAAATTCTCCGCCGCCAAATAGATAAATATTTAATAGAAATCAATCACACAGAATAAAATCCAATGTCAGACACATAGTCCATTTACAAGTCCGTTCTAGTTCTAAACGAAACCGGAGGCACCTTGTACCTCACATATCCATCGATCTCCAAGTATGTCTGGACGATCACCAACTGATTCCCTCCTCTTGGGTGTACATCCCAATTAAGATCATCAGTAATCACCCAAACGACGTGAAGACCTCCGGTCTTCGACCACCATCATCATCCTCGACACCACGTCGAATCAGTTATTCAAAATGGGATAAACCCGGCCTTTCTGAATAACTCGCGTATATAATAAACAAGTGTTACACAAACACAACATACGCCTCATTCCAATTTAGAATATTCTTTTATTAAAATATTCTTATACTTTGGGAAAGATTCCCATTAATTTTATCAAAGATAAATTCTTTAAATTTATTCTTTAATCTCCTTTTGAATATCAATTCAAATTAGTCGGGATTAGCGAACCACACCGAAGTAATCATTTATTTTATTTCCCAATCCCAACCTATTCATCCCATGAAGTAAAACTGGTAACACTTCATATCTAACACCACGTTGTTATTGGTAAATTCAATTACCATTTCACGTTCAAATCTAATTAAAGATTTAACTATCGCCTGGAGCAAAACTAATGATACTCCATTCTCTACCATTTCAATCTAATTAAAGATCCATTTAAACTCCAGTTGGTTTTAATCATCCCAAAAATCAAATTCTATGATTATTTATCTTAGGAAAACATATCCTGTCTTTAACTGGGTTAAAGAACCCATGTCATTTAAAACACGGTTCACTATAAACCCAAAATCACATTCCATTAATTATCGAGTTAAAGAACAAGTGTTATCTAAAACACTGTTCATGATAAACCCAAAATTCAATTCAAATTCAATTCCAATTAAATACCATTTAATTGGTACACTTCATTAAATCTAAATAAAAGTTTTAATCTTTTTCTCAACTGGGTTTAAGAATAGTGTTAATAAAGACACCATTCACGACAAACCCAAATCCAATTTGATATTAAATACAAGGCTCTGAATAGAAAATATATCGGCTTATATTCAATATCAAATTCTACGACCAACAAATATCGTATTGGAAATAACGATATAAATATATCTTTCAAATTTCCATAACAATATCGGTATAATCACGAAATCCAACATCGAAATATTCCAAAGACAATTTCGATTCAAATCCATTCCAATTAAGTTATTGGAAATTCTGGTTACTTTTAAAACCATTTCAAATCCAATTTATTTATTTTAAAAATAAATAGAATTATAACTCTAGTTCAAAACTAGTTCATTTCGATAAAAATCTATTTTTATCTTTTCAAATATGGAGTTTTTCATCCCAATTCTTCCCAAATCATTTCTTATGATTTTACACAAATTATTATTATTTTTAATAATTTTATCAAGGCCCGTACAGTCGATTTCCATCATCGGCCATCGAACTGCACTTACAACGAATTTTTCCAAATTTGATTTGGACATAATTCCAAATCCAACCATTAGATTTCAAATCTCTAATATCCATTAGAAAGCTCTTTTCGATACGAACCCAACGGTTCCGGTTTTAGGAGAATCCGATGGTCGGATCTCCCGTAATATCCATTCGAAGTTCTATTCAGGCCATTCTATATATATATATATTATATATATTTCATCGATTTCCTTTTAAAACGTATTATATAAATCATTTTAAATTCGTTTTCAAAACGATTTCAACTTCATATTCAATTTCTAATCAAAATTGAATATTCCACATCATCGATATACAAATGATAATATTTTCAAAACGTTATATTTTGAAATCACTTTCTTTTCTATATTATAAAAATGAATAAAATCAATATAAATATCGTTCACGTCAAAATGGCGTCAATCTAATCAACACGGCTTTTATTCAACACATGAAATTATTTTATTTCAACACATGAAATTATTTTCTATTCAACACATGAATTTATTTTCAATTCAACACATGAAATTATTTTCTATTCAATAGACGAATTTATTTTCAATTCAACACATGAATTTATTCTATTCAACACATGAATATTTATTCGATTCAACACATGAATATTTATTCTATTATTGGAATGAGGCCCAATCAATTACCATATAATGTTAATTATACGGATTTTCTACAACACGTGTATATAACAGCAACAATAAATCATCAACCATCATCTAGAGTACACCACACAACTGCATAAGCATTAAATATAAATAATTAACGCTTGCACAGTCTATCAACCCATCGATTGACATACACGTCAAATATCATCCCAATAACCGTGTGGGGTTTCAAATCAACAAACACAGGTTTTTATTTGTGCAGTTGGGCGATGTGTAAAATTTTTCGTCCCAGTCAATATCAATAAAATCAGTTTATATAAACAAATCGTCCGATTTGTTTATTACTATTTATTTTATATACACGTTAAAAATCATATTTTTAACTATAAAATATTTTCCACTATAAAATATTTTATTTCATTCCACATCACACAATCAAATTTCACAACACAGCAATCAAACAAACAAGTCATCCATGGTCTATGGACGACGGGTGTCGGATGCTACTAAACACCGTCTACATCCTAGTATATATTTAAAACCAGAAATTAAAATTTTAAGTGAGAAGTTCTCACCGAGGGTTCCCCTCCGCCGTGCTTTTCTTTTGCACTGCTAAACCGTCTGGATTTGTTTGAGATTCCAATGCAGTCCTTGTCCCGCTGTTCATATATAAAAAATTATATTTTTATCACTTCATTTCAATAAATAAAAATCATATTTTTATTCTACTTCATATATTTACAGCGCTTCTTTCTATATAAATATCATATTTTTAATCTTTCTATAATATAAAAATCATATTTTTACAACTCTAATTTCGATATAAAGATCGGATTTTTATTTCGCCACTTCATATATAAAATTCCGATTTTTACTAACTCTTCTCATATATAAAAAAAATTCGATTTTTACTAACTTTTCACATGTATAAAAATTAAGCCTATCCGATTATAAAAATTCAATCTTTTCAAAAATAAAGATCAAATCTTTTACATCATAAAAATATTAACTTTAACTAAGTAAAAATATTATCTTTAACTAAATAAAAATATTATCTTTAACTAAGTAAAGCAAAAAAAACTGATTTATAATTGAAAATAAAGGAATAAAAATTAAAAAAGCTTACAGTTGGATTTTAGAAGGGGGAGGGGCTGTCTCGCGCAGATCGAAGAGGAGGTGGTGGTGCGGCCTTCTGGCAGTCGGCGACGTCGATGGGGTGGAGGACCTAGGGTGGTTGCGGTATACAGCGGAGGAGGGAGGGAGAAGGTAGGAGGGGCTCGCGGTGTGGCAGCACGGTCAACGATCGAGGAGGGGGCCTTGCCCTGGCGGCGGCGCACCAGAGGGGAGCGCGGCTCCTCCCCGCTCTTCCTTCTTCTTCTTTTCTTCTTTAAATCGAAATCGAAAATGAACCGGGGGGGAGGGGGGCCTGAGAGAAAGGAAAGAGGGGTGAGGGTTTTTATTTATTTATTTGTTTATTTAATTCCAAAAAGCAACTTTTAATTTCGACCTCGAAATCGAACACACCGCCTATTGTCCATAGCTAATTACCCCCATTCCGAACACAATGGGATATGTATCGTAAGCTGATTCGATCGTTTCGATCAGTTTTCGTCAAAATCAAAATATAACTCTATATATTGAATTTGAACGCATATTTCACTTTACCGGGGCCACATATGAACTCTAAAAATCCCCGAAAAATATTTTCTAGCTTCGTATTTATGATACGGTCCTAACAAAACTAGTTTCGTCAAATTCTAAGACCGTATGAAAAATGGTCATTTTCCAGTCGATTAAAATCAATTGAAACTGGTCGAACGCGTTTTCCTTCGCCATGCTCACGTATTGATTCGAAAAATTACGAATTTGGAATCTAGCAATAAGTAGACATCCCGGATCCAACAAAAGTGGTTTCGTCGAAAACCAAGGTCGTTTGCAAAATTTCCATTTTTAAGGGCCAGAATTCCATAGCGACTATTCTGAATTTTCAACTGGACATAACTTTTTATCTCTGCTATGAAATTTTGATTTTTTGGATTCGTTGGAAAGAAATTCTTAATTAGATTCAAATATTTTTGGTTTCTCTAAAATCCGGTTTATTTTGCATCCTGTACATTCATTTGAACTTTGAAATCGAATTTTCGAACTACCGTGCCATTTTCAATTCCTTTTTTAATTATAAATAATTATTTATATTCTAAGGACGATTCAATTAAATATATACATTCGAATTCTATTCAAAATAAATTTCTCGTTGTTATTATTTAAAATAATTCATTTTAAATATTCAAAATTTACTAAAATTGCCAAAATAAAAATTTTAAATTGGCTCAGATTTCTGGGTTATTACAGTAATATAGCTCATTGGGTAGTTTACATGAAGAAGAAGAATTGAACGCAAGGGTATGCGGGTTGTTTCTGGGCCTGGGCCTTCGATGGAGAAAATAAGAGAAAAAAGTATAATAACAAAGTGGGCTGAAGTTTGCAAACGTTCTGCCTGGAAGGTGGTATCAAGTGCAGGAATTGGGAACGAGGCCAAAGCTTGATTAAATTATGCTAATTGAATATAAAGGTAAGTAATTATATAATTAGATCACTAATGATATTTTAATTCGTTTTAAAAAGTTAAAGTGTACACATCTATTTCATACGTTAATGGAATTCGATAAAACAAGATTTGTTGAAATCACGTGGACGAATACTACGCTGCTGAGCAGTTTCAGACGGGACTGGAAGTAATCAGATTTTCATTTAATTTTAAATGATGGTTTAAAATTAAATGAAAACAATGCGTGAATTAACAATCAAAAATAAATTAGTGAGTTGACTCTCACACTTTTTTGGAATTCTATGATGTGACTAAATTCATATAATTAAATTTAATTGTTGACAATTGGTTGATTGGATGCCTTGGATGCCTATTGTTGATTAAATGGTTGACATTAATTATATTATTGTCATTTAATATGTTGAATTTAAATTATGTGTCATTATGAAAAATTATAATGATATGTGATGCAGGGAAGAATAGGTTGGAGGGATCCAACCGAATTCCTCAAATATTGTATATGTTGTTTGTTTTTATATTGTTTATATATGAACGGTTTGAAACCCATTGATGTTAAAACCTGTTTGATTATTGAACGTTGAATTAAAATTCAACATTGTTGTGATTTGAATCAATAGACAGTACTGATTAAGGGATTGGCAGTAAATCACCTAAATCCACCTTTTTGTTAAAACATTGATTTGCTGTTGGGCGAATTAACGAAGAAAAATTATAAATTTTATTTTATAACTGGAATGAGATTTTTAATTATATTTTATACATTATAATGAAGTTTAAAAATAAGTCGATATTTATAAATAGTTTAAAAAATATTATTAAAAGAATACATAATAAGGGTGTGACGTTTAATTCAATTTTATAAGTGATATAAGTTATAATTAACCTTCGGGTTAATATTTTGAATAATTATACTTAAGTAAATGATAAAGTAATATCATTAGATTAATTTAATTAATCAAAAAGGAAAGGGTTCAAAGGAAATAAATCATTGATTTTAAGTGAAGAAGTTGATAAATGGATTTTACTTATAAAATCTAAGAATTTGTTTTACAATATGATGCAAAAAGGTTTTTGGTGAAGTATTTTTGGAAATGGATTTATATAATTCCAATTATTAATGGAATTGTGCAACGAAGCTTAATATGTATTAAATGGTCATAATCGACCAAGATTCTCGAAAATAAATATATGGTTTACCAAACCATGTTTTAACAATAAACGAGATGTAATTGATATGTTTTAAGTTACGAACTATTATATATTCTAAGATAAGAACGCTGTTGATCAAGGTCTGAGAGATAAATAAAATACCCTAACTTGAAGGACTTTACTATTATTGAGGAATGGTATTAGTTTGTAATGACTAAAGTATGTTCAGAATGGTTTATTATTCCATAAGAACAATAATGCAACACTAGTTGCGAGATTTTGAAATCACTACAAGAATATGAGCTTCTGATAGCAATAATTGCATTTCCACCAATTCCCTTTTAACCGCCTGGAGCAAAGGGTTTCAACGCTACTTCAAAGATCAATACCACGTATTGAACGCTATACTAGGAAGGCGGATTATTTTGGGCGGCAAATAAAAAAAAGGTGCCTGCTCCTTCGGTTACTCCTCCAAAAGATCGCTCCTTTTCACCTTCTCGCATTTAGAAACCAACTAAGCCCTAAATCAAAAAAATCCCTAAATCCCAACACTGAGTTGCAAAATCCCTAAGCCACTTACTTCTAAATCACCAAATCATCCGGTTATTACCGTTGGATCCAAAATTGGTGCAGAAATCTCACTTAGATATACAACCCAAATTCGTAAATGCAACCACTATTTTAGCCATCTAGAGCCTTAAATTTGTTCTTCTCCAATTTGAACGGGCATAAGAGGTATTAAAACATTTATATTATAAACTCACTGCTCATGCTTATGATTCTTAACATTTTTCTTGGTTCGTATCATTTTACTAGGAATTGGTATGAAATTAACCGGGTTTTGGAAATTATTTAATCATATTATTATTAGTATTTCTACCTAACTTAATCATATTACTGCCAGTAGTTGGATAAATTTGTCTAGATCACTATTTGCATGAATAGATTGCATACTAGAATTTCCCTCAAGTATTTCAGCAATTTACATGTATCATTTTTATGTTTGTATCATTTGTGTGCTTTTTAATATGTCAAACTGTACTAGAGTACTAGTGTAGAAATAATTAACTCAAAGTAAACGAATTATGTTATAATTTTTAGATACTAATTAATCGCTAGAGTAAAAGTTTTACACAATGGAGATATCTACCAAAAATAGAACACAAATATAAGAGAAAAGTGAGAACATTTTGTCAACTACTATATGATATTTTAGAGTGTACATATTTCTATTGTTGTCATTAATTTGGGGGGTGGAAAATAGTAGAATCAAAAATCTGTAAAGAATAGGGTAGCAAAAAGGAATTTATGAACGCTTTGTATAATAAGAGCCGATCAATATATGTATCACAACTGTAAATATCATAAAGTGTAATTTGAATAGATGTCGTGCATCATATATGTCCGTGAAGATTCGATTTTTGTAGATCGCATTTCAACAAAAAAGTTCATGCCAATTTGAAGATGAACATAAATTTACTCTAACTGTTAGTTTAAAAAGTCACTAAGTTTAGGGAAAAAGGTAAATGTGGCTGCATGAAAAGTTATTTGTATTGCCCAAAATATATCGACTTATGACTAATGCAATGCATTTATTTGCGCGTGTCGTTATGATGATAATAACAATGGCTCCTTCTATTCCTACTGCTGTTTGTTCCTTTCACACTCCATACGCTATGAAAAAAACTGCGCACCTCTGTTTTTTTTCCACCTTGGAATTTCCAAATACTACAAGAAACATGGTTATCAACAATACTAAAGTACAACATTTTATGTTAAATGTTGTTGTTGAACCTTATTTGTTAGTAGGAAAATCTAAAATAACACAGCAAAACGTTGTATAATTAACACCCCCAAAAATAATTGGCGGTCTTTCAATAAATTTCAGAGGCCACGCTCTTTCCCTGTTTCCTTTTTTTATTTCCCTCACTTCTTCTGTTTCTACCGCTTCTCCTAATTTACTTTCCCATCGCTTCCCCATGAAAACCCTAAAATTCATATTCCATTTTATTCGCTTTGTCCATTTGTTTCTAGTCAGCTAATCTCTAGTTTCGCTCTTTCCAGTTAGGGTATACCTTCATCATCAATTCCATAACAACAATAATCTTGAACTTGATTCTGAGGGCAGAATTAATTCTGGAATTCATTTACTACTTCATCGATGTTGAAAACTGTTTCTACCACTTCGGATGATAATTTAGCCTCGTCCGGCTTGCTTGACTACTGTTGGTATTTACACCACGAAGTGGCTGTAATCTTTTCATTACATTCTGATGTTTATAATTCAATATACCATGTGTTTACGGTAATAATTTTGATGATTGTTTTTGTCGTAGGTGTTGATGGTTTCCTGTTTTCCAATTCTACTTTTCGGCTTAATGATGTGTTGCATTACAGTAAAAAGGGTAAGTTGCTACATTTATGTTATTTAATTCTGTTTCTCAAGTGAAAAGAAGTTATATAGATATAGAAGTATATAATATGAGGATCATGGCTATTAGTAAATATATCTGGACACATACATATACATCTCATTGCCTCCGCACTAGCCGAATACACATAGGAAATTTTCTCCCTGTACTAAGCTCGGTAGATAAGAACAAAGTACGCTAATCAAAATCATAAGAAAAATTGATTTCAGTCTCCGTTTTGCACAATTGTGTTTGGACATTCGAGGTTATCTTCGTTGATTATTGACTAAGCAATTTAATTTTTTTCTGGTAATAACTAATTTTCAGAGTATCCACGTATTTAAGAAGACAGAGTTGCTGTGGTCTAGTGTTATATTGAAGGCCATTACACAAACTTGAAGCTAATTACCAGTGTCGTGGTTGTGTAATATTTGATTTATAGTAGTTACTAGTGTAGTTACCACATATTTAGTGTGGTGCCTGGTCGATTACAACTTTGTTTTGGGAATCTAGTTACCAGTGTAGTGGCTGTGTAATGTTTTATTTGGGTTTGGCACATGAATTTAGTCTTATATCAAGAGTTCCTTACCGATTAAAAGACATCAGATTATGTGAATATACATTTGATATGCCTTAATGATTAACTGGAATCACCAATTTATATCAATTAATGCATTTCCTATTTCGTGATCTGCTTCATTATGATGGTTTGATTTATGTTATAGGGATTTAGGGAACACTAATATCTGTGGAACTCTTGTACCAGAGCATGACGGTTTGATTTATGTTTTAGTTATATCAGTGCTTTTTTTGTTTTTTTTCTTCCTTTTATTCATACCTATGGCCACTGTGTTAAGTTTCTACTACTCTTGGATCATTTTGAATAGTGTATGAGCTAATTTTCTATACGATTGAAAAGCAATATGGTCACTCAAATTTAGTTTTGTTGTAATAAATAGTGTTTTATTCATTTTTATTTTGTGCGTAGGCAGTCTGTGATTTTGGGAACGCCTTGGCACCCCATAACTGGGAACTCAGACCTAGGAGTTTAGTCCACATAGGTAACAAAGCGAGAAGATCTTTGTCCGAGCTCATCCATGGTGTAAGTTTCTTTATATTATTAATCTTTTACCAGTAAAATAAGGAACACCCTTTGAAATACTAGAGAGATCACTATCTTAATTGTATCTAACAACCAAAAAAACTTTTTTTTTACTTATTTGTGCAGAGATGTATATGCGTATGTTTGACTATTAGACCATTAACATGCACTCTTAGTATACAAAGTCCTGGAATCTGTCTAGTTAACCAATGGTTCTTTTTTCAGTGGAACAAAAGTGAGATGATAATTTTTTCAACGTCTAATAGTAACTAGAATTTAGAAAGTTCACAAGTTATTTATTGTTTCAAGCATTATTCGTTAAAGAGGGTTTTAAACAAATATCCAATAGTTTCAAGTACCACATGTGACGACCCAAACTTCCCAGTAAAGGAAAGTCTAGATTGCTTTGAGAACAATACACAACAGAACACAAACTGAAGAACATTTTATTGCTGATTACAACAATTACATCAGAGTACAAGAATGTAATAGAGTACGAATAAATGTTACACAATAGAAATACAATAATATCAGAGGTTTAAATTACATTTAAATAGCGGCGGAAAAATAGTACAAATACACAACCGAAAGGAATACACGGATACATAGCTTTACGGATATCGCTTCAGCTATAGACTAGGATCCTGTAAATATATCTGCAAGAAGCTACTCGACTGCCCGTGTGGAAAAATAAGGGCACCCGAGTTTGCCAGTGAAACAAACTACAGGTCAGTCATGGGACTGGTATGAGAAATCTTAACTTAACTATCTAATAATAAGGCTAATCACAAGACCACGCCGCTAACGCGGAACGGGTTTACTCCATTGGATTGCCAGTGCATAAATAAAATAAATCATTAAACAACGCAATGCTTTTTAGAAAAATGAAACCATTATAAGACCCAAGTCCCATCACACAATGCAACGCAAATCGGAGGATAGGGTTTTACCTTATAATGGTCAAAAGATGCTTGATACGATAAAACGGATTTAATATTAGTGTGTATATATATGGGTATATGTATAATAAACATTTCAATCATAATGTATCAATCATAGACGGCATAGTACCCCATCCTACTATGTCGCCATACTAGTTCTTCAATCAAAATCGCAAGGTCGTATTGGAAATTTGATTTCCATCCTGAGTCGAGGCTAGGGGCAAGCTCCTCTCCGATTCGAGACACTCTAGCAAATGCCTCAGGATCCCCCGCAGTGAACCCTTGGAGCGGTAGGGCCGGTCCCCGCCTATCGGTAGTGGATTGGTTATGCCTGAACACACGTTTCCCGGTTCCTTTGAACCTATAATATGACCACTATCGGCCTATAAAAATCCGAGGCGCCTCAAAATCCATCAGCCACATAAGTAAAATGTCAGGGCTGGTAGGTCGCTGACATCACTCTAGCTAGAAAGAAACGTGTGCACTCCCTACGGTCCAAATCCTGTTTTTGACTTATACCGGGGTGTGAGGCTCGCGAAGTCACGATATACACAAAGCTATGCCGTAAAAGGCTATGCTTTGATCATCCCACAAGGCCCTGTTTTTCAACAAAAGCCTTGATCAATTGCATCTTGGCGTGCCACATTGACAATTCACGCCATGCGATCAATCACTATTAATATATACCAGGGTGTTAAGTAGAGAATAAATCCTCCACCACCAAACAGACATATATTAACAGAAATCAATTTAATTCACACGGGACGAAATCCAATGTCAGACACGCATCCATTTATTAGCTTATGCTCTGGGTCTGAGCGAAAACCAAATCCGAACAATCAACAATAGTCCGGACGGCCACCACTGAAGCCCCTTCAAGGTAGCTACTCCCATCAAGGGTCTCTGTAGCAACACATCCATTCGATGTGAAGATCGTCGGTCTTCAACCACTGTCTTCATCTTCGACTCTTCATCGTCGTAGTAATTATTCGGAATGGGTTAAACCCGGTCTTCCCGAATAATTCACGTATTTTTATAATTAAAAATTCAAGTACTATAAAAGCACATCCAACGCCTCATTCCAATTCAGAATTATTCTTCTAATAAAATATTCGCATTAATTTGTCAAAGATAAATTCTTTAAATTATTCTTAAATCTTTCTTTTAAAGATTTATTAAAAACCCAATTTGGTTTTAAATATCAAAAATCATTATTCAATTATTATTTAAATCTAAGAAATACATCTTATCTTTAACTGGGTTAAAGAACTAATGTCATTTTAAAACACCGTTCACGATAAACCCAAAATCGACTTCCATAAAATAGGGAATCTTCACAGAAATCAAACCAATATATAATCGTTATAAATTTTTTGTATCCAACCAATAAAATAAATGGAATAACGACAAAGCCTTCTAAATTCCATATGTAGTATCGGTCTTCTTTTACAGAAGCTTATCTCGGTTATTATTAATTCGAATTCCATTCAATTCCAATTTAATATATTAAATTGGAAAACTTGGCTTTTGGAAAATTCTCATTTAAATCTTAATAAAAGTTTTGTAAATTCCAAATCATATTTTCATCGTCAGTTGGGTTAAAGAACAAATGTCGATTAAAAACACAGTTCACAATAAACCCAACTCACATTTCGTCTTATTTCAATTATTAAATATAATTGAAAACTTTAATAATCTAAATTAACAGATTTATTCTTCTCATACGGGGATTAAGAACAGTGTTATTTAAGACACTATTCACGACAAACCCAAAATCCAATTTCTTTAATTTCTTCAATTAAATATTAGCAAATTAGAAAAGTTCATTAAATCTAAATTTGATGATTTATCTTAGTTAGTAACTAGTTCGTTTTAATAAAAATGTATTTTTCTAAAATATATTCTTTCTCTAAAATATATTCTTTTTCTAAGATATTTTCTAAAATATTCTTTTCTAGAATATTCTTTATTGGAATGTGACTCAATCAACATCCATATATTGTGTGAAATCAACAAGCATGATAATTAATTATCTAACATCCAATTAATCAACCAAAGTGGATTCTACACTAAATATTGGGACTAGTGTAGGATCATCCCAACACCCGTGTGGGGTTTCATCCAGCAATCAAATAAATTATTTGTGCACTTGGGCGATGTGTAAAAATTATCGACCCAATCACATAAACAAGTCGGATGACTTGTAAATGGAAGTGAAATGTTCAGTTTAAATATACTAACATTATATTTAACAAATCAGACATTTCAACATCACAGACATATATTCCAAACCATCGCTAATATCATATTTATAACATATGATCTTTTTATTGTAACTAATCGACAATAAAGATATTAACTTTCCTATCTTTGTGTAATCCTTTTCAGTGACCAAAAATGTATATTCTGGTGTAAACCTCTTTAATTACCAAAAATGTATATTTTGGCATAAACTTCTTTAATTACCAAAAATGTATATTTTGGTGTAAACTTCTTTTAAATAACCAAAAGTGTATATTTTGGTTCAACTCTTTTTAATATATAAAAATCTTCATTTTTATTCACTAATCAAGTTTTGACCCAAATGTATATTTTTATTTGCAAAAATCACATTCTAACACAAAAATATTATTTCTAATTCAACTAATCATGTTTTCACAAAGTGTGATTTTTATTCCTATAATCATGTTTTAACAAAAATGAATATTTTATTTCACTAATCATGTTTTGATAGAAATGTTAATCTTATTTGCAAGACCCATTTCTAATAAAAATGTGGTTTTTATTTATATAACAAATTTCTAATCAAAAATGTCATTTTTATATGCAAATTACATTTCAATATAAAGATGATGATTTTATTTACATAACATGTTTTACACCAAAAATGTTATTTTTCTTCACTAACATATTTTAACAAAAAAATGTATATTCTTATTACATTCTTTATATATGAATAAAATGTACATTTTTGTTTAATTCTTATTGACGAATACTAGTTACATACAAATGTAATTTTACATGTTAACACATTCTAATCAAGGTATTATTCTCTTTAATAATTCATTTTCATAAAAATGCAAATTTCATATTCACAAGTTTTCAAACAAAGATTCATTCTTTTTAATGAATTCTAATTATCATTAAAAAAAATGTAAATATATGTTAACATCTTTTCAAACAAAGATTCCTTCTTTTTAAAAATGTTATTCTTTTCACTAACCATTCCTTTTTACAAAATTGTCATTCTTTTCACTAACTTGTTCTAATTACCCAAAATGATACTTTTGTCTAACAAAATCTAATTAACAAAAATGTCAATTTTGTCTAACTTAATCTAATTAACAAATGTGTTAATTTTGTTCAATATAATCTAATTAACAAAAAGTGTTAATTTTGTTCAATATAATCTAATTAACAAAAAGTGTTAATTTTTTCGCTAATATTTCTTTTGACCCAAAAATGTTCTTTTTATCATATTTAACATTTCTACCCAAAAATGTCCTTTTTAATCCTATCCAACATTTTATAAACAAAATGTTATTTTAATCCTATTCAACATTTTATAAACAAAATGTTATTTTAGTTCTACGCGACATTTCATATCAAAATGATATTATAATCCTTTAAGTGAAACTAAAAAGGGAGTCTTTTTATTAAAATCTTTTATTTATAATCTTTTTATTCTGAATATTCTAGCAAAAATGTTCGATTGGTTTTAATAACATGTTTGTGAGAAAAATGTGATTTTTATTTCAATACTTATGTTTTTAACCAAAATGTTATCGTTTATTTCAATAACAAACAAATTTGACAAAAAACATGTTTTAATGAAAACAAATAAATGAATATTTTATTGTTATTCTATTTATTTATTTTAACAAAAATTGTCAATTTTATTTTGTCAATTTAAATAAAATGAAAATGGTAGTCTTATTTTGGACAATCCTAATATAATAAACATGACGTTCTATTTTGTTGTTCTGATTGTCAATTTAAATAAAATGAAAATGGTAGCCTTATTTTGGACAATCCTAATATAATAAACATGACGTTCTATTTTGTTGTTCTGATTGTCAATTTAAATAAAATGAAAATGGTAGCCTTATTTTGGACAATCCTAATATAACAAACATGACGTTCTATTTTGTTGTTCTGATTCAACTAAAAATACCATTACGATTTTGCAACAAAACTGATTCACACAATACCATTCACCGATTCAGCGCAATACAACACAGTCAGTATTTCAATAACTATACACATAACACCACATGAATTTTATATAAAATTTCACAATAAAATAAATAATTAATTTAATTTAAAAAAATAGAAATCTCACCTTGCTTTTAATTCAGATCTGAAATTTTTTGAATTTTCAACACGCTTGGTTTCAACTCTAGTCAGTTCTATGCTGTAGTGTGTTCCACCACGATTCCAACGCATTATGTTTCGTCAAATTCTGATAAGATTTGAAGTAGATATTGCAGTTTGTAATTTAATTACATTTTGAAATAACTTAAAGGCTAATTCTATTTCAACCCACAAAATTGAGTAGTAGCCCCCCTAAATACAAAAATTCTTGCATACCCAGAAATTTAGTTAGTAGCCCCCCATGCTTTCCACAATTGCCCTTCACCTTCAAAAATAAATTGGCTTCTTCTCTTCCAACAATCAATCATGTTCTAAAATATAAACTGCATTTGAAAATCAAGCGCGCTCGTCTTCTCAAACAGGAGCATCATCTTCATCATTAATACACACGACATCTTCTTCGAATCCAGTTTAGGACTTTTTTTATTTTGTGCGTGTAAAATAGGGTGATATGTGAATAATAAGTAAATTACACAGGAAGCCTACGTGGATTACATGCCTTCCACGCTGTTGTTCTCAAATTTAAAATAGTAAAAAAAAAAATGATTATTTGTTGTGATTGAGATAAGAAATCATCTTCTTCTTCAGAATTCATCATATACTTGTTTATAAATTATTATTTTTCAATGATTTAAATATTAGGGTTTTGGAAGTTTGATGTTTTAGGGAATCATGGAATACTACGTAATATTCATAACAGATGAGAAGAAAACTTTTCAAGGGTAATTTTGTCTTTAAAATTTTGAAGTTATTAAGGGGGGCTACTAACTAAAAACTCGGGTTGAAATAGAATTAGCCTAACTTAAATATAGTTAATTAAATAATAACACTTGTCAATTACGTTTTAGAAGTGCTGCTGTTAGTCTTCATTTTCTTCACAGTACTGTTAAACAAAGAACCCATAACATTGTCTTCTTCCTTCACTGACACGTGCCGCCTCAAAGACTGTGACCCAGATCGGATGCGCCCCCAACGACCGCCGTGCCATCGCCTTCCACCCCCGTGAGTCTCGCCGAACTCGCCCCCCAATCCACGCCAGAAAACGCCTCCAAAGTCGCCGAGTTCCTACACGAAATTCGAGAAACCTGTGCCGCCATACTCGATCTTGACCATTGAATATGTCGAGCTCGCTGAGTTCTTTAATTTCCTTTTTGAAATTCTGAAATTTGTTGAGTGGATTTGAAGAATTACGAGGAGGAAGCTCCGAAGTTCCTGAGCGTCCAAATGGGGATGGCGACTGGGTATGTAGATTTAGGGTTTACTGTGTATGTACGATATATATAGAGTATATATAGCGTATATATTTTATTATTATTATTTAATTAATTAATTCCTTTATCTTGAAAAATAATAGTTCGTTGACATCCACTCCAAATCGAACCCAACGAGTGTCGCCCCTAGCTAATAACCCCCGTCCCGGACACATTGGAACATGTTTCGTATCCCAATTTGGCTGTTTCGACATGTTTTTCTTTAAATTTAATTATAAATCATTAAATTATTAAATTTGAACGTACATTTTAAATTACCGGGGCCACATACATTCTCTAAAAATTACATAAAAAATATTTCTAGCTTTATATTGACAATACGGTTCCAATGAGACTAATTTCATCGAATTCTGAGACTGTTTGAAAAATGGCCATTTTCAAGTCGATTAAATTTGACTAAAACAGTCAAAACACGTTTTCCTTTGCCACGCTCACATATTAATTCGAAAAATTATGAAAATTGAAACCTAGCAATAATTCGACATTCCGGTTCCAACAAAAGTGGTTTCGTCGAAAACCGAGGTCGTTTGAAAAATGATTATTTTTAAGGCCAATATATTTAATATTAAAAATACATTTTCAAACAAATAAATTCTGAAACTCAAAATATATAAGTGTTTACTGTTTTTCAATGCAGGAACATCATTCCGAACTCAATGGAAGTGGTTTCGAGTCGAAATTCCTTCATATGTGAAAAGTAGATTTTCGGGCCCTATATAATATATATATAATTTCTACAGCGACCTTTCTAAAAATTGTATTGGCCATAACTTTTGATTTTTAAAACGGAATTTCAGTTTTTTTTCAGATTCGTTAGTAAGATATGATTAAACAGATTTAAATATTTCTGGTTTCGTTCAATTCTGATTTAAAATGAATCCTGTACAGTCAGTCAAAGTTCAAATTCAAAATTTCAAACTACAGCGCTGTTTTAAACTCCTTTTATAATTAAATTGAATTTATTCGTTTTAAAGTAAATTTTTAGTCGTTCTTATCTAAAATAAATTATTCTAAATATTAAAATCTATTAAAATTTCTAAAATAAATTTTTTAAATTGGCCCCAAAATTCCGGGTCGTTACAATCGGCCCCACTTAAAATCTTTTCGTCCTCGAAAAGGAACGTAGCTAAAAGTTGTTTAATTAACTAACTTAATTAATTTCTTATTCATTGGTTTAATTAATTACCATTCTAATAATTTAAATTAGTGAGTCTAATTATCAAACATCACAGCCAACAATCAATTAGGTGGTTAATTTTTCAAATATACATAACTTTTATATATAGTCAAAAATCATATTTTTGGTGCAAATCACAATAATGTGTACTAACTAAGTGTTGGTTCTCATACCAGTCGATGGAAATATATAGATATCTCACTTTCGAAACTCGAAAATAAATACTGATAATGCTGCAGCATTATCAGAATTATTCCCGGGTGACTAGAATGTGATTCTATATCTATCCAGTATATTAAAACTTCGAATACCCGTTAATTACTCGTACATTCGAAATCTTTATATACTCGATTGTCCACATTAAAATATAATATATTCAAATACGTGTTTTAAGATAAAAATTTCAAAACTATATTTTGTTTTCATTTTTATTTTAAAGAAAATAATACTCTTTACACTCGTTCTAGGATACTACTGATCCTATCTCTAACGAGTCATTCTTATTGGATATTACTAATCCATCCTCTGATGAATTCTTTCGTTTGGTTCTAATGTGCCTTGTTCTCAAGCTCTGTAAACCAAAGCTCTGATACCACATGTGACGACCCAAACTTCCCTGTAAAGGAAAGTCTAGATTGCTTTGAGAACAATACATAACAGAACACAAACTGAAGAACATTTTATTGCTGATTACAACAATTACATCAGAGTACAAGAATGTAACAGAGTACGAATAAATGTTACACAATAGAAATACAATAATATCAGAGGTTTAAATTACATTTAAATAGCGGCGGAAAAATAGTACAAATACACAACCGAAAGGAATACACGGATACAGAACTTTCCGGATATCGCTTCAGCTGTAGACCAGGATCCTGTAAATATATCTGCAAGAAGCTACTCGACTGCCCATGTGGAAAAATAAGGGCAACCAAGTTTGCCAGTGAAACAAACTACAGGTCAGTCATGGGACTGGTATGAGAAATCTTAACTTAACTATCTAATAATAAGGCTAATCACAGGACCACGCCGCTAACGCGGAACGGGTTTACTCCATTGGATTACCAGTGCATAAATAAAATAAATCGTTAAAAAACGCAATGCTTTTTAGAAAAATGAAACCATTATAAGACCCAAGTCCCATCACACAATGCAACGCAAACCGGAGGATAGGGTTTTACCTTATAATGGTCAAAAGATGCTTGATACGATAAAACGGATTTAATATTAGTGTGTATATATATGGGTATATGTATAATAAACATTTCAATCATAATGTATCAATCATAGACGGCATAGTACCCCATCCTACTATGTCGCCATACTAGTTCTTCAATCAAAACCGCAAGGTCGTATTGGAAATTGGATTTCCATCCTGAGTCGAGGCTAGGGGCAAGCTCCTCTCCGATTCGAGACACTCTAGCAAATGCCTCAGGATCCCCCGTAGTGAACCCTTAGAGCGGTAGGGCCGGTCCCCGCCTATCGGCAGTGGATTGGTTATGCCTGAACACACGTTTCCCGGTTCCTTTGAACCTATAATATGACCACTATCGGCCTATAAAAATCCGAGGTGCCTCAAAATCCATCAACCACATAAGTAAAATGTCAGGGTTGGTAGGTCGCTGACATCACTCTAGCTAGAAAGAAACGTGTGCACTCCCTACGGTCCAAATCCCGTTTTTGACTCATACCGGGGTGTGAGGCTCGCGAAGTCACGATATACACAAAGCTATGCCGTAAAAGGCTATGCTTTGATCATCCCACAAGGCCCTGCTTTTCAACAAAAGCCTTGATCAATTGCATCTTGGCGTGCCACATTGACAATTCACGCCATGCGATCAATCACTATTAATATATACCAGGGTGTTAAGTAGAGAATAAATCCTCCACCACCAAACAGACATACATTAACAGAAATCAATTTAATTCACACGGAACGAAATCCAATGTCAGACACGCATCCATTTATTAGCTTATGCTCTGGGTCTGAGCGAAAACCAAATCCGAACAATCAACAATAGTCCGGACGGCCACCACTGAAGCCCCTTCAAGGTAGCTACTCCCATCAAGGGTCTCTGTAGCAACACATCCATTCGATGTGAAGATCGTCGGTCTTCAACCACCGTCTTCATCTTCGACTCTTCATCGTCGTAGTAATTATTCGGAATGGGTTAAACCCGGTCTTCCCGAATAATTCACGTATTTTTATAATTAAAAATTCAAGTACTATAAAAGCACATCCAACGCCTCATTCCAATTCAGAATTATTCTTCTAATAAAATATTCGCATTAATTTATCAAAGATAAATTCTTTAAATTATTCTTAAATATTTCTTTTAAAGATTTATTAAAAACCCAAATTGATTTTAAATATCAAAAATCATTATTCAATTATTATTTAAATCTAAGAAATACATCTTATCTTTAACTGGGTTAAAGAACTAATGTCATTTTAAAACACCATTCATGATAAACCCAAAACCGACTTCCATAAAATAGGGAATCTTCACAGAAATCAAATCAATATATAATCGTTATAAATTTTTTGTATCCGACCAATAATATAAATGGAATAACGACAAAGCCTTTTAAATTCCATATGTAGTATCAGTCTTCTTTTACAGAAGCTTATCTCGGTTATTATTGATTCGAATTCCATTCAATTCCAATTTAATATATTAAATTGGAAAACTTGGCTTTTGGAAAATTCTCATTTAAATCTTAATAAAAGATTTGTAAATTCCAATCATATTTTCACCGTCAGTTGGGTTAAAGAACAAATGTCGATTAAAAACACAGTTCACAATAAACCCAACTCACATTTCGTCTTATTTCAATTATTAAATATAATATAAAACTTTAATAATCTAAATCAACAGATTTATTCTTCTCATACAGGGTTTAAGAACAGTGTTATTTAAGACACTATTCACGACAAACCCAAAATCCAATTTCTTTAATTTCTTCAATTAAATATTAGCAAATTAGAAAAGTTCATTAAATCTAAATTTGATGATTTATCCTAGTTAATAACTAGTTTGTTTTAATAACAATGTATTTTTATAAAATATATTCTTTCTCTAAAATATATTCTTTTTCTAAGATATTTTCTAATATATTCTTTTCTAGAATATTCTTTATTGGAATGTGACTCAATCAACATCCATATATTGTATGAAATCAACAAGCATGATAATTAATTATCTAACATCCAATTAATCAACCAAAGTGGATTCTACGCTAAATATTGGGACTAGTGTAGGATCATCCCAACACCCGTGTGGGGTTTCATCCAGCAATCAAATAAATTATTTGTGCACTTGGGCGATGTGTAAAAATTATCGACCCAATCACATAAACAAGTCGGATGACTTGTAAATGGAAGTGAAATGTTCAGTTTGAATATACTAACATTATATTTAACACATCAGACATTTCAACATCACAGACATATATTCCAAACCATCGCTAATATCATATTTATAACATATGATCTTTTTATTGTAACTAATCGACAATAAAGATATTAACTTTCCTATCTTTGTGTAATCCTTTTTAGTGACCAAAAATGTATATTCTGGTGTAAACCTCTTTAATTACCAAAAATGTATATTTTGGCATAAACTTCTTTAATTACCAAAAATGTATATTTTGGTGTAAACTTCTTTTAAATAACCAAAAGTGTATATTTTGGTTCAACTCTTTTTAATATATAAAAATCTTCATTTTTATTCACTAATCAAGTTTTGACCCAAATGTATATTTTTATTTGCAAAAATCACATTCTAACACAAAAATGTTATTTCTAATTCAACTAATCATGTTTTCACAAAGTGTGATTTTTATTCCTATAATCATGTTTTAACAAAAATGAATATTTTATTTCACTAATCATGTTTTTATAGAAATGTTAATCTTATTTGCAAGACCCATTTCTAATAAAAATGTGGTTTTTATTTATATAACAAATTTCTAATCAAAAATGTCATTTTTATATGCAAATTACATTTCAATATAAAGATGATGATTTTATTTACATAACATGTTTTACACCAAAAATGTTATTTTTCTTCACTAACATATTTTAACACAAAAATGTATATTCTTATTACATTCTTTATATATGAATAAAATGTACATTTTTGTTTAATTCTTATTGACGAATACTAGTTACATAGAAATGTAATTTTACATGTTAACACATTCTAATCAAGGTATTATTCTCTTTAATAATTCATTTTCATAAAAATGTAAATTTCATATTCACAAGTTTTCAAACAAAGATTCATTCTTTTTAATGAATTGTAATTATCATTAAAAAAAAATGTAAATATATGTTAACATCTATTCAAACAAAGATTCCTTCTTTTTAAAAATGTTATTCTTTTCACTAACCATTCCTTTTTACAAAATTGTCATTCTTTTCACTAATATGTTCTAATTACTCAAAATGATACTTTTGTCTAACAAAATCTAATTAACAAAAATGTCAATTTTGTCTAACTTAATCTAATTAACAAATGTGTTAATTTTGTTCAATATAATCTAATTAACAAAAAATGTTAATTTTGTTCAATATAATCTAATTAACAAAAAGTGTTAATTTTTTCGCTAATATTTCTTTTGACCCAAAAATGTTCTTTTTATCATATTTAACATTTCTACCCAAAAATGTCCTTTTTAGTCCTATCCAACATTTTATAAACAAAATGTTATTTTAATCCTATTCAACATTTTATAAACAAAATGTTATTTTAGTTCTACGCGACATTTCATATCAAAGTGATATTATAATCCTTTAAGTGAAACTAAAAAGGGAGTCTTTTTATTAAAATCTTTTATTTATAATCTTTTTATTCTGAATATTCTAGCACAAATGTTCGATTGGTTTTAATAAAATGTTTGTGACAAAAATGTGATTTTTATTTCAATACTTATGTTTTTAACCAAAATGTTATCGTTTATTTCAATAACAAACAAATTTGACAAAAAACATGTTTTAATGAAAACAAATAAATGAATATTTTATTGTTATTCTATTTATTTTTTTAACAAAAATTGACAATTTTATTTTGTCAATTTAAATAAAATGAAAATGGTAGTCTTATTTTGGACAATCCTAATATAATAAACATGACGTTCTATTTTGTTGTTCTGATTGTCAATTTAAATAAAATGAAAATGGTAGCCTTATTTTGGACAATCCTAATATAATAAACATGACGTTCTATTTTGTTGTTCTGATTGTCAATTTAAATAAAATGAAAATGGTAGCCTTATTTTGGACAATCCTAATATAACAAACATGACGTTCTATTTTGTTGTTCTGATTCAACTAAAAATACCATTACGATTTTGCAACAAAACTGATTCACACAATACCATTCACTGATTCAGCGCAATACAACACAGTCAGTATTTCAATAACTATACACATAACACCACATGAATTTTATATAAAATTTCACAATAAAATAAATAATTAGTTTAATTTAAAAAAATAGAAATCTCACCTTGCTTTTAATTCAGATCTGAAATTTTCTAAATTTTCAACACGCTTGGTTTCAACTCTAGTCAGTTCTATGCTGTAGTGTGTTCCACCACGATTCCAATGCATTTTGTTTCGTCAAATTCTGATAAGATTTGAAGTAGATATTGCAGTTTGTAATTTAATTACATTTTGAAATAACTTAAATATAGTTAATTAAATAATAACACTTTTCAATTACGTTTTAGAAGTGCTGCCGTTAGTCTTCATTTTCTTCACAGTACTGTTAAACCAAGAACCCATAACATCGTCTTCTTCCTTCACTGACACGTGCCGCCTCGAAGACTGTGACCCAGATCGGATGCGCCCCCAACGACCGCCGTGCCATCGCCTTCCACCCCCGTGAGTCTCGCCGAACTCGCCCCCCAATCCGCGCCAGAAAACGCCTCCAAAGTCGCCGAGTTCCTACACCAAATTCGAGAAACCTGTGCCGCCATACTCGATCTTGACCGTTGAATATGTCGAGCTCGTTGAGTTCTTTAATTTCCTTTTTGAAATTCTGAAATTTGTTGAGTGGATTTGAAGAATTACGAGGAGGAAGCTCCGAAGTTCCTGAGCGTCCAAATGGGGATGGCGACTGGGTATGTAGATTTAGGGTTTACTGTGTATGTACGGTATATATAGAGTATATATAGAGTATATATTTTATTATTATTATTTAATTAATTAATTCCTTTATCTTGAAAAATAATAGTTCGTTGACATCCACTCCAAATCGAACCCAACGAGTGTCGCTCCTAGCTAATAACCCCCGTCCCGGACACATTGGAACATGTTTCGTATCCCAGTTTGGCTGTTCCGACATGTTTTTCTTTAAATTTAATTATAAATCATTAAATTATTAAATTTGAACGTACATTTTAAATTACCGGGGCCACATACGTTCTCTAAAAATTACAAAAAATATATTTCTAGATTTGTATTGACAATACGGTTCCAATGAGACTAATTTCGTCGAATTCTGAGACTGTTTGAAAAATGGCCATTTTCAAGTCGATTAAATTTGACTGAAACAGTCAAAACACGTTTTCCTTTGCCACGCTCACATATTAATTCGAAAAATTATGAAAATTGAAACCTAGGAATAATTCGACATTCCGGTTCCAACAAAAGTGATTTCGTCGAAAACCGAGGTCGTTTGAAAAATGACTATTTTTAAGGCCAATATATTTAATATTAAAAATACATTTTCAAACAAATAAATTCCGAAACTCAAAATATATAAGTGCTTACTGTTTTTCAATGCACGAACGTCATTCCGAACTCAATGGAAGTGGTTTCGAGTCGAAATTCCTTCATATGTGAAAAGTAGCTTTTCGGGCCCTATATAATATATATATAATTTCTACAGCGACCTTTCTAAAAATTGAATTGGCCATAACTTTTCATTTTTAAAACGGAATTTCAGTTTTTTTCAGATTCGTTAGAAAGATATGATTGAACAGATTTAAATATTTCTGGTTTCGTTTAATTTTGATTTAAAATGAATCCTGTACAGTCAGTCAAAGTTCAAATTCAAAATTTCAAACTACAGCGCTGTTTTAAACTCCTTTTATAATTAAATTGAATTTATTCATTTTAAAGTAAATTTTTAGTCGTTCTTATCTAAAATAAATTATTCTAAATATTAAAATCCATTAAAATTTCTAAAATAAAAAATTTTAAATTGGCCCCAAAATTCCTGGTCGTTACAATTGGCGTCCATAAGATCAAATCCAATGATGTGTGAAATTATTTTCCAGGTCTGAGTTCCCTAGTCTGATATTAGTTCTTAGTTATGCGATTTTGACTGAAGTTATTTCTTGTGATGGTTGGCGTGAAAATTAAGATATTGTTTTCTATCTGTGCTCGAGTATTGTTTCATGCTTATCTACTACGTTCAATAATGAAATAAATTTATTAGTCACCAAATTCATTTCTTCCTTAATTGTTCTGTAATTATTTAGGAAAACAGAATTTGAGTTTAATTTTACATAGACAACTAGTCGAAAGATTGCTTCTAGAAACGTTCTTGTTATGGTATTGCCAATAAATATCACAAAACACTTCTGTTAGAGTAAATATATTCAGCCATCTCACGGTAACTTTAAAACAATTGTAGGCCTTCTACATTTTATTCCTTTACTAATGGATGGTTATTAGTAACAAACTTCATATTTGCTAATAAAACAATAGGTAGGTGTTAAAATGCATTACTTTCATCTCCAGCTATTCCCGAGTATTGTAATTTGACTGCAGGAGTTGCTCTTTAAACATGTGTACTATAAATATGTCACTTTCTGCTGCATGTAATTATTGTTCATAATGATTTGGTTAGTTTAGAGGTTATTATCACTCTCTGCTGCATGTTAGTGTTCATAATGATTTGGTTAGTTCGGAGGTTAGTTCAGTGACTGACAAGGAAGCATTTCATCTAGTTACACGCAAGAGCGGTCGGTCTTTTTAAATTTGGTGATACAAAATCACAAATTGATTGGAACAAATTTGCAAAGTATGGGAAGTAAATATTTTTATAATGGGAATGCATTGATTGCATTTGATGAGGTGGTAGAGAAATAAATGAAGGGATTAATTTCTTCCATCTATGCTAAAGAAACAGATTGATTTACTTCCTATGTTTGCACATTTGTAGTTATGGTAATTTGCCTCCATTATATTATTACCATATGTTGGTAATTTAATTGATGACTCACATAGATTTGCACTGGCTATATATTGAGGGGTAGACTTTAGTATAAACCTATCCTGGCCTGGAGCCAGTGATCCCCACTGGTGTCTCTTCTTGTTAAACCTGATTGAGGTTTGGATATGTAAACTCTAATTTTGTAATCTCTTGTAATTCTCTCATGTGGAATAAAATCTCTCTGTTGGACTTGACGTACACTATCTCGAAGATAGTGGAACCAGTATAAATATTGTGTCTCTTTGTTTCTCTGCTATAGTTATTTATTATTTTGTTGATGTAATAGAATAATTGCTATCAGATTAGATTGGTGTTCAATTCCCAAATCTAGATCCTATTTATTGCGCTTCCGCATATGCTCAATTTTCATAACATGTCTTTCCTTCAATCTTTGAAGATTAATAGAGGATTGCTTGATTTTCAAAAGTCACAATACATGACTGAATTCCTAGCATTGTATGCTGCGTGTAATCCCCAAATCAATTACAAAAGAAAGATGCAGGGCTGTGTATCTACCAATGCCTGAAATGGAGGTTATTCCATTACTGCCAAGCTGGTATCTACCAATGCCTGGTATCACTACTGATCCTTCTTGTGTGCAATCCTTCTTCAGTCTTGTACCCTTATTACTGTTTTGGATTTCACGTACGTATGTCTAATCGAATATATTGTACTGTATTTGGCCAACTTCTAACTACACTACCAATAAGTTTGGCTCCATAATGGCTACGGTTGAATTACTGAAGTTTGGATTTTGTAGCCATAATATCATATGTTATAGCGGGGATTATTTTATGTATAAGGTTTTATGCCAATGTAGATGCAGTCACTTTTAGTTATAAGCTTAGTCAGTATCTGATTTACTTATCCATTTTTTAGTTATGACTAACCTTGTTAAACTTTAGTTCATGTGAAATTTCTCATCCACTTGCATTAGAAACCCGGTCCCTTAGCCTGTTAGTAATACAAAACAGCTGTTGCAGTAGGAATTACCCCAACGTAGATACTGTCACAACACTACCAGAAACATGATGCCAATCCAAACTGCAAATTCTGAAGCTAAAATGCATATCTAGCTTTCAGAAATTGTTTATTCTTTTTGTTCCATTTATTATGTTGAGACATAGTGTAATGACCCGAAAATCCGATCCAATTTGAGCTGACCAAAAACACAAGTCCAACCCCAAATTAAACTGAAAATCAGGAAATTAATAGAAAGAAAACAGAGGGTGAGAATAGATAAGATAGAAACTTAGAATAGAAGAAGAAGAAGAACACAACATCAGAGTAACACGAACCTCACAGCGGAACGAATAACATATAATATATATAACATAACTTGAAATATACATCTGTACTTGAATATACATCATTATCAAAGAACAACACTTACAACACAGTGGAAATAACTATAGCTATATGATCCTGAAGCCTCCTGCTCCAGCTCTTCAAGTATCTGTAAATTCCTGACTACTTAACTGCCCGTACAAAATTGGGCACCCAAGAGTTTAGGGAAAACAAACAAAATAAACTCCGGGTCAGTCATGGGACTGGTATGAGTAAAACAGTTTAAAACAGTTTGAACAAGTAAACGATATCTCATAAGACCACGCCGTATAACGGAATGGGTTTTTCCCTTATGAGAATCCAAAATATCTTTATATCAAAAACCTTTTGATATTATAATAATGTCTATCAACCATAATAAAATAATCATCTAGCAGAAACGCTTTCATCTCACGTTCTACATATATAGTATACAATCAAAACCGCAAGCACGTATTGGGTAATGGATTTCCAACTATGACAAGGTATGGAACCACCTTTCGCTTGTGTACCTCTAGAGAGGAATACACTGGGTTCAACAAGAACATCTTGCAACCCGGCCACACATGACCGACCACTCATTTCGCTTGAGTGTATCGAATGTATATCACCAACGGTTGGGATCAGCAACCGTTTTCCCGAATGGGACAACATCAATAATAGATTTTTAGAAATAAATGAAACTCTAGATTAGGTGATTATACACCCTACTTCGGAGCGACCGACTTAGCCATGCTGCCTGCCCGATTTCTGTCATTTACCGGTTGATGAGGCTTTAGGTTACGCTTCATCATCACATCAGATTCACTTCGAATGCCACATTGTCAGATCCATCGAAAATCACTAATTGATGTCTACAACAGTACATTATGTATTAGCTAAAAAAGTGTAGTGACCCGCATTTTTAGCTGTTGAACAATTAATTTATTTAATTATTTAATATCGATTTATCGATATCGAGAACGTGAATTAAATAATATTGAATATTTAATTAATAATTATAATATAATAAAATATATTATATTGTCGAAATAGTCAGAAATAGTGAAATTCACAATATCGTGTGAATTGAATAGCATACGAGATTTGGTAGAGTTTCGATTTGAAATATAATAACGATTTTTATTGAATCAACGACAGTTGAACGTATAGTTTATAATATATTTATAATCGAGCTCGAAATGGCGCTGCAGTTCGTGAATTGGCGATTCGAACTTCAACTGAATGTACAGGATTCGTTTTAAGCCGGATTTCTGTGAAACAAGAAACGTGTGGAGCTGGTGGAGTGTATCTTTCTAGTGGAAGAGAAAAATCGGGATTTCGTCGTGTAGATTTTGAGTTACGTCCAAATAAATTTCAGAAAAGTCGCTGTAGAATTCCTTTATAATTTGCGACGCTTTATATACGTTATAAATGGATTTTTCAGTATAAACTGAATATCGATAAATCTAAAATCTGAAATATCAAGCTGTATATTCTGATATGATATTATGGAGCTGTACGATATCTTATGTGAAGATATACGATAATATTAAATTATTAATATTTAAATTTATTTAAATATATTTATATATTTAAATGGGCTATTCAAAGCGTTAAAAATAGCCACTTTTGCAAACGAAGTCGGAATTCGACGAAACCAGTTTTGTTGGATCCGCAATGTCAAATTATTGCTAGACGTCAAGTTTCGTGATTTTTAGAGTCAGTGTGTGGCCGTACGGATTTTTAGAGTGAGGAACAGTCAGTATTTCGACAGTTAAAAATACGCTGTGTGAGCAGACGAAGTCGGAATTCGACGAAATCAGTTTCGTTGGGACCGTAATGTTGAACTGTATCTGCATGTCCAGTTTCATGATTTTTGGGTATCACATGTGAGTACAGGAATTTTTAGAAGACAATACAAATAGCAGTTGATTTTATATTAATATAATATTTGAATATAAAATCATTATACCTCCTCTATAAATATCCCCTAACACATTTCTAAACCTAGAAAATTTCTCTGGGAAGTCAACAAACAAAGCTGCCGTATGTTTCTCTTCAAACAAACCAATCGGCCATTTTCAAAAATCAACCAAAAATCAAAACAACTCTTATAAATCCTGAAACTTGGATAATGGAAATCATTGCTCGAAACTCTTCAAGTTGGTACGTAAATCGAAGGGTGCGACTTCACATTGGGGAGCTCGGCGTTTTACAGTGGGTGCTAGGGTTCCACCATACCGCAAATTGAAGCATCGAGGTACGAAACTGATTTGATATTTGGGTTTGGGGTTCAAAACCGAAGGTGTTGACATGATTGTGGGGTTTTCGGTGGTGTTTGGGGTCGGTGACCTGCTGTCGACAGTCGATGTCGCGGAAATGAAGGTGGCGCCGAGGTCAGGTTTGAGGGTACAGGGAGATGTGGTTTGGGAAGAGAGGGCCAGTGGTGGTGACGGCTTGTCGAACGGTGGCACGGATGAGGAGAACGTGGTGGTCAACGGTGGCCATTTTCGTTTGTTTGGATTTTACGGGAGCAGAAGTATTCGTGGTTTTTGAAAGAGGAAGAAAGTAGTGCGGGTTGGTCGGGTGACGGGCTTTTCATATTGGGTGAGGCCCAAATTTGTTTAAAAGGATTTAATTAGAAAGTTTATTTTTAATTTAAATAGTGTATTTCCTTGTAATTCTCATATCTTGACCATACGAAATCAGAATTTCGCAAATATGGATCCATCGGGATCGTATGGACGGGAATGACAACATACAGGCTGGTCTGGAATGTTTCGGAGTTCGTAACAATTTATGGTGGAATAAATTGACTAATCAGAATGGACAATCGTTATTCGTTATTTAACGATAACGAACAATGTGAGTAAATCTCACTAACTCTGTTCAGTTTTATATTTGTATAAAACTGTACTTTATTTTTAATGATTGATTCCGTGTATTGATTGTTAAATTGGACTGTTAAATTGGACTATTAAATAGATTTGATTGAAAACGTAGATATAGTTATATATAGAAAACCGTCAATCAAATATGGATTCTGATTATCAGTATATTTCATGGTGGGATGAAATTGATGTATATTATACTGTGTAACATCTGTGATGCAGGGAAACAGGTTGGAGGAATCCGACTGGATTCCTCAACAGTTATTTTATTGTTTTTCATATATTTTGATATATGATGTGAATTATAACATGTTGTTGATTGTGTGTGTTTGAACGATATTGAACATCGTGATTTGATATGATTGAATATCATAACATACCGAAATGTTGATAAGGGAATTTTCAAAGTGATATTGAAAACAGAATATTTATAAATTGGGATATTTATAAATAAGAGATATTTATAAAGTGGAATATTTATAAATAAGAAATGCTTATAAATTGGGATATTTATAAATAGGAGATATTCAAAAAGGAAATAATTTCAAACCATTTTTCTTTTTGAATGGAAAGGCCTGTGTGGCGAGTTTGGGGATTTTCCCGATGCTTCCGATACAAAGGAGGTTATGGCGAATTTTTCAGGAAATTTAAGGAGTTAGAATATTTCAAGAATAAATTTGAAAAGGAAATGTTCGTAAACCATTTACAAATAGAATTGGAAAGGAAACATTATAAAAAGGAAATCATTTTTAAAGTGTAGAACCGTTATTTAAAAGTACATCTTTTCAAATGAATAAAACGTTGTTAAAAAGGAAATCTTTATAAAGTGAATAAAGTAAATCGAATATGGTATTCGAAGTTAGTAAATCGAATATGGTATTCGAAGTTAGTTAATCGAATATGGTATTCGAAGTTAGTAAATCGAATATGGTATTCGAAGTTAGAGAAATCGAATATGGTATTCGAAGTTAGAGAAATCGAATATGGTATTCGAAGTTAGTTAATCGAATATAGACATTCGAAAGGAGAAATCGAATATGGTATTCGAAAGTTAGTTAATCGAATATGTTATTCGAAAGGGGTAGTCAAGTCGAGTTAGTCAAATAGAGTTAACCAGTTAAAGTTAATCAGTTAGAGTTAACCAGTTGGAGTTAGTTAGTTAGAGTTAATCGATAAGAGTTAAAACGAACTAGAGTTAATCAAATATAGTTATTTGAGACAGAGTTAGTCAAACATAGTATTCAGGGTAAGTTGCCATCTTGAATGACTGCTAGCGTAATTCGCAGGGCTGTAAATAGCCTACGGCGGTCGGATGTTTCCTGAGGGAGTCAGGCGTAACCATTGTGATCGCTGCGATCTAGAGTCAAGCGAATGGAGTTTAATCGAATAGTAGTTATTCGATAGGAGTTAATCGAGTTGATCGAGTTGAGAAATAAGTTAAGTTAAATAAGTTGAGTTGATCGGGTGGTTCAACCAAGTTAGTCGAGCCTAGTTAATCGAATCGAATTGGTCGAACCAAGTAAGTCGAGTTAGTCGAGTCAAGTTAAGTTAGTCGAGTTAAGTTCGTCGAGTTAAATAAATCGATGTTAGTTTCATCGGAAGGAGTTATCGATGTTAGTTTCATCGAAAGGAGTTATCGATGTTAGTTTTATCGAAAGGAGTTATCGATGTTAGTTTCATCGAAGGGAGTTATCGATTATAGTTTAATCGAAGTGAGGTTTTTCAAAGACGAGATATTTGAAAAGGAAAAGTTATCGAATATTAGTTGATCGAAGTGAGATTTTTCGATTATAGTTAAATCGAAGTAAGATTTTCAAAGATGAGATATTTGAAAAGGAAGAGTTATCGAATATTAGTTATTCGAAGAGAGATTATCGAATATCGTTTATTCAAGAAGAAGTTAATCGAATATAGGTTATTCGAAGAAGAGTTAATCAAATAGAGATTTCTCGAAGAGAGTTAATCGGCAAATTTGATTATATCGAATTCGGGAAAGTATTTATACTTTCCAGTGTTTAAATAGATTTATTTATTTATAAATAAATAAGTGTTAGGTTAATTATTCACTAATAAGAATAGAAGTTATAATTAAGGTTAGATAATTCGAAAGGAGGAATTTTAACGTTATCGTTATAACCAATGTTTTAAATATAGAAGTGGATTAGTAAAATTGAATCCGAGAAAGGCATAAAGAAGTTGTTAAAGATTAAAAGATAAACTTTGACCATTTCGAAGTTATAACGTTGTTCAGTTAAGGTCTGAGAGGTAATTGTACCCCAACTTGAGTGACTTCCTTCTTAACTAAGAAATGGTAAGGTTTGATCGTAAAGGAGTTTTGGAAATGTTTTCCAAACGAGAATCAGAAATGTTTTCTGATAAAAGAAAATAAGAAATGTGGAAAATATGGAAGACAGGAGATAAGTAAATAAATGAACTAAAGAGATTCATGTTAAATGATGTTTGTTCGATATAATTTCCATCTGGGAATAATATCGTTGTTTGCACACTTGTTTTTCTTTGATGGTTAAATCACAGACTATCGAAGTTTTTACCATTTTAACGTTGTTAATATGGAGAGACCGGTTGGATTTTTATCCAAAGAACCACTCTGTATTGGCATAAGCGTCGCGAATCATATATGCCAAAGATAATTGAAGACGGAGAAAAATGCAAGGGCTATCCTGTTTACAGAATAGTGCCTTCGGTTTGTCCAGTCCCAGGACAACTTGTATGGACGAAGGTCTGACAGAGTATATCCAATGGATCGCGTAAGTTGATCTGTTCAAACGTATTCACGTTTGGTGGCGGAGGAATTCGTTTCTCTAAGCTGTATACCCGTGTTATTTTTGGATAAGTCAATTTGTGATTTGGGCGGGTATGACGATGTGACGTTCGAAGTGAATGAGGATGACTTGTATGAATGAATGTCTAACAGTGTATTTCCAGAAGGGTCACGTACATTGATTTCTTCAACCGTACCAAGAGTGGAAGTGGAGAAGGAAACTTCTTTTAGCTGACACGTAATGTATTGTTGTAGACGTCAATTAGTGATTTTCAATGGATCTGACAATGTGGCATTCGAAGTGAATCTGATGTGATGATAAAGCGTAGCTTCTAGCCTTATCAACCGGTAAATGACAGAAATCGGGCAGGCAGCATGGCTAAGTCGGTCGCACCGAAGTAGGGTGTATAATCACCTATCTAGTGAATATTCATTTGTTTCTTAAATCTATCAATGCTGTCCCATATATATACGGGAACGGTTGCTGATCCCAACCGTTGGTGATGTACATTCGATACACTCAAGCGAAATGAGTGGTCGGTCATGTGTGGCTGAGTTACAAGATGTTCTTGTTGAACTCCAGTGTATCGTTCCTAGAGTACACTGATCGGAAGGTGGTTCCATACCTTGTCATAGTTGGAAATCCAATCATCCAATACGTGCTTGCGATTTTGATTGTATACTATATATGTAGTAACGTGAGATGCAAGCGTTTCTGCTAGATTGATATTTATTTGTACTTAGACATTATTTTAATATCAGAATGATATTGCTTTGAAAAGTTATTTGGATTCTCATAAGGTAAAAACCCGTTCCGTATTCACGGCGTGGTCTTATGAGATATCATATACCTGTTTAAATGATTTGAGTTTATTCACACCAGTCACATGACTGACCCGGAGTTTATTTTGTTGTTTTCCCTAAACTCTTGGGTGCCTAAATTTGTACGGGCAGTCAAGTAGTCGGGATTTTACAGATACACTTGGAGAGCTTGGAGCAGGAGGCTTCAGGATTCTATAGCTATTATTATTTCCGCTGTTGTTGTAAGTGTTGTACTCTAATAAGTGTTATTATATACATATACTGATGTTATTTCAAAGATATGTTATGTTGTATTTTATTCGTTCCGCTGTGAGATTCGTGTTTACTCTGATGATGATGTTCTTCTTCTTCTTCTATTCTATAAGTTCTATCTTGTCTATCCTCACCCTCTGACTTCTTTCTATTAGTATCTTGAATTTCCTGTGCGATTTGGGTTGGACTTGTGTTATTTAGTCAGCTCAAATTTCCCCGGATTTTCGGGTTACTACAGTTGGTATCAGAGCTGGTTGCTTAATTGGTACGGATGATAGGGGGTTCTCGCTTCGCGTTTGGTGGCGAACGGGAGACTCTTACCCCTACATCTCCCGACAATGTGGGTTGGTCGAGTCGAGAGGCTGGCCATAAAAGCAGTTCTGAGGTATCTCTGTAAGCCACGCTGGGAGGTTAACCCAGTGCCGAGGGAGGAGAGGATGGTTGAAAAGCCTACTCGAATCTCGGGGTCACTACAGTTGGTATCAGAGCCAGGTTTAGTTATTACCTTGGCTCTGTGGCGTGATTCAGTAGAGATGGGATTAGTAATATCCTAGACTGAGTTTGAGTGTATATATACGAGTGAACGTATTTGTTAGTTAATATAAAATAATTTTATATTGTGGAGTTTTATTGGTTGAGTTGTTTGTGAATTCTGGTCGATCGGTTTGATCCACTGTATCGATGGGGGTTACTAAACACTCGAATACGATGAACCGTCATGGTATGTTTTGAAAATAATATAGTATATTGGTTGTGTTGGTTGTTATTATAATCGAGTAAGATTATAAAAAGGTAAAATGATTATAAATGACTAATCAGAATTCATATAAGTAAAGTATATGAAATGAAATGAAGAAAAATCTGAATTTAAATCAGATTGGAATTAAAATAAGAAAATTTTAAGTTCCTGGGAGATTTTGAAAATGTTTTTCAATCTGAAAATGATATTGTATTGAACTCACTTGTTCGCTGGAAAATAAACTCCGATGGTGCATCATCGGTGTTCATTTTCGAGTTTGTAAGTGACGGATTACTAGCAAAGGCTTCGTTTTTGAATTGTTTTGAGAAAACAAGTGGTTTAGAAATTCAAATGTTTTAAATTGGTGTTATGATTTCAAATTGATGTGAAATGAACTCAGGAATTTAAAATTTTGGACTTAAAATTAAATAATGAAGTTAAATAGATTGAGATGGTATAAATGAATAAATAAATTTAAATTTAACTTGAACTAAGTTGAATAAGACAGATTTGATTGGAAAATAATCTGGGATGGAATTTCATTGATGGGTTAAGAATTTGAAATTGATATTGGAGTTTGAATGGAATTTGGTTTAATATAACCGAATGATTGGATTTGAGAATAAATCGATTTGAGTTGATTGGAATGGCATCGGTATATGTTGAAGTGATAACAGATTAAAGGGATATAATGATATGCCCGACAAAAAGGTACCAGTTTATATTTGATATGAGTTTGAGATTTTGATGAGCCGAATTGGCAAGCCGCTTGGCTGTTTGATTTTCTTTTGGGTTAAAGAAGGCCCAGAGAGGCGAGTTGGAGTTTGGGATATTGACCAGTACAAAGGAGGTGCTGGCGAAATTTTTTGAAAAGTTAAGGCGTTAGAAAATTTTCAAAATTTTTGAAATTTTAGTTAGTCAGAATAAATTAGTATTTTAGTCGATATTAATTGGTTCAGTTGAAACCGGAGATAAGAGGTAAACAGATAAATTTTTACCCAGTAGATAAGGTCATCCCCTAGCTTAGCAATTTCGAGGACGAAATTTTATTAAGGGGGGAAGATTGTAGTGACCCGCATTTTTAGCTGTTGAACAATTAATTTATTTAATTATTTAATATCGATTTATCGATATCAAGAACGTGAATTAAATAATATTGAATATTTAATTAATAATTATAATATAATAAAATATATTATATTGTCGAAATAGTCAGAAATAGTGAAATTCACAATATCGTGTGAATTGAATAGCATACGAGATTTGGTAGAGTTTCGATTTGAAATATAATAACGATTTTTATTGAATCAACGACAGTTGAACGTATAGTTTATAATATATTTATAATCGAGCTCGAAATGGCGCTGCAGTTCGTGAATTGGCGATTCGAACTTCAACTGAATGTACAGGATTCGTTTTAAGCCGGATTTCTGTGAAACAAGAAACGTGTGGAGCTGGTGGAGTGTATCTTTCTAGTGGAAGAGAAAAATCGGGATTTCGTCGTGTAGATTTTGAGTTACGTCCAAATCAAATTTCAGAAAAGTCGCTGTAGAATTCCTTTATAATTTGCGACGCTTTATATACGTTATAAATGGATTTTTCAGTATAAACTGAATATCGATAAATCTAAAATCTGAAATATCAAGCTGTATATTCTGATATGATATTATGGAGCTGTACGATATCTTATGTGAAGATATACGATAATATTAAATTATTAATATTTAAATTTATTTAAATATATTTATATATTTAAATGGGCTATTCAAAGCGTTAAAAATAGCCACTTTTGCAAACGAAGTCGGAATTCGACGAAACCAGTTTTGTTGGATCCGCAATGTCAAATTATTGCTAGACGTCAAGTTTCGTGATTTTTAGAGTCAGTGTGTGGCCGTACGGATTTTTAGAGTGAGGAACAGTCAGTATTTCGACAGTTAAAAATACGCTGTGTGAGCAGACGAAGTCGGAATTCGACGAAATCAGTTTCGTTGGGACCGTAATGTTGAACTGTATCTGCATGTCCAGTTTCATGATTTTTGGGTATCACATGTGAGTACAGGAATTTTTAGAAGACAATACAAATAGCAGTTGATTTTATATTAATATAATATTTGAATATAAAATCATTATACCTCCTCTATAAATATCCCCTAACACATTTCTAAACCTAGAAAATTTCTCTGGGAAGTCAACAAACAAAGCTGCCGTATGTTTCTCTTCAAACAAACCAATCGGCCATTTTCAAAAATCAACCAAAAATCAAAACAACTCTTATAAATCCTGAAACTTGGATAATGGAAATCATTGCTCGAAACTCTTCAAGTTGGTATGTAAATCGAAGGGTGCGACTTCACATTGGGGAGCTCGGCGTTTTACAGTGGGTGCTAGGGTTCCACCATACCGCAAATTGAAGCATCGAGGTACGAAACTGATTTGATATTTGGGTTTGGGGTTCAAAACCGAAGGTGTTGACATGATTGTGGGGTTTTCGGTGGTGTTTGGGGTCGGTGACCTGCTGTCGACAGTCGATGTCGCGGAAATGAAGGTGGCGCCGAGGTCAGGTTTGAGGGTACAGGGAGATGTGGTTTGGGAAGAGAGGGCCAGTGGTGGTGACGGCTTGTCGAACGGTGGCACGGATGAGGAGAACGTGGTGGTCAACGGTGGCCATTTTCGTTTGTTTGGATTTTACGGGAGCAGAAGTATTCGTGGTTTTTGAAAGAGGAAGAAAGTAGTGCGGGTTGGTCGGGTGACGGGCTTTTCATATTGGGTGAGGCCCAAATTTGTTTAAAAGGATTTAATTAGAAAGTTTATTTTTAATTTAAATAGTGTATTTCCTTGTAATTCTCATATCTTGACCATACGAAATCAGAATTTCGCAAATATGGATCCATCGGGATCGTATGGACGGGAATGACAACATACAGGCTGGTCTGGAATGTTTCGGAGTTCGTAACAATTTATGGTGGAATAAATTGACTAATCAGAATGGACAATCGTTATTCGTTATTTAACGATAACGAACAATGTGAGTAAATCTCACTAACTCTGTTCAGTTTTATATTTGTATAAAACTGTACTTTATTTTTAATGATTGATTCCGTGTATTGATTGTTAAATTGGACTGTTAAATTGGACTATTAAATAGATTTGATTGAAAACGTAGATATAGTTATATATAGAAAACCGTCAATCAAATATGGATTCTGATTATCAGTATATTTCATGGTGGGATGAAATTGATGTATATTATACTGTGTAACATCTGTGATGCAGGGAAACAGGTTGGAGGAATCCGACTGGATTCCTCAACAGTTATTTTATTGTTTTTCATATATTTTGATATATGATGTGAATTATAACATGTTGTTGATTGTGTGTGTTTGAACGATATTGAACATCGTGATTTGATATGATTGAATATCATAACATACCGAAATGTTGATAAGGGAATTTTCAAAGTGATATTGAAAACAGAATATTTATAAATTGGGATATTTATAAATAAGAGATATTTATAAAGTGGAATATTTATAAATAAGAAATGCTTATAAATTGGGATATTTATAAATAGTAGATATTCAAAAAGGAAATAATTTCAAACCATTTTTCTTTTTGAATGGAAAGGCCTGTGTGGCGAGTTTGGGGATTTTCCCGATGCTTCCGATACAAAGGAGGTTATGGCGAATTTTTCAGGAAATTTAAGGAGTTAGAATATTTCAAGAATAAATTTGAAAAGGAAATGTTCGTAAACCATTTACAAATAGAATTGGAAAGGAAACATTATAAAAAGGAAATCATTTTTAAAGTGTAGAACCGTTATTTAAAAGTACATCTTTTCAAATGAATAAAACGTTGTTAAAAAGGAAATCTTTATAAAGTGAATAAAGTAAATCGAATATGGTATTCGAAGTTAGTAAATCGAATATGGTATTCGAAGTTAGTTAATCGAATATGGTATTCGAAGTTAGTAAATCGAATATGGTATTCGAAGTTAGAGAAATCGAATATGGTATTCGAAGTTAGAGAAATCGAATATGGTATTCGAAGTTAGTTAATCGAATATAGACATTCGAAAGGAGAAATCGAATATGGTATTCGAAAGTTAGTTAATCGAATATGTTATTCGAAAGGGGTAGTCAAGTCGAGTTAGTCAAATAGAGTTAACCAGTTAAAGTTAATCAGTTAGAGTTAACCAGTTGGAGTTAGTTAGTTAGAGTTAATCGATAAGAGTTAAAACGAACTAGAGTTAATCAAATATAGTTATTTGAGACAGAGTTAGTCAAACATAGTATTCAGGGTAAGTTGCCATCTTGAATGACTGCTAGCGTAATTCGCAGGGCTGTAAATAGCCTACGGCGGTCGGATGTTTCCTGAGGGAGTCAGGCGTAACCATTGTGATCGCTGCGATCTAGAGTCAAGCGAATGGAGTTTAATCGAATAGTAGTTATTCGATAGGAGTTAATCGAGTTGATCGAGTTGAGAAATAAGTTAAGTTAAATAAGTTGAGTTGATCGGGTGGTTCAACCAAGTTAGTCGAGCCTAGTTAATCGAATCGAATTGGTCGAACCAAGTAAGTCGAGTTAGTCGAGTCAAGTTAAGTTAGTCGAGTTAAGTTCGTCGAGTTAAATAAATCGATGTTAGTTTCATCGGAAGGAGTTATCGATGTTAGTTTCATCGAAAGGAGTTATCGATGTTAGTTTTATCGAAAGGAGTTATCGATGTTAGTTTCATCGAAGGGAGTTATCGATTATAGTTTAATCGAAGTGAGGTTTTTCAAAGACGAGATATTTGAAAAGGAAAAGTTATCGAATATTAGTTGATCGAAGTGAGATTTTTCGATTATAGTTAAATCGAAGTAAGATTTTCAAAGATGAGATATTTGAAAAGGAAGAGTTATCGAATATTAGTTATTCGAAGAGAGATTATCGAATATCGTTTATTCAAGAAGAAGTTAATCGAATATAGGTTATTCGAAGAAGAGTTAATCAAATAGAGATTTCTCGAAGAGAGTTAATCGGCAAATTTGATTATATCGAATTCGGGAAAGTATTTATACTTTCCAGTGTTTAAATAGATTTATTTATTTATAAATAAATAAGTGTTAGGTTAATTATTCACTAATAAGAATAGAAGTTATAATTAAGGTTAGATAATTCGAAAGGAGGAATTTTAACGTTATCGTTATAACCAATGTTTTAAATATAGAAGTGGATTAGTAAAATTGAATCCGAGAAAGGCATAAAGAAGTTGTTAAAGATTAAAAGATAAACTTTGACCATTTCGAAGTTATAACGTTGTTCAGTTAAGGTCTGAGAGGTAATTGTACCCCAACTTGAGTGACTTCCTTCTTAACTAAGAAATGGTAAGGTTTGATCGTAAAGGAGTTTTGGAAATGTTTTCCAAACGAGAATCAGAAATGTTTTCTGATAAAAGAAAATAAGAAATGTGGAAAATATGGAAGACAGGAGATAAGTAAATAAATGAACTAAAGAGATTCATGTTAAATGATGTTTGTTCGATATAATTTCCATCTGGGAATAATATCGTTGTTTGCACACTTGTTTTTCTTTGATGGTTGAATCACAGACTATCGAAGTTTTTACCATTTTAACGTTGTTAATATGGAGAGACCGGTTGGATTTTTATCCAAAGAACCACTCTGTATTGGCATAAGCGTCGCGAATCATATATGCCAAAGATAATTGAAGACGGAGAAAAATGCAAGGGCTATCCTGTTTACAGAATAGTGCCTTCGGTTTGTCCAGTCCCAGGACAACTTGTATGGACGAAGGTCTGACAGAGTATATCCAATGGATCGCGTAAGTTGATCTGTTCAAACGTATTCACGTTTGGTGGCGGAGGAATTCGTTTCTCTAAGCTGTATACCCGTGTTATTTTTGGATAAGTCAATTTGTGATTTGGGCGGGTATGACGATGTGACGTTCGAAGTGAATGAGGATGACTTGTATGAATGAATGTCTAACAGTGTATTTCCAGAAGGGTCACGTACATTGATTTCTTCAACCGTACCAAGAGTGGAAGCGGAGAAGGAAACTTCTTTTAGCTGACACGTAATGTATTGTTGTAGACGTCAATTAGTGATTTTCAATGGATCTGACAATGTGGCATTCGAAGTGAATCTGATGTGATGATAAAGCGTAGCTTCTAGCCTTATCAACCGGTAAATGACAGAAATCGGGCAGGCAGCATGGCTAAGTCGGTCGCACCGAAGTAGGGTGTATAATCACCTATCTAGTGAATATTCATTTGTTTCTTAAATCTATCAATGTTGTCCCATATATATACGGGAACGGTTGCTGATCCCAACCGTTGGTGATGTACATTCGATACACTCAAGCGAAATGAGTGGTCGGTCATGTGTGGCTGAGTTACAAGATGTTCTTGTTGAACTCCAGTGTATCGTTCCTAGAGTACACTGATCGGAAGGTGGTTCCATACCTTGTCATAGTTGGAAATCCAATCATCCAATACGTGCTTGCGATTTTGATTGTATACTATATATGTAGTAACGTGAGATGCAAGCGTTTCTGCTAGATTGATATTTATTTGTACTTAGACATTATTTTAATATCAGAATGATATTGCTTTGAAAAGTTATTTGGATTCTCATAAGGGAAAAACCCGTTCCGTATTCACGGCGTGGTCTTATGAGATATCATATACCTGTTTAAATGATTTGAGTTTATTCACACCAGTCACATGACTGACCCGGAGTTTATTTTGTTGTTTTCCCTAAACTCTTGGGTGCCTAAATTTGTACGGGCAGTCAAGTAGTCGGGATTTTACAGATACACTTGGAGAGCTTGGAGTAGGAGGCTTTAGGATTCTATAGCTATTATTATTTCCGCTGTTGTTGTAAGTGTTGTACTCTAATAAGTGTTATTATATACATATACTGATGTTATTTCAAAGATATGTTATGTTGTATTTTATTCGTTCCGCTGTGAGATTCGTGTTTACTCTGATGATGATGTTCTTCTTCTTCTTCTATTCTATAAGTTCTATCTTGTCTATCCTCACCCTCTGACTTCTTTCTATTAGTATCTTGAATTTCCTGTGCGATTTGGGTTGGACTTGTGTTATTTAGTCAGCTCAAATTTCCCCGGATTTTCGGGTTACTACAAAAAGTTTCCTTCTCCGCTTCCACTCTTGGTACGATTGAAGAAATCAATGTACGTGACCTTTTTCGAAATACTCTGTCAGACATTCATCCATGCAAGTCATCCAGGAACATGATGAACCGAAGGCACTATTCTGCACATCCATTTTAGGCACTGTTATCTAAGACTTATACAATAGCCCTTGCACTTTACTCCGTCTTCAATTATCTTTGGCATATATGATTCGCAGCGCTTATGCCAATACAGAGTGGTTCTTTGGATAATAATCCAACCGGTCTCTCCATATTAACAACGTTAAAATGGTCAAAACTTCGATAGTCTGTGATTTAACCATCAAAGAAAAACAGGTGTGCAAGCAACGATATTATTTCCAAATGGAAATTCTATTAAACAATCATCAATCATATATATATTCATATTTTTCTTATTTTCTATGTTTAGAAAATATACGTTAACACTGAAAAACATTTCCATTTCTAATCCATATTTCCAATTTCAATATTTGATTACGTTTCTGATTCTATTTGGAAAACATTTCCAAATCTTCTTTACTTGGATTTAAACAGATGTTTAAATCAACATCGCGATGACAACTCAAACCACTATACTTATTTCATAAATCACTTAACCACTTTCACTCTCGAACCTTAACCATTTCTAAATTAAAAACGAAGTCAATCAAGTTGGGGTATAACTACCTCTCAGACCTTAACTGAACAACATTTCAAATCTCGAATTAGGGTAAGTTCATCTTTTAACTCTTTAACACTTCCTTACATAACTTTCATTCGAATAAACCTCTATTCGATAACTCCTCCCTTCGAATAACTATATTTGATAATCTCTCTTACACATAACTAGATTCGATTAACCTTTCTTCGAATAAACTAAATTCGATTAACTCTATTTATTTAACCCTAATCGATTAACTCTTTTTACTTAACTCCTTTCGAATAACTAATTTGACAACTCCTTTCGATTAAACTATAATCGATAACTCCTTTCGAATAACTAATTCAATAACTCTTATGTGTTTAACTCTATTCGAATAACTAATTCGAATAACCCTTATTTATTTAACTCTATTTGAATAACTAATTCGAATAACTCTTATTTATTTAACCCTATTCGAATAACTAGTTCGAATAACTCTTATGTGTTAACTCTATTCGAATAGCTAATTCGACTCGACTAACCCCTTTCGAATAACTTATTCGATTTACTAACTTTCGAATACCATATTCGATTAACTCCCTTCGAATAAACTATTCATTTATAAAGATTTACCTTTAGTAAAGGTTCTTCACTTTACAAATGATTTCCTTTTTAGTAACGTTTTCCTTTTTATAACGGTTTCCTTTTTATAACATCCTATTCAGTTATAAACAAATTTCCTTTTTATAACTCCATTTATTTTCTAAATATTTCCTTTTTAATTCTATTTGTAAATGGTTTTACAAATACCTCCTTTTCGATTTCATTTGTAAAGGTTTTACAAATATTCCTCTTTCGATTCCATTTGTAAATGGTTTATAACTATTCCTCTTTCGATTTCCTTTGTAAATGGTTTATAACTATTCCTCTTTCGATTTCCTTTGTAAAAGGTTTACAAATATTCCTCTTTCGATTTCCTTTGTAAAAGGTTTATAACTATTCCTCTTTTATTTATCTCCTATTTATAAATATTCCAATTTATAAATATTTCTTATTTATAAATATTCCATTTATAAATATTTTCTTTTCACTATCACTTTGAAAATTCCCTTATCAACATTTCGGTATGTTATGGTATTCAACGCATCAAATCACGATGATCAATATCGTCCAAACACAAATAATTGACACAGATTATATATCACATCATATATCACATCATATATCACAATATGTATGAAGAACAGTAAAATAAATGTTGAGGAATCCAGTTGGATTCCTCCAACCTGTTTCCCTACATCCACAGATGTTACACAATAAGATCAACATCACTTTCAGTTCCATATGATATATTCTGTTAAACAGAATCAATATAGAAATTTAACTAACTGACTAGCAGTTCAATCAAACAATCAACACACAGTCAATCAACCAATATTTAACAGTTCTAAAAATACAACATGAAATTATAACTGTTCAGCGTTAGTGAGATTTACTCACTTTGGCAGTTCATCGTTAAAGAATGATAAACTATTTGTTTGGTTTGAATCAAACAATTTATTTCGTCATAAATTCAAACGAGCTCCACTTCACTCCCAGTCACTTCCGTTGGGTAGTGTCCGTCCATACGATTTCAACGTGACTGACAGTTCGTGATTCTGATTTCATATGAACTAGATATCGCGTAAACAAGTTATTACATTTAATTTAAAATAAAACTTGAATTAAAAATTAAAAATGGGCCTTAACTTAAATCCCTTGGCCCACTAGCTCCATCTTCTCCAATATACTGTCGCTCCAGTATATGTCCGCTCCTGTTTAATTTCAGGAAATGGCTGAACTCCTTGAATGGCCTTCTTCTTCAATTCTACATGAATCTTCAAATGGAAAACATCATCCAACTCCACTCCATCATATCGTTAATCCCATGCAATAAGTACTCAACTCGTCGCATCCTCCTTCCCGTGATTTCAGAAATCCGCATACCCATAAACACCATTAGCCGACACTTCATCCCTTACTGCTCTTCCACTTTTTCATGGTTTCAAATTCCAGCAACACCATTACATTCTCCTTTGGCTTCTCTACCTCCCAGTATCAAAAAAAAGCAACTCGATACACCCATTTCCTCCGTTGTCGGAATCCTACTCACGGCACTCCATCAGTGCATTGACATTTCCAGTCACCGAATACTCCAAGCCTTCATAACCAAATGCGATTTCCTACCACAAACTCATTTCTGAACTCCTTTTCTTTAATCACGTCTTCCATCTCATGTTATCCTTAACCCTAGTTTACTGTAGGCTTTCCAATGCTAAAAAAATCAGCATCGCGTCTTATAATAAGTATACAATATCATAGAGAATCCTTCCAGCTTCTCATTGATACAAGTTTTGGAATTTCTAGCAATTTATTTGAATTATTCTTATTTTTGAAAGTAGTGAAATGTTTACAAAGAAGAGTGCGGCGGCTACAACATTGTTGACCAGAAAGAAATGAGAGGGATTAGGTTTAGGGTGTTTGTCGCTATTTATAGGCTTATAAAATATCTAGATATTTTCAAAGATATTTGTGTAGATATTTTTCCTTTATCATTTTATATTCGTTTCTGCACTTTAAAAATTCATACGGTTACATATGATACCTAAAAATCACGAAACTGGACATGCAGCTACAGTTTGACATTACGGTCCAACGAAACTAGTTTCGTCAAATTCCGATTTCGTATGCTCACACAGCGTATTTTTAAAGGTCAAAATATCGACTGTTTCTCACATTAAAAATCCGTACGGCCACACAGTGACTCTAAAAATCATGGAACTTGGAATCTAACAATAATTTGATGTTGCGGATCCAACAAAATTAGTTTCGTCAAATTCCGACTTCGTTTGCAAAAGTGGCTATTTTTAAAGCTCTGGATGGCCCATTTAAATATATTTAAATATAATTAAATTAAATATAAATAAATTTATATTATCGTATATATTCATAGTGGAATACCATACAGCTCTAGAAAATTCCTATATGAATTTCTAGTTTGATATTTCAATCTGGGTCAACCCGATATTCGATTTATATTTAAATTCCCTTTTAAAATATAAATAATTCCTTTATAATTTTATAAAGGAATTCCACAGCGACTTTTCTAAAATTTGATTTGGATATATCTCAAAATCTACACGACGAAATCCCGATTTTTTTCTTCCATCAGAAAGATATACTCCACCAGCTCCATACGTTTCTTGTTTCACAGAAATCCGGCTTAAAACGAATCCTATACATTCAGTTGAAGTTCAAATCGCCAAATAGCGAACTTCCACGCCATTACGGGCTCGATTATAATTATATTATAATTTATACATTCAACTGTCGTTTATATAATATATTTGTTATTATAATTCAACTCTAAACTGAATTATATACTTTGAGTTGTCCAATTCACATTATATTGTCAATTCACTATTTTCGACTATTTCAAAATTAAATATATTATTTAATTTATTATTTTAATTAAATATTCACCATTATTTAATTCCACGACCATTAAATTCACTATATCACTATTAATATAATTTAATTAATTAATTATAATACCCTCTGCGAATGCGGGTCATTACACATAGATAAAATAACGATGCATTGTTATAAAATTTTGCTGTATCCAAATTATGCTACTCAATATAATTGTTAGCTTGTATTTCATGATAGGTTAGAATCTTGGACTAGACATGTTGAGGCTTGACTAGATTTTAATTTTGCAGTCAATAGCAGCATACAAAGCTGCAGCAAGGTTGGCAAGTGCAACACCACCTCCGGCTCATGTCCTTAGTCGTGGTATTGGATGGCAGGTGTGACATAATTTTTCCTTCATATTATATTTTATATTTGGTTAAATATACACTTGCATGATATTTATTTAAAGGAAGTTTACTTGAGTGCATGGGATGTTTTAATGGTCTGGTGAGTAATGACAATTAAGCTATAATAACATGTTAGTGCAAATATAAGTGATCTTCATGCCCGAATCATCTCACATACATGAAGGGTAGTTGTTCAGTATTTATTAATATTTAGATAAGACTACTTTATGCAATCACACCATATTGTGTTCTGTTCATCAGTTTATTTGAGATGCATTTAAAACAACATCAAACTTGTTGTCATAACAACATGTACCTTATAGCAACATGAACAGACATAATGTTTAGTATGCCCTTCATTAGAAGGTGTGTATATATATATATATATATATATATATATATATCAAAGCCCATTGGAAAACAATAACAAAACAGATCAGACGTCTGAAATTTATTTCATACGTCTGTGCCAAACCTAGAATTGCCCAAGAACATTTTTCAGACGTCTGAAATAAATTTCAGACGTCTGAAATGGTCTCAAGGTATTTTCCGAAATCCATTTCAGACGTCTGGAACTTAATTTCCGACGTCTAAACCTGGTCAGACGTCTGAAAATAGGTTCAAACGTCCGGAATTTGCTGCTATTTCTAATTTCCCTTATATTGACCAATTAGTTGTACGTAATGTCAACTTATTACTTGTTTTTCTTGTGCAGCTTATGGTCCTTTTGTTAATGGGACATGCCTTGAGCCTTTCCAATGACGGTGACGATGCTTCTGCATATTTTTCTGTAAGTAATTATATTCATCACACTACATGTTCATGACATTCATGTAGGATTAACAAAGTACAAAAAAATACAAAACATAACTGAACTTTTATAATAATAATAACAATAAGATTTATAATAGTAGTAAATTAACTAAGATTTATAAAAAATTGAATAAACTTATAAAACTGAACAAAGTATTATAAAAATTAACTAACTATTATAAAAAATTAACTAAGTTTACAAATTTTATAAAAATTAATAAGTTTAGTTATAAAAGTTAACTAAGTATATAAAAATATAAAATATTACCAAGTATTCTATAATGATAATAACAAGAACTAAAAATTATCTAAGTATTATAAAATTAACTAACTATTTTAAAAAATTAACTATATTTACTAATTTTATAATAAATAAGTATTAACTGAGTATTATAAAATTAACTAAATATTATAAAAATTAACTAAGTATTATAAAAATTAACTAAGTATTAACTAAGAATTATAAAATTAACTAAATATTATAAAAATTAACTAAATACTATAAAAATTAACTAACTATTATAAAAAATTAATTATGTTTACTAATTTTATAAAAATTTACTAATTATTATAAAAATTAACTAAGTATTATAAAAATTAACTAAGTTTACTAATTTTAAAAATTAACTAACTATTATAAAAATTATCTAAGTACTATAAAAATTAACTAAGTATTACAAAAATTAACTATGTTTACTAATTTTATAAAAATTTAGAAGTTTAGTTTATAAAAGTTAACTAAGTATATAAAAATACAAAATATTACCAAGTATTCTATAATAATTATAGCAATAATTAAAATTAACTAAATAGTATAAAATTTAAACTAAGTTTACTAATTTTATAACAACGAAGAAGTAGTTTATAAAAGTAAATTAAGTATATAAAAATATAAAATATTACCAAGTATTCTATAATAATAATAATAGCAAGAATTAAAAAGTATCTAAGTATTATAAAAATAACCAACTATTATAAAAAATTAACTATGTTTACTAATTTTATAAAAATTAACTAATTATTATAAAATTAACTAAGTATTAACTAAGTATTATAAAATTAACTAACTATTATAAAAATTAACTAAGTATTATAAAAATTAACTAACTATTATAAAAAATTAATTAAGTTTACTAATTTTATAAAAATTAACTAACTATTATAAAAATTAACTAAGTATTATAAAAATTAACTAAGTTTACTAATTTTATAAAAAAATTAACTAACTATTATAAAAATTAACTAATCACATTAAAAATTATCAAAGTATTATAAAAATTAACTAAGTATTATAAAAATTAACTAAGTTTACTAAGTTTACTAATTTTATAAAAAATTAGAAGTTTAGTTTATAAAAGTTAACTAAGTATATAAAAATATAAAATATTACCAAGTATTCTATAATACTTATAGCAATAATTAAAAATTAACTAAGTGTTATTAAAATTAACTAAATAGTATGAAATTTTAACTAATTTTACTAATTTTATAAAAACAAAGAAGTAGTTTATAAAACTTAACTAAGTATAAAAAATATAAAATATAACCAAGTGTTCTATAATAATAATAGCAATAATTAAAAATTAATTAAGCTTTATAAAAATTAACTAACTATTATAAAATATTACCAAGTATGCTATGTTGTTATCTTCAACTTTCTCCTTGTACTCTTTTTTCTTATTGTAAAAACCCGGAAATGCGAGCCAATTTAAAATTTTTATTTCGGCAATTTTAGTGAATTTTGAACATTTAAAATGAATTATTTTAAATAATATCGACGAGAAATTTATTTTGAATAGAATAGAACGTATATATTTGTATGCGTCGTCGTTAGAATATAAATAATTATATATAATTATAAAAGGAATTGAAAATGGCGCGGTAGTTCGATAATTCGATTTCAAACTTCAATTGAATGTACCGGGTGAAAAATAAACCGGATTTTAGTGAAACCAAAAATTATAGAATCTAATAGTGAATATCTTTCCAACGAATCCGAAAAATCAAAATTTCATAGCGGGGATAAAAAGATATGTCCAGTTGAAAATTCAGAATAGTCGCTATGGAATTTTGGCCCTTAAAAATAGCCATTTTGCAAACGACCTCGGATTTCGACGAAACCACTTTTGTTCGATCCGTGACATCAAATTATTGCTAGATTCCAATTTTCATAATTTTTTGAATCAATATGTGAGCGTGGCAAAGGAAAACGCGTTTGACCAGTTTCAGTTGATTTTAATCGACTGGAAAATGACCATTTTTCTAACGATCTCAGAATTCGACGAAACTAGTTTTGTTCGGACCGTATCGTCAATACGAAGCTAGAAAATATTTTTTGGGAACTTTTAGGATTAGTGTGTGACCCCAATAAATTGAAATGCGCGTTCAAATTCAATGTATAGAGTTATATATTGATTTTGACGAAAACTGATCGAAACGATCGAATCAGCTTACGACACATATCCCATTGTGTTCGAAATGGGGGTATTTAGCTATGGACGACAGGCGGTGGGTCTTGTTTCGAGTTCGAATGAAAAAGTTTCTTTTTGAAATTAAAATAAATTAAAATATAAATTATTAAATAAAACCTTGGCCCCCCTCTTTCTCTTCCACTCAAAATCGATTTTTAAAAAAAAAAGAAAAAAAAATAAAGGAGAGAGAAGGGGGGATCGCGATCCGCCGCCCCCCCGGGTTAAACGCCGTCGCCTAGGGCGGGGCCACCGCACCAAGCCTCCCTTCCATCTCCTGCTCCTCCGCCTCTTCTTCTCCTCTTCTCTGAAACCCGACCTCGCCCTAACCCCTAACCCTTCGTCAGCCACCGCCGCCGATTCCCTTCCACCGCCACCTCTCCTGTAGCGCCGCCCCCTCTTCATCACCTCAGCTCCTCCATCGACCACCGGAGCTCCGGCGAATTGCAGCAGCCCCCCTTTGTATTCAAACTGTAAGTTTTTTATGTTTTTTATTTTTATTCGTTTTTATTAGGTAATTGATTTTAAAAATAAAAAAATCAGTTTCTTAGGCATAAATTAAAATCAGTTTTAAATTTATATATATTAGAGAAAAATAAAAATAGGGTTCTTATGTAAGTAAGAAAAGGAAATGAATTTTATAATGTCTTCATGAGCAAAAAGGAGATCTTTATGAGGTGAAAGAATTGATTTTTAATTCATGAAAGGTGATATTTTTATTCTATGAACGAAATATTTTTAGTTATAGAAAGATATGATTTTTGCGAATATAAAAATATATTTTCTTCACATTTTATATAATATGAATAACATAGAAAGATTTAATTTTTAGAAGTAAAAAGCTTTGATTTTTCCTAAAGAAAAAGAAGTGATTTTTACAATGTAAAAGAAGTGATTTTTGAAAGAATAAAAATATAATTTTTATATTATACAAAGGCGAAAGATATAATTTTTATATAGTAGAAATATTAAAGATGTTATTTTATAGAATAGAGATAATAAATATATGATTTTTATAGTATAGAATGAATAGAAATACGATTTTTATATTATATAACTAGTGAAAATTTGATCTTTATATATGGAGTGAAATAAAAATATGATTTTTGTTATACATATGTTGAAATAAAGATGTGATTTTTATAGTGATGAAATGAAAAGGTGAAATCTTTATATTTGAAAAGGCGAAATCTTTATATAGAGAATAGCGTGATAAAAATATAATCTTTGTTATATTAACATCGATATAAAAATAGAATTTTTATCTATATAGTAACAGTGTAAAAATAGAATTTTTATCTATATAGTAGCGGTGCAAAAATAGAATTTTTGTCTACATAGCAACAATATAAAAATGTGATTTTTATATATGTAGTGGCTACGGGTAACGGAAGTGACGAAAGGCGAGAATGGCGAAGACTTCTACATTTGAAGTGTCGTGGAGTTGGGATAGCTTTGGTGAGAACTTCTCACTTTAAATCTTCATTTATAGTTAAAATATATATACTAGGATGCAGACGGTGCTTAGTAGCACCCGACACCCGTCGTCCACAGACCATGGACGGCTTGTATATTTGTTTGATGTGTTGTGAAATTTGTTTGTGATGTTGATGTGAAATCGATAATATAGATTAATGTTTTGAAATAAATTAATTATCGTTGAAAATATAATTTTTAACGTGAATGTGAATAAATGAATACTTATAAACAAATCGGCCGATTTGTTTATGTACACTGATTTGACTGATATTGATTGGGTCGATAAATTTTACACATCGCCCAACTGTACAAATAATATTCAGTGTTTGTCGATTTGAAACCCCACACGGGTTGGGATGATATTTGGCTTACACTAATCCCAATTATTTAATTGTATGTCGATCGATTGGTCGACAGACTGTGTAAGCATTAATTATTTATATTTGATGCTTATGCAGTTGTGTGGTGCACTTTGGATGATGGTTGATTGTTTATCGTTGCTATTATATACATGTGTTGTATGGAATCCATATAATTAACGTTATATGGTAATTGATTGGGCCTCATTCCAATCGGGAAAATAAAGAATATAATAGAATATATTCATGTGTTGAATAGAATAAATGTTCATGTGTTGAAACTATTTATGTGTTGAGTAAAATATTTTAACAATAAAATTTACATCTTTATCATATTTAAAATTAGAACCACTTTACAGTTGGAGTCTGATTAAAAATCAAACGATAGATACCATAATTTTATAAAATATATTACATAACAAAAATAGTCGTGTGTTGACAGTACTCATGTGTTGAGATTAATCATGTGTTGAAAGAAATATAGATTCATGTGTTGAATGGAATAAATATTCATTTGTTGAATGGAATAACGAATTTATTGAAATATATAAAGCCGTGTTGATTAGAGTTGCGCTATTTTGACGTGAACGATATTTATATCGATTATATTCGTTTTTATAATGAATATAGAAAAGGTAGGGATTTCAAAATATAACGTTTTGAAAATATTATCATTTATACAGTAATGATATGAAATATTCAATTTTGATTTGAAATTGAATATAGAGTTGAAACGGTTTTGAAAACGAATTTAAAATGATTTATAAAATACGTTTTAAAAAGGAAATCGACGAAATATATATAATATATATATAATGGCCTGAATAGAACGCGCCGCGCCGCGGCAGTTCGTGAATTTCGACCATTGACTTCGAATTGACGTTGCGGGAGATCCGACCGTCGGATTCTCCTAAAACTGGAACGTTGGGTTCGTATCTAAAAGAGCTTTCCAATGAATATTAGAAATTTGAAATCTAACAGCTGGATTTGGAATTATGTCCAAATCAAATTTGGAAAAGGTCGCTGTAAGTGCAGTTCGATGGCCGTTGATGGAAATTGACTGTACGGGCCTTGATAAAATTATTGAAAATATTAATAATTTGTGTAAAATCATAATATGTGAATTGGAAAGAACTGGGATGTAAAATTCCACATTTGAAAGGATAAAAATATATTTTTGTCGAAATGAACTAGTTTTGAACTAGAATTAAAATCAATTTATTTTTGAAATAAATAAATTGAATTTGAAAGTGATTTTAAAAATAATCAATATTCCCAATACGTGAATTGGACTGGAGTTGAATCGAAATTATCTTCGGAATATTTCGATGTTGGATTTCGTGACTATACAGATATTGTTATGGGAATTTGAAAGATATATTTATATCGTTATTTCCAATACGATATTTGTTGGTTTCAGAATTTGATATCGAATATAAGCCGGTATATTTTCTATTCAGAGCCTTGTATTTAATATCAAATGTGATTTGGGTTTATCGTGAATCGTGTTTTAGATGACATTGGTTCTTTAACCCAGTTAAAGGCAGGATGTTGATTTTTGAAACGATTAAAACTAAGTGGAGTTTTAATGAATCTTTAATTAGATTGAAAGTGAATTGATAATTCAAATTATCAAATCTGAAAAGTGATCGAGAATGGAGTATCACCAGTTTTTCTCCAAAGCGATAGTTAAATCTTTAATTAGATTTGAACGTGAAATGGTAAATAATTTTACCGATAATACTGTGGTGTTAGATATGGAGTATTACCAGTTTTGCTCCAGGGGATGAATAGGTTGGGATTGGGAAATAGAATAATTAATTACTTCGGTGTGGTTCGCTAATCCCGACTAGTTTGAAATGATATCCAAAGGAGGATTAGAGAATAAATTTAGAAGAATTTATCTTTGATAAAATTAATGGGAACCTATTCCCTAAGAATGTGATTTTGTGAATAAAAGAATATTCTGAATTGGAGTGAGGCGTTTGTTGTGTTTGTGTAACATTTGTTTATCATATACGTGGGTTATTCAGAAAGGCCGGGTTTATACCCATTCTGAATAACCGATTCGACGAGATGTCGAAGATGAAGACGATGGTTGAAGACCGGAAGTCTTCACATCGTTTGGGTGATTACCGATCATCTTGATTGGGCTGTACACCCAAGATGAGGGAATCAGTTGGTGATCGTCCAGACGTACTTGGAGATGGATGGATATGCGAGGAAAGTGCCTCCGGTTTCGTTCATACTCAGAACGAACTTGTAAATGGACTGTGTGTCTGACATTGGATTTTATTCTGTGTTGATTGATCTCTGTTAAATATACATCTGTTTGGCGGCGGAGAATTTATTCTCTTGCTTAACGCCCTTCTCTGAGATGTACGAGCTCAGAGGTTGTATATCGATGGACATCAGTCGCATGGAGTGAATTGCCTGTGTGGCACGCATAAGTGGAAGATGATCAAGGCTTCTGTTGAAAGGCAAAGTCTTGTGGTTGATGATCAAAGCACGGCCTGTGTGGCGTAGCTTTGTGTATAACATGAATTCGCGAGCCTCACACCTCGGTATGAGTCAAAAACGGGATACGGACCCAAGGAGTGCACGTTCTTTCTAGCTATGGGCGGTGAGAGTGACCTACCAGCCCTGACATTTATGCAACACCCCACACCCGCTACGGTCACTCACTAAGGGAATGCCATAACATCGGTGGAGTATTTTAAGTGAATATAGAACAGAAAAATTACAACAAGACAGATATAAGTAATACTTGAGAATTTAAAACATCATTTCATTGCAGCGGAAAGTAAAACATGTTTGGTTACACCAAAACCATAAACAAGAGTCAAGTACATAATATCCATCCTGATAAAACAAAAGTACATAATCCCACTACATAACTTAATAGCCATAATAGAGAAGATAAACTGAGCTTTACATCCACGGTCCAAGCTCCAAAAGATAGATAAAGCAGTCTGATCAAAGCCCACTAGTGCTAGGCCCACTCTAAAAACCTGAGGGTTGGGAAAAAGATAAAAAAACAACGGGGTCAGACATAAGTCTGAGCGAGTCCTATAACCTTAACAATACAATCATTAAAGTAATTAGGGTATGATATAAACAAGGTACGGTACCTCTGGGGATAATGACTACACTAAGTAGCCAACTAAACACAGGATGTACTAAGATAACCGAAAAGACGCATTTACCCACCCAAGGATAATTACTACACTGCACCACCCCAGATCTACCCACCCAAGGGTAATTCCTACTTAAGGTTGATCCCACTAAGTGTACTTAGTAATTTTTAATAGTAGTTTCGTGTACCCCTAGCTGACTACATAGGTGCCGTCTGCCCCTATCTCCACTAGGTGTACCCACTACTCCCCAAGCGATCGGCTCCCTAACGTAGATACCCGTGCTGGTCCCACAGTGGGGTGTATCATCCCCTAAAGTGGCAACCTGATAATGTCAACGGTGCACGACTTATACCTACACGATGCAACAACGTCTTACCTACCAGCCCGGGTCCACACACGCATATGAAACCCGTTGGACTTGCGTTGCCACCGCTAACCCGTTTTGGCCTCTTATAGTCAAGCCCAATATGCGTGTCCCGTCCTCGACTTGGGTCGATCCCACAAAGATACGTTTGGGATATTGGTTGAAATGGGCCCCCACAAGCTACCCACCTAAGCTTGTCATTTCTAGTGAATCCCACTTAACCCTTTAACCATGTCCACTTACATGTTATAAATTTTGGTTAAGTCTTTTAATCATATTTTAATTGCCACTCAAGGCACCCACTAGATTTCCACATGCCACCCAAGGCACTTACTTGATTCCCACATGCCACCCAAGGCACTTACTTAACCCTTTAATCATGTTTAATTACATGTTCCACTTTGGTGAAGTATTCTAATCGTATTTTCTATTGCCACCCAAGGCAACCCACTAGTTTCCTCATGCCACCCAAGGCACCCCCACTAGTTACTACATGCCATCCAAGGCACCCACTTAACCCCTCATGCCCCACTACATGCTAATTTGGTTAAGTGTTTCTTAATTAATTAAGATCGTAACCTTTGTAAAGACCTCTCACATTAGACTGTCTTTTATGGCAGCTGGATATGCCGGTTGGTTCCGGGCAGCCTTACACCATAATAGAGTCTAACCTCGTGTCTTTACACTTGTCACGTATTTAGTTTATGACTAAGACCTCTCACATTGGGCCAATCATTTGTAGCCGCTGGATTTGCCGGTTGGTTCCGGGCAGTCTTATGCTACAAAAGGGTCCAACCTCGTGTCTTACTCGATTAATTACACCTAATTAATCACCCCCATAATTTGTATTAATTATCCCTAATTAATTACCAATTTCAAGAATATGGGTAGACCTAACTCAATAGGTAAATTCCCAATTCCATAATATGGGTAGACCTAACTTAATAGGTAAATTCCCAATTCCATAATATGGGTAGACCTAACTTAATAGGTAAATTCCCAATTATGTCCATTCACTTTATGTTATGCTTAAGCATACCCATTTCACACCATTTTATTAACATGCATATTAACCCCATCGTTCCCCACGTAATTCGTTCTCATAACATGACATAATAAAGGGAAGATTCATCACAAATGCCATGGGTTCAACCAATCATAGCATATAACTTTATCATGGGTTTAAAAGGTGTCAACTTGCATATATGAGCATACATTAAACCCAACTAGCATTTAACCCAAACTTGCATGAAGCACATATGTCACAAAGGGGGTAACTTGCATATGATTCTTATGTCATACAAAGGTGTGAACTTGCATAGCATGTCACATGTTAACTTGCATATAACCAAACACATAACTTGCATAACATGTTACATATGAACTTGCATATAATCATGCACATAACTTGCATATAACCAAACACATAACTTGCATAACATGTTACATATGGACTTGCATATAATCATGCACATAACTTGCATTACATGTTACATATGAACTTGCATATAATCTCACATATAGCTTGCATAACATGTTACATATGAACTTGCATATAATCTCACATATAGCTTGCATAACATGTTACATATGAACTTGCATATAATCGTGCACATAACTTGCATATAACCAAACACATAACTTGCATAACATGTTACATATGAATCAATGTTCAACATAGTGTTTTGCATAATGAGAATCATAAAACATAGCATTAAACTTGCATAACATATAGCGTAAAACTCGCAAAACACACAACATACACTATACTAAACTTGCATAAACACATTGATCCACAAACATAGCCATATCTTATCATATCCTATCATAATCAATTTAACAATTGATTATTAAGGCTATAGAAACTCACCACTAAACTCCAATAAGCAAACCCTTGCCAAAAATCACCCAAAAACTCTAGCCTTGAAAATAAAGCTTGCAACTTGATGATGAATGCAAGCTAATGATCACTCATACAACTTAAAAATGCTTGTATGAACATGAAAGCCTTTATAGAAATAGTTTAGAAAGAGGATGGAGGCTAGGGTTTTGAGTGGAGGCCATGATCATAGAAAATTTTGGCATAGTTTAGTTAGGATAGGATTATGATCATTTAGGGCTAGCTTAGGGTCTTATTTATAGATTAGGCAAGTGTTTTAGGCCATTAGATTAACCCTAAATTAGATTAGGACCATCAGATCTCGGAAGCTTCCAGAAAACAACCCCAAAACACAGCCAAACCCTAAAATGGTGCACCAGGTCAAACTGGCCGAGTACCCCCTGTCGACACCCAAGTCGACAGGGCTGTCGACTTGGTCCTAGCCAAGTCGTCTGCCCAGTCGACAGGGCTGTCGACTTTGGTAGCTAGGCGGGAATTTTTCCGCCTGCGCCCAATGGCCCCAATTTCGAAATTTGAACCTGAATTTTAAATCTGTTTTAAACTTTGAATTTTTTGTAAACTTCATTGGGCCATAACTGGGCCATACGAACTCCGATTCTCGAAAACTCAGACTCTATTTCGCGTATTTTTCCGAGACGAACGCAATGACGCAGCCCGTTTCCCCCAATTCTCACATCTGAGATTATTTATTCTGCAATTAGTGAATTTTAGCATTAACTGAAATTCGGGGTGTTACATTCTCCCCTCCTTAAAGGATTTCGTCCCCGAAATCTCTAAGCTAAGGAGAATGCATATCCTACCATCCAAACAACCATCTACTCAATCCATCAAACACGGGCATCCATTGTCCTTAAAACAATTTCTAATGATGTATGAGCATATGCAAAAAGTGTGTGTATATGTTCCCTATCTAATGTATGAACATATGCAAACCATGATAGTGCCATGCATCCATTATGTATGCGAGAGAACCCTATCGACACATACAATATCTACATGCGTGCACAATCATTCACCAAAATGCATCATCCATATGATAACACAATCATTATACATCCATAAATATAGCTACCTACACACCCAATTATATGCAATATGCAATATGAAGTGATTGAGCCGATCTAGTGTCTAGAGTGTGTGTATATGCATCCACGAGCAACCACTAGCAAACACTTGCATCCACATGCATCCATTAATCATAACATGTCTCAAACACATGTTTCAACCATAGGTTTACCCTATCTAAAGGTCAAAGGCACTAACAAGAGGACATACTAAATATAAGATAAGTACTAGACAAACGATAAAGGAGAAGTTAAAAGACATACCCTCAAAAAGGAATGGGTATAATGAACGCATTTTCGCTTCCGTCTCCCAAGTAGCGTTGCTCTCCTCTTCTCCCCATTGCACTTTGACTAGTTGAACCTCCCTGTTTCTCAACCTCTTAATCTCTGACCCAAGGATGCGTGTAGGAGCTCGTCGAATAGTCGCATCATGCTCTATCTCTACTTCTCTAAGCAAGCTCGGCTCTACCACCTCTGCGGTCTCATGTAGGCACTTCCTCAAATGTGACACATGGAATACATCATGTACACCACTAAGTCTGTCGGGCAACTCCACTCTATAGACCATCTTTCCAACTCTTTCCTTAATAGGAAATGGTCCAACAAACCTTGGTGCTAACTTCCCAACAGATCCAAAGCGAACCACATTTCGTAACGGAGACACTTTGGCAAAGACCATGTCCCCAACTTCAAACTCAAGGTCCGTCCTCCTCTTGTCCGCATAAGATTTCTGTTTGTCTTGCGCCGCTTTCATCCTTCTTCTAATCAAATCAATCTTTTCCGAAGTCTCTCTAACCATATCGGGCCCAAGTAAAATCTTATCCGTAGATTCCCACCAACATGTAGGTGATCGACAAGGCCTTCCATAGAGAGCTTCGAAAGGAGCCATGCCAATACTAGACTGAAAGCTGTTATTATATGCGAACTCCACCAATGGAAGATGCTCTTCCCATGTACCTCCAAAATCCAAGATACATAGCCTCAAAAGGTCTTCTAAAATACGATTCACCCTCTCGGTCCGGCCGTCCGTCTGAGGATGATATGCGGTACTCAAACACAGCTGAGTCCCTACCGCCTCTTGCAAACTCTTCCAAAACTCGCTAGTGAAGATAGGATCTCGATCGCTCACTATACTGGAAGGTACACCATGCAATCTAACAATCTCTCGAATGTAAACTGAAGCTAGCCATGGAGCAGTCCTCTTACTCTTCACGGGTATGAAATGGGCGCTCTTAGTAAGTCTGTCTACCACAACCCAAATTCCCGTAATACCTTTCCTCGATCTCGGTAATCCATCGACAAAATCCATCGAGACACTATCCCACTTCCATAGCGGAACTTCCAATGGGTGAAGGAACCCACCGGGTTTCTTTTGCTCCGCTTTCACTTGTTGGCACACCAAGCATCTAGCGACATACTCGGCCGCGTCTTTCTTCATACCGGCCCAAAAGAAAACTCGCTTCATGTCTTGGTACATCTTGTCCCTACCGGGATGAATGGTCATCTTCGAACGATGTGCATCATCAAGTATAGCCTTCCTCAAACCCTCGTCTTGCGGTACACAAAGTCTACCGTCTCTACGCAACCACCCCTTACCATCTAGGGTGTATCTACTCAAATGGCTGGACGACCCCCCCTCCTCATGAGCTTCTCTACTAACTCAACCAACTGTGGGTCGTCTCGCTGCGCTCCGCCAATCCGCCCCAAAAGAGTAGGCCTAACCTCCAAGGAGGCTAGCAAACCGAGTACAAAGTCAACGGAAGGTCTAAAGTCAAACATAGAAATAAACTCTAAGCTCTGTCGTTCAACGAACAATGAACTCAAGGACAACCTTTTTCTACTTAAGGCGTCCGCTACCACGTTACCCTTGCCATGGGTATACGCTATCTCAAACTCATAGGATGCTAAGAATCCCATCCACTTTTGCTGTCCTAAGACTATGCGCTCGAAGAGTCTCCAACACTTCCCTAAAATGTAGGGCATGCTCTTCTCCACCTTTAGAGAAAACCAGGATATTACCCCATCCAAAATCATCACAACTGTCCATCTCTCATGCAGACCACCCTAGTCGAACTCGACATCCCCCAAATGCAAGCCCCAAAGGCCTAAACCAATATCAGACAAACACCCAAGGGATACCTCCTTCGAATTCAGACGACCTACATGAGATGATACTAGTAAAAACGGCTAAATAATTAAGCCCTTGTCCAACTCTGGATGTCCTCGCCAGTCTCGCTCCAAAACCACCGTTTATCCCATAACTGGCTTTGGTCAACCTATTGAGCACATACGAAAACTTATTTCGCTCCTAGAAAAGACCAAGATATCATTTACAAAGACCATCACGAACTTATTTAGGTACTCCCTGAACACCCTTCTCATCAAATCAACAAAGTATGCGGGGGCGTTCGTCAAACCAAATGGCATCACCAGCCACTCATAAAAACCATCCGGAGTCCTAAAGGTAGTCTTCTCTATACTATCCTCAGCCACTCTCAACTGATGAAACCCCGTGGCTAAGTCCTACTATGAAAACACTGAGGCGCCAACCAACTGATCAAAGAGATCATCAATCCTCGGCAATGGGTGTCTATTCTTCTTTGTTATCTTGTTAAACTCCCTATAATCTATACAAAATCTGAGGGACCCATCCGCCTTCATAGCAAAAACTACTGGAGCACCCCACTCCGATATACTTCGTCTTCTAAACCCCTTCTCAAGCAAATCGCCTACTTGCTTATGGAGTTCCCTCCTCTCACGAGAAGCCATGTGGCACACTGGCCAAGATACTGGTTTGGCATTTTCTACCGGATATATTCGGAAGTCAATCTCCCGCTCCGGAGGTAAGCCCTTCACCTCCTCAAACACATCCAAGTATTCCCGGACCACTCTAACAGATCGCAAACTCTAGACCGACGTGTCAAGCGATTCTAGATAACTTAGCATAACAGATTCCATGGGATTACAAGAGATCTCGAGAGTGTTACCCAAGCGGGTCGTAAGCCTAACAACTCTCCTTCCACAAACAAGAACGGCACCATTACTGGATAACCAGTCCATGCCCAAAACTAACCCATAGCCCGTGAAGCCCAAGAAGCATCACATCTAAACTCAACGCTAAGTATAGAAACTTTCAAACCCAAACACATCATGGAGCCCCCAATTGGGTTTGAAACAACTAAGGGATCATCTACTAAACTGGTGTCTAAGTGCAGTGACTCAACTAACAACGATGAGATAAACGAACTCGATGCGTCAGAATCAAATAAAGTTCGAACCGGATAATAAAGAAATCCAAATTCCAACCTAGACGGTCTTATCCCCATCTAGTACACTAGCCGTGAGGGAATACAACTACCCTCCAGAAGATTCCATACCTTGCCCTTGCCCCTTTGGACAACCCTAATAAGGTGTCCTATTCCTCCTAAAAGGATAACTACTCGCCTTCTTCTTCCCATTCTCCACTCGTAACCTCCCACCAATGAGGTTTCATCCTTCATTAACCAAACAACTATTTGAGCCTTCCTCCCATCGTCTATCCAATAGGTACCTACCAGTCCTCCTCCTTCTTGAACCAACTTCTAATCCGACTAACGTCTAAGTCCCTTGAAGTGGTTTTCCATTCTTATCTATCTTAGAAAGATCATCTATACACGGAGGGGAAACTCAAAACGAGAGAGGAAGAGATTCAAAACGGAGAATTCGAAAGATAAAGATATGGCTATCGGGGATTATGCTTTTCTTTCAAAAACTTCTCTCTTAAAAGACATGTTTTTGAAAATACTCCTTTCAAAGATATTCTTAGAAAATAGTTTTTCTAAAAATTTTATCTGTTCTGGTAACCTTAAGCTCTGATACCACGTGTAACACCCCACACCCGCTATGGTCACTCACTAAGGGAATGCCATAACATCGGTGGAGTATTTTAAGTGAATATAGAACAGAAAAATTACAACAAGACAGATATAAGTAATACTTGAGAATTTAAAACATCATTTCATTACAGCAGAAAGTAAAACATGTTTGGTTACAACAAAACCATAAACAAGAGTCAAGTACATAATATCCATCCTGATAAAACAAAAGTACATAATCCCACTACATAACTTAATAGCCATAATAGAGAAGATAAACTGAGCTTTACATCCACGGTCCAAGATCCAAAAGATAGATAAAGCAGTCTGATCAAAGCCCACTAGTGCTAGGCCCACTCTGAAAACCTGAGGGTTGGGAAAAAGATAAAAAAACAACGGGGTCAGACATAAGTCTGAGCGAGTCCTATAACCTTAACAATACAATCATTAAAGTAATTAGGGTATGATATAAACAAGGTACGGTACCTCTGGGGATAATGACTACACTAAGTAGCCAACTAAACACAGGATGTACTAAGATAACCGAAAAGACGCATTTACCCACCCAAGGATAATTGCTACACTGCACCACCCCAGATCTACCCACCCAAGGGTAATTCCTACTTAAGGTTGATCCTACTAAGTGTACTTAGTAATTTTTAATAGTAGTTTCGTGTACCCCTAGCTGACTACATAGGTGCCGTCTGCCCCTATCTCCACTAGGTGTACCCACTACTCCCCAAGCGATCGGCTCCCTAACGTAGATACCCGTGCTGGTCCCACAGTGGGGTGTATCATCCCCTAAAGTGGCAACCTGATAATGTCAACGGTGCACGACTTATACCTACACGATGCAACAACGTCTTACCTACCAGCCCGGGTCCACACACGCATATGAAACCCGTTGGACTTGTGTTGCCACCGCTAACCCGTTTTGGCCTCTTATAGTCAAGCCCAATATGCGTGTCCCGTCCTCGACTTGGGTCGAGCCCACAAAGATACGTTTGGGATATTGGTTGAAATGGGCCCCCACAAGCTACCCACCTAAGCTTGTCATTTCTAGTGAATCCCACTTAACCCTTTAACCATGTCCACTTACATGTTATAAATTTTGGTTAAGTCTTTTAATCATATTTTAATTGCCACTCAAGGCACCCACTAGATTTCCACATGCCACCCAAGGCACTTACTTGATTCCCACATGCCACCCAAGGCACTTACTTAACCCTTTAATCATGTTTAATTACATGTTCCACTTTGGTTAAGTATTCTAATCGTATTTTCTATTGCCACCCAAGGCAACCCACTAGTTTCCTCATGCCACCCAAGGCACCCCCACTAGTTACTACATGCCACCCAAGGCACCCACTTAACCCCTCATGCCCCACTACATGCTAATTTGGTTAAGTGTTTCTTAATTAATTAAGATCGTAACCTTTGTAAAGACCTCTCACATTAGACTGTCTTTTATGGCAGCTGGATATGCCGGTTGGTTCCGGGCAGCCTTACACCATAACAGAGTCTAACCTCGTGTCTTTACACTTGTCACGTATTTAGTTTATGACTAAGACCTCTCACATTGGGCCAATCATTTGTAGCCGCTGGATTTGCCGGTTGGTTCCGGGCAGTCTTATGCTACAAAAGGGTCCAACCTCGTGTCTTAGTCGATTAATTACACCTAATTAATCACCCCCATAATTTGTATTGATTATCCCTAATTAATTACCAATTTCAAGAATATGGGTAGACCTAACTCAATAGGTAAATTCCCAATTCCATAATATGGGTAGACCTAACTTAATAGGTAAATTCCCAATTCCATAATATGGGTAGACCTAACTTAATAGGTAAATTCCCAATTATGTCCATTCACTTTATGTTATGCTTAAGCATACCCATTTCACACCATTTTATTAACATGCATATTAACCCCATCGTTCCCCATGTAATTCGTTCTCATAACATGACATAATAAAGGGAAGATTCATCACAAATGCCATGGGTTCAACCAATCATGGCATATAACTTTATCATGGGTTTAAAAGGTGTCAACTTGCATATATGAGCATACATTAAACCCAACTAGCATTTAACCCAAACTTGCATGAAGCACATATGTCACAAAGGGGGTAACTTGCATATGATTCTTATGTCATACAAAGGTGTGAACTTGCATAGCATGTCACATGTTAACTTGCATATAACCAAACACATAACTTGCATAACATGTTACATATGAACTTGCATATAATCATGCACATAACTTGCATATAACCAAACACATAACTTGCATAACATGTTACATATGGACTTGCATATAATCATGCACATAACTTGCATTACATGTTACATATGAACTTGCATATAATCTCACATATAGCTTGCATAACATGTTACATATGAACTTGCATATAATCTCACATATAGCTTGCATAACATGTTACATATGAACTTGCATATAATCGTGCACATAACTTGCATATAACCAAACACATAACTTGCATAACATGTTACATATGAATCAATGTTCAACATAGTGTTTTGCATAATGAGCATCATAAAACATAGCATTAAACTTGCATAACATATAGCATAAAACTCGCAAAACACACAACATACACTATACTAAACTTGCATAAACACATTGATCCACAAACATAGCCATATCTTATCATATCCTATCATAATCAATTTAACAATTGATTATTAAGGCTATAGAAACTCACCACTAAACTCCAATAAGCAAACCCTTGCCAAAAATCACCCAAAAACTCTAGCCTTGAAAATAAAGCTTGCAACTTGATGATGAATGCAAGCTAATGATCACTCATACAACTTAAAAATGCTTGTATGAACATGAAAGCCTTCATAGAAATAGTTTAGAAAGAGGATGGAGGCTAGGGTTTTGAGTGGAGGCCATGATCATAGAAAATTTTGGCATAGTTTAGTTAGGATAGGATTATGATCATTTAGGGCTAGCTTAGGGTCTTATTTATAGATTAGGCAAGTGTTTTAGGCCATTAGATTAACCCTAAATTAGATTAGGACCATCAGATCTCGGAAGCTTTCAGAAAACAACCCCAAAACACAGCCAAACCCTAAAATGGTGCACCAGGTCAAACTGGCGAGTACCCCCTGTCGACACCCAAGTCGACAGGGCTGTCGACTTGGTCCTAGCCAAGTCGTCTGCCCAGTCGACAGGGCTGTCGACTTTGGTAGCTAGGCGGGAATTTTTCCGCCTGCGCCCAATGACCCCAATTTCGAAATTTGAACCTGAATTTTAAATCTGTTTTAAACTTTGAATTTTCTGTAAACTTCATTGGGCCATAACTGGGCCATACGAACTCCGATTCTCGAAAACTCAGACTCTATTTCGCGTATTTTTCCGAGACGAACGCAATGACGCAGCCCGTTTCCCCCAATTCTCACATCTGAGATTATTTATTCTGCAATTAGTGAATTTTAGCATTAACTGAAATTCGGGGTGTTACATTCTCCCCTCCTTAAAGGATTTCGTCCCCGAAATCTCTAAGCTAAGGAGAATGCATATCCTACCATCCAAACAACCATCTACTCAATCCATCAAACACGGGCATCCATTGTCCTTAAAACAATTTCTAATGATGTATGAGCATATGCAAAAAGTGTGTGTATATGTTCCCTATCTAATGTATGAACATATGCAAACCATGATAGTGCCATGCATCCATTATGTATGCGAGAGAACCCTATCGACACATACAATATCTACATGCGTGCACAATCATTCACCAAAATGCATCATCCATATGATAACACAATCATTATACATCCATAAATATAGCTACCTACACACCCAATTATATGCAATATGCAATATGAAGTGATTGAGCCGATCTAGTGTCTAGAGTGTGTGTATATGCATCCACGAGCAACCACTAGCAAACACTTGCATCCACATGCATCCATTAATCATAACATGTCTCAAACACATGTTTCAACCATAGGTTTACCCTATCTAAAGGTCAAAGGCACTAACAAGAGGACATACTAAAGATAAGATAAGTACTAGACAAACGATAAAGGAGAAGTTAAAAGACATACCCTCAAAAAGGAATGGGTATAATGAACGCATTTTCGCTTCCGTCTCCCAAGTAGCGTTGCTCTCCTCTTCTCCCCATTGCACTTTGACTAGTTAAACCTCCCTGTTTCTCAACCTCTTAATCTCTGACCCAAGGATGCGTGTAGGAGCTCGTCGAATAGTCGCATCATGCTCTATCTCTACTTCTCTAAGCAAGCTCGGCTCTACCACCTCTGCGGTCTCATGTAGGCACTTCCTCAAATGTGACACATGGAATACATCATGTACACCACTAAGTCTGTCGGGCAACTCCACTCTATAGACCATCTTTCCAACCCTTTCCTTAATAGGAAATGGTCCAACAAACCTTGGTGCTAACTTCCCAACAGATCCAAAGCGAACCACATTTCGTAACGGAGACACTTTGGCAAAGACCATGTCCCCAACTTCAAACTCAAGGTCCGTCCTCCTCTTGTCCGCATAAGATTTCTGTCTGTCTTGCGCCACTTTCATCCTTCTTCTAATCAAATCAATCTTTTCCGAAGTCTCTCTAACCATATCGGGCCCAAGTAAAATCTTATCCGTAGATTCCCACCAACATGTAGGTGATCGACAAGGCCTTCCATAGAGAGCTTCGAAAGGAGCCATGCCAATACTAGACTGAAAGCTGTTATTATATGCGAACTCCACCAATGGAAGATGCTCTTCCCATGTACCTCCAAAATCCAAGATACATAGCCTCAAAAGGTCTTCTAAAATACGATTCACCCTCTCGGTCCGGCCGTCCGTCTGAGGATGATATGCGGTACTCAAACACAGCTGAGTCCCTACCGCCTCTTGCAAACTCTTCCAAAACTCGCTAGTGAAGATAGGATCTCGATCGCTCACTATACTGGAAGGTACACCATGCAATCTAACAATCTCTCGAATGTAAACTGAAGCTAGCCATGGAGCAGTCCTCTTACTCTTCACGGGTATGAAATGGGCGCTCTTAGTAAGTCTGTCTACCACAACCCAAATTCCCGTAATACCTTTCCTCGATCTCGGTAATCCATCGACAAAATCCATCGAGACACTATCCCACTTCCATAGCGGAACTTCCAATGGGTGAAGGAACCCACCGGGTTTCTTTTGCTCCGCTTTCACTTGTTGGCACACCAAGCATCTAGCGACATACTCGGCCGCGTCTTTCTTCATACCGGCCCAAAAGAAAACTCGCTTCATGTCTTGGTACATCTTGTCCCTACCGGGATGAATGGTCATCTTCGAACGATGTGCATCATCAAGTATAGCCTTCCTCAAACCCTCGTCTTGCGGTACACAAAGTCTACCGTCTCTACGCAACCACCCCTTACCATCTAGGGTGTACCTACTCAAATGGCTGGACGACCCCCCCTCCTCATGAGCTTCTCTACTAACTCAACCAACTGTGGGTCGTCTCGCTGCGCTCCGCCAATCCGCCCCAAAAGAGTAGGCCTAACCTCCAAGGAGGCTAGCAAACCGAGTACAAAGTCAACGGAAGGTCTAAAGTCAAACATAGAAATAAACTCTAAGCTCTGTCGTTCAACGAACAATGAACTCAAGGACAACCTTTTTCTACTTAAGGCGTCCGCTACCACGTTACCCTTGCCATGGGTATACGCTATCTCAAACTCATAGGATGCTAAGAATCCCATCCACTTTTGCTGTCCTAAGACTATGCGCTCGAAGAGTCTCCAACACTTCCCTAAAATGTAGGGCATGCTCTTCTCCACCTTTAGAGAAAACCAGGATATTACCCCATCCAAAATCATCACAACTGTCCATCTCTCATGCAGACCACCCTAGTCGAACTCGACATCCCCCAAATGCAAGCCCCAAAGGCCTAAACCAATATCAGACAAACACCCAAGGGATACCTCCTTCGAATTCAGACGACCTACATGAGATGATACTAGTAAAAACGGCTAAATAATTAAGCCCTTGTCCAACTCTGGATGTCCTCGCCAGTCTCGCTCCAAAACCACCGTTTATCCCATTACTGGCTTTGCTCAACCTATTGAGCACATACGAAAACTTATTTCGCTCCTAGAAAAGACCAAGATATCATTTACAAAGACCATCACGAACTTATTTAGGTACTCCCTGAACACCCTTCTCATCAAATCAACAAAGTATGCGGGGGCGTTCGTCAAACCAAATGGCATCACCAGCCACTCATAAAAACCATCCGGAGTCCTAAAGGTAGTCTTCTCTATACTATCCTCAGCCACTCTCAACTGATGAAACCCCGTGGCTAAGTCCTACTATGAAAACACTGAGGCACCAACCAACTGATCAAAGAGATCATCAATCCTCGGCAATGGGTGTCTATTCTTCTTTGTTATCTTGTTAAACTCCCTATAATCTATACAAAGTCTGAGGGACCCATCCGCCTTCATAGCAAAAACTACTGGAGCACCCCACTCCGATATACTTCGTCTTCTAAACCCCTTCTCAAACAAATCGCCTACTTGCTTATGGAGTTCCCTCCTCTCACGAGAAGCCATGTGGCACACTGGCCAAGATACTGGTTTGGCATTTTCTACCGGATATATTCGGAAGTCAATCTCCCGCTCCGGAGGTAAGCCCTTCACCTCCTCAAACACATCCAAGTATTCCCGGACCACTCTAACAGATCGCAAACTCTAGACCGACGTGTCAAGCGATTCTAGATAACTTAGCATAACAGATTCCATGGGATTACAAGAGATCTCGAGAGTGTTACCCAAGCGGGTCGTAAGCCTAACAACTCTCCTTCCACAAACAAGAACGGCACCATTACTGGATAACCAGTCCATGCCCAAAACTAACCCATAGCCCGTGAATCCCAAGAAGCATCACATCTAAACTCAACGCTAAGTATAGAAACTTTCAAACCCAAACACATCATGGAGCCCCCAATTGGGTTTGAAACAACTAAGGGATCATCTACTAAACTGGTGTCTAAGTGCAGTGACTCAACTAACAACGATGAGATAAACGAACTCGATGCGTCAGAATCAAATAAAGTTCGAACCGGATAGTAAAGAAATCCAAATTCCAACCTAGACGGTCTTATCCCCATCTAGTACACTAGCCGTGAGGGAATACAACTACCCTCCAGAAGATTCCATACCTTGCCCTTGCCCCTTTGGACAACCCTAATAAGGTGTCTTATTCCTCCTAAAAGGATAACTACTCGCCTTCTTCTTCCCATTCTCCACTCGTAACCTCCCACCAATGAGGTTTCATCCTTCATTAACCAAACAACTATTTGAGCCTTCCTCCCATCGTCTATCCAATAGGTACCTACCAGTCCTCCTCCTTCTTGAACCAACTTCTAATCCGACTAACGTCTAAGTCCCTTGAAGTGGTTTTCCATTCTTATCTATCTTAGAAAGATCATCTATACACGGAGGGGAAACTCAAAATGAGAGAGGAAGAGATTCAAAACGGAGAATTCGAAAGATAAAGATATGGCTATCGGGGATTATGCTTTTCTTTCAAAAACTTCTCTCTTAAAAGACATGTTTTTGAAAATACTCCTTTCAAAGATATTCTTAGAAAATAGTTTTTCTAAAAATTTTATCTGTTCTGGTAACCTTAAGCTCTGATACCACGTGTAACACCCCACACCCGCTACGGTCACTCACTAAGGGAATGTCATAACATCGGTGGAGTATTTTAAGTGAATATAGAACAGAAAAATTACAACAAGACAGATATAAGTAATACTTGAGAATTTAAAACATCATTTCATTGCAGCAGAAAGTAAAACATGTTTGGTTACAACAAAACCATAAACAAGAGTCAAGTACATAATATCCATCCTGATAAAACAAAAGTACATAATCCCACTACATAACTTAATAGCCATAATAGAGAAGATAAACAGAGCTTTACATCCACGGTCCAAGATCCAAAAGATAGATAAAGCAGTCTGATCAAAGCCCACTAGTGCTAGGCCCACTCTGAAAACCTGAGGGTTGGGAAAAAGATAAAAAAACAACGGGGTCAGACATAAGTCTGAGCGAGTCCTATAACCTTAACAATACAATCATTAAAGTAATTAGGGTATGATATAAACAAGGTACGGTACCTCTGGGGATAATGACTACACTAAGTAGCCAACTAAACACAGGATGTACTAAGATAACCGAAAAGACGCATTTACCCACCCAAGGATAATTGCTACACTGCACCACCCCAGATCTACCCACCCAAGGGTAATTCCTACTTAAGGTTGATCCTACTAAGTGTACTTAGTAATTTTTAATAGTAGTTTCGTGTACCCCTAGCTGACTACATAGGTGCCGTCTGCCCCTATCTCCACTAGGTGTACCCACTACTCCCCAAGCGATCGGCTCCCTAACGTAGATACCCGTGCTGGTCCCACAGTGGGGTGTATCATCCCCTAAAGTGGCAACCTGATAATGTCAACGGTGCACGACTTATACCTACACGATGCAACAACGTCTTACCTACCAGCCCGGGTCCACACACGCATATGAAACCCGTTGGACTTGCGTTGCCACCGCTAACCCGTTTTGGCCTCTTATAGTCAAGCCCAATATGCGTGTCCCGTCCTCGACTTGGGTCGAGCCCACAAAGATACGTTTGGGATATTGGTTGAAATGGGCCCCCACAAGCTACCCACCTAAGCTTGTCATTTCTAGTGAATCCCACTTAACCCTTTAACCATGTCCACTTACATGTTATAAATTTTGGTTAAGTCTTTTAATCATATTTTAATTGCCACTCAAGGCACCCACTAGATTTCCACATGCCACCCAAGGCACTTACTTGATTCCCACATGCCACCCAAGGCACTTACTTAACCCTTTAATCATGTTTAATTACATGTTCCACTTTGGTTAAGTATTCTAATCGTATTTTCTATTGCCACCCAAGGCAACCCACTAGTTTCCTCATGCCACCCAAGGCACCCCCACTAGTTACTACATGCCACCCAAGGCACCCACTTAACCCCTCATGCCCCACTACATGCTAATTTGGTTAAGTGTTTCTTAATTAATTAAGATCGTAACCTTTGTAAAGACCTCTCACATTAGACTGTCTTTTATGGCAGTTGGATATGCCGGTTGGTTCCGGGCAGCCTTACACCATAACAGAGTCTAACCTCGTGTCTTTACACTTGTCACGTATTTAGTTTATGACTAAGACCTCTCACATTGGGCCAATCATTTGTAGCCGCTGGATTTGCCGGTTGGTTCCGGGCAGTCTTATGCTACAAAAGGGTCCAACCTCGTGTCTTACTCGATTAATTACACCTAATTAATCACCCCCACAATTTGTATTAATTATCCCTAATTAATTACCAATTTCAAGAATATGGGTAGACCTAACTCAATAGGTAAATTCCCAATTCCATAATATGGGTAGACCTAACTTAATAGGTAAATTCCCAATTCCATAATATGGGTAGACCTAACTTAATAGGTAAATTCCCAATTATGTCCATTCACTTTATGTTATGCTTAAGCATACCCATTTCACACCATTTTATTAACATGCATATTAACCCCATCGTTCCCCATGTAATTCGTTCTCATAACATGACATAATAAAGGGAAGATTCATCACAAATGCCATGGGTTCAACCAATCATAGCATATAACTTTATCATGGGTTTAAAAGGTGTCAACTTGCATATATGAGCATACATTAAACCCAACTAGCATTTAACCCAAACTTGCATGAAGCACATATGTCACAAAGGGGGTAACTTGCATATGATTCTTATGTCATACAAAGGTGTGAACTTGCATAGCATGTCACATGTTAACTTGCATATAACCAAACACATAACTTGCATAACATGTTACATATGAACTTGCATATAATCATGCACATAACTTGCATATAACCAAACACATAACTTGCATAACATGTTACATATGAACTTGCATATAATCATGCACATAACTTGCATATAACCAAACACATAACTTGCATAACATGTTACATATGGACATGCATATAATCATGCACATAACTTGCATTACATGTTACATATGAACTTGCATATAATCTCACATATAGCTTGCATAACATGTTACATATAAACTTGCATATAATCTCACATATAGCTTGCATAACATGTTACATATGAACTTGCATATAATCGTGCACATAACTTGCATATAACCAAACACATAACTTGCCTAACATGTTACATATGAATCAATGTTCAACATAGTGTTTTGCATAATGAGCATCATAAAACATAGCATTAAACTTGCATAACATATAGCATAAAACTCGCAAAACACACAACATACACTATACTAAACTTGCATAAACACATTGATCCACAAACATAGCCATATCTTATCATATCCTATCATAATCAATTTAATAATTGATTATTAAGGCTATAGAAACTCACCACTAAACTCCAATAAGCAAACCCTTGCCAAAAATCACCCAAAAACTCTAGCCTTGAAAATAAAGCTTGCAACTTGATGATGAATGCAAGCTAATGATCACTCATACAACTTAAAAATGCTTGTATGAACATGAAAGCCTTCATAGAAATAGTTTAGAAAGAGGATGGAGGCTAGGGTTTTGAGTGGAGGCCATGATCATAGAAAATTTTGGCGTAGTTTAGTTAGAGGATAGGATTATGATCATTTAGGGCTAGCTTAGGGTCTTATTTATAGATTAGGCAAGTGTTTTAGGCCATTAGATTAACCCTAAATTAGATTAGGACCATCAGATCTCGGAAGCTTCCAGAAAACAGCCCCAAAACACAGCCAAACCCTAAAATGGTGCACCAGGTCAAACTGGCCGAGCACCCCCTATCGACACCCAAGTCGACAGGGCTGTCGACTTGGTCCTAGCCAAGTCGTCTGCCTAGTCGACAGGGCTGTCGACTTTGGTAGCTAGGCGGGAATTTTTCCGCCTGCGCCCAATGGCCCCAATTTCGAATTTTGAACCTGAATTTTAAATCTGTTTTAAACTTTGAATTTTCTGTAAACTTCATTGGGCCATAACTGGGCCATATGGACTCCAATTCTCGAAAACTCGGACTCTATTTCGCATATTTTTCCGAGACGAACGCAATGACGCAGCCCGTTTCCCCCAATTCTCTCATCTGAGATTATTTATTCTGCAATTAGTGAATTTTAGCATTAACTGAAATTCGGGGTGTTACAATTTATATATACTTTTCACTTGTGTGGTTGTTGGATACGAGGCGCCTCGGATATAGGTCTGTAAGGACCGGAAAACATGTGTTCAGGAATAACTAATCCTCAAAAGTAAGAGAGGACCGGCCTTGGAGGTTCCAAAGGATCATAGTGGGGTCCTGAGGCATTTTCTAGAGTGTCTCGCATCGGAGAGGAGCTTGCCCCTTACCTCGACTCATGACGGAAATCCAATTTCCAATAAGTGATAATTTGGTTTTATTTGTAGAACGTAGTATGGCGACATAGTGGTATGGGTCATTCATGCCGCCTATGATTGATATTTATGATTGAAATTGTTTTGAAATTATACACCTATAATAGTATCAAATAATGTGTTTTTAACGTATCAAGCATGCTTTGGCTGTTATAAGGTAAAAACCCTATCCTCCGGCTTGCGTTGCATTGTGTGATGGGACCTGGGTCTTATAACAGCTTCATTTTTCTTTATTTAGCATTGCGCTGTTTGTTTTATGCACTGGTATTCTTGGGAGGAAATCCGTTCCGTGTCATACGGCGTGGTCCCTTGATTTACCGAACTTTAAAATAAAGATTAATAACTATTTTAGTTCTCACACCAGTCCCATGACTGACCTGGAGTTTATTGTTTTAACCTAAACTCCGGGTGCCCCTATTTTCCACACGGACAGCTAGTAGTTTTGGTTTTGCAGATTTATATTCACACGATCCTGGTTAACAGCTGGAACGATGCTCGGAAAGCTCTGTATCCGTGTATCACTTTTAGTTGTGTTGTATTATTTTTCCGCTGCTTTGTAATTTATCGTAATCTCTGATATTTATCGAATGTATAATATTCATTTTTACTCAATATATTCTTGTATCTGATGGAATTGTTGTAATAACAATGAAATGTTCTTCTGTTTGCGTTCTATTTTGTCTTGTCCTCAATTCTATTCGTGCTTTCCCTCACGGGGAAGTTCGGGTCGTCTCATTGTCGAACATTGTTTTCTTGTTAATGTGTAAGCATGCCAAATGCTAACATAAATACATGTGTATAGGTATTGGTGATGGGCATCATTATGCATTCGGCTATAATCATAATATCGTTAGGCGCTTTTGTAGATACCTCAATAATAAGACCGCTTGTTGTATCTGATTACGTAGAAAGCGGTAACTTTTAAATGTTCATTTTGTTGGTATTTGGTGCAAACTTGTTTTATGGAAATTTTGTTTTATTTATAGATATCGCAACTTTGTTTGACATATATTGTGTAAATTTCGTTTATGGAAATTATGTAAAGTTTGTTTATTGATGATGTCTTTGTGTATGAATATCATGTTATATAATTAGTTGATTGATATATATTTACATGTTGTTGATATGTTTGTGCACGAATATTTTGATACTACAATATGTAAACGCTAAGATAGATGCAAAAAAAAAAAAAACGTTGTGATATGTGGCAAAATGTTGTGATAGTAAAAACATGTAAACTTCCAGAAATGCTGTGATATGTAGCAAAACACTGTGATAGTAAAGAACATGTAAACTTCCAAAAAGGCTGTGATATGTGGTAAAACGATGTGATAGTAAAGAACATGTAAACTTCGAGAAATGTTGTGATATGTGGCTAAATGCTGTAGAAAAGGGAAGATAACAACATTTTTGAAACAATATAAAACGTTGTATAAACATAAGGATAACACCATTTGAAACGCTGTAGTATGTCAATTTTCTACAGCGTTTTTGAATGTATTGTGATATATCCAAGACCTATAACAACGTGTTGTTAGATAGCGTTCTTCGAAATGCTGTTAAAGGCTATAACAGCGTTTTTTCAATGCTGTGAATAGACATATTTGTTGTAGTGAAAAGTGCCCTTATATTATCTATTACCTTCTTTCTTATTTTCCATCTTATTGTTAATAACCTTCTCTTATCTGATTCATAACAAAATTTGCAAACTCTATCTTACCTTCCTATCAGAAATATACTGCAATTGGTTTATCTTAGAGTAAGTTTGCATTTTAAAGAAAAATTTCCATATGCTTTTTATATATTAGAAAACTTCGTTTTTTAATCTTCGGGGACACACACAGTCCATATTTTCACAAAATAAATCATGAAGGTTGTTTTTCAAATCATCGCATTCAAGGAAGTTTCAGTTTTCTCTTTCAAAACTTTTAAAAATAATAATTAGATGGAAATACATACTATATATTAAACATATACTTTAATCATTGTGGTTAAGATCGCAATAAAAGTTTTAAATGAAAAGCGAAGGGCGTAAAGCAATCAACAAGGTGATAATAGATGAAGCCAATAACAATATAGTAATAATATAGTTATGATAGGTACATGCATGCTCTAAATATTGATATATGTAATCATTAACTACTACTGCACCTAATTCTCTTATGCCTTTTTTCATATTACAGTTCTAGATAATTGTGTTTCATATTTGACCTGCTTGGTACTCTACATAATTACAAGAAATTGCATGCTTGTTTATGTATAATGATACAATAAACTGAGAATCTTTAGATGACAAAACAAAAATAGACCCACTAATCTGCTTGCAGTCAAGTGTTTTACACATTCATATACTTTGGAATTAAATTTGCACTTGCCAATGAACTTGTTTACAACAGTGATCAGTGTTAGAGATTTTGTTAGTTATGAATAAAGTAGTTTAAATTATCTTGTTATACTTCCTAGTATTTCACCCATAGCTGCAGTTAGGTTATATCATAGGGATCACCATTGGAGGATACATTACCCAATTGTTAATGCATTTAAATGAATTTGTTCAGTATGCATCTATTTTACTATAATTTGAAGCATTTTTAAGATGACTTTGTGGCATGCTTCTTCTTCTTATATTTGTTTAGATACCTTTGATTCTAATGATACATGTTTTAAACATTTTACTGCAAATAAATTTATTTGGACTATTTGTGTTTGGATATTGCTTTAAAATTGCTAGTAAAATCGAAGCAAGAGAGCAATCTGTTGTGTGCATGAACACTCCAATGTAGCCTGAAGGATCTCCATATTCTGTTACTGTTCAAGAAATCATGTTTTCGTAGGTATTTCTTATATTAATCTGAAGAAAGATAAATTATCTGTATAATCAAATTTATTTATTTAGTATAACTCTAAACATCAAATTTTAACTTATAGAATATATTTTTTCACGGTTGACCAGAATCATATAGTATTTATAACTATCATAATTCGGAACCAGACAATTCAGATGATGTATAAGATACTTGGTCTCGATCTCCGATCTATGAATATGGAAGAGGCACATTCATAAGATCCTCTAAAATTCTTGGTTTTGGAAATCGGGAAATTCTCAATGGTGATATTGGACCTGTATAACTTTGCATTATGGACTTGAAATAGCTGACACCAAACTGTCTATTTAGGAAGTCTCTTAGGTGTTGGTAAGCTTAGATTAGTGGTCCTCACAAAAGCTGTTATAGTTACAAAGTCAAATTTGACCTACAATTCTGCATAAGCGGTCTTTTGAAGTTTTTCATCATCTCTTAGTCACATAACCTATAAACATTTTCCTTCCCAAGGAAAATTTCATTCCTGGTAACTCAGCTATATTTTACACTTCAAAAGGATACTTGTAGAAAAGAATTACTTGTATGTAACTTGAGTTTTATTTATAATCAATTAACCTAGTTTATATTTTCATTAGAATTCTTCACAAGTGTTGTTTGAAAAATATTGGTGTGGTTCATGATATAAGTCCATTCAAAAGGAATGATAGTTGACGATGAGTTTGTACTATTAGCCTCCGCTAATGTTGACCAAAGATTTGTGGATAGATCAGGAGATACAAAGATTGTTATGGGTGCACATCAACCTCATCATGACAGGGCTGTGAAAAAGTGCCATCCACATAGTCAGGTGCATTACTTATTATATTTTTTAGTACCGTGCAATTTATCCATGAGCACTTCTTTATATTGTACAAGTGTTGCAAAAATACTGTAAACCTTTTAATCGAAATTTGAAACTTAGATACTAAAGTCCTGCAAAATTTACGTCCACAGGTTGCATTCAACTCCACCTATGGTGGATGAGGTTCTCCACCTGGGTGGGCTAGTTGATTTTAAACTTCTACACTCTTGTTTTTCATATCGAAACTAAAACATAAGAGGAAAACTCATAGTTCAGAATCCATTGTATTCATTACTAATTAGCCAATATCATTCTAACATTCATGAATCAGAAAGGATGTAACCGATAAATTTATCAATGTATGCAAGAAAAAGAGCAGTTTTATGCATTTTCCTCCAATATCCTTTACACAATTAGATCAAAGAAAAAAGTATGTATGTTTATTTTATATTATAAGCTTCTACTTGCAGAGTGCATTTTAAGGCTGTATTTCTATGCATTTTAAGGCTGTAGTTCCTCCAATATAAGTCCGGCTGACGTACCCTTGAAATGTTTAAAACAGAATAATATATGATAATTGTAATCTTCCTACAAAGAGAATTTTAAGGCTGTATTTCTGCGAAGTATTCCCCTACTAATTGCATGTACACCAGGCTGTATTTGGGCTAATGGACCTTTATCTTATGTTTCCCCTTTATTGAATCTAAAACTGAGTTCATGATTGAAAATATGACCAAGTATATAAGCAGGTTTACGTCTGAGCAAATCATAATAAAACATGTCAAATATTTGCTTGACATATAACTTTATCTTGTAGCAACATGTCTATATATTAATAAGTATAAGGAAAAAAGCGGAAAATTGTAGTTGTTTTATTGAACTGAAAGTCATAGATAGTTTGTACACAGAACACATATTTATACACGTTGAAATGTAAATGTAACAGCCGACTTGGGCTTTGAATAATAGAAGTAACATAGTGGGCTCAGCCCATATGTATTTGTACTGAGGATAAATGGGGTACGAAGAGATAAGTATTCTCCATACCTCCCCTCGCAAACCCTATAATCAGAACTAGGGTTTGATATTTGGGGCTAAAAGATGGCGGCTGCTCTCAATCTTCATTCTTTTGCTTCCTCCTTGCCCTTCCTCTTATTTGACAACACTTTTGTCTTCTTTAAGCCTCCATTTCCATAATATGGTTCTGTTTTGAGCTTGAGCTTTGTTTTCATTCCTTGTAGAAGTGAGTTTGTGATTCCTGGTGTCGAATTTGTTCGTGTTGATGGAATCTGAGGTGCAATTGTTAGATCTGTGCAAGGATTGGTGCTTTGTAGCTGATTCATGACTTGAAGCAGCGAATCCGTCGTATTTATCACCTAAGGTTTCATCCTTGCTTCCGCTGCCTTGGAATTGGGGGCTTTCAACTTCTGCAACACACAGCTTTTCTCTCAACACTTCAAATCTGGTTCTGGTCAATGGCTTGGTTAAAACGTCCGCTATTTGGTAAGTTGAAGGTACGTAATCAACTTGAAGCTTGTCTCTTTGAACTAACTCTCTTACAAAATATATATCTAGCTCGAGATGTTTAGTTCTAGAGTACAATATGTTGAATGGTGCTTCAAAGTTGTCCCACATCGGGAAATACTGAACTAAGATCCTGTATATAAACTAAAATGTTCCTCATCACTTAGCCAATTGGTTTTGTGATAACAAGGGGATTAATAAAAAAACTAACATGGTATCAGAGCTCAGGATTTCAGTAAGAGTTGAAGAGAAAGTGCTTCAACAATTGAAGGTGATGAGAAAGTGCATCACAAATCGAAGAGAAAGTGCTTCGATCTCAACAACTTTGAAGCAAGGGGGTGTGTTGAATGGTGCTTCAAAGTTGTCCCACATCGGGAAATACTGAACTAAGATCCTATATATAAACTAAAATGTTCCTCATCGCATAGCCAATTGGTTTTGTGACAATAAGGGGATTAATAAACTCTAACACAATACAGGATTTGATGTTAGGGCTATAACACTCATATTGTCACACCACACTGTAGCCTTTGTGTTTGAGTTAATTTTTAGCTCACTCAATAACGATTGAATCCACATTATTTCTGCTGTAGTACTTGCAATGCTGCGGTATTCTGCTTCTGTACTAGATCTAGAAATAGTTCCTTGTTTCTTAGCACACCATGATATTGGATTTGTGCCTAAGTGTATGCAGTAACCACTTGTAGATTTTCTGTCGTCATGATCATTTGCCCAGTCTGCATCTGCATAAGCATTGATATCTAAATTGTTGCTTGTCTTCAGTACTAGTCCCTGATTAATTATGCCTCTTAAGTATCTTAAGATTCTTTTAACAGCTTTCCAGTGATAACTTAATGGCTTTTTCATAAACTGACTTGCCTTATTCACACTATATGATATGTCTGGTCTAGTTATAGTGACATATTGTAAGACTCCAATGATACTTCTGTACAATTTTTCATTACATGTAGGCTCACCTTCTTCCTTGCTCAAGTGTAGGTTAGTAACCATTGGTGTAGGTAAGGGATTAGCATTATCCATGTTAGACCTTGCTAGAATTTCATTAATGTACTTTCTCTGACTCAACTGAAGTTCATTATTCTTGTTTCTGCTGGCTTCAATGCCTAGGAAATAGGACAGTTCACCCAGGTCTTTAACTGAGAACTCACTGTTTAATTGACTGGTGATGTTTCTGATTTCATTATTGCAATTGCCTGTGATTATGAAGTCATCTACATAAATCAGAATATAGCTTACTGTATTAGCTGTAAACTTTGTGAACAATGAGTTATCAGATTTTGCTGAGGCGTATCCAAACTTTGATAGTGTTGCCTTTAGTTTATTGAACCAGACCCTGGGTGCTTGCTTTAATCCATAGATAGCCTTGTTTAAGTTGCACACCATATTGTTATCTGATTTTTCCTTTAGTCCTGGTGGTAGTTCCATATATACTTCTTCCTGTAAATCACCATTTAAAAAAGCATTATCAACATCAAGTTGCTTGATGGTCCAATTTTTATACAAGGCTATCGTTAAAATAATTCTGATTGTTGTTGGCTTCACAATAGGTGAGAATGTTTCACTGAAATCAATTCCCCACTGTTGTGAATAGCCTTTAGCCACTAATCTAGCCTTGTACTTGGAAATTGTACCATCAGCATTTCTTTTTATTCTATATGTTCATCTACACCCAATGATAGTTTTATTTTTGGGTGGTTGAACAGGACACCAAGTTTTTTTATTAACTAAAGCATCTAGTTCTTCTTGCATAGCTGACCTCCACTTATCATTCAGTTTGGCTTGTTGATAAGTGGATGGTTCAGTATCATTGAATTCAGCACAAAAAGTTTTTGGTTTGAATGTACCACTTTTTGCTCTTGTCATCATATGGTGTTTGTTTTGAGTCTGAGGAACTTCCCTGTTACTTTCTGCTTGAGTGCTTTCAGGACTATTGTTTTCTTCATCGCTCACATTATCACGTTGCATATTGTCATTGTCACCACTTCCACCCTCTTCACTCTCATGATCTGATGCATCTCTATAAGTATGATGTTGTGTAGTTCTTGTGGTTTGTGTGCTATTACTGGATAAAGGTGCATGCATAACTTCATCCACTTCAGGAAATTGTGGAACTATAATTCTAGGATTATAAATTTTCTTTGTGGTTTTGCTTGTGTCACTTCTAAATGGAAATACTTTCTCATTAAAGATGACATGTCTAGATATATAGATTTTTCCATTGCTGTCCAAACACTTGTAGCCTTTATAATTCTTAGCATAACCCAAAAAAGTACATGGAGTAGATCTGAAATCAAGCTTATGTTTGTTAAATGGTCTAATATGAGGAAAACACAAACATCCAAATACTTTTAGTTCATCATAATTAGGCCTGGTTTGATTTAAAATTTCTATGCTTGTAGGTAACCTGTTAATTAGATGAACAGTTGTAGCAAATGCATCGGGCCAGAATTTTAGAGGAAATGATGCATGTGCTAATAGTGTCAACCCTGTCTCAACAATATGTCTATGTCTTCTCTCAATTAGTCCATTTTGTTCAGATGTATGTGGACATATTAATCTATGTGTAATACCCTTTTTATTAAAATAATCTTTTAAGGGTAAAAACTCCTTACCACCATCACTCTGAACAGACTTGACTTTATGGCCTAATTGATTTTCAACATTATTTATGAACTGCATAACTACATTACAAGTGTCAGACTTTAACTTTTAAAAAAAATTTATCCAAACATATCTTGAATGAGCATCAATAAATGAGATATAATACTTGTACCCACAGTCAGTGTTAACTGGTGCTGGACCCCATAGGTCTACATCAATTATCTCTGATGGGTTCAAATATTCAGTCTCAGAATTTGGGAATGGCAATTTATGACTCTTTCCCATTTGACAATATGTGCACACATAATTACTTGGAATATCAATAGAAATATCATTGTTGACTAAAATTTCTTTCATAATTTTTGAACTTGGATGTCAAAGCTTACAATGTCATAACTCAAATGTCATGCAGTCATTACTAGAATCTAATTCAGTCACATTACAGAACTTATTTTTTGATTCAGTTTTTCTGCAGTTTCCAGAATCGAACTTGTATAAGTCATTTTGTTCCCTACCCTACAATAAAATGTTTTTAGTCAGCATGTCCCTAACTATACAGTGATTTGGGTAAAATTCAAATGATACTTTGTTGTCTTTAGCACACTATGACACGCTGATTAAGTTTTTTCTAATATGTTGTGCACACAGTAAATTATTTAAATAGATTCGTTTAGCACCATTAATAGTAGCACGTCCAGTATGAGAGATGATTATAGAATTACCATTACCCATAATTAGAGATTTCTTACCTTTGTACTCACGATTGCCAAGATTCAGATTATTTAAATTGCTTGTGACCTGATGAGTTGCTCCTGAATCTGGATACCATGATTCATCTTGAATATCATCTGTAGTAGTAGGGTTTGAGGTAGTTTCTTGATTAGTTTTAGCATCTGATTGACGGCTGACCATGTTGGCATTTGGATTGTTGTTCCTGTTATTGCCATTGCCTTGCTGATTGACATTGTAGTTGTTATCAAACCTGAAATAACATATGTTGGCTGTATGACCCATTTTTTCACAAATCTGGCACTTTGGCCTATTGTTGGGGTTCCATCTTCCAGCTCTTCCCCTTCCACGGTTTGACTGACCTCCTCTTTGGTAAGTGTTTTGACTTCTTGAATTGTTCTATTGATTTTTGTTTTTGCCCGTAGTGATATAGTTAACAGAGAGATCAGAAACTTGATCTTTTCTTTGCAATAATCTATTTTCATGAGCTAGTAGCATAGAATGTACACTCTGAAGTGAGGGTGTAGGTTCTATAGGTGTTATAAATGCTACTACTGCTTCATATTCATCCTCCAGCCCTCCAACTATGTATAACAATTGTTCTTTTTCTTCAATTTTATTTCCAGTACATGCTAGTTGATCACATAGATTCTTTACCTTCATTAGGTATTCATTCATATTGGAATTCTCCTTCTTTATACATTGAAGTTGCTTCTTGTAGTTTAACACCCTTGCTGATGACTGACTAGTAAATGATCTTTCTAGAGCTGTCCATATGTCATGAGATGACTTAACACCAATTAATTGTGGCATTATTGATGAGCTTACAGTTGACATTAGCCATGCACTCACAAAATTGTCTTTTCTTTGATATGATGCATGTTCTGGATTAGGAATTAAGTTGTTATCAGCACCTCTGGTATATTTTACTGGAACTGGTTGTGATCCATAGAGATAATCTTGAAATCCATAACCTTTTGCTGTTGTTTCCACTTGTAGTTTCCAAAGAAGATAATTTGTTTCATCCAGTTGAATTGAGATGATGTTGCTTTGCGGCTTGATGATTTAATAAGATCTTCAGTGCTTTCTGCACTGGTCTGATTTGATCTGGCTGATGATCTTGGAGAAGTTGGTGGATTTGATCCAACTATGATTCTTTGAATATAGTGACAAAGAAGCGGTTACAGAAAAGGCTACTTCAAAAAACAGGTAACTTTCTTTTGAACTCTCTTTCTTGAATTGAAATCTTTTGTAAGATTTCTTCAACTTGAATTTAATGGCAACCAGAATTGCTAAAGTGATAGAGTGTTTTATACACTAAGTATCTGATTAGCAATCTAGGATGGCTGTTAACTTCAAATGATTGATTTCTTCAGAATGTTGATCGAAACTGAGTTCTTGAGAAAATTTACCACTAAGCTGTGATTTTGATGACTGCTGCAGCCACTGAATGTAGGCGAGGCACAATTGTTGGAATCACATCCTCAACCCTCAAATGATGAGATGAAAATCTTGGATGAGGGGCATCCAAGTGATGAGAATTTTCTTATGGACGATCTATCTTTCGATAGATTTGTAGAGGAACCAATTCTTGGATCGAATATGGATGCTGTTAGCACTTTCAGGCTCTGATACCATATAAGGAATAATGCGGAAAATTGTAATTGTTTTATTGAACTGAAATTCATAGATAGTTTGCACATAGAACACATATTTATACACGTTGAAATGTAAATGTAACAGTGACTTGGGCTTTGAATAATAGAAGTAACATAGTGGGCTCAGCCCATATGTATTTGTATTGAGGATAAACCGGGTACGAAGAGATAAGTATTCTCCATAAAAAGTGTAGTAATCTAAAAAACATGTCGCATAATCAATTTTATTTCACTGCAGATTAAATTGGTAGTTTCTAACTTCGTATTATTGTCTTGATATGCATCAAAATTTAGTTCAAACATATTAGATCCGTTTATATTTTAATTGATGCTGAAAAGAATTTCACTGTTGCAAACTAATTCACTAAAGAGAAGTTTCATAAAATTTGGCTCTAAAAGTTATAGCTTGGAATTTCTTTCTGTTTATAAATCTCGCGTTAACCAATCAATTGTTTTCTTGATCTTTTCCCATCTTAGCTAAATTAACATGTTGCTAAAGTTAGCACTTGTGGTACTTGGGATAGATATTCTCCCATGATTAATGGACAATCAACCATTTTTGAGTTGCAATATACTTCTAGGATATATTATATCTTTCATAGCCCTTATATATACAAACCCAAATTTCCTATTTACGTCATCTTAATTTCATTAGAAGGAAACCTCCAAAATGAGCCACGACATACTCTACGATAATTTCCTTTTTACAGCTGCAATTAGATATATGTTGTATTTTGAAAATAAAGTGACAGTTCAATGATGCATGTGCAACCAAGCCAGCAAATGAGCCACTGGGATTATGTCCATGCTCCGTTTCTAACTTCTGAAATGACAAATAAGAACATGTCTTCGATGATGCAAGATGGAACAAGAAGATCATTGTCCTTCCAAGTGAGAAGCAGTAAATCACATGATTATCCTGATTTAAAACGAGACTGAGTACATCCATATCGTTTGCTTGTTGGATGGAAAAAAGAGAAGCAAGTATATGATTCTTTTATTACTGTATTGAATTATGAACAATAAGCCTGTTGCTGCTAGGGATGCTGCTGGGTGAGATCTGTTTATATATGATTCCATTTACTTTTACATATATATGAGTTAAACTAAGGGAAAATTTAACTTAGTATTTACATGTCACCCCCTCCACAACAACAACCACCACCACTACTCTATGAATATAACAATCAAATACTCTTCTCTGGTTATGGCCCATAGTCTGCGTTGCTGCATATCCTTATAACAATGGTTCCCCTTCACACTACACTAAGCAACGGTTAGATCTAGACTGCCGGCTGCTAAAATATTACCGTAGGCAGCAAAATCAATTGGATCAAGCTCCAGTTCTAGAATAAAGTTCCAGTAGCTGACGTGGTGAAGAAAGTGGCAATAATGGGGTTCTTGGGAGAGCAAGTGAGAGAAGCAGTTAGGAAACTGACCGAGAATGGACCGTTGATCGATTTGAATGTGGTGCTTGCCATTGCGATGAATGTTTAATATCATAATTATTTACATGTTTACCTGTTTATGATGACTCTTTTTTCCCCTAAGCAAACATGGCCATGGATGTGAAGAATCATACCAAGTTTGGAAGAATGTCTTGTATGGAAGAATGTCTGACAGAGTATTTCCTGAAACTCACGTACGTTGGCTTTTACAAATATACTAAGTTTGGTGGCGGAGGAATTCTCTTGCTTAGCACCCAAAGTATATTTTTGGACTTCAATTAGTGATTTGATGGATCTGACGATGTGGAAATCAAAGTCAATGATGGTCAGATGTTCTAAAAAAGATAATCGTGACCTCAAGTGTAACAGCCCGCATATTGCGTATCGGAGGATCGTAAAATATTTTTATTTAATTCTCTGAGGGTTGGATCATTTTCATATTTTGATATGTTGTTTATGGGGATGTGAGGTCCATAATTTTTACCAATTTTATTATGGCCATTTTTCCCTTTTGAGTTTTTTACATGGAATAACTTTTGACTGGGATCGAATCAGGTGTTGACATTGATTCCATTGGAAAGGAAATGATGTTTCCATCTCTATAGAGTGGTCGCATTAAAGATTTGGTTCAGCGGTTTAGGAGGAATTGTTATTTTAAGGTTTCACAAAATTCTGCTCATGCTTGGTTTATTATTAATGTGCTGAATTGGAGTGTCCCATTAGTGGGCTATTGGCTATAAATACAGGGTTAGAGGGATGAAGAGAGGGTTACTTTTCTTCATTCTCTCATTTGGTTGAGCTTGTGATTCTCCTTTCTCAATCAAATACACCTTTCCACCATTAAAATTCTAGACCTATGCAAAGGGATTGAAGGTCTACATCAAGCGAAGCTAGATGTACGTCGAGACAAAGGAGATCGCACAAATTAAGAGATTTTGAGATAGATCATCGCTGTCCGGATTGGGAATTTAGTGATATCAAGATAATTCAAAGAATTGGTGAGTGATAAGCATCTCTCACGTGGATTCAATCAAGTACATGGGTTATATGATCACATGTTCATCATTTCAAGTCGTTTTCATATATATCTAATCGATGTAAGTATGATTTTAACTCAAATCACCATAGGATCTAATCTAGCAACTTATAAACGGTAAAATCATATGTTAATTCTATGTTTAGATCCTTTAATGATTTGATTAATTGTTAAATCATTGTTTTAATGTTCTTTGATGATTGCGTGATTTGTTGTAGTTATATTGATTAAATCATTGTTGAAACAGTTGGAGTTTGATTAGTTTTTGAGTATGAAATCGAGTTGTGTGCAAGTGTGAATATTAGTAGAAGTTTGGTAGTTTCAGCGTATGGATCTAGCTAAATATTAGCCATGGATCGAGCAGAAAAGTGGTCAATGGATCAGGAAAAATTAGGTTGGAAAATCAGCCAAAAATCAATTTTTGGCTTTCACAGCGTTTAAAAACGCTATAATAGGTATGGATCGGAAAAAATTGCTGCATATGGATCGAGACGTACTAGAGGGTAGTACCACGATGTAACGACCTGCATTCTACGCATCATAGGATCGTAGAATATTTATTTCCGTCACATACGAAGTCGTATGGTCATGTAACTTTGGGAGACGACTATTGGGGTCATTTCCCATGTTCATGATTTTTCCCGATTTTTAAATGACCATTTTACCCCTAGTTATCACTGTTTTGGCCATAACTTTTGACTGGAAAGGAATTTTGACCTGAAACCACTTCCATTGGCTCCGGATGATGGTTTCTCTTTCCGTAGAGTGGTCACATTAGCCAAACGGACTCACCGTTTGGGAGGTATGGCTGAAACAAGTTTCAGATGGTGAAAAACAGCTTAATTGGGCTTAAACGGGTGATTAGCGGCTGGGCCCAAGGGGAATTTCGGGTTTAGGGGTATATAGGTGCTGATTTGGGTTAGAAAACATTTCTTTAGACATTTTCCAGCCGCCACTTTCATTCCTCTTAACCTAGTCATGGCCTCCACTCTCTAAATCTCTCTAAAACACCCAAAAATCACCTTCTAATTGAAGAGTAGGCTTAGCAAACATTAAATTAAGAAGAAAAAGCACCAAAGCAAGGTTGGAGCTGCTGTATAAGGTTGAGAACAGCGCCAAATCAGAGAATATTTCAGTTTTGGGGTTCTAGTTGTGGCAAAGGTGAGTGATTTGCATAGTTTTTGCACTAATTACGGTAATTAAGGGTAATTAGTGAGGATTAGCGAATTTATACACTAACAAATTCTGGAAAAATGTTTAGAAATTCGAAAATAATATTTTATGCCTCTGGTTGAAATTTGGTTCGATTTGATTAAGTTTTGTTAACCCTATGATCAGTTTTACTTAAACATGCTTAAGGGAAAATAAGGAGCTTTAGTCACTTTTGATCCATTTTGATTCATTTGAGTGATTGTTTGCTGTTGTAGTTGCTATTACATGTTGCTATGACTCTATGGTGTGTTTTTTGATTGCTTAGAAGTGCTAGTTGGTCAAAAACGCCGTCGAATGGCGAGAAACTGTCGCTGGAACGAAGTGCAGGAATTTATCCGGATCGGATCGCCCCCATGCCCACGAACCGACCCGCCTGCTCGAACCGCGCCACGTGCCAGAGCTCGGAGTCACGAAGGGGAGACCACGATCCGACTTGGGGAGGAAGTGCCATGAACTGATAAGCCCGAACCGACCCGACAAGGCGCCACGAGCTGACGAGGTGCGATCCGATGGCGACCCGATCCGCTGATGGTTGAAGACCCCGATCCGATCCGTCTCTCGTGAGCATGAGCTACTCCGACCCAAACCGATCCACTTAAGAAGTTACTCCGATCCGAACCGATGTGCCTCCACGACTGAAGGAAGGCTTCCACGATCCGACCCGAGCGTGAAGGATGATCCGAACCGATCCGAGGTTGAATGGCTACGAGCTGGGGACTGCGAACCGAACCGGGAAGCTACGAACAGAATGAAGACCGATCCGGAAGGTGATGACAGAAACCCGAGATGCAAAGGAAGCCCAAATGAGAAATTAGAGCTCAAGATTCAGATAGGAATCGACGAGTTCACTTCATGGTTGGGTTTTGCTGCGGGACGCGTGCCAAGGAGTTATCGACATCTATAGCTTTGGACCACTATGGTAGGAGGTACGAAGGCGGATTCAGGGCCATTATGGCATCGGTAGAACCAAGGGCTATGACCAATGAAGTGAGTCATTGAAATGTTTGGTCATGACTCCAAGTGTTTGGCTTGGTCATAGCAGGGTTTCTACAAGTCGGGATTCGTCGTTACCTCAGTTTGTCTAGTGTTCCAAAGTGGTAGATATCGTATACTTTACGCACCGAGGGAGAGATGTGAGGATGGTTGCTATGGTTGATTTGTTTGCTATCATTATGACATGTACACCCCACCCCCGTATCCTTACACCCTTTATTATGGCACCTTGGAGTATTGTACGGTATGTGGTACTAACTCTTTGGTTGCAGGTCCAGGTTCAGGTATGGTTTAGTATACCTGTTATTACTCTGTTTAGATGCTTATCGCTCATACCAGGCTTTATGTATGACCCAGAGTTTTATGTCTCCTCTTATTACTCTGGGTGCTCACACGAGCAGACTAGAGACAGGTTAGCTGGTGATGCACGGGTAGATGATCCGGAGACGAGCAGGAGGCTTCCACGTACTGTATACATAATATTCTCCCTGTGTTGTTGAAGATCACTGCTTGGCATTGTTGGTGTATCTTCTACTTTAGCTTTCTTTTGCTTAGAGACAGTAAATTTGGAAAATTGTAATAAGCTGTATATGGATTTCCGCTGCTCTGATGATTGATGTTGATTTTAGTTATCAGCTTATGCACTGTCTCGCCTGTTTTATGTCAAATATGTTATTATTATATTTTATCCCATGCGCTGTGAGACATTCTACAGGTTCCTTGATTAGTTCACTCTTTTCTTTCTTTTCTTCTGATGACCGTTCTGTGCTAGCTGGGCATGTGTACAGCGCACTTTCGGAGGAAACGCAGGCTGGTGCGGGACGGGTCGTCACACTTGGTATCAGAGCTCTAGGTTGCGTAGTTAACCTAGGGAAGTTATCAGGGAGAGATAGTATACGTATACGAGAGAGCGTATTTGTGATTATTTTGGTTTTCAAAAGCTATATATATATGCACTATTAGTGGTATAAGAATGAAGTCGTACTGCACTAGCACCACCATGGAGTCGTTAATCGTTTCCTTTTTCAGATTGACGATGAGCCGATATACTAGAGGTGCCGGTAGGGGAGCCAATAATGGGAATGCTGCTGGCATGAGGACGATGTTTACTGACCTCATGAGAGAGATGCTTAGAGATGTACAGAGGGCAGCTCCCAATGGGGGAAATGGTGGTGGTCCAATAGTGCAGGCGCCGAGGGTCGACTTCACCAAGCTAAACAAGGATTATACTAGCCTTGGTGGGAAGCCGTTTAACGGAACGGAGTCGGCCACGGATGTTCAAGATTGGTTGGATAGTTGCGAACGTATCTTCGAGGATTTGGGTATCGAGGATGCGATGAAAAGAAAGCTAGCGTCCCGTCAGCTGCAAGGGCGGGCAATGAATTGGTGGAATGTTATAAAGGCAGCTACTCCCGAAGATCAGATTACTTGGGAGCAGTTTAAGGCTCGCTTTAGTGAGAAGTTCATTCCGGCTGCTCAGAAGTCAATGCTGTTTAAGAAATTCTTGGAGCTCAAGCAGAATGGCAGAGCTGTCTCGGAGTATATTGCTGAATTCGACACTTTGTCAAAATATGGGTTATCTCTTATTGATACTGCCGAGAAAAAGAATGAGAAATTCATAACCGGTTTGGATCAGTACTTGGGGGAAAAACTTATTAACCACATCGATGAGACGTTTGAATCGATTGTGGGGAAAGCGTTAAGATCAGAAAGTCTCTACCCTAGGTCGAAGACTGAAGTTGCATCTGCAGAAGAGCCAAAACCACAAGCAAGTGGTGGAGGCAAGGGTGGTTCCCAGAATAAGAGAAAGAAGAACCAAGCTAAGGATTGCCAGAAGAAAAAGAATAAGCAAGATGTGGAGTGCTTCAGCTGTGGTAAGAAGGGCCATTATGCTAGTAATTGTCGGGCCAAGCCAGCGGATAGGAAGTGCTTCAACTGTGGCCAAATGGGACATCACAAGGACAAGTGTCCACAGCCCCCTAAGGAGAAGCAAATGGTGAAAGCCTACGCTCTTAATGCTATTCCTTCTTCGTCGAATGCCCCAACAGCGGCGGAGAAGGGAAAGAATGTCGTCATTCAAGGTATGCTTTCTGTTTATGATGTTCCTATTAGAGTTTTGTTTGATACCGGAGCTTCCAGTTCTTTCATATCTAGTGACCTGGTAGATAGGTTGGGATTGGAGCCCGAGATTGTCGATAGACCTTTAGTAGTGACGAACCCGATTGGTGGTTCGACTAGCCTTAGCATGATTTGTCGTAATGTGGTCTTATCGAGTCATGGATGCATGTTTGTTTGTGATTGCTTTGTTTTGGGCTTTACTGGGTTTGGCATTATTTTGGGAGTAGATTGGCTCCAAAGATACGGGGTGGTGGTAGACTGTGAGGGCTTGTTGGTGACAGCTAGAGCGGATGATGGGCGGAGGATAGTGTTTGGTGGTCTACCCAGTAAGGGGGTATTGGCTAGTTTTCTAAACTCCCTCGACATTCCGCATAGTGAGTTGTCAGGTTTGCCCGTGGTTGGCCAGTATCCGGATGTTTTCAAAGAAGTGACCGGACTTCCACCACACCGAGAGATTGAGTTTCGTATTGATTTGGTAAAAGATGCCAGACCTATAGTGATGCCACTTCGTCGTATGGCACCAAGGGAGCAGCGAGAGCTCGAGGTGCAAGTCAGCGATCTTTTGAAGAAGGGATTTATCAGAAGGAGTGTTTCTGAATGGGGAGCACCAGTTGTGTTTGCTACCAAGGCGGATGGTTCCCTTCGTTTGTGTGTAGACTACCGCGAGTTGAATAAAGTGACGAGGAAGAACAAGTATCCTCTACCGCGGATAGATGATTTGTTCGATCAGTTGAGTGGCGCGAGAGTATTTTCTCAGTTGGATCTCGCGACAGGTTTTCATCAGCTTAGAGTGGAAGCTGAGAGTATAGCTAAAACGGCATTTCGGACGCCGTCTGGGTTTTATGAGTGGTTGGTCATGCCATTCGGGCTGACCAATGCCCCAGCATATTTTGTGGATCTTATGAATAGGGTATTCAGAGATCAGTTGAATAAGTTTGTCCTTGTGTTCGTTGATGATATTTTGGTCTATTCGAGGACAGAGGAAGAACACGAGGAACATTTAGGAGTAGTGATGGAGGTGTTGAGAAAACACCAATTGAAAGCAAAGTTTTCGAAGTGTCACTTCTGGAAGAGGGAAGTGAGGTTCTTGGGCCATGTTGTATCAGAGAATGGTATTGCCGTGGACCCGGCAAAGGTGGCTACGGTACAGGATTGGCCTACGCCCAAGAATGCAACAGATGTAAGAAGTTTCTTGGGGTTAGCGGGATATTATCGTAAGTTTATCCAAGGTTTCTCCAAGTTAGCAGCACCATTGACCCAGTTGACCAAGAAGAATCAAGCTTTTGTCTGGGATGAAAGGTGCGAAAATGCATTTAAGAATCTAAAGGACAAGTTGACAAGCGCACCAGTGTTAGTCATTCCTAAGGGGGATGAAGAGATGACGGTATACACGGATGCCTGTGGTACCGGACTGGGTGCTGTATTGATGCAAGGCGGTAGGGTTGTAGCTTATGCAAGTCGACAATTGAAACCGCACGAGAGAAGATACCCTACCCATGATTTGGAATTGGCAGCGATCGTGTTCGCGTTAAAGATGTGGAGACACTATCTTTTGGGAGAAAGATTTGAGCTGTTTACAGATCATAAGTCGTTAAAGTATCTCTTCTCTCAGAAAGATCTGAATCTCCGTCAGCAGAGATGGTTAGAGTTCTTAGCTTCCTATGATTTTGACATCGCATACACACCAGGAAAGGGCAATGCGGTGGCTGATGCATTGAGTAGAAGACATGCCAGCTTAGGGGCTATGTTCCTTGAATGGAAGCAACTGGAGTTTATCGCGGGGTTTGATTTCAGACCAAAGTGCGAATTGGATCCAGAAATGTTAGCAAGTTTGACGATCAGACCCACTTTGATTGAGCGGATCGGCTCTAGTCAGAGGGACGATCCTAACCTATTGGAAATCATCTCGAAGTTAGAGATGGGTATCGATGAGGAGATGAACAAGTATGGGCTTGATCGAGATAGATGGCTTAGAAAGAATGGAAAGCTTGTTGTACCCAATGTCAATGGATTGAGGGATGAAGTGCTTAGAGAATGTCATCACTCAAAGCTGACTATACACCCCGGTGGTAACAAGATGTATCGAGACATGAGACAGACTTACTACTGGGAAGGGATGAAAAGAGACGTTGGGAAGTTTATATCCAAATGCATGAATTGCCAGCTAGTTAAAGCCGAGCAAAAGAAGCCCAGTGGATTGTTACAGCCATTAGAAATTCCCGAATGGAAATGGGAGCAAGTCTCGATGGATTTCATCGATGGATTACCAAGGACTAGATTGGGACATGATAGCATTTGGGTAATTGTGGATCGATTGACTAAAAGCGCAAGGTTTATACCAGTCAAATCGACCAGAACGACAGCTAAGTTAGCAGAGTTGTATATGAAGTGGGTAGTGAGATTTCATGGAGTACCTAAAAGCTTTGTGAGCGACCGAGACCCGTTGTTCACTAGTGGGTTTTGGAAGAGCTTACAAGAGGCTCTAGGGTCAGAGTTACATCTCAGTACCGCCTATCATCCTAAGACGGTCAGACGGAGAGGGTGAACCGTATCTTGGAAGACCTCTTGAGAGCATGTATATTGGATTTTGGTGGATCATGGGATGACCATTTGCATCTAGTAGAGTTTGCATATAATAATAGCTACCAATCCAGTATCGGTATGGCTCCATTTGAAGCTTTGTATGGAAGACCGTGCAACTCACCATCATGTTGGATAGAGACTGGCGAGAAGTTTATGCTTGGACCAGATGTGGTGAGGGAAACATCAGATAAAATCAAGACCATTCAACAACGAATGAAGGCTGCCCAAGATAGGCAGAAGAGTTATGCTGATAAAAGGAGAAGAGACTTAAAATTCTCCGTTGGCGACTTGGTGTTTGTCAAGATTTCTCCGTTGAAGAGCGTAATACGATTTGGCAGGAGAGGCAAGTTGGCACCAAGATTTGTTGGCCCATTCCCTGTTCTTGAACTAGTCGGGAATTTGGCATATAGAATTGACTTACCAGAGAAGATGGCGGGAGTTCACAACGTATTTCATGTTTCCCAACTAAGGAAGTTCGTTCACGACTCAGATATGACTATTTCACCTGATCAGTTAGAGGACTTCGAAGTAGAACCCGAGGCGGTTGGGAACCGCAAGCCGGCCCGTATTGTCGAGCACGACATGAAGCAACTTCGAAGGAAGGCGGTGAAGCTAGTCAAGGTACAGTGGAGCGATGACGAAAGTGATTGTACTTGGGAGACAGAGGAGGACATTAGGAAGACACACCCAGAACTCTTTGCCTGGTAAGATTTTGACTTTGATTTAGTTTTCCGCATGCTAGGATAGACTTGTTTGCTTGCTTTGCATGTTTGATTGTTGTATGTGGCTGTTAGGCATGCGGGATCCTTTGTATGTTTTGGGTTAAGGAATTTCGGGGACGAAATTTCTTAAGGGGGGGAGAGTGTAACGACCCGCATTCTACGCATCATAGGATCGTAGAATATTTATTTCCGTCACATACGAAGTCGTATGGTCATGTAACTTTGGGAGACGACTATTGGGGTCATTTCCCATGTTCATGATTTTTCCCGATTTTTAAATGACCATTTTACCCCTAGTTATCACTGTTTTGGCCATAACTTTTGACTGGAAAGGAATTTTGACCTGAAACCACTTCCATTGGCTCCGGATGATGGTTTCTCTTTCCGTAGAGTGGTCACATTAGCCAAACGGACTCACCGTTTGGGAGGTATGTCTGAAACAAGTTTCAGATGGTGAAAAACAGCTTAATTGGGCTTAAACGGGTGATTAGCGGCTGGGCCCAAGGGGAATTTCGGGTTTAGGGGTATATAGGTGCTGATTAGGGTTAGAAAACATTTCTTTAGACATTTTCCAGCCGCCACTTTCATTCCTCTTAACCTAGTCATGGCCTCCACTCTCTAAATCTCTCTAAAACACCCAAAAATCACCTTCTAATTGAAGAGTAGGCTTAGCAAACATTAAATTAAGAAGAAAAAGCACCAAAGCAAGGTTGGAGCTGCTGTATAAGGTTGAGAACAGCGCCAAATCAGAGAATATTTCAGTTTTGGGGTTCTAGTTGTGGCAAAGGTGAGTGATTTGCATAGTTTTTGCACTAATTACGGTAATTAAGGGTAATTAGTGAGGATTAGCGAATTTATACACTAACAAATTCTGGAAAAATGTTTAGAAATTCGAAAATAATATTTTATGCCTCTGGTTGAAATTTGGTTCGATTTGATTAAGTTTTGTTAACCCTATGATCAGTTTTACTTAAACATGCTTAAGGGAAAATAAGGAGCTTTAGTCACTTTTGATCCATTTTGATTCATTTGAGTGATTGTTTGCTGTTGTAGTTGCTATTACATGTTGCTATGACTCTATGGTGTGTTTTGTGATTGCTTAGAAGTGCTAGTTGGTCAAAAACGCCGTCGAATGGCGAGAAACTGTCGCTGGAACGAAGTGCAGGAATTTATCCGGATCGGATCGCCCCCATGCCCACGAACCAACCCGCCTGCTCGAACCGCGCCACGTGCCAGAGCTCGGAGTCACGAAGGGGAGACCACGATCCGACTTGGGGAGGAAGTGCCACGAACTGATAAGCCCGAACCGACCCGACAAGGCGCCACGAGCTGACGAGGTGCGATCCGATGGCGACCCGATCCGCTGATGGTTGAAGACCCCGATCCGATCCGTCTCTCGTGAGCATGAGCTACTCCGACCCGAACCGATCCACTTAATAAGTTACTCCGATCCGAACCGATGTGCCTCCACGACTGAAGGAAGGCTTCCACGATCCGACCCGAGCGTGAAGGATGATCCGAACCGATCCGAGGTTGAATGGCTACGAGCTGGGGACTGCGAACCGAACCGGGAAGCTACGAACAGAATGAAGACCGATCCGGAAGGTGATGACAGAAACCCGAGATGCAAAGGAAGCCCAAATGAGAAGTTAGAGCTCAAGATTCAGATAGGAATCGATGAGTTCACTTCATGGTTGGGTTTTGCTGCGGGACGCGTGCCAAGGAGTTATCGACATCTATAACTTTGGACCACTATGGTAGGAGGTACGAAGGCGGATTCAGGGCCATTATGGCATCGGTAGAACCAAGGGCTATGACCAATGAAGTGAGTCATTGAAATGTTTGGTCATGACTCCAAGTGTTTGGCTTGGTCACAGCAGGGTTTCTACAAGTCGGGATTCGTCGTTACCTCAGTTTGTCTAGTGTTCCAAAGTGGTAGATATCGTATGCTTTACGCACTGAGGGAGAGATGTGAGGATGGTTGCTATGGTTGATTTGTTTGCTATCATTATGACATGTACACCCCACTCCCGTATCCTTACACCCTTTATTATGGCACCTTGGAGTATTGTACGGTATGTGGTACTAACTCTTTGGTTGCAGGTCCAGGTTCAGGTATGGTTTAGTATACCTGTTATTACTCTGTTTAGATGCTTATCGCTCATACCAGGCTTTATGTCTGACCCAGAGTTTTATGTCTCCTCTTATTACTCTGGGTGCTCACACGAGCAGACTAGAGACAGGTTAGCTGGTGATGCACGGGTAGATGATCCGGAGACGAGCAGGAGGCTTCCACGTACTGTATACATAATATTCTCCCTGTGTTGTTGAAGATCACTGCTTGGCATTGTTGGTGTATCTTCTACTTTAGCTTTCTTTTGCTTAGAGACAGTAAATTTGGAAAATTGTAATAAGCTGTATATGGATTTCCGCTGCTCTGATGATTGATGATGATTTTAGTTATCAGCTTATGCACTGTCTCGCCTGTTTTATGTCAAATATGTTATTATTATATTTTATCCCATGCGCTGTGAGACATTCTACAGGTTCCTTGATTAGTTCACTCTTTTCTTTCTTTTCTTCTGATGACCGTTCTGTGCTAGCTGGGCATGTGTACAGCGCACTTTCGGAGGAAACGCAGGCTGGTGCGGGACGGGTCGTCACACACGAGGTGTGCACATGTGAAAAAGTTTGATCTGGCTGAATGTACGCTGGGGATCTACGTATTTGGCATGGATCGGGCAAAAGAAACATTTCATAGAATTTCAAAATGCTATGGTATGAATCGCGCCAAAGTGCTAGAGTACCAGTACCATATTGGCCTGCGCACGGTGAAATAGGTGATCTGCCAAGGCGCATGTTGGGAAAATTATGGATCGCGCTAAATAGTGTAGCATGGATCGGGCTAAATGCTATGGTATGGATCGCGCTAAATGTCAAAGTACCAAGTGCCAAAGTACCAAGTGGTAGAGTACCAAGTACTAGACGTGCTGCACATGGTAAAGGTAGTGATATTCTAAGGTGCATGCTGAGGATTTACACTGTTTACATAGTACCAAGTACCAGAGTACAAAATAACAGTGCCAAGTGCTAAGGAGTGCCAGAATTGAACCAGGACATATAATGGCATTTCAGAAACGCTGTAAAAGGCTGTTTTGACATTGTGGCCAGTTTTTAATAGCAAAAAAGTTGGAAATGCTATGAAATTCAATATCGACCAAACAAAGTTTTTGAGCCGACGATGGTTCTAGCTTCAACGCGAATTCGAGGGGGAATTTCTGAAGCATCGTGAAGTGTTCGTTGATCATCGTAATGCAATGAATATGAAGACGACTCAAAGTGATGAGTTCGTGGATAGTGGTTGCTCGAGAAGGGGCTTGAGCTTATGAAAAGTCATCGAGTTGGATGGCTAGAGATGTCGGAGGCCGAGGAATTATCGTTGTCGTAAGTTCTAGCGAACTCAAAGCAGGGACGCAATAGGGACGCCTAAAATACTAGAAGTGACTGGTCGAGTAACCTGGGCAGCTCGATGCGCCTAAATATGTTTTGTCATATGTCGTATGGAGTTTTGCTAGAACTGGGGTTTACCAGTAGCCCATGACAGTTGATGGAAAGCTGTTTAGCCGATCATATGATTAAAGATGGTTTCAAAGCAGGATTGGCGCTGATAGCCAGAGTCATGAGTGATGTCTGTTTTGCTTGTATTATCTTTTGTAGGTTATTCGATGTTGAAGGAGATATCTCTTGGGTGCTTGTCTGATGTTGGGTTAGGCCTTCAGGGCTTGTGCTTAGGGGATGTCAAGATCGATTAGGATGGTCTGCGCTTGATAACTATTTTCCATGAATGTATTGTTGTTTCTAATTGATTGTTGTAAAGGTTATCACTCTTGGATGTGGGGAAGATGGGTTGGGTTCTTCTCTGGTGTGTTGGTTGATTAATCTACCTATTCTCATATACTTTATTGATGATGATAGTTAGTTGTTTTATCACTCACTAAGACTGTTGTCTGACTCAAGGTTTTATGTCTCCCTCTTATTACCTTGGGTTGTTTATCCAGTTTTGCAAGGACAGACTGAGTATCAGGTGATGTCTTGATGAGAACGATGTTTCTGAGCAACGACAAGCAAGACGAATCTGTATTAGTTTCTATTATATAGTACATGACGTTTTTCCGTTGTTTGATGTATTTTCTGAGTGTTGCAGTGAGGCCTTTTGTACAAAGTTTATTGGTGTGATCCAAAGTCGTTATGGATATTCCTTGGTGATATGGAAGTTTAAATTTCTGTGAAATTATGCTCCCCTATTATAGCTTGTTGTATATGTTCTATTATACTTATCCTTGCGCTGTGAGTTATACGACAGCTTCTGCATGTGTTTACCTTCCTCGATGATCGTCCGTAGCTGCCTGGTACGTCTTTGAGCGCTTTATTCCTCTTGTTTAGTGCAAGTGTTATGAGCGATCATCACATTTGGTATCAGAGCTTTAGTTATCGATTTTAACCAAAGTTCGAAGATGTAATAACATTTGAGAAATGTATTTATAGATTTCTGATGGATGTATACTATATATTAGTGTATACAATCTATTTTTCAAATTTAGAATGAGTCGTTGATCGTCAAGACACACTGCTAGGGAAGAGACTGTTCCTAGAGGGAGTGATGGCGGTATACCAGATTACCCAGCTATGTTCGAGGCTATGATGGCAGCGAACGTGAGTAGGGTGCCCACTCCAGGAGCAACCACGGTAGATGTTGGTGTTCAGGTGCATGTACCAAAGGGTGGTTGACTTCGCAAAGCTATGTACGGACTTCATTGCTCTTGGTGGGAAACCGTTTAAGGGGACACAACCGACTATAGAGATTCAAGGTGTCTTGACACTTGTACATAGATATTTTGAGACTTGGGTATTTAGGCTGCCACATAGAGGAAGCTTACATTGAGACAACTACAGGGCATAGCTATGGATTATTGGAACTCTGTCACTCTAGAGACCCCAGAAGATGAGATCATTTGGGATCAATTCTGAGTCAAGTTTGAGAAGAAGTTTATCTCTACTACCCAGAAGTCAGTTCTATTGAAGAAGTTTGTTGAGGTAAATCAGAGTGGTCGACCGGTGTTGGATTTTATTTCTAATTTTGGAGCTTTGTCCAAGTGTCCTTGTTCTTCTATTGAGACCCATTACCAGAAGAACGAGAAGCTCGTCATGAGCTTGTGTGTCGCTTGGGTTTGGAACCCAAGATTTGTGATAGTGTGTCGAAGACTGCTTTTAGGACACCATCTGGTTTCTTCGAATGGTTGGTGATGCTAGTTGGGTTGACTAACGCACCGGCGTATTTCGTGGATCTTATGAATAGGGTTTTCAGAGATCAGTTGAAAAAGTTCGTGCTTGTATTCGTGTATGATATTCTATTTTTCTCCTGGAATGAGGAAGAGCATAATACGCACTTATGAGTTGGTTTGGAAATCTTGCGAAAGAATCAGCTGAAAGCTAAGTTTTCGAAGTGTCACTTCTGAAAAAGTGAAGTGAGGTTCTTAGGCCATGTTGTTTCTAGAAATGGAATAGCGGTTGTCCTCACTAAGGTGGTTGTAATCCAAGACTGGGATAGACCTAAGAATGTGACGTATGTTAGGAGTTTCCTTGGGTTGGCAGGATATTATCACTGGTTTATCAAGGATTTCTCCAAGATAGCTGCACCATTAACATGATTGACGAAAAAAAATCAGGTGTTCACATGGGATGCATAGTGTGAGCAAGCTTTTGGAATCATAAAAGAGAGACTGAAGAGTGCTCCTGTTTTAACGATTCCAAGTGGGAATGAAGAAATGGTGGTATACAACGATGCATGTGGTACTGGACTTAGAGCAGTGCTAATGCAGAAGGATAAGGTTGTGGCCTATGTAAATCGACAGCTGAAGCCGCATGAAAGGAATTATCTAACTCATGATTTGGAGTTGGAAATGATCGTGCTTGCTCTGAAGATGTGGAGACATTTCCTATTGGGAGTTCGATTCGAGTTGTTTATGGATTACAAGTCGTTGAAATGTATTTTCACCCAAAAGGATTTGAATCTTCGGCAGCAACGGTGGCTAGAGTTTCTAGCATCATATGATGTTTGTATATCCTATACTCTTGGTAAAGGTAATGCAGTAGAGGATGTATTGAGTCGAAAGCATGAAAATTTAGGAGCTCGAAATGGAAACACCTCAAGTACTTGGCAAGATTTGATTTCAGGCCACTATGTGAGTTGGAACCTGAAATGTTGGCAGGCTTATCGATAAGGCCTACTCTCATTGAAAGGATTGGAGAGACCCAGAAGTGTGATGCAAAGCCTGTCGAGATTATCCAGAAGTTGGAACCAGAGGATAAGGAATTCGTGGTCGATCGAGAAGGTTGGCTTCAGAAACAAGGACGCTTGGTTGTTCCTGATATCGACGGACTGAGAGTTGAGGTTCTGAGGGAATGTCATCACTCGAAGTTGACGATTCATCCTAGTGGTATTAAGATGTATCAGGACATGAAACGATCTTACTGCTGGGAAGGTATGAAGAGAGATGTTGAAAAGTTTATTTCCAAGTGCATGAACTGTCAGTTGGTGAAAGCTGAACAGAAAAATACGAGTAGGTTGTTTTAGCCATTAGAAGTTCCCACGTGGATGTGGGAGAAGATATCGATGGACTTTATCTATGGACTGCCAAGAACCAGGGCAAGAAACGAAGGAATTTGGGTTATAGTGGACCGCTTAACCAAAAGCGTTAGATTTATTCCTGTTAGATTGACTAGGACAACATCGAAGTTGGATGAGATGTACATAAAATGGATAGTTCGATTCCATGGTATCTCGAAGAGCATAGTGAGTGATCGAGATCCATTATTCATGAGTGGATTTTGGAAGAGTTTGTAAGAAGCTTTGGGAACTGAATTGTGTTTAAGTACGACTTATCATCCGTAAACTGATGGTCAAATAGAAAGAGTTAACCGAGTTTTGGAAGATCTCCTTAGGACTTGTGTATTGGACTTTGGAGGTCATGGGAAGACCATTTACATCTAGTCGAGTTTGCGTATAATAACAGTTACCACTCGAGCATTGATATAACACCATATGAGGTGTTGCATGGGAGACCGTGTAATTCTCCGACATATTGGTTAGAAAATCGAGATAAGCTGATACTTGGGCCAGAGATGATTAGAGAAACTTTAGATTGTATCGAGATCGTTCAACAACGAATGAAGGCATCCCAAGATCGTCAGAATAGTTGCACTGGTAAACATCGTAAGGATTTGGAATTTGACGTTGGCGACATGGTTTTCGTAAAGATTTCTCCTTTGAAGAATGTTGTTCGATTCAGAAGTAAAGGAAAGTTAGCTCCAAGGTTCTTTGGACCATTTCCGATAGTTGCGCGGATTGGAAAGATCACATATAGATTGGATTTACCCGAGAAGACATCAAATGTGAACAATGTTTTCCATGTGTATTTTCTACGGAAATTCATGCACGATTCGAATGTGGTGATATCTCCGGAGTAGTACGAAGACCTAGAAGTTGAGACCATAGTTATGAAACCTCACAAGTCGCTTCGTGTTGTGGGAAATGACACTAAACAGCTTAGGAGGAAGACGGTTAAGCCAGTTAAGGTACAATTGAGTGAGGACGATGACTATTGTACATGGAAGATGGAAGAGAGTATAAAGATGACCCATCTAGAACTCTTTGTCGGTATGACCTATAAATATCGTGTCATCATTACACCATTATAACTTGTACTATTGTGGTTGTTGTTGTTAGAATTCCACGTGCTAGGATAAGGCTATGGATGCATGGTTTGATGGTTGCTACTTTGGATGATAGAATTGGCTGCTTCTGGATGATAGGCATACGAAATTGTTTTGGTTGCTTGTGTTTGCTTGGGATTTCGGGGGCGAAATTCCTAAAGGGGGAGAATGTAACATCCTACATTTTACGTATCGGAGGATTGTAAAATATATTATTTAATTCCCTGAAGGTTGGATCATTTTCGTATTTTGATATGTTGTTTATGGGGACGTGAGACATGTCCATAATTTTTACCAATTTTATTTGTGACTATTTTGCCGTTGTCAATTTTGTATAGGGCATAACTTTTTACTAGGATCAAATTAGGTGCTGGGATCAATTTCATTGGAAAGGAAATGTTGTTTCCAATTCCGTAGAGTTGTCGCACTAAAGATTATGTTCAGTGGTTTGGGAGGAATCGCTGTTTTAAAGTTTCACAAAATTCTGTTCCGGTTTGGTTAGTTAATGGGCTAAATTGGTGTGGCCCATTATTAGGCTGTTTACTATAAATAAGGGATTAAAGGGATGGAGAGAGGGTTATTTTTCTTCATTCTCTCATTTGGTTGAGCTTGTGATTCTTCTTGCTCAATCAAATACATTTGTCCACCATTAAAATTCTAGACCTACGCAAAGGGATTGAAGATCTACATCAAGCGAAGCTAGATCTACATCAAGAAAAGGGAGATCGCATCAAATCAAGAGATTTTGAGATAATTCATCGCTGTCCAGATTACGAATTTAGTGATTTCAAGTTAATTCGAAGAATTGGTGAGTGATAAGCATATCTCACGTGGATTCAATCAAGTATATGGGTTGTATGATCATAAGTTCATCATTTCAAGTTGTTTTCATATAGATCTAATCGATGTAAGTATGATTTTAACTCAAATCATAATAGGATCTATCTAGCAACTTATAAACAGTGATATCATATGTTAATTCTATGTTTAGATCCATTTAATGATTTGATTAATTGTTAAATCGTTATTTTAATGTTATTTGATTGCGTGATTTGTTGTAGTTATATTGATTAAATTGTTGTTGAAAATATTGGAGTTTGATTAGTTTTTTATTATGAAATCGAGTTGTGCGCAAGCGTGATGATTAGTCGAAGTTTGGCAGTTTCAACGTATGGATCGGGCTAAATATTGCCATGGATAGGGCAGAAAAGTGGTCAATGGATCAAGCAAAAATAAGTTGAACAATTGACCAAAAATCAATTTCTTTCTTTCACAGCATTTAAAAATGCTATAATAAGTATGGATCGGGCAAAACTGCAGCATATGGAACTGTAAAAACCCGTAACTTCCCCGTGAAGGAAAGCGCGGATAGTTCGAGAACAAGCCACATCAGAACGCAGACGGGAGAACATTTCATTGTATATTACAACAATGCATCAGATTACAAATGAATATTACACAGAAATATCAGAGATTCAAATTACATTTAAATACATCGCAGCGGAAAATAATACAATACACAACTAGAAGAGATATACAGATACAAAGCTTTCCGGATATCGTTCCAGCTGTAAACCAGGATCCTGTGAATATAAATCTGCAAAACCAAAACTACTAGCTTCCCGTGTCAAAATAAGGGCACCTAGAGTTTAGGTTAAAACAATAAACTCCAGGTCAGTCATGTGACTGGTGTGAGAACTAAAACAGTTATAAATCTTTATTTTAAAGTTAGGGAAATCAAGGGACCACGCCGTATAACACGGAACGGGTTTCCTCCCAAGAATACCAGTGCATAAAACAACAGCGCAATGCTAAATAAGGAAAAATGAAGCTATTATAAGACCCAGGTCCCATCACACAATGCAACGCAAGCCGGAGGATAGAGTTTTTACCTTATAATAGCCAAGAATGCTTGATACGTTTAAAACAAATCTTTTGATACTAAAATAAGTGTATAGTGCATAAAACAACTTCAAATCATAAGTATCAATCATAGACGGCATAAGCGTCCCATGCCACTATGTCGCCATATATAGGTTTACAAATAAAACCGCAAAGTCACGTATTTGGAAATTGGATTTCCTTCTGTGAACCGAGGCTAGGGATCGTCCTCACCGACTTCGAGACAATCTAGCCCATGTCTCAGGGTCAGAGCGCATCGACCCTTGGATCGTCAGGGCCGGTCCACCGATGTGGATTAAAATTCCTGAACACTGCGTTTCCCCGCCCTTTGGGGCGTAAATGAGCCAACGAATGGCTCCATCGGACCCAGATCGTCCGATCTAACCAAGGCGCCTCGCAACAGAAACAACCACACAGGTGAAAAGTATATAAATGTCAGGGCTGGTAGGTCATTGACACCACCCTAGCTAGAAGGAAACGCATGCCCTCCCTGAGGTCCTCTCCCGTTTCTGGTTCACAACCGGGGTGTGAGGCTAGCGAATTCACGTTACACAAAGCTATGCCACACAGGCGGTGCTTTGATCATCAACCACAAGACTTTGCTTTTCAACAGAAGCCTCGATCAATTTCCACTTAGGCATGCCACACAGGCAATTCATTCCATGCGATGGATATCCATCAATATATAACCCCTGAGCTCGTACGTCTCAGAGAAGGGCGTTAAGCAAGAGAATAAATTCTCCACCGCCAAACAGATATATATATTTAATAGAAATCAATCACACAGACTGAAATCCAATGTCAGACACACAGTCCATTTACAAGTTCGCTCTGGGTCTGAACGAAACCGGAGGCACCTAGTACCCCGCATATCCATCAATCTCCAAGTACGTCTGGACGATCACCAACTATTTCCATTTTCTTGGGTGTACAGCCCAATCAAGATCATCAGTAATCACCCAAACGACGTGAAGACCTCCGGTCTTCGACCACCGTCTTCAACTTCGACACCACGTCGAATTAGTTATTCAGAATGGGATAAACCCAGTCTTTCTGAACAACTCGCGTATATATATAATAAACACGTGTTACACAAACACAACATACGCCTCATTCCAATTCAGAATATTCCTTAGTTCAAATATTCTTATATTTTGGGAAAGGTTCCCGTTAATTTTATCAAAGATAAATTCTTTAAATTTATTCTTTAATCTCCTTTGAATATCAATTCAAACTAGTCGGGATTAGCGAACCACACCGAAGTAATCATTTATTTTAATTTCCCAATCCCAACCTATTCATCCCATGAAGTAAAACTGGTTATACTTCATATCTAACACCACGGTGTTATCGGTAAATTCAATTACCATTTCACGTTTAAATCTAATTAAAGATTTAACTATCGCCTGGAGCAAAACTAGTGATACTCCATTCTAACACCTTTTCAATCTAATTAAAGATTCACTAAAACTCCACTTAGTTCTAATCTTTAACTGGGTTAAAGAATCGGTGTCATTTAAAACACGGTTCACGATAAACCCAAAATCACATTCCATTAATTATCGGGTTAAAGAACAAGTGTTATTTAAAACACTGTTCACGATAAACTCAAAAATCAATACCAATTCAATTCCAATTAAATATTATTTAATTGGTACACTTCATTAAATCTAAATAAAAAGATTTAATCTTATCTCAACTGGGTTCAAGAACAGTGTTAGTCAAGACACCATTCACGACAAACCCAAATCACATTTGATATTAAATACAAGGCTCTAAATAGAAAATATACCGGCTTATATTCAATATCAAATTCTACGACCAACAAATATCGTATTGGAAATAACGATATTAATATATCTTTCAAATTCCCATAACAACATCTGTATCATCACGAAATCCAACATCGAAATATTCCGAAGACAATTTCGATTCAAATCCCTTCCAATTCAATTATTGGAAATTCTGGTTTCTTTGAAAACCATTTCAAAACCAATTTATTTATTTAAAAACAAATAGAATTTTAATTCTATTTCAAAACTAGTTCATTTCGATAAAAATCTATTTTTATCTTTTCAAATATGGAGTTTTTCATCCCAATTCTTTCTAAATCATTTCTTATGATTTTACACAAATTATTACTATTTTTAATAATTTTATCAAGGCCCGAACAGTCGATTTCCATCAATGGTCATCGAACTGCATTTACAGCGACCTTTTCCAAATTTGATTTGGACATGATTCCAAATCCAACCGTTAGATTTCAAATTTCTAATATTCGTTAGAAAGCTCTTTTCGATACGAACCCAACGGTTCCAGTTTTAGGAGAATCCGACGGTCGGATCTCCCATAATATCCGTTCGAAGTCAATGGTCGAAATTCGCGAACTGCCGCGGCGCGTTCTATTCAGGCCATTATATATATAATATATATATATATTATATATATTTCGTCGTTTTCAAATCAAAACGTGCTTTATAAATCGTTTTAAATTCATTTTCAAAACGGTTTCAACTTCATATTCAATTTCAAATCAAAATTGAATATTCCAATATAAATTCGTTTTAAATTCATTTCAAATTGATTTCAAATTGATTTCAATTCAATTTTAATTTAATTCGAATGCAATTCCTTTCGATTTCAATTCGAATTCAATTCTATTCAATTTCAATTCGAATTTATTTCTATTCAATTTCAATTCGAATTCACTTCTATTCAATTTCAATTCGAATTCAATTCTATTCAATTTCAATTCGAATTCAATTCTATTCAATTTCAATTCGAATTTCAATTCTTTTCAAAATTCATATTTTGAAATCACTTTCGATATTCTTTATAAAATGAATAAAATCGATATAAATATCGTTCACGTCAAAATGACGTAAATCTAATCAACACGGCTTCATATATTGATATTTTCAAATATTCCATTTCGAATATTTCTATTTCAAATATTCTATTTCAAATATTTCTTTTTCAAATATTTCTACTTCTAAACTGGAATGAGGCCCAATTAATTACCATATAATGTTAATTATATGGATTTTCTACAACACATGTATACAATAACAACGATGAATAATCAACCATCATCCAAAGTGCATTCTACACTGTATAAGCATCAAATATAATTATTTAAAGCTCATAACAGTCTGTCAATCAATCGATCGACATACAACTAATTATTGGGATTAGTGTACGTCAAATATCACCCCAATACCCGTGTGAGGTTTTCAAACAATCAAACACATATTTTATTTGTGCAGTTGGGCTATGTGTAAAATTTATCATCCCAATCAATATCAGTCAAATGTGTGTATATGAACAAATCGCCCGATTTGTTTATTTTTATTTTATTTCATACACATTAAAAATTCTATTATTTTTTTAACTATAAAATATTTTCAACTATATAAATAATTTATTTCATTTCACATCACATCACACAATCAACTACACATCAAAATCAAACAACCAAGCATACAAGCCGTCCATGGTCTGTGGACGACGGGTGTCGGGTGCTACTAAACACCGTCTGCATCCTAGTATATATTTCAAGTAGAAAATTAAATTAAAGAGTGATAAATTATCACCAAAGCTATCCCAACTCCACGACACTTCTTATGTAGAAATCTTCGTCGTTCTTGCCTTTTGTCACTTTCTTTGCCCGTATTCTCTACATATATAAAAATCACATTTTTACTTCGCTATTCAATATATAAAAATCGAATTTTTACTTCGCTAAATAAAGATTATATTTTTATTACTCTTCATGAATAAAAATCATATTTTTACAATGCCACTAGTATAAAAATTATATTTTTAACCTTTCTATATTATAAAAATTATATTTTTACTATTTACATTAGATAAAAAATCATATCTTTATATCTTCTATAAATTAAAAATCGAATTTTTATTCTTACTAAAAATTTCGCCTTCTATATTATAAAAATCATATCTTTACATCACATGAAAAAATATATTTTCAACTTCTTTCTATAATATAAAAATTTCGCCTTTACTTTCAAAGCTAATCATATATGAAAAAAAATCAGTTTTTATAAATAAGTAAATAAATAAATTATTGTTTTAACCTAAACTCTGGGTGCCCTTATTTTGACACGGGCAGCTAGTAGTTTTGGTTTTGCAGATTTATATTCACAGGATCCTGGTTTACAGCTGGAACGATATCCGGAAAGCTTTGTATCCGTATATCTCTTCTAGTTGTGTATTGTATTATTTTCCGCTGCGATGTATTTAAATGTAATTTGAATCTCTGATATTTCTATGTAATATTCATTTGTAATCTGATGCATTGTTGTAATATACAATGAAATGTTCTCCCGTCTGCGTTCTGATGTGGCTTGTTCTCGAACTATCTGCGCTTTCCTTCACGGGGAAGTTACGGGTTTTTATAGGATCAGGCACTATCATGGGGCATGCACACATGAAAAGTTGGATTTGGCTGAGTGTGTGTTGGGGATGTCCGCATTTGGCATGGATTGGGCAAAAGAAACATTTCATAGCGTTTCTAAATGCTATGGTATAAATCAGGCCAAAGTACCAGAGTACCAGTACCACATTGGCCTATGCACGGTGAAATAGGTGGTTTACCAAGGGCGCGCCGGGAAAATTATGGATCAGGCAGTACCGGGGGGACAGATCGGGCTAAATACAGTAGTATGGATCAGGCTAAATGCTATGGTATGGATCAGGCTAAATGCCAAAGTACCAAGTGCCAGAGTACCAAGTGCCATAGTATCAAGTACTAGACGTGCTGCACATGGAAAAATTAGTGATTTTCCAAGGTGTGTGCTGTTTTCACAGTACCAAGTATCAGAGTACCAAATGACAGTGCCAAGTGCCATGGAGTGCCAGAATTGAACCAGGACATATAATAGCATTTCATAAACGATGTAAAAGGCTGTTTTGACATTGTGGCCAATTTTTCATAGTGAAAAAGCTGGAAATGCTATGAAATGCAGTATCAACCAAATGAAGTTTGTTTTTGAGTCGACGATAGTTCTGGCTTCGACCTGAATTCAAGGAGGAATGTCTAAAGCACCGTGAAGTGTTCGTTGATCGTCGTAATGCAATGAATACGAAGACGACTCAACATGGTGAGTTCGTTGATAATGGTTGCTCGAGAAGGGGCTTCATCTTATGAACAGTCATCGAGTTGGATGGCCAGAGATATCAGAGGCTGAGAAATTATCGTTGTCGTAAGTTCTAGCGGACTCAAAGAAGGAGTGCAATAGGGATGCCTAAAAGACAAAAAGTGACTGGTCGAGTACCCTGGGCAGCTCGATGGGTCTAGATAATTTTCGTCGTGTGGCATATGGAGTTTTGCTAGAACTGGGGTTTACCATTAGCCCTTGACAGTTAATGGCAAAGTATTTAGCGGTCTTTTGGTTAACGATGGTTTCATAGCAGGATTGGTGGTGATAGCCAGAGTCATGAGTGATGTATGTTTTGCTTGTATTGTCTTGTATAGGTTATTCGATGTCGAAGGAGATATGCTTGTATGATGTTTGTTTAGGCCTTCAGATTTGTGCTTGGGGGATATCAAGACCGATTAGGATGGTATGCGCTTGATAATTGTTTGCCATGAATGTATTGTTGTTTCTAATTGATTGTTGTAAAGGCTATCACGGTCGGATGTAGGGAAGACAAATTTGGGTTCTTCTCTGGAGTATTGGTAGATTGGTTGATTAGTTTACCTATTCTCATATACTTTATTGATAATGTTATCTAGCTGTTTTATTTCTCACTAAGACTATTGTCTGACTCAAGGTTTTATGTCTTCCTCTTATTACCTTTTGCTATTCATTCAGTTTTGGATGGGTAGATTGAGTATCAGGTGATATGTGATGTCTTGATGAGGATGATGCTTCTGAGCGACGACGAGCTGGAGGCTTCCATATTAGTTTCTACTATCTAGTATATGATGTTTTTCCGCTGTTTGACGTATTCTCTGGGTGTTGTAGTGAGGCCTTTTGTACATAGTTTATTGATGTGATCCAAGGTTATTATGGATATTCCTTGGTGATATGAAAGTTTAAATTTATGTGCAATTATGCTTTCCTATTATAGCATGTTGTATATGTTCTATTATACTTTATCCTTACGCTGTGAGTTGTACGACAAGTTCCGCATTTGTTTACCTTCCTCGATAATCGTCAATAGCTTCCTGGCACGTCTTTCAGCGCTTTATTCCTCTTGATTAGTGCTAGAGTTATGGGCAGTCGTCACATCTAGCCTCACAACCGGGAAATGACAAAAATCAGGCATGCAGCATAGCTTATTGGGTCGCCCCAAGCAGGGTATATTGTCACTATCTAGAGAAATTTCATTATTTGTTCTTCTTTCGTTTCTGTATCTCTACGGAAGTACGGTGGGCCCTTAAAAATGTAATGGGTGACAATATATTCGATACACTCAAGATGAATGAGTGGTCGGTCATATGTGGTCGGGATGCAAGATGGTCATTTTGAACCCTAGTGTATCCCCTCTAGAGTACACTGATCGGAAGGTGGTCCTATACCTTGTCATAGTTGGAATCCATTCTTTAATAAGCTCCTTGCAGATTTTGATTTTATAATGAATATGTAGTGCGTGAGATGCAAGCGTTCTGCTAGATGGTTATTTATTTGTGATTTAATAGACACTATTATAATATCACTAGATTTTGATGTATCAAAAATGTTTTGGGTTATAGTAAGGTAAAAACCGTCCATGTTCATGTGTGGGTTGGTCTTAATATTATCCATTCTTTCAAAAAGGATTTCTAAAGTTAAGCAAGGTGTTTTCCATATGAATTTATCACTGAAAGTATTCCAGACTGATCCGGGTGAATTTTGCTTTGCTTCAAATGTGCTTGGGTCAAAATGAGTATATCTCTAGGTTAGGTTTCGCTTGGAGTTTCCAGAAGAGGAGCTGAAGTCGAGATGTATTTACTGGTACTAGTTTATTCCGCTGTGTGTATTGATTGATGTGAATGTATACTCTGATGTTGTAATCATATATATATATTGTTTCATTTTGTATAAAGAGTTTTGATATATAATATTTTTTTCCATTCCGCTATGAGACTCTAATCTTCTTATTCTTCTATTCTAAGGTTTCTTTCATTCTTCTCTCACTCTTTAATTTCTTTCTATTAACAGTCTGCTTTTCTGTGAAATTTGAGTGGACATGGGTTGTTAAATGTTGGCTTAAACTGTATGGAAAAAGTGGGTCGTTACAGGATGTTTGCTAAATATTCTTATATATGTTGTTTAAATTAAATGTTCGTTTAGTTGAAATAAAATTAATCGTTATTTTTAACGATTATTTCCAATTGAGGTAATTTACCTCGTTGGTTACGTTTATAATAATATAAACTTACTAAATATATTGGATGCTTGAATTGTTGTTATTAGTTGGTCAGTATCAGTGAATTAATCATTCATATTTGTTATAGCAGATATTATATTATCATATTGAATGGATTGTTTTAAACTATTTGGATGCAGGGAGAAACAGGTTGGAGGGATCTAATTGGATTGCTCAAATTTATTGTTTATTTTTCAAATTGTCATCATATGAACTATTTAACCAATACGATTGGATGAGTGATTCGATTTTTGATTGTTGAATCCAAATTCAACGTCTGTTGTAATTAACCAATGTGTAATATTGGTTGAGGAATTAATTGCAGATGGCCTAAATATACACCATTTTATAAAGATTGATTTACCGTCAGGTAATAAATAGAAATGAAGTTATGAGATTTATGTTATAACTGAATATATATTTTGAAATCTATTATTTTGAATGAAAGTTTATGAAAAAGAAATAAACATATATATATATATTATTTAATTTCTTAGATAGTTATTCAATGATTTTATAAAGCTAATTCTTATATCAACAAGATTGATAAGCAAGTGAAAAAGAACTAATGGAACGATGTACAACAGAGATCAATTGATTTTAAGAGACAACTAAAATGGGATTATATTGATATTGATTATGATTTATTAAATAATAGTCAAAGTAAATAAGGTTATTTAAATTAATTATATTATTTATTAATTTAAGTGAAAAGACTAAAAGAGAATTTATTAACTAGTTAATCGTGTTTAAAGCTGACCAACTCAACTGCTTTAACTGAATTTGATTATTAAAAGAGTTTGAAATAAACTTATCAGTAGTTTTATAAAGAGTTCTATTTATAATAGAACTAAGGCTTGTGTATAATGTTTTAAAGATTGTTGAAGTTAAAAGAAAAGGTTTTAAGTAATAATTTACTTGATATTTTAATAAAGTAAACATGTTTAAGACTGGAACATGATTTCCAAAGAGAGAGTATGTAGTTAAAACCAAGTTTTAAATCAGATAGTAATAATGGAATTTTTGGGATAATTACAGGGATAAGTTTTTAAACTTTATCTATCCTGAAGATAAGAATGTGTTGACTGAAGGTCTGAGAGCTAAATAAAATACCCCAACTTGAACGACTTCATGATTATCCAAGGAGGATATTAGTTTAGAAATGAGAATGGTCGAGAGAGGTAAAATTAGTTTATACATGAATGGTATTGTGAACTATAATTTGGAAGTTTTATAAGTTGAATAGAAGAGTTTGAGTATAATCTTATTTTGAAATAAGATGTAAAAAGTTGTGTTTCAAATATTGGAATTTTTAAAGAGTTTGATTAACCATTGGGAAATTAAAAAGGCCAAATGACGTTATCTACTAAACTATTGGATCCATTATATTTCCATGGATGTTTATTTTGATAGTTAAATAACCGAGTATCAAAATATGGCCCAATGCGCTGTTGGTAGGGAAAGACCAGGATCAAATTTATAATCAAAAACTATTATGAACCAACAAATATAAACAAAGAAGATATCTGATGTTGATCGAGATGGGGCAATTTAAGACTGTGATCTTCATCACAGAAAAACTACTGGTTAAAATTTCTTTAGCTGATCCCTAGAGATATTTTGACAATGAATCTGTCGTGATTGAAACCTACAGATTTGCAAGGACTACTCGCCACTGATCCTTTGATGCAGTAGGAGGCTGCTTTTGGTTCATCTTGTTCCTGGATGACTTGTATGGACGAACGTCTAACAGAGTATACCTAATAGATTACTGGTTGATTACCTCAAACATATTTATGTTTTGTGATGGAGAAATTCATTTCTCTTAGCTTTATACCTATATCATATTTTACTGAAATCAATTTGTGATCTGGTGGATATGACGTTGTGGCATTCAAAGTGAATGATAGACAAATGTTCTAAAAGGAAATCATGACCTCAAGCTTCACAATCAGGAAATGACAAAAATCGGGTAGGTAACATGGCTAGTTGGGTCGCACCCAAGCAGGGTGTATTATCACCATCCAGAGAAAATCCTTATTTGTTCTTCTTTCATTTCTGTATCTCCACGAAAGGATAGTGGGCCCTTAAAACCATCGGGTGGTAATAAATTCGGTCCACTTAAGTTGAATGAGTGACCGGTCATGTGTGGTCGGGTTGCAAGATGTTCTAGTTGAACCTCAGTGTATCCTTTCCAGATACACTGATCGGAAGGTGGTCCCATACCTTGTCATAGTTGGAATACGTTCTTCAATAAGATCCCCGGGGTTTTTGATTTTATACTATCTATTTAGAGCCTGAGATGCAAGCGTTAGGGTTGCACATAACCCATATCCACTCCGACTCAACCCACCAACCCGACCCAACCCACATAAACCCAACCCATCCTAGTTCGGGTCGGATATGGGTTACAATTTGTAACCCCTACTATATACGGGTCGGGTTTGATATATTTTTCAACCCAATCCTATTTTAAACCAACCTAACCCTATATTAAAAACTACTTTAATATCAGTCCACTTAAAATTAGAGTAGTATAATCCTAGAATAATGTTTATATATTCTATAGTGAATGTATAAAAAACATATTTCATGTCAATCCAAACTATATAGAATTTGACAAATATAGTATGAAGAGCATTTTAATGTATTTTAAAATGAAACACTTGTTCTACTATGTAGTAAATTAATTTTATATGATGTGTTTTACAATGAAATTATAATAAAATATGCCTTATAATGAGTCATTTATTTTTATTTCATTATGCTAGCTAAAATCTGATATATTATGCTGAATATTTTATTATAATTTAAAAAAAATCTTCATATTCTTTTTTTAATTATATTCAAGCAACCCAACCCAACCCTACTAAACCCGACCCAACTGATACTTCAACTCAACCCATATCCAACCTCATATAAAGTCGAATACGGATTGAACTTCCTTAAACCCATACCTATGCGGGTCAGATGAAGTATTTGGTCTAACCCGACCCAACCCATACTTTGTGCAGCCCTAGCAAGCATTTTGGTATTTGGTCATTTATTTGATAAACACTATTATAATATCACCGGATTTTCATATCAAAAATGTTTTGGGTTATAGTGAGGTAAAAACCATCTGTATTTATATGTGAGCTGGTCTTACTATTATCTTTTTCTCTCAAAGTGATATTTTAAAGTTAAGCAATTTGGATGTTACCTATAAACTTAATGAGTTTTCTCACGCTGGTTCACCAGATTAATCTGTGAAGTTTGTAATGCTCGGATCAGACCGAGTTCTACATGTTCAGATTATCAGATGCTGTGAGGTCTAGAGACGAGCTAGTGGTGTTCAGGCATATGATATATATATATGTGTGTGTGTGTCCGTTGTGTTGTGTATATGAGGACAAATTATTATAACTGTCCAGATGTATTGGATGTTCTCAGTACTCTGATATTTGTAAGTATTAATTCAAAGCTCTCAATAAAGATTTATTTCTATACTATATTTTATTCCGCTGCGATGTGAGACTCCGTATTGTGTTAGTTTTTCTTCTTATTCTTCTATTCTTAACTTTCTTTATTTCTTATCTCACCCTCTTATTTCTTTCTTTTGGCTTTCTGGGTTTTCGGGACTTGAGTTTGGGCACAGGATGTATTAGTGTCGAAATTCGAGTGTCGAAATTTTCCGGGACGCTACAAAATATGTCTGCTTCTGTAAAAGATAATATTTTGTCTACTATCGCCTGATAATTTATTGTATTTCCTCTTTTTGTCTATCACATCAGGGATATTCATTTTGTTTTAAGCCAAAGTTTGCTTTTTGGATGTATTTTATTTGATTTGAAATTTTTGCGTTTTGGATGTATTTCTTTCATTTTTTTTTTACAAATGTTGAAGTTTATAGGATTGTAAGAATATAGTGTAAACTAACTATGGAAGTTCCACAAAATTGTGTAAACTAAAATAAAATAGTCATTGTGATTTATAAGATATAGAACATTTGGCAAACAAAAATGATTCAAATAAAACTTTTCGTAGATACACCTTTCATATCAACAAATATTAAACTACAACATAAATATTGTGCCAACTGCTTGAACATTGGAATTGAAAATTTGGGATTGGCAACTAATAGCATAACGTCAACATCAAATTAAATGCTACCCATTTTTGGATAAAGATGAAAATGTAAATTATGTTACAATAATTAGCCAGATATTGATGTCTATGTATTATCGTACCAATCTGTGCAGTGGAAATAAAGATGCCACTTATTGCTGCTAGATTCCAATTACTTCATTACTAAGTCATTTTTGGGTGTTTTACTACAAATTCTAACCATAATTTTAGTTAAAAAAACATTTCACATAATGACTATGAGTTGCAATTTAAAACTCAGGCATGAATATTTTAGGGCTTGCAATGATAGTAATGTGAATAAAAATATTCTAAGGTAATTTCCATGGTTTGCAGAAAATGGTGCTTTTCGTCAATAGCAATAGCCTATTAGGGCATAGATATTTAAAAATAAAACTGATTTTAGGTAAAGTGGTTTTCTATAGTCCTATAATGACATGTTGGAAATTTTAGAGGAGGAAGAAGAAGAAATTAGAGGAAAGAAGAATAATTAAGAAAACTTTCATTGCTTCATTTTTTTCATACCACAAAATGAGAGATTGCACTTACATTTATAACATTACAAGGATTCTAGAGTCTTCTTCTCTAGAATTGTCCTTAACCCCTAATTTCTACTTTCCTTAACATATCAAATTTCATTTGGTAACTCTTACCATTTATTTTAGCCTTCCATTAATACAATAAATAAATTCATTCCACAATTATTATTTTCCTAAACACCAAGTTTATTTCCAACATCCTCCCTTAAACTTGGTTTTACTACTCCAAACAAATTCCTTGATTCGAATCACTTTCTCTTCGATTTGTGATGCACTCTCTCATCACCTTCAAAATTTAATAAAGCACTTTCTCTTCGATTTGTGATGCACTCTCTCATCACCTTCAAAAATAATTTATTTTTTTAATATTGGAGCACTTTCTCTCCATGTTGCACTTTCTCACCAACAATTTTAAAATAAAATTTCTTCCACGGCCATTTGTGCCATGTTCTCTTGTTTTTCATTTGTCATGATCTCTTGCTTTTTATTTTTGAATCTACAATTTCTTGCCATATACCCAAATTTTTGACAATAGAAACACTCAGGTTTTCCATTATACCAACAATCACTTTCTTCATGACCAGTTTTGTGACAATTTTTGCATTAGAGAAATTTGCCTTTCCCTTTATGGTTTGCTATTAAAGCTTTTTCACTGTTGTATTTACCATCCTCATTTCTCATGATCCTCCTTTGATCCACCGCATGATGTGAATTGATCAATTCTGAAAATGTTAACTTGGACAAATCTTTAGTATCTACAAGTGAGGAAATTTTACCTTCATACCTTTCTGGAAGAGTGACAAGAAGTTTGTCCACCACCCTTGTAAATTTTTCACCAAAGTAGCTTGATTTGGTTGGCAATGGACATTAGCCGACTCCCATACTCCTTAACACCTTCATTACTTTTCATCCCTATCATTTCAAATTCCCTCTTAAGATTCAAAATTTGCATTAATTTTGTTTGATGATTTCCTTCATACTCCTCTTTAATTTTCTTCCATGCTTCTTTGGGAGATTCACAGTCCATAATAATTGTGAAAATTTCTTCCGACATGGCCCCATGCAAATACGAAAGTGCCCTTGTCTTTCTTGCGATATCTTCATCATATTTTTTGGCTTGGGTGGCTGTTAGATTTTGTGGAAGAGGAGTGGGATTAATATCACTTTCAATGACATCCCATAAACTTAAAGCTTTAAGATATAACTTCATTTTGATAGCCCATGATTGATAATTTTCTCCTTTGAATTGAGGAATGGAAAGTGAAAATTTTGTTGCAGTAGACATTAGAAGAACACTCACAATAAAAAATTTTAACCTCACAAGATCTAAGAATATATGGCTCTGATACCATTTTGTTGGAAATTTTAGAGGAGGAAGAAGAAATTAGAAGAAAGAAGAATAATTAAGAAAACTTTCATTGCTTCATCTTTTTTTCTAACCAAAAAAAGAGAGATTACACTTACATTTATAGGAATTGTCCTTAACCCCTAATTTCTACTTTTCTTAACATATCAAATTTCATTTGATAACTCTTACCTTTTATTTTAGCCTTCCATTAATACAATAATTAAATTCATTGCATAATTAATATTTTCCTAAAAACCAAGTTTATTTCCAACATCCTCCCTTAAACTTGGTTTTACTACTCTAAACAGATTCCTTGATTCGAAGCACTTTCTCTTCGATTTGTGATGCATTCTCTCATCCCCTTCAAAAATTAACACAGCACTTTCTCTTTGATTTGCAATGCACTCTCTCATCACCTTCAAAAATATTTTTTTAATATTGGAGCACTTTCTCTTTTTTAAGAAAACTTTCATTGCTTCATTTTTTCCATCCAACAAATGAGATAGTACATCCCTTTTATTACATAGCCAGCTTCTAGACTTTTCTTTTCTAGATTTTTCTTGCATTCCCTAATTTTAAATATTTCCCTTTGTAAAACATTCTCTAGAATTTTCTAATTTGAAGGCCTAGAATTTGTTACTACTTAATTTTGACTTTTCTAAATACAAACATCAAATTTGTTGCATAATTAGTATTTCCTTACAAAACCAAGTTTATTTCCAACATGACCTATTATTTTTCTCGGCAATAGAAGGAATAATGGCATTGGTAGTTCAATAGCCAAGATGAACAAATTGATGCTTTATATCAATTTTATTACCGCTACTGAAAGGATGTTAGAGTGTTTCTTTTGTTTGGTTTGTTTGATTGTTCGGATGACAAAATGGTTAAACAAAAATAAAATAAATAAAATTTAGAACCGAACCAACATAATTAATTTTGTTGAATCAGTTTGGTTATGTGATTTGATCGAGCTAAAAATAATTTAAATATTTATAATTGAAAGAGAGATATGCAATAAATAAAATTTAATTTTCAGAACTAAAATAATAAAAAAAACATTGAAGCATTACTAATTTTAGCAGTATAATAAACTTTTGGTTGGTTAAATATAAGCAAACTATTTTTTATAGGTCGATTGCCATTATAGTTTCTAAAGCAGTTAAAACTGATTGGAATAAAGTGGTTCAATTAGTTTCAACTAAAGTCTCGTTCATCCTTGAGAAAGTTCAACTCTTATGTCCTCAAAGTGTATGTTACTAAACATCCACCTACTTTGTCATTTTTTGGTTATATAAAAAATTAATTAGTATGAATCGTACACTAGATAAAAGACAAGATTTTATACGGGACGGGCACACTAAACTTAAGAACAGAGAAACTGATTTCAACAAAACATGTTATATTAATATGGCTGTCAATGGATACTTTTGGATACAGATAGTGCTATATCCTTATCCGTATCCGAAATCATTTTCGGATATCAGATATTCGTATCCGCAGATACAGATGGATATCAGATAATTATCATATCCGCCAATGATCGATAAATCAAGGAATATAAATGATTTAATTTTTTAGTTTAACATAAATGTTTTTCCATTACATTAATTACAAAAATGTTAAAAATAAATATATATATATATGACGATTAAGTAGATTTGAGTAGCTAATATGTATTTAGTGCATATAATATAAACCTTCGACTTAGTAAAGCAATAAATAAACCGTATTTATTGTACTAGAATACAAATAATTTGAGCATAATGTTAAAAAAAATTGGATGGATAATTTTCAAATGTGGATATCTGTATATCCGTATATGCATCCTCTTTTTTAGATATCATATATTTATCCCTTTTTTGGATACAGATGTAGACAGATTTCGGATTTTTCGGGTATCCATTGACAGCCATAGTTACATGCAGGGATGTGTTATAGAAAATAAGCCATGTTTTGATATGCGAGGAAGATGCACAAGCACCCCTACTCCCCTTCTAAAAAAAGCATGTATATTACACCGTTATCGAGTAGCTGTCTTAAAGCATCAAACCTTCTAAGATGGGTTAATGCATCAACTAAGCGTGGAACTTAATGATAAAACGCTTCTTAAACTGTTAAATTATTAATAATAAAACATGCTTCTTTGATTTATATCTGATACAACTTCTAGTACAATTTTTTGCAGGACATGGGTTTTAGTCTGTTTGATTAAGTGTTGTTGGATGCTCGGTTCTTCTCCTGTTCATTGTATTTTGTTCCTTTGTTGTGAACTGAGAAATTTTTGTAATTTGTATTTATAGATTCATTTTCGAGTAGGTAAGAAAACTAGAACCTTTAATTCTTCTTAATTTTTTCCTTTGTAAAAGTAATTATGTTCTGTTGTTAGATACAAGTTATGTGTGTGCTACGTTCTTCTATGCAGGATCATAAGTCTGTATGATGTTATATGCAAGGACATATTGTATCGCTGCAGCATGATGGAAGAACAAATTAGAAGTCGAACAAGATGCTTTACCGGGTGAACAAATGTGATTGTAAGTTTAGAGAGGAAGTGCAACTGCAAAGCAGTAGTAATGTACAAATTCAGGAAGGGTTAGTTGTGTTCATTTTTTTAAAATTAAATGATACTTTTTCTCCTAAAAAATTGTACTTATTTTCCTTAATGGAATCCTTGTTTCTTGTTGATGTTTTGATTATTTTTTTGTAAACATATACGAACAGTGTTCTTGAGACATATTTGTGCAAAATCAAACAAACAAAAAGAAAATCAGAAAGATGAACTAACCAAGACTACCATCCTTTATAATACCTGGTGCTATGTGTTGAGCATTCAAGTTTTTTTATATCACCCCTTTTGAAACTTGAATCATTGCTGGGTAGCTCTTTGAACCCCTTGAAGATACTTTATATAACCTATATATAGTTATTACCTTATACAAACCCTTTGAATTTTTGGTTTTAATTTTTAGTTGGTTGCAACATTATTTTTGTAACTTTTGCACTGTTAGTTATGCAAATTTTAACGGACAAAAGCTGGAAAAAGATTAAAATATAGCAGAGATGAAGATTTAGCATGTTGGCCAAGCAATAGTTGTTTTTATTATTTATCATGGAGTATGTTCTTTGTTATTTCTTGTAAATGTGTGACAATATATATAAAAAGGATCAAATATGTGACTATTAAATAATGTGAATATATAATTTGTATTGGTTTTTAACACTTCCGAGTACAATTTGTATATATGTTGCATCAATGTTTTTTTATAATATTGTATCTTTTTAACAACGGGCAAAACTTGTTGTAATATACATCTATTACAACGGTCAATGCCTGCAGTAGCTAATACATTTTTACAACGAGCTATGCCCATTATAAAATATAGTCTTTTACAACATTTGTTGCCCATTGTAAACGACCGACTTATTACAACGTGGCCTATACAATGACCAAAATGACCATTGCGAAATCCATATTACAACAGGCATTGCCCATTGTAAAAAGGTCTGTTTTGTTGTAGTGGCATTGCTCTAGAAAACCTGATTTGTCTATTATAAATTTGCGCATATTTGACACACACATTTTTGACATATATGACATAAATTATTACAACTGATATTAGATTATGTGATATATTATGATGCATGTGTGATATCTATAATTTTATATTTATTTAGTTGTTTTACATTGCAAGTTCCATGTAGATTTTTAAAATCGCTATGGGTTGAAATGATACATACCCAAATCATTGTATAAATTTAGGATTTAAAACTGAATTTATTGGGATGCGAATAAAAATGATAAATACTCGTAAATTAAATATTAAATGGATTGAAATTATATGCATCCTTATCACTTGGCCTAGATAGAAAATAATATGCGAACACCCTTGGTCTATTTTGAAAGTATTTTCTAAATCTATAAAATTATTTTGGTTTGATAAAAGTATTTTAGAAATTTATTCTAACTTTTATTGATGATTTAAAAAAGCTTTAAATTTAGATTATATGTTATACAAATTTAATTTATAAGTTATTATATGTTTTTAAAATATAAATTTTAAATTATAATAATATTTAATTTTAAAATTTAAATAATTTAAATTATTTTATAAGTAAATAAATAAGTCCTTTAATGTAACATCCCATATTTTCTGTATATTTAAATTTCAATTTTTAAATAAATGAAATAGAATAATATTAGATAAAATCAAATTTAGTTGATTATAATGATGATGATTATTTGAATGGAGTATAAATAGATTTTAAATTTAGTTTATACTTAGAATGGGTACAATTTGGAAATTCATATTTTATTTATTTGAATGGCTTGAGTTATTTAGTTTAAAATGGGAATTCAAATTTAATTGGTAAATGGAGAACTCTAAGTTGAGGAATAATAACTGAAATTCAAAAAAAATAATAATTGTGAAATCATATTATGAAAATTTATTTAAGTTGAAAATTTGATTTAAATAGAATTTTATTAATATTTAAATTGAATTAAACAGTTAAATGAATATTTTATTGATTAATTTACTGTGGAATTTAACTGTTTTGGCGACTGTCTCGAAATTCGACAAAACTGGCGCCATCAGAACCGGAATGGTGAATTATTATAGGATTTCAATTTGCGTTACAATCCGACTTACCGTTTGTTCGTACGAGAGAAAATGTGAAAGAAATCAAAATGAATGGATAATTGGGTGTTTTAACATTTGGGCCTTCTATAAATTATATAAAAATCCCTTCCTTCATTTCATCAGCTCATTTCTATGATACGTATACTTTTCTCCATTAAGTTTTCATTTCCATGGCTGAGAAAAAAATCTAAAACCCTAGATCAAAATAAAAACAACTTCAAAAACTCAAATTTCTTCAAATTCTAGAGTATTACATATCAAATCGAAGCTCTCGACGCCACGAAGCTACTGGTGCTCTCAGTTTCAACATGCATGGCCTGTAGTGGCCGAAAACTGCGGTCAAAGCTTGCTGGAAATGGAACCCTAAGTTTCAATTTAGGGCTTTTTGATCTAGGGCTTAATCGGAGAAACGAAGATCTGGGTTTTGTAGCTCTCGTTGATTGGAGTTGATTGACAGAGGTGGTGGGTGTTATCGTCAAGTGTTTGGTCGGAATTTGGTTGCAAAAGGGTGAAAACCCGTCACGTTCAGGTCAACGCCGGTAGAGGAGGGGTCCACCGTAGGTCATGGCGACGGGGTGGAAAGATGCGGCTGCCCCCGAGCTTCAAGATGGAGGTGGTCGGAGGTCCTACCATGGACGGTGGACGAAGTATTCGGCAGTCAAAGATCTGATGCAAATGGGTTCTTCCGTTCGGTACTGTAGCGGGAAATAGAGAGGAGCGGGAACCATTTGAGAGGATGATGACGTGTCAGAATGGTGTTGGGTAAGGAGGAATGTTTTATTTATTTTATATATTTTAAGTTTCAAACAGTAAAACACTAATAACTTACTCGTTTTGACTCGGATTTGGACGCGGTTTGTTGCGTTGGGATCGTGATGGAATTACGGACGTTTTGGCACTAACTGGGCTGCATTTGGTGACTGTCAAATTTTAGCCCTTAGTTGGACGTTCGATTTATTATGGACTCAAAGGTGAGTGATTTTTCCACTCACAAAATACTGAATTATTCCCATATTTATTGAATTAAATTATGAAGTAAGTTTGGTTGCATGGTTGTGTTGGATGATTGCTGTGTGGTTTAAAATTTAACATACAAGGGTGTTAACATGCAATTTAAGTAATTGATTTGTTATTAAATAAAATTTAAATTTCTAGTTGAATTCGAACCCTTGTAAAATCCTGAAACAGTTTAATGCTGATCGGTTGAATGGAATGGTTGTGATGGCTATTGGTTGAAATTTATTATTGAATTTATAGTGACATTTTATGCTCCTTATTCAGTATATTGTAATGCATGTTGATTTTGACGATAAATCCCATTTACCCTTGATGTTGCGGGCATCTAATGAACCCGGGATTTATCGATAAAACGAGTTAAGAACACGGAGTGAAATGATAAATCTCTGTGACCCTGATTTGGATTGAAATGATAGATCCATCCCTAAAATATCGAGAAATAAAATTTAAAATCACTTGGCCATTGGATAGATAATTATATACAAACATCGGTTGGTTAAATGATTTTAAATATTAAAATGTTATTTGGTCGGAAATCTCATTTAAAAGAGAGGGGCCAATACTCGATAAATTCATTTCTTTATTTGAAAATGGTTATTTTAAAAAGGTTGAGGGAATTTTTCCATAACAAAGTGGAAATACTTAAATTGGAATCTGAATATGATTTGAAACTATTCAAATTAAAAGTGTGGATTTGAAGAAACGAATTCTTATGGAATCTAATTTTTGGGAAAATGTATCAAGGGTATTATGAGTTGTTTTAACTCAGTTTGAATATGGGTTGAATCCTTAAATTGAGAGGTTGTTGAACGATGTTTGAAAATGAGAAATGGAACTGAATGAACTCCATTGAAACTGGGATATAGATTCATGTATTGGAAATTCGGAAGGAAGAAAAATTTTGGTTTAAAATTTATCTATATATATATATTTTTCATACCTTGCTTGATTTCAAAATAAACTATTCCCTTCTTTCAAAAAAAAAATTATTTCAAACTTTTAACCGACTAATGATTGTATTTTAAATAAGGTTTCCTTTATATTTTAGTATTCAAACTATTTAATAAACCTTATTTGTGTATGTACATAATATTTGAATCATCTTATTTATTTTTAATTATTATATTATATATATTTATTTAATTTATATAAAGATTTTCTTATAATCATTTATTTTTAAAAGTATTTATGAATAGTAAATTCCTTCCGAATGGAAATGTTGGATTTAAACCATTGGCACAAATGGAGTCGAGATAAGAATACGTGAGAATTTGAAATCATTGGGATAAAATATATTCTATTTGAGTATAAGTCATTTTTTTTTTGAAACATTATATGATTATAATATAATGATATGAAATATATTCTAGTTTTAGAATATAATCGATGTGGGTATGATTATGATATGTCGATATGGAATTTTATTTGTTTGGATATAGATTTGGTTCGAAACAAATATGATATTTTGATATGAAACGAACCTTTGTGAATGTAAAAGAACCAACCGATGTGAAATTTGTAAGCGTTGGTTGTTAAAGAGACCGGAGTTGACATAAGGCATACTCTCTGTCAGTGTCGATACCACTTTGACAACTGTGAACGTTATGACGTATCCAGATTGAGCATGATGACTTGGAGGCGATTATTGAATCGAAGAAGATGATCGAGGACGAAATAGCCCTGACCTTCGGGTCAGAATTGAAATGACTAAAACAGGAGCTATACCGTGACTAATTGAGGTTAGCGCCTTTGATCGGACACACTTCTTCGATGCTATTTATATGACTGTGATGATGATGATTTGGGCCCATTTATGACTTTGGGAGTGTGTTCCGAGGTGGGCGGTAGTGGCTGCTATGCGTTACCACCGGTCCGGGAGTGCAATTGGTAGAATCCTACCCTGGGCATTGCCTCGAGTGCCTTGTCATAGATATCCATATCGAGCCCCATACGATTTTGATTTAGCATTGCCTTCTATGGAATACCCTCTGATAACACCAGTACGGTGAATTTACGGTACTGTATAGACTGTTGATGCCTATAAACTGCGTAAGGGTAATATGGTAATCCCGCTTACGCTATGTAACGTCCTGCATTTTGTCGGTTGGTATTTGAATATTTAAATCAGTTTAAATATCGAATTCGAAATATAAGTGGATTTATATGTTAATTATAACGAAGTTGAACGTATATAAATATATATATTAATTATAATTGAGCTTAGAACGACGCTGCAGTTCGTAATTTAACGTTCTGAACTTCAACTGAGTATACAGGACTCGTTTTAAATCGGATTTCGTCAAAAGCAGAAACGTTGGAATCTGTGAACTGTATTTCTCTAACAGAAGTGAAAAACCAAGATTTCCGCGTATAGATTACAAGATATGTCCAAATCAAATATTCAGAAAGTCGTTATAGAATCGTTTATCGACCGTAACGGTTATTTGGATATAACTTGATATCGGTTGCAAATCGGGACAAGGTTCTTTTGAGGCGCAGCGATAATTTAATTTTTAGAATTTTACTGTGATTTATAATTAATTAAATATGCAACTTTTTATTTGGAGTATTTCGCACCCTGTATCGGTATTTCGGGGTTTCAAAATATAAGTCAAACGACCGGTATTATTATATTTTTGGGACCGGGACACCTCGTTGAGCACGACTGTGCTCTTACTTCTGTCCGTACGTGAGTGAAATTTTACATGATAAGGTATGTTATTTAACTAAGAAGTGGAGCTAGATTTTTATTTATATCTCCGTTCACGTATACACACTTTCCACATTAATTTTATACGCATGAACCATTTCATATATGTGGCGTGTAGGGTGTAAGCCTTGTGTGCATGAGGAAGTTGTGTTAAATGTGCATGTGCGTGTCTATGTCCGTTCAAACAAAAAAAAAACCAACTTGCTAGAGGAAGTAGTTGTTATACCCTAAACCATAAATCATGCATGTATCTTCACATCACAAAAGCCTAACCTACCCTCTACAAACATGGCACCATATGCTAGCTTTCTTGTCAAATAAATATGAAGCATGGCGCAGATCATAACCATAACCCTACATCTAAGCTACAACCCTATTACTTAACTGTGAAGGAACTCAAATATATAAATACCCACTGCTCAAGCCAACACCGAAGACTGCCTTCATTCTTCCTTTCCTCTCTACGGATACTTCTTCACTCTCTTCACCGTAACCTCTCCGCTTATCTCATTTCTCTCATACCTTCTCACTTCTTCCTCACTCATAAGAAGACGTGCTGAAGAGAGGGTGCTACAGGGGAAGCTCGGTTTTGGTAAATAAAGGGGAGATGGAGTCCAGATCTGGGGTCACGGTGGGTCTCTTCAAGGAGATGGAGCGGAAGCTCGTGAGGGCTGAAGACTGAAAGGACTGGGATGGTCAGGGAGTACGGGTTCCGAAGTATGTGCGATGGTGGTGGTTTCATTCAAGACGAGGAAGCATGGGGAGAGTGTATGTTTCGAAATGGGTATGGCCGAGGTGGAGAAGGGATATGACGTTGAGTTTTAATGGGGATGGCCTCGTTGTTGGTGAGAATGCATGATGTATTAGGTTGACAGACGTGTGTTAGCAAAAGGAAGGAGCAAAGGATCCACAAGTATGCATTTTATACGGGAGCAGTGATTAAACACGTGAAGCAAAAGGCTAAGGCGTGGAATGAAGGACTTGGTGAGTGGTGAAATTGAAGTAGTGTGCTCGCATGGGAACTGCGAGGTGGCTACTGTGAGGGACGTTAATGGGACGTGGAGGGAAAGGTGAAGTGTCAAAGTGGTGGCATTGTAGCCGTAAAGCGAAGACTTGGGCGCAGGAGTTGGGTTCGGAAGTGGTAGAACACCATGCAGGAAGTCGAGGTCATGTAAGTTGAAGAACGAATGGAGAGAGTGGGAGCACGAAAGTTGTTTACTGCAGCGTCAAGAGGAAGAACGGATATGGGAGCGTACTATTTTCTGGAATGAGGATTAGCTGGTCCGGTCTTGGTCTAAAACGATGAAGAAGAATGAACGAGGGTGCATGGAAATGTGAAGAAGAGTAGTTGATTCCTGATAATGGTAAGAGGATGCAGCTAGTTCTTCGTTAAGGATATGGACTGGAGTTCATGGTTGTGTGTTTATGAACAGCATGAACGTGATGTCTGGGATCACTTTACAGAGGTGTTCGAATTTATTAGTGGAAGCGTAATCATCAAGTAATCGGGGGTTTGTGGAGTAAGCAATGGAGGGGATTTCATAATCACCGGTTTAGAGAGTTGATCGTGATCTTTATCCAGAAATCAAGGCGAGCTGGCTTCGGTGAATTAGACATTGAGTAAGCAGCTTAAGTTGAGATTAAGAATCAGACGAAAATGGTTACGTGGGAATTGCAGCAATGAAATCTACATTATGGAACAGATTTTGCGGAGAACAGAGCTACTGGAATTTCGTAATAAAATCAACCGACGCAAATCGTTATTTAACGGTTAATGCGCCAAGGTGAGTAAAATCACTAACTCTGATCTATTTTAAAATATTACAGTTATATTTTAATGTTGTTTGAATGCTGTGTGATAGTCAATTAGGTAGATTACAATTAATTTGGTTGAGTATTATATACCGTTATATATATGTACACATCATCAGTTGGACATTGATTCCACCGATTAGAATAACCCCTAGTATAGAGTTAGTGAAAATTGTGTTGACTGACATCTGTGGATGCGGAAACCGGTTGGAGGAATCCTACCGGATTCCTCGATATTTATATGTACTGTTTGTTTTGTATGCACTGTTTGAACCCGAATTATATTTAAAACCCGGTGTGAATATTGATGTTGAACGAAAATTCAACATTTGTTTAGATTAAATAAATAAACGATATCGATTTAGAAAATGTTAACAGTCGACGTTAAAACCATCGTTTTGTTAAGAAACTGATTTACCGTCAGGCAAATCAATGAAGTTAATTATAGAAATTATATTTTTATAATTAAAGTGAAGTTTTAAATTATAATAGAAGTTCTATTATAAACCAGTATTTTAGAGTTCGTTTTTATAAAGCAAATAAAAGCGATTGTTGATATTTAAACAAGTTTATAAAGAAAAAACTATCCGACGATTAAATATTTGGATAATTATATTTAAGATAAATAATTTAGAGATATCATTAGACTAATTAGATTAATCAAATGTTAAGAAGTAATTAAAATCAGTTAACGAATTTACTGATGGAAATAAGTTGATTTAATCAATTGTTATTTGGGAACATGATTATTAGATTAATTGGTCTTTAATTAATCTAATGAAAACAGGTTAGAAATAAGTTTATCGAAATTAATGAGAGTTAATTACCATTTAAGAAGTTATAGATAAGAAATGGAAAATGGAGAAAGCAAAGAGTTAATGGTTAAATTAAATATTCATAAACCACAGAGATTCCAAAGTAAGAATATGGTGTTGTAAAACCCTATTCCAAAATACAACAAGGAAATACGATTTAATAAATATATTAAGTAATAAGGAATTTGAATACAGACTTGTATCGGTTCTAAGTTAAGAACGTTGTCGATCAAGGTCTGAGAGGTAAATAAAATACCCCAACTTGAACGGCTTCGCTATTACCGAGGAACGATATCAGTTTGTAACGGAAAGAGATGTCAAGATTTTTGGTAACAGAAAGAGATGTCAAGATTTTTGTAACAGAAAGAGATGTCAAGATTTTTGTAACGGAAAGAGATGTCAAGATTTTTGTATAAAAGGAATATGGCAGCGTATGCAAGTCTTATAATTATAGCGATAAAATAACGCTGTTGATAAGATAAGTGCGACTGTTATGTCAAGATTAGTTATAACAAAGAATATTACAGCGTATGACAAGTTGAACTATAGCGATAAAAATAACGTTGTTGATAAGGTAAGTGTGACTGTAATGTTGAGATTAGTTATAAGGAGAATATTACAGCGTATAACAAGTTTAAAACTATAGCGACAAATTAACTGCTATTGATTAGACTTAAGCGTGACTTTTATATATAGCAGCACTTCCTAGGAAATGTAACAGTTTGGTTTGAAATCCACTTATTCTAGAGTAATAAGTAACGACGTTTGTTCAAAGAAATATAAGAAAAAGTTTAGAAAAAGAATTGGGGAATCGTATTAGAAACTGATGACAGCATTTCGATGTTCGAAATGTGATTAGAATTAAACCATGAGGATTTGGAACTGGGATTCGACGATGTCGAATGTATTAAAAGCAAATTATTTTTAGGGATTATAATCTGATAGAATAATTAACATTTAGTTTAAACAAATAAATGTTAATAGGATAGGAGTCAGTATTTAGTTATAAACTTGATATCGATTGGATAAGATGTTGACTTAGAGACAGAGTTTATAAAGTGGAATAGGAGTGAAAAAGTATGAAAGAGATTTCGGTAAATAAGATAAGGGAGATTATTACGTGAATAAAGAGTTATATGATCAAGGTGTTTAGATTTCTATAAGTAGGGATGGTATTTCCATTTCAAAGGGATAATGTTTTAAAAGTGAACGTTGGGCCGATTAAAAGGTTAAGATGAATTTGGAAATATTTTCCAGTGTAAATAAGGTAGATTACCCAAGTATAGGAATAAGGAATGTGAAATTAATGGGAAATAGTTCGAACGTCAATAACGGATATTTTTGGAACATGAAAGAATAAAAGTTTATAATAATTGGAAATGTTTTCCAAAAGTGTTAAAGGCAAAAACAGAGTTTGAGAAATATCTAGTGAGATATGGGAATTTGAAAATATAACGAATGTTAAATAAAAAGCGCCCGTGATTGTATGATGTTTAGTTATACATTAGAATGGATGTTGTTTTAACTCTGATAGTTAAATAACCGACTATCGAAGTGTTTGACCGTCGTTGTCAATACAGAGAGACCGGTTGGGTTATTACCCGGAAACCACTCCGTATAGGCAAAATCGTTGCGAATTAGATATGCTGAAGATAATTAAAGACGGAGTTAAATGCAAGGATCGTCCAGTTCCAGAATGGTGTTTTCTGTTTGTCCAGTCCCAGGACAACTTGTATGGACGAGTGTGTGACAGAGTATTTCCAACGGTCACGCCGTTGATTTGTACGAATATACCAAGTTGGTGGGGAGAAGGTAACTTCTCTTTATTCTACACCCAGTGTGCATTTGTGTAATCAATATGTGATTACGGATTTGACGATGTGACATTCAAAGTGAATGATGATCAGATGTTCTGAAGATAGACGTAGCCTCTAGCCTCACAACCAGGAATGACAGAAGTTAGGCTAGGCAGCATGGCTAGTTGGGTCATCCCCAAGCAGGGTGTATTGTCACTGATCTAGAGAAAATTCATATTTATACTTCTTTTCGATTCTGTATCTTCGGATGACGGTTGGATGGCCTGCAACCGTGGTGGCAATATATTCGCGACACTCAAGCTAAATGAGTGAGCGGTCATGTGTGGCCGGGTTGCAAGACGTTCTTGTTGAACCCTGAGTGTATCCCCTCTAGAGTACACTATTCAGAAGGTGCTCCCATACCTTGTCTGTTGAAATCCATTCTCCGATAAGCGCCCTGCGGTTTATGGTTTTATACTATATATATGTGGAATGTGAGATGCAAGCGTTCTGCTACTTGTATAATTATTTGTTTATACATTATCATAATATCACTAGTTTTGATATCAAGAATATTTCGGGTTATAGTAAGGTAAAAACCGTCCATGTTTATGTGTGGACTGGTCTTACTATTATCTTCTTGTTCTGAAAAGGATTTTCAAAGTTAAACAGTATGGTTGGAATTTACTCACACCAGTCCCATGACTGACCCAGAGTTTATTTTGTTTGTTTTCCCTAAACTCTTGGGTGCCCAAATTTGTACGGGCAGTCAAGTGTTTCAGGCTTTGCAGATTCACTTGGAGGAGCTAAAAAGCAGGAAGCTTCACCATTAGTTATGTAGAGTTATTTCCGCTGTGATATGATGTATTGTACTCTGATAATGGTATGTATATACAATACAATTTTGTATTCAAAGTTATGTTATATAATACATCTTATTTTGTTCCGCTGCGAGTTTCGTGTTACTCTGATTCTGTTCAGTTGTGTTCTTCTTCTTCTTCTATTCTATTAGTTCTATCTTTTCTTTCTCACCTTCTAAATTCTTTCTATTAATGTCCTGGTATTTTCGATGCTCGAGAAATTGACAGTGTGTTTTTATGTTGATTTTCTGGGTCGAAAATTCCAGCCGTTACACGCTATTTTCAGTATTTATACTTTACTGAGTAGACACTATCATAATAGCATATTATATTATCTATGTATTAGTTTAACGGATCCTTGAGAGATGGAAAATCCCGTAACATCTCTTGAGTTACTGTACCCATGACACTGATGTTATTTCATATTTTGATTGGACTAATATGAGATGAGTTAGTGCTGATCCGAGTGTTTGTTGTGTTTTCTTTTATGCAATACGCTCGGGTCAGCAGACGTTGCAGTTACTGAAGATGACTGTGCTTTGGAGATCGAAGACGAAGATTTGGTATATCTATTATCTATACATATGTATATCCGCTGCATTATTTTTCCGCTGCTTATTGTGTACAGCTGTATGTATATGTAACTCTGATAATCATTGAAGGTTATAGTCAATGTATATATATTTCAACTGCTTTTAACTGCTATTTGTTTATTATATGATGTCCTTCCGCTGTGAGATTCTGTTAATTGTCTTTCTCTTCTTTCTTTCTTTTTCTTCTTTTCCCAATAACTACCTGCATTTGCGATTTGTTTGGGTCGACATGTGTGGCTTATTGTCGATTTTAAACGGTCAAAAAAAATATGGGTCGTTATAGTTGGTATCAGAGCGATGGTTGGCGATAACCTTGGCTCTGTTGGGAATTTACTCATTAGAGATGGGGTTAGAAATGCCCTAGAATGAGTTTGAATGATATGAGAGAGCGTACTTGTATTTTGATATAAATTGGTTTTATCTTGTGTCGATTTGTTTAGTTGAATATTTATGGATTTTGGTCGATACATGGGACGCCATAGAATCGATAAGAATTCCTAAATAATCGAACAGAATGATCAACATAATATGAGTTTTGATTATATTTTAAATATATTAAATATATATATTTTTGGGTTCAAGTACATACGTGTTCGTGATAGGTAATAATATTAAGATATTACCTATTGCGGTTAACTCGATAATAAATTTCATAAGAAAAAAATTTGAAATTTCTATGAATATATATTTGAAGAAAAATGATATCTTTGAAAATAATTGGATGAGAAAGGTTGCGATGAAATAGAATTGAACTTAAAAACTTGATCCTGGGGTACTTATGAAATAGTTTTGTCGAATTTTGAAAATAATATCGTATTATAAGTATGATTGAAAGGGTATGTTTTTTTTAAAAGAATTTAAAATGAATTAGTGTGATCCCTTCTTGGACCTTAGAATAGCCTTGGTAATGAGTGCACGCATTATCGACGGTTATTCTGAAGAGTTTAAGTGGGGGAGCAACCACTTAATGATGATTATAATTGGGTTTGACAAAGAATTTTGGGTTTAATTTTATATAGCATAAAATTTTTATATAAAGGTATTTATATATAATATTTAAGGGTTGGATTTGAATTTAAACCATAATTTAAATTTTGAGTTCTTTGTTAATTAAAGATTTGGTTTTAAATTTAATATGGTATGTTTTTCTATACTAATATAAGTATATATGCATGTTACTTTAAACTTGGTTTGTAAACCCGGAATCAAGTAGTGAGTTTACTTTAACTAATAACAACAATAAAATTTATTTAAAGCAAGACTTGAGTTCAAAAAATTTATATATAAAAAAAAATTTATATTACGAGCCTGAAATGGCGCGGTAGTTTGAAAATTCGATTTTTAACTTTGATTAAATATATAAAATTCAATATAAGTCAGAATTGGATAAAAACAAGAAACGCTAGGATCGAATTGACCAGATCTCTCTAATGAATGTAAGAAATTTAATTTCCAATTTATAAATGGTAAGTTATGACTAAATTAAAATTTGGAAATATCGCTATAGAATTTATATAGATATTTATATATAGTTTATTAATATATAATGGGTTGAGAACTAAATCGGAAGTTGATCTATATAATCATCCTAAATTCAAGATATGATTTGAGATGCAAATATCAATTTGGCTTATTAGGGATAAAATAATAATCGAACGAGAACTAGTTTGGGAATTTAGGATATTGAAATGTGATGTGAAGTAGAACTTAACCTGAATTGGATGGTTTTAATGAAGCGAAATTAATTTAGAAGGATTAGATAAGCTGATATAGAATATATATATATATCGGTGTATAAGGTAAGTAAAATAAAATTTTGAAAACTAGAGGAATAGAATAATTTGGTTAAAACCATAACTGGTCTTAACCATGGATAAAGATTTGAAGTTGAATAAATCAAATGAGGAATGGAAGAAACTGGAAACTTGGAAAAAGGGTACAGGAACTAAAAAACCAAATCTAATTTATTAGGTTATAATATTGAAAGAGTTAGGAACTAAGTAGATTAGATTAAGTCGAGATTCGATTAAGTCAAATGAAATAGGATAAATAAGAAGTAAATTCGAGAAATTTGAATGGATTGATTTAGACCAAATATAAATAAATGAAATGAAGTGAGGATGAACTTACATAATTAGAATGAATAAAATCGAAATTAATTCGAGTAAATGGCTAACCGAATATGGATAAATAAACCGATATCCAACAAAATATGGATGAAATAAACAAGAACAAGAAATGGAACTTGGTAAATCGACCAAGGGTAATGAATCAATGATGGAATATAATGGAGTTAGCCGAAAAGGGGTTAAAATAAACTCAAGTTTTAACTGGGATTAGTGTATGAAGCGGAATGAGGAAATGGATAGAAAATATATCGGAGTAAGGAAATGATAAGTAATTCGAAGTGTTAAAGAATTACCAAATTATGGGAATCGAATGGGTAGAAACTTCAAATGAAATAAGTCGGCGTTTATGCGAAAACCTGAAATATTGATAAGTTGAAACTAAGATGACCAAATTCTTGAATGGCTGATCGGAATTCAACGATCTTGGACTTCTTGGAAACCTTAGAATCTGAGCTAAATTTTGTGTTAATAAAGCCTTGCCTAGTTTCCAAGTTTATTAGGTTGAAAACCAAGAACTAGTCGTAGTTGTATGCGCAGAAAATAAAAATCTGAACTGAATACCCATGTTGTTTTGACCATAACTCCCAAACGAAACATCAGATTTTAACGTGCGAGTACAATTTGGAAAGCCCAGGATTTGAACTAAAATTTTTCCTTATTATGTTTGCTGAGATTATGATGTTTGAAGTGTTAAAAACTGGGTTGAATAATTCAGGTCTGCAATTTTCTTGCGCGAGCTGAGGTGTTCGCCTTCACTAAAATAGTCATAACTTTTGAACAAATTATCCGAATTCGACGAATCCAGACAATTCGGAAAGCATGAAACAAAAGCTACAACTTTTGCCTTGTCTTAGTCCAATTCCATCATCTAAGGGGTGTAAAACTCCAATTTGTTTGCTAGCCCGTTAAGAATATCTGGGTTTTGGAATTTAAATGGTCGATATATGTTGTGTAAATTGTATACAATTGCTATATATTGTATATATGATTGATTCTCATACGTATGCGAGTTGTAACAGGTGTGAGGAAGTGGTATTGCGCTACGGAGCTCGCTTGCACTAAACGCTAAATGCTAAGGTAATATAAATGCAAATAAACGCTAAAGAAAGGTACGTAATTAGGTTACAAAGTTTTGGCGGTTTATATTTTTGTTTTTCCCCATTTTTGGGATGCCTCATCGTTGATGAGATGAATATTTTGGATTGATATATGTATCGGGATTTTTCCCGGGGCCCTCCGTACAGGGGAGATGCTGCCGAAATTTTCCGTGATTTCGGGAGTTAGAAAATTTATGGGGTTTTACAACTATATACTTATCTTATAAATGTTATTTTATAAGTATGGAATTTGAAAGTATGATTTATTTTATACCTTATCTCATTCTCTTTTCGAGGACGAAAAGCTTTTAAGTGGGGGAGAATGTAACATCCCATATTTTCTGTATATTTAAATTTCAATTTTTAAATAAATGAAATAGAATAATATTAGATAAAATCAAATTTAGTTGATTATAATGATGATGATTATTTGAATGGAGTATAAATAGATTTTAAATTTAGTTTATACTTAGAATGGGTACAATGTGGAAATTCATATTTTATTTATTTGAATGGCTTGAGTTATTTAGTTTAAAATGGGAATTCAAATTTAATTGGTAAATGGAGAACTCTAAGTTGAGGAATAATAACTGAAATTCAAAAAAAAAAAATTTGTGAAATCATATTATGAAAATTTATTTAAGTTGAAAATTTGATTTAAATAGAATTTTATTAATATTTAAATTGAATTAAACAGTTAAATGAATATTTTATTGATTAATTTACTGTGGAATTTAACTGTTTTGGCGACTGTCTCGAAATTCGACAAAACTGGCGCCATCAGAACCGGAATGGTGAATTATTATAGGATTTCAATTTGCGTTACAATCCGACTTACCGTTTGTTCGTACGAGAGAAAATGTGAAAGAAATCAAAATGAATGGATAATTGGGTGTTTTAACATTTGGGCCTTCTATAAATTATATAAAAATCCCTTCCTTCATTTCATCAGCTCATTTCTATGATACGTATACTTTTCTCCATTAAGTTTTCATTTCCATGGCTGAGAAAAAAATCTAAAACCCTAGATCAAAATAAAAACAACTTCAAAAATTCAAATTTCTTCAAACCCTAGAGTATTACATATCAAATCGAAGCTCTCGACGCCACGAAGCTACTGGTGCTCTCAGTTTCAACATGCATGGCCTGTAGTGGCCGAAAACTGCGGTCAAAGCTTGCTGGAAATGGAACCCTAAGTTTCAATTTAGGGCTTTTTGATCTAGGGCTTAATCGGAGAAACGAAGATCTGGGTTTTGTAGCTCTCGTTGATTGGAGTTGATTGACAGAGGTGGTGGGTGTTATCGTCAAGTGTTTGGTCGGAATTCGGTTGCAAAAGGGTGAAAACCCGTCACGTTCAGGTCAACGCCGGTAGAGGAGGGGTCCACCGTAGGTCATGGCGACGGGGTGGAAAGATGCGGCTGCCCCCGAGCTTCAAGATGGAGGTGGTCGGAGGTCCTACCATGGACGGTGGACGAAGTATTCGGCAGTCAAAGATCTGATGCAAATGGGTTCTTCCGTTCGGTACTGTAGCGGGAAACAGAGAGGAGCGGGAACCGTTTGAGAGGATGGTGACGTGTCAGAATGGTGTTGGGTAAGGAGGAATGTTTTATTTATTTTATATATTTTAAGTTTCAAACAGTAAAACACTAATAACTTACTCGTTTTGACTCGGATTTGGACGCGGTTTGTTGCGTTGGGATCGTGATGGAATTGCGGACGTTTTGGCACTAACTGGGCTGCATTTGGTGACTGTCAAATTTTGGCCCTTAGTTGGACGTTCGATTTATTATGGACTCAAAGGTGAGTGATTTTTCCACTCACAAAATACTGAATTATTCCCATATTTATTGAATTAAATTATGAAGTAAGTTTGGTTGCATGGTTGTGTTGGATGATTGCTGTGTGGTTTAAAATTTAACATGCAAGGGTGTTAACATGCAATTTAAGTAATTGATTTGTTATTAAATAAAATTTAAATTTCTAGTTGAATTCGAACCCTTACAAAATCCTGAAACAGTTTAATGTTGATCGGTTGAATGGAATGGTTGTGATGGCTATTGGTTGAAATTTATTATTGAATTTATAGTGACATTTTATGCTCCTTATTCAGTATATTGTAATGCATGTTGATTTTGACGATAAATCCCATTTACCCTTGATGTTGCGGGCATCTAATGAACCCGGGATTTATCGATAAAATGAGTTAAGAATACGGAGTGAAATGATAAATCTCTGTGACCCTGATTTGGATTGAAATGATAGATCCATCCCTAAAATATCGAGAAATAAAATTTAAAATCACTTGGCCATTGGATATATAATTATATACAAACATCGGTTGGTTAAATGTTTTTAAATATTAAAATGTTATTTGGTCGGAAATCTCATTTAAAAGAGAGGGGCCAATACTCGATAAATTCATTTCTTTATTTGAAAATGGTTATTTTAAAAAGGTTGAGGGAATTTTTCCATAACAAAGTGGAAATACTTAAATTGGAATCTGAATATGATTTGAAACTATTCAAATTAAAAGTGTGGATTTGAAGAAACGAATTCTTATGGAATCTAATTTTTGGGAAAATGTATCAAGGGTATTATGAGTTGTTTTAACTCAGTTTGAATATGGGTTGAATCCTTAAATTGAGAGGTTGTTGAACGATGTTTGAAAATGAGAAATGGAACTGAATGAACTCCATTGAAACTGGGATATAGATTCATGTATTGGAAATTCGGAAGGAAGAAAAATTTTGGTTTAAAATTTATCTATATATATATATATATTTTTCATACCTTGCTTGATTTCAAAATAAACTATTCCCTTCTTTCAAAAAAAAAAAAATTTATTTCAAACTTTTAACCGACTAATGATTGTATTTTAAATAAGGTTTCGTTTATATTTTAGTATTCAAACTATTTAATAAACCTTATTTGTGTATGTACATAATATTTGAATCATCTTATTTATTTTTAATTATTATATTATATATATTTATTTAATTTATATAAAGATTTTCTTATAATCATTTATTTTTAAAAGTATTTATGAATAGTAAATTCCTTCCGAATGGAAATGTTGGATTTAAACCATTGGCACAAATGGAGTCGAGATAAGAATACGTGAGAATTTGAAATCATTGGGATAAAATATATTCTATTTGAGTATAAGTCATTTTTTTTTTGAAACATTATATGATTATAATATAATGATATGAAATATATTCTAGTTTTAGAATATAATCGATGTGGGTATGATTATGATATGTCGATATGGAATTTTATTTGTTTGGATATAGATTTGGTTCGAAACAAATATGATATTTTGATATGAAACGAACCTTTGTGAATGTAAAAGAACCAACCGATGTGAAATTTGTAAGCGTTGGTTGTTAAAGAGACCGGAGTCGACATAAGGCATACTCTCTGTCAGTGTCGATACCACTTTGACAACTGTGAACGTTATGACGTATCCAGATTGAGCATGATGACTTGGAGGCGATTATTGAATCGAAGAAGATGATCGAGGACGAAATAGCCCTGACCTTCGGGTCAGAATTGAAATGACTAAAACAGGAGCTATACCGTGACTAATTGAGGTTAGCGCCTTTGATCGGACACACTTCTTCGATGCTATTTATATGACTGTGATGATGATGATTTGGGCCCATTTATGACTTTGGGAGTGTGTTCCGAGGTGGACGGTAGTGGCTGCTATGCGTTACCACCGGTCCGGGAGTGCAATTGGTAGAATCCTACCCTGGGCATTGCCTCGAGTGCCTTGTCATAGATATCCATATCGAGCCCCATACGATTTTGATTTAGCATTGCCTTCTATGGAATACCCTCTGATAACACCAGTACGGTGAATTTACGGTACTGTATAGACTGTTGATGCCTATAAACTGCGTAAGGGTAATATGGTAATCCCGCTTACGCTATTTTCAGTATTTATACTTTACTGAGTAGACACTATCATAATAGCGTATTATATTATCTATGTATTAGTTTAACGGATCCTTGAGAGATGGAAAATCCCGTAACATCTCTTGAGTTACTGTACCCATGACACTGATGTTATTTCATATTTTGTTGGACTAATATGAGATGAGTTAGTGCTGATCTGAGTGTTTGTTGTGTTTTCTTTTATGCAATACGCTCGGGTCAGCAGACGTTGCAGTTACTGAAGATGACTGTGCTTTGGAGATCGAAGACGAAGATTTGGTATATCTATTATCTATACATATGTATATCCGCTGCATTATTTTTCCGCTGCTTATTGTGTACAGCTGTATGTATATGTAACTCTGATAATCATTGAAGGTTATAGTCAATGTATATATATTTCAACTGCTTTTAACTGCTATTTGTTTATTATATGATGTCCTTCCGCTGTGAGATTCTGTTAATTGTCTTTCTCTTCTTTCTTTCTTTTTCTTCTTTTCCCAATAACTACCTGCATTTGCGATTTGTTTGGGTCGACATGTGTGGCTTATTGTCGATTTTAAACGGTCAAAAAAAATATGGGTCGTTATATTTAATATAGTTTAATTATTACTTAAATTCTAAAAATATGTATAAATATAAACTTTTATGAAAATATAAGTATATAAAGGTTTAAAGAGAAGTTAGAAATTTAATGATATAACTTATTTGTTTATAAGACCTAATTAAAAAGAAATTCATCAAGTTAAGACAAATTGATTTTAAGATGTGATTTGGAAAATAATGAATGGGTTTTATCGATGGTTATGATTGTGAAATTTAATAAATTGATCAGATAATAATTTATTAAGTAGACTATTAAATCTAAATATAATTGAAGTTAAAATATTTATAAACAATTAAATTGAAAACATAGATTTAATGAAAATGAAATTATTAAGATGTTATTTAAAGAAAATGCGAAATTTGAATAATTTGATTTAAGTAATGAAACCGAACCAAACTTGAAAATTGTTTTAAAATAATTGAAACGAAGAATATATTGTTAAAGATTTAAACTTGATTTGAAATTTTGAAATCTAAGTTTATAATAAGTTTGTAACAATCCTAGTTTTAGACAATTACATACTATAGTGATTAATAAATTATAACGTGAATTTTAATTTGTTGATCATGAAATAAATGTAATTTATGGTATAAATTGTGCTCTGGGTGCTGAATTGGAAATAACTACAGGTTTTGGAATTTTTTGGAGAATTTGGAAAAAAGATTATTTGATTATTTTTAGGAGCTTGGCGAAATTTACATAAATATAAATTTTGGATCATAAGAATATGTATATATGAAGTTAATGTAAAACCAAGAATATTTGAATTTGAGGATGGTTTGGGGGGATTTAAGGAAGTTGAATAAAAATATAATATATTAGGTCTTTGAAATAAATTGAAATTCATATTTAAAAGTTAAGATGGAAAATGAATATTGGAAATGTCTTATAAAATGATTTTTGAAGTAAGAATGAGTGTTTTGAGATTTCTCGGTTGGTTAATCATAATGAATTGCAAATATAAGATATAAAAGGTTAATTTTGTTACAAATTTATAAATTTGTTTGTTAAAATAATTTTTACAAGTTTGTAGAATTTTTCCATGGAAAAATAAAGTTGTTTGAATTATTATAACATTTAAAATTTGGAAGGGTTCTCAAAAGAAGTGAAATTTGTGAATGATTGTAAAATTTGTAGACACATAAAGATATTTGTAAAATTTAGTGGAAAATCTTTAAAATGATTCTAAAAGTGACTTCAATGGAGTTTTTAGGAAAATTATATGAGAATAAAATGTAAAAGTATAAATTTAGTTTGTAATGTGTAGAAAATAAATTTTTATGAGCCTTTGGAAATTTATGTATTTAAAATAGTAACATTTGAATGATTTAATTCCTATTTTAAAGAATTAAACAAGTTAAAAGTAAAATGTTAACACATTTTGTGTTTTGTAGATTTAATTATAAATTGTCAAAATAAAGATAAAAAGCTTTAAAAATACTTCAAAAGTTTAATTGGTAATTTTATTAATGTTCTATGTATTGGAAAATTTCAACATATGGACCACATATGTAAAACAGAATGTGTTATTCTATTTCAATGTAAAACCATATTAAAATGATCAAATAAAGTAATAAAATAATTAAGGCTTAAAGATGTAATTGTCATGGAAAGAAGGCGTAAAGACCAGTTTGATTTTCAATTTGTTGAAGGGCTAAACTGAAAATATTACACCATTATAGATAGTGGATTATGGTACCCGAATCACATAGGGCATTGTTATTGACACTCCAAATATTGTTTGGGGGGGGGGGCTAATTTTTTTTTCTTCAAAAATTGTTAAGGGAAGTACCAATGAGGAAAGTATCCCCTTAACAAATAAAGGTAATTTTAACTTATTACTCATTTAGCCCCTTAACAAATAAAGGAAATTTTACGTTAACAAATATTGCAGGGGCCGTACTAAATTTTTTTGATTCGCATATATCGATATTTTTAAACCCTAAAGGATAAATGTTTTCGGAGAAATAAGATCGAACTATTTTTTTTGTTGACATAGATATACCAAATTTTATTGTTTCGGAGGCAATGCACCGAATGATTATTAATTTTCGACATATCACTGTCGAGTACATATATAATTAATTACGTGCTGCATTCGGTGCAGTGGTGACGAACTACATATTTTAATTTGGTTTCCCTTATCGAATAAGTTTATTTAAATCTAAGTTAAAAGGCAATCCAGGAATACTGAGTAATGTGAAATAATATATTTGTATATCTCCTTGACTATTTTTCAAAGAGTGGAGTGTTTTTAAATAACGACCCCCCTCCCCCCCAACAATTGTTGGAGTATCAATAATAACACCCATTACATAAGCTCTTGTTATTATTCTAATCTCTTCTATGAGAAATAATTCAGATCTAGGTTTATGTAAATTTTGACGATCATATCCAATTTATACCTTTTAGATTTGTCTTTTCTCTTAATTAGTTGATGAAAGCAGCAACCATCAATTCAGTTCTAAAGCTTGTGTTAGGTTTGAAAATAAAAAACCATATCTTAACCAGGTTAATCTTCTCTCCATAAAAATCTATGGATTCATGTATAACTTCAACTGATTCATTTACTTTCTTTGATTTCTTCTCAATTAAATCAATTTGGGTCATCTATCAAAATATGAGATTTCATGATTAGTCAGTAATAGAGTATACAGAAATTACAACAAGTGGTATTAGAGCCACGCATTATCGATTTCGTTGGGATTTTTTTGGTAAAGATTTGGATTTGAGTTAGTTCCTTTTTTGGTATTGAAAATTAAAGGCTAAATTATGAAACTATTTTGGTTTCGAAAGATAGACCTAAATAATTAAATTTTTGAAGTCATTAATTTTTTTAGAAAATAATCCAAACCGCTCTAAATTTTGGAAAAAAAAACTTTTGTCAATAATAACATCACAAGTTATTGCATATTATTCTAAATTAGTAATGAATTTCAATATGAAAGAACATTTTGAATATGTTATGTATAGTTGTTTTCCTTTAATGTTTATTGATTTTATATGATGATTTGAATATTCTAGAACCATTTATGCAAGGAAATATGAATTTGACACCTTGATTTAAGTAATTTGGATATACAATTATATAAATGCTTATATATATATATATATATATATATGGTATTTGAGATATTTTACAAATTTTGAATCAAATATGCTCCTTTTGAGTTATTTACGCATACCTAGATCTGAGATGAAATGGTATCATTTATTTAATTTATAAATTTGTAACTAAATCAATTTGCTATAATATAAATTTACATTTTAGACCACATAATGGACAAATGCATTTTTTATATATTATAATTGCATTAATTGTTGTCGTAATGGTAATATCATAAATGCATTAAATGCTTCGGTTATGGAAATTAAATGATTCAGCATGTTTATGTTAGGAATAAGAAAAGACATATTTTTTTATGCATTTATGTTTTATAGATACACTAGTTTGGACCGTGCTTTGCACGTAGGTAAGTAAGTGAGATTTGTTGTGAAGGAGAAGCAGCTTGGAGCTGGGTTGTGTTGGTTTATAAAAGGTTGACATAAAATGAATTGGTAGATGTAATAGTTATGTAAGCATAAGTGTGAGTTGGTGGTGTAAGGAAAGAAAAATTATGTGGTATTGACAGAATAAATTCGTCGCTACAAAGGTAAAATAGTATTTGATCGTTGGTTCTATAATTGGAAATTGTTGCAAATTTATAGTTATATATCATAGATTAGAAGTGCCATCGGGATGGCGGTGGGACATAAAAGTAATGTGAGGTGTTTGCATGTAACGTTAATGGTGTAGTTAAGCTAGAAATTTTGTTGGGCTATTTTAATGTAGATAATAGTTCAGAAATGCATTTGTGGCTTCATTCGGGTCAGTTAACGAGACAATTAAAAGGTATTTCTAGCTGTGATTTGAAATTTACTGGAATTAATGGCATATAATATATTATGTTGTGTAAGGTAGAAAACAAAATACGATATTTTGATATATCATAAATTAAGATGAATGTATAAGCCATAATTACAATATGTGATACATTAATGGGTGAGATATCTTTGAAAGGAATCTGTAAAATATACATTGGGAAAATTGGTATGTAATAAAATGTTCAATTTCAAACAAAATATTACATATAATAAGGCAGCATTAAAAATTTATTTAAATGAAGTTAAGAATGTGAAGAATCAACTTGCACCAGGTCAATATTATTAACCAATGCACATATCTTTTCCTACAGTTAATGTAGGTGCAACGCTTGTATACCCCATCCAAAAAAAAAATACTGGTACCGATCACTTGCGATTTTGAACCTATACGTCTGTACAACAGCTTGTAGTAACTCATTACATACAACTTAACTGTGCTTTGATAACATCATGATTTTGTTTAATTGAGAAAGTTAACGTCAAAAATTTAACAAAAGTGTGTATTTATGAATAACGTTATAAGGATGTAGTTTGTGAATAGAATTAAAGTAATACTAGTATAACCGCATAACGGTGGGAAAACCGACTTTGTAATGCTACAAGACAAAAGAATTTATTTTGCTCATGTTTTTTAATTCTTTAAAACTACACATGAATCACATTATATAGAATAAAAATTACATATATTATTAAAAACTTAAAATAATTATTTTAAGCAATCATGCAAACACAAAGATTTAATACACAAATAAATATTCATGAAAATGTCGCATTTAATTAGTGTAATTTATCAATTACATATGAAGGATTTTAAAGCAAAAAAGGTGTACACTTTCTATTTGAAAAATTGCTAGCTAATTCAAACATTTTCATAACTATGGACAAAACAAGATTGATCTACAAAATTATATCTATAATTCACTATTGAAATTTTAAATTTAAATTAAGGTGAATCTAACAGAAAATCAGTTTGGGTTTGCAGTAGTTATATGTATTATAACGTGTCAAACATGGAAAGTTAGCCTAATTGTATATAAATAATGGTTGTACGCCAAAAATTTCAAAAAAATGAAGAAATTGAAGATTCACATAAAAAACAAACAATATTTAAGAAAAAATAGTGTGGATATTAATTAATAACGTCCACATGTAGATTATAATGTCATACAGAATTATTCGAATTTAAAAAATATTTCTTTTTGCTAGCTAATTGGGTAATCTTGAATTCATATTGAAAATTTGATGAACGTAAAATCATGCGAAAACATTAAATTTTATTGACTTCATGAAAATTATCTACTTAATATGATTGCTATCGATTTCATATTGAAAATTATCTATTTTATGAAAACTATCTACCAAAACATAACGGAAGGAAATACATAATGTATATACAGTGGTATATTTGGATTCTCATTAATGCTCATAAATAATTGCATAAATAGGCCAAAAACAGAAGGTGTAACTGTAATATTTCATATGCTTTGTTATATTTTTCTAAATCTAATTTAGGAAACATTACGTTGTAGTTAGATGATTAGAAAATACATTCAAAAAATGCTAAAAAACGAAATACAATATTGACAACCAATGATACAATACGATAATGCAAAAAATTATCTACTTTATGAAAACTATCTATCAAAACATAACGAAAGGAAATACATAATGTATATACAGTGATACATTTGGATTCTCATTAATGCTCATAAACAAATGTATAAATAGACCAAAAACAGAAGGTGTAACTGGAATATTTCATATGCTTTGTTATATTTTTCTAAATCTAATTTAGGGAACATTATGTTGTAGTTAGATGATTAGAAAATACATTCAAAAAATGCTAAAAAAGGAAATACAATATTGATAACCAATGAGACCATATGTTAATGGCAAAAGATCATAAAACATTTGATTTAAAATTTTGAGTCATTATAAAATTTTGAAGTAATTGATTGCTCAGCTTGATCAGTTTGCCTAAAAATTACGATACGCGTCTTAGTAATTACAAAATAAAATTTTTGCTTAAAAACAAATAGAAATTAACAAAATAAAGAAGTTGAAGATTCACATAAAAAACTAACAATATTTAAGAAAAAATAGTGTGGATATTAATTAATAACGTCCACGCGTAGATTACAGTGTCATGATTATTCAATAGACATTGTAATTAATGCATCTGACATTGTAATTAATGCATCGTTCGAAGGAGGACAAAATGGGTATTGTTAAAAAGCTTCAGACGGACGGAAGTTATCGAATTCTCAGTAGAATTAAGAAAAACTGATAACTAGAATATTTCATATGCCTTGTTATATTTTTCTAAATCTAATTTAGGGAACATTAGGTTGTAGTTAGATGATTAGAAAATACGTTCAAAAAATGCTAAAAAAGGAAATACAATATTGATAACCAATGAGACCATACGTTAATGGCAAAAGATCATAAAACGTTTGATTTAAAATTTTGAGTCATTATAAAATTTCGAAGTAAATAATTGCTCAGCTTGATCAGTTTGCCTAAAAATTACGATACGCGTCTTAGTAATTACAAAATAAATTTTTTGCTTAAAAACAAATAGAAATTAACAAAATAAAGAAGTTGAAGATTCACATAAAAAACCAACAATATTTAAGAAAAAATAGTGTGGATATTAATTAATAACGTCCACGTGCAGATTATAATGTCATGATTATTAAATAAACATTATAATTAATGCATCTGACATTGTAATTAATGCATCGTTCGAAGGAGGACAAAAAAAGTATTGTTAAAAAGCTTAGTAGAATTAAGAAAAACCGACAAAGTCGGTTTGATGATCTACACAAGCAATTGTTTAGTCGTTTGGCATGAACTTGGCCTTAGGACATTTGCAAACAAAAAGTTTTGAAAATGATAGTGAAATATGACATTACCAATGTATAATTTCCTTCTTTTGGTTATCCCAGCCGATGATTAACCTTCAATTTTGGATTATTATTTTCAAAAAAAAAAAGCTACTTATTCTAAAGTAAATATACCTATGGGATGATTTATATGGATTGTTATTTTCAAAAAAGAATTTGTTGGTTATTGTATAGTAAAGATATTTATGGGATGATTTATATCAAGGGTGCTACTATTCACGCCCCATTTTACACTGCCGGCCACCAAAACTAAAAGCACCCCAAATATTTTCATTTTCCTCTCCTGGCCACTGTCTAAATTAATAACGTAAAAATGGAGAGGCCAAAATCTCCCTTATCTAAACAAACGCTTCCTTTATCTTTCATTTATCTTCATCTACATACACCCCATTCAATCTGAAAGGGTAGTTGCATTTTCTACTGGCGCTTTTTACAATGTTTTCCATTTGTTTTGACTTTGGTTGATGACTACGATAAAATCCTACCCTTTCACACTCCAATTGCAACCTTAGCTTTCTTACAAGTCCTAATTTATCCGATTTTTAGAATTACAATAACGATATTCAACTTGTTTTCCCGTTGTTTTACACCAATGGATCAATGTACTCTACGAATCAAGTACCTAAAGTCAAGTAGTTGAAGACAAAAATTAACATAATCCATTTTCATAACCACGTTAGCAATTTTAATTCTTATAAATAAGTACTTACTTTGTCAGTTGTGAAATGATTAACCAACATTTATGTCTTTTAGGTCATTTGATCGAACATCTTGCATCATATTATCACAATCGTCATGTTTATCATCCGAAACAATAAGGGTGTTGTCCAATTTATCATCATTCAAGTACTTTATCTATCAAACGACAAAAAGAAATGTATAAATTTGTAAAATAAGATACATAAGTTATATAGATAAAACTCTATAAATCAAAACTTACATTGTCATTCTCTATTACAACATCGTCAAATTTAATGTCCTCCAAGCTTGAAATTTCCAGCGAAGCAGAAAAAATATCCTAAAAAGTAATGGAAAAACCCTAACCTTAAAAAAAACCTAATAATATGTTCTATAAAATAATAGAAAACAATAAAAATCAAGCAAATCTACCATCTTTTTTTTTTCTTCATCTTCCATCTCTATTAGACAAATAAAAAAAATTGCTTTTGTTAGGGTTTAAGGTTTGAAATTATAGAGAAATATGTGTTTGTTTAGGAGAAGTACTGTGGTGGATGACTAAATGAAGGAATAATATATGGTGGCCAGAAGCATATAAGAAATAATTATTTGTATTAAATTTGAAAAGGTGGTCAGAAGAGTAAATCGGGGTGTGAATAGTAGCACCCTATATCAATGACTATAGTATTATATTATTGATTTTGTATTTACCTAAGCAAGTCTAATAATTTACCATTTGAATAAAATCCACAGGGATTAAAGAAACATGAAGTAAAAATCAAATACCCTTCTTTACGAAAGAGAAAAGATTGGATTTTCAATAATTTGTCTATTTATTGCGGACTATTATTATCATCATTAAGTTATGAAATTTTCATTTATGAAGACTAAATTTCAAGCCTAGGAAAATAACAAATTTCAAAGTTCACTTAATCGTCATACAGAATAGGTGGATATAATCATCTAACATAGCCATAAACTTTTGATTCCAATTCACATATTCATATACTAATATGATAGGCTTCTTTATAAGCCATTTTTGTTGCAATTTTAATATAGTATTTTATTTTATGCACAATGACTAATATACAAAACCAAGAGTACATTATGTACTACATGTGCTCCGATCATTATACAAACAAATATATTCCAGTATTACATGTAATGGGTGTGTACCCATAATTCGCACACGGGTGTGAGTTATACACCGATATGATTCAATTGTTCATTGCCCACTATAACCTTTTTTAAACCAAATATGGGTGTCCAATTTTGAAAGACCATGATACGTTTATAAGACTAAATAATATTTTTAAAGGGTAAATATTTGATATAATTGCGCTAGTATTGGCCATAAAGTGCTTAGAAATTCTAAAGTTAGATGCACATATTTTAATGTCTTATTTATACAAATCAACATTTTGCGGTGGTTTAATTTTTGCAATGTCAGGATGATAGTTGGGAAGAAGTATGCAAGCATAGTGATCGAGTTAATAGCTCACAATAAAAACATGCATCTACTATATTCCATGAAATAAGAAAGCTGGTAGCTTCTTGTACATTTGCAAGTGCAGTGCAGTTGTTTAAAAAAAGGATCACGGTAACCAAGAAACATCTATTACACAGAATAAATAACAATGAATAAAGTATTCAAACACTGCTAGCAAAACAACAAAGAATATCTAAATGCGGTTTGGTATAAAAAGATTAATGCTGGGTACAGGATAGAACGACAGTGAAGCATGGATGTAGAGGAAGCTAAATAACCGTATTGCAAAATGCAAGGAAAACAATCCATCCAAGCCAACCACTCCCTGATACCAAGAATATGATTTATTAACCTAGCTGATGGCATATCCAATCATATAAAATGCTACAGCTAAATCTCCGAGGTGCAATCGACTATAGCTGCACATTTTTTTAATACGCAGTTAGCAAAGAAATTGGACAGTATATTATTAATAGGTTGAACTGAATCCAGTATACATAATAACTGATTAAAATCATGGAACTAAACTCATATGTATCAACACTTGTAAAACCAAGTATTAACCATTAAATTTTGAATCTAGAAATCATAAAACCAATAGATCTTTAATTTGAATGCAACCATATAATGTTGCTTGTAACTTAGCTGGACCAAAAATAACAAAGTTGCGTTATCTCTGTTCAGTATGCCTGGGTGTGTAATGTTTGTGACTGTAACCTTTATTTGGTGCATGGAAGACTATGAATCCAAAATAGTAGAAGAAATATAGTACATTCATCCTAGCAGTCGGGTAATAAAACGGTAAACATAGATTTTTAGATAAATTATTTAGTTTTCGAAGTTGAAAGTTGAAAATAGAATTGTATATTGATGTATAAAATTGCAAAAATTCAAATAGATTTAAAGAATAGCAGTTCATTATTTTGAAGCTGTAAGCCAAGATTGAAATAAAACTTTAAACTTGTAATAATTATATCTAAGAAAAAAATAATTCAATATAGAGAAAAAATGTCTTAGTTATTCTAATAATAATAACTCAATATATGTATAAATAGATTATTACCCTTAACGTCAATATTGTTGGAAATTGTTTTGAAACCATTTGGTGAATTATTAAAAATTTGACTACGTGTAAGAATGGCTCCTATATGTGAATAGTCCCACATCATGAGACTATATGAAAGAAGAAAAGTATTTATATTTGTTTTTTAGAAGCTATGTTGGGGCCTTGGGCTCCCAATACATGCTTTGTTGTGAGGAGAGAGGCCATGCATGACCATCACACACGTGCGCGCGGCTGACCGAACCGGCCCTGCTCGGGTTCGGGTTCAGGCTTTGGGCCTTGGCCTAGTGGTGTAGACACTTATATTTTTGGATGGAAAAACATTTCAGCTGATTCTCTCCCACTACCCAATAAACCGTTCAGCGATTTGATTTTTGTTTATAATAATTCATATTACAGTTGAAAATAATAATTGAACAACATTCCCTTCTTTCGCGGCTGCCATTAGCTTTTCTTAAAAAAAAAACCGACCAGTTAAATTTTGAAAGTGCAACTCTGCACTGATTTGTTGTGCAAGCAAATCAGTTAATTTTCTCTCCGAAGGCTATTTTATCCCAAAGGCGGCGGAAAAAGTACAAACTGGTTTGCACCACCGACCAGATCGCCGAATCGTCTTCAAGAAAGCAAGATAGTACGCGACTCAACCATTGTTTTCCAACAAGTTGAAGACGATCTGAAACAATGGCTTCGACCTCAGCACTAGACGATGATGCTCCACCCTCTGCCTTCCAGATCCCTCTCATGACTGCTGCTCCGTTCAGATTCGAAGGCTTTCATTTCAAGCGATTGCGTCAGAAGATGGAGTTCTACCTGACGATGAGAAAGATGTTGGCTACGCTGATTACTGACAAACTGCAGCTACCAGACATATCTAACGAGGCTGATGTAGCACATATGGCATCCTGGACTGAACAATCAATGTAGCTGTAGACCTGGACTGAATATGATTATCAATGCAAGAATTTTATTCTGAATGGACTGAGCGTTGACCTGTATAACTACAACAACTCCAATGAAAAGACAAAAAAGGAGATCTGAGAAGCACTGAAGAAGAAGTATGATACAGAGGAGATAGGGGCAAAGAAATATGCTGTAAGCCGCTACCTGAAGTACCAGATGACAAGTCAGTAGAGATGCAGTCTCATGAGCTTCAGAAAATAGCTCATGAGATCATCTTCAAAGGTATGGCGTTGGACGAACAATTTCAAGATGTTGTTATCATTGACAAATTACCCCCAGGTTGGAAAGATTTTAAGAATGTCTTATGACATAAGACTAAGGAATTTTCCATAAAGAGCTTGATCATGTGCCTCCGTATTGAGAAGGAGGCGCGCTAGTAGGACCAGAAAGAAGAGGTGCTGATTGTCAATAACAACAACACTAAGAAGACCAAATCCGCTGTTCTGAAACCAAACCAGAAATCATTTAAGACTCAGAATAGGCGCAACAAATAGAGTGGGAATCCGCAAGGAAACCCAAAAGGATAGCAGAATCTAGCCCAAATGAATGATTCTGGACAGTTGTTTCTATGTTACAACAATGGAAAACCAAGTCATATGGCACACAAGTGTCGGAATAGGCCAAGCTCTACACCGCAGGCTAACCTGACCGAGGAACCTCTTACGGTTATGATTACTGAAATTCATCTTCTTGGTGGATCAGACGGTTGGTGGGTAGACACTGGTGCTTCTCGCCATATATGCTATGATCGTGATATGTTCACTACATACACGGCTACTGATGATCAAAAAGTGTTGTTGGGAGATTCTCACACCACAAAAGTTGCGGGGATTGGCAATGCGGAAATCAAGTTAACCTCTGGAAAGACTGTGATTCTAAAAGACGTTATGCATATAGATTTTATGACCAAAATGCACATAATATAATTGAATCAAATGATGCCGATTTTTATGAAACGAAATTTCCTTTTAAATTAAGGAATAGTGGGGGCACTTCAAGTATTCCTATTAGAACAGAACTTAATGAAAATTCTGAAGCTGAACCAAGAAGAAGTAAAAGAGCAAGAACCATAAAAGATTTTGGTTTAGATTTTTGTGCTTTTACCATTGAGGAGGATCCCATAAACCTCTAAGACGCCTTATATTCTTTAGATGCCGATTTTCGACAAGAGGTTATAAATGATGAGATGGATTCTTTGGAATCCAATAAGACTTAGCACTTGGAAGAATTACCCCCTGGTTGTAAATCTATAGGCTGTAAATGGGTACTTAAAAAGAAATTAAAACCTGATGGCAATGTTGATAAATATAAAGCACGACTAGTAGCTAAAGGTTTTAAGAAAAAAGAAAATATATATTTCTTTGACACTTTTTCATCCGTAATTAGAATTACATCCATTCGGGTATTAATCTCACTTGCTTCAATTCATAATTTATTAATACACCAAATGGATGTAAAAACCGCATTTTTAAATGGTGAATTAGTCAAAGAAGTTTATATGGACCAGCCTGAAGGATTTGTAGTACATGGTCAAGAAAATAAAGTATGCAAATTAGATAAATCATTATATGGTTCAAAATAAGCACCTAAGCAATGACATGAAAAATTTGATAACCTAATCATTTCACATGATTTTAAAGTTAATGAAAGTGACAAATGCATTTATTAAAAATCCGAGAATGACATTTGCACTATTATATGCCTTTATGTAGATGACCTACTCATCTTTGGGTAAAACATTCATGCCATAAACTCAGCCAAATCCTTATTAAGTGCCAATTTTAATATGAAAGATCTAGGTGAAGCGAGTGTAATCCTTGGTATTAAATTTACTAGTTCAGAAACGGGACTTTCTTTGGATCAGTCTCATTACATTGGGAAGATACTAAAGAAATACAATTACTTTGACTGTAAACCTGCAAATACACCATATGATCACAGTGTAAAGTTATTTAAGAACACTGGTGAAGATGTAAGACAGTCTGATTATGCGAGCATCATTGGCAGCCTTCGGTATGCCACCGATTGTACTAGACCCAACATTGCCTATGTCGTGGGATTATTATGCAGGTTTACCAGTAGACCTAGTATCGAGCATTGGCATGTTATTGAAAGGGTCATGAGATACCTTAAACGAACTATGAGCTTCGATTACACTATGAAAGGTTTCCATCCGTACTTGAAGGATATTCCGATGCAGACTGGAATACCTTATCTGATGATTCAAAAGCGACCAATGGCTATATATTTAGCATAGCTGGAGGATCTATTTCTTGGAAATCCAAGAAACAGTCTATTTTGGCTCAGTCTACTATGGAGTTTGAGATGATAGCACTAGCCACAGCTAGTGAAGAGGCAGAGTATTTGAGAAATTTGCTAGTTGAGATTCACTTATGGGAAAAACTGATACCAGCAGTGTTGATCCATTGCGATAGTACCGCGGCTATTGCAAAAGTTCAGAATCGTTATTATAATGGTAAGAGATGATAGATACGTTGTAAGCACAGTACTGTTAGAGAGCTACTCTCTTCAAGTACTATTAGAGTGGGCCATATACGCAGTAATGAAAATTTTGAAGATCCTTTGACGAAAGGACTGTCCAGAGAGAAAGTCCTTAATACTTCTAAAATAATGGGACTATTGCCATTAGATTGTTGAGTCACGCACAATGGTAACCCGACCTAAATGACTAGAGATCCCAAGAACTAGGTTCAATGGGCAAAAACAAGTTGTGTAGTGATAGGAGTTGAACATGTTATTTCATGAACCAAGAAGCATGTATTCCTGAAGTGATTAGAGGATGAGTAGATAGAAACTCTTAATAAGATCTATACTCTAATTGGAGTGGAGTATCTACCTTCAGGAGTACTCTTGATAGACTCAGCTATGTGAATGTGGAAATGTGGCCGTTTCCTATGGAGTTTTGGGCAAAACGGTTGGATCTAGATTAACCCTAGAGGGGGGTGAAAAGGGTTTATCACAGTTTTTCACTGAGTTAAAAAACTAACGGGATATTAAATAATAAACAGATCACAGAATGCAGCAGAAATAAAAAGCAGAAAGGAAGTAACACACAGAAATACCCAGCTTCGGCAAAACTTTGCCTACTGCTGCATTCCTAAGGTTTCTACTAGGTGATAGAACAGATCCTGCTTACAAAACCATGTAACTCGCAATCCCTGCTCCTATTCTAAACCTACGCTCAAAACCCTAGACTGACCGATTTCCCCTTGATCAGATTTTCCCGTATTACAACCCCGTAACATGTAACCTAGATTTTACAGACTCTAGCAACTGCTAGTCAATACCTTGCTTGATTCCTCCTAGACTTTACAGAATCTAGAACTGTTCGTTTGTTTTTACAAAACAAATTAAAAAAGAAACAATAAAAAATAAACAAAGAAACACCCTAGATTTAAATATAAAGGGATGCCCCCTTTTTACTTCAAAAAATAATAGACTGGCCACTTTTGGATGTGTTGCACCCTTTTTCATTCGTCCCATCTTTGTCTTTTCTCCGGAAGAAAGGGCAGCGACTAGGGTTATCTTAAATCCCCAAATTCAATCGCTTGTCTCTGGAATTGTATTTCTCTTTGATGCTCGAAATTGTTTGGCTCTATGATGCTTCGATTTTGGGGTTGTTCTTCCTCTCGATCGAAACCTATGTGAGTATTTCTGAGTTTGATTTGTGCTCTTTAAAATTGCGAGTTTTTGTTTTCGATAATGGCCAATGATGAAAATGGTGATGTAATATAGGGTAAAATAGAAACCCTAGTAACCTCTGATTTCACGTGAATGGCCCGATCTGATTTTTGCTTGCTTTCCCTTTTTTTGGTTTTGTAATTCTCGGCTTTTAAAAAGTTAGCTTGAATTGTTGGCTTGATCCCTTGATAAATTCTGGACTATAAAGATTCTTCAAAACAACTTGTCCCTTGTGTGAAATCTTTGATTGATAAATTGCCATTTTGAGAAACATGACTGTTGATTTTTGGGAAGGAATTGAGAATTGATTTCTGTGAATTTCGAATTAAATTTGTCTAGAAAAAAATTGAATGTCTTGCCAAAAACATTATTGCCAAAACTGTAGCTTGATTTAAATCCATGCATGATTTTATTGCTTACCAAAACTGATTCTAATTTACTGGAAATCAAATAATTGGAAATGTGGCTCCTTTGCATTTTCCCTTGCCAAAACTTGCGAGCACTGATTTGTTGAAAAGAATTGAATGCTTTCCCTTGTTTAAATTAGTTGCTTAATACTGTCCCAAATAAACTTGAACATTTGCATGAACCTGTTTTGCTGTTTTAACTTTTTGAATGAATCTGTCGATTATGAGCTTTGGCAAGAATAAATACAAATTGATTTCCCCCAAAATGTATTGCATGATTTAAAGTAGTTACCAAATACACTACTTCATTTCTGAAAACTAATTTGCAATTTGCTCTTTGTTGCCGAGTTTGAGTCATGCTAGAACATCATTCCATATATAATAAAGTCCAATGCATTAATCATGTTGATTTATTGGTCCTATGCATGAATTCTGAGGAAAAAAAACTCTTGGCCCACTGTTGAATTTATAGTTGCCTTGATTATTTCAGTAAAACATATTCATCAAACTTGATCTGTCTATGGCCACTTAAAACTTGAATAATTTGGCTATGAGCTAATTCTTCCACCTTATAGTTGACGAGACCCATGCACTTATGTCCTGCTGCTCCACTGCTTTGATGTATTTGCATGTGCACTTTGTTGTAGCTGAACCACATTGTCCTATACACATAATTTATGTTCCTTGACTTTTTTGGTTTTGTTAAACACTAACAGATATGTTTTCAGAATCAAATCATCGAATTGGTAGAGTTTAAAACTATGTGTGATATGTAAATTTCCATGATTTCCATGCTTGAAAATGAACCTTCATATGTTATGTGATCTTGAAAAAAAACTTCTCTATTCACACATTATCTTGTGTACATATCTACACTTCCACTTGCTTGTAGTTTACTTGATTTGAACTATTTTGAAACAGCTATGTATTTGCATGCACAAATGTCTTTGATCCTTCTTGTTCATGCTGAACCATGCTATAGTGTGTACTGCCTTTGCCCATTCATGTTTAAAACTGAACCTATTTTTGTGCACTACCCTTGAACTTGCATGTTTCCATACCATGATTAACCTTGCTGTCACTTGTTCTTGCTTTGATGTTGCATTCACCATGCTGTTGTGTTCATTGCTGTGTACAATCCCTTGTGCATGGCTTGAATTTGCTGTTACTAGCTTTTAGTTGCTCGACCATTTTCTTTGGGCTGTGCCTTTTTGAATTGTTCACACTCTCGACCATATTCATATGCACTGAGTCGAGACGGTCCATATGGCTACTCCTCAGTTGTGTGCTGATTGGCGAGGCAGTGCACGCATGTATATTTATACACGTGTGTATATGCAGACCATCAAAAAAGATTTCCTGTCCCTGTAGATATAAAAATTGGTTGCCTTGTGGTATTTACAGTGTTTCACTGTGAATATCACAAGTTGTCTAGTCATAGATAAATCAGATCAAGTCATGAAAAATGATGAGAAACACACCAGAAATTTAAGGCAAATAAAATTTTAAAAATAAAATTTATATTCGCATATATTCTGTTTAAATTGTATTGCAGTGTACTGTGTGTGTATTTCATTATGACAGATAAGCAGGTGATGACTGGACTGATTGTGAAGACAAAAGACTGAAGATAGAAGACAGTTAATGAGAATGTCAGTATGTGTATATACATGAAATGTAATTGTGTCAAAGAATATACGGAGTGATGAGTGATGTAGTGAGGAACTAATCTGTAAATGAAATGTATATGCAATGTGATGTATTACTGAGATAAACAAATAGTGGAGTTATCAAATTGTATTATTTAAATATTGAAATAAAATATTATGTTTAAACAAAATACTGTGTAAATATTCGAATTTCTACACAGGTGTATTCTGTTTAAATATAAATACTATACTCCTGTCTGTGATGAATATATGAAACAGTACAGTTACAAACACATTTATAATAATATATATTTGGTTGATATCATCAAACAAAAATCATATAATTGTGTATACAACACCGTTATATACAACAATCTCCCCCTTTTGATGATGACAAACAAATATTAAGATTTTGAATCTAATAAATGTGTTTGACAGTAAAGAACTGAATTCCCCATATTTGAATGCTCCTCCTACAACTGATACTCCCCCTATAACTATGCATGAGTGAAAAGAACGTGAAAATGAATTGGAATTTCAAAATTAAAATATTTATAAAATATTCACTCATAAATCAAAATCTCAACCCATTCTCCCCCTTTTGTTATAAAGGATACATAAATTAAAATATAGATGAAAAATGACTAAAAAATATAATTTCAGCTTAAGAAGAAGAACGGTCATCATAAATCTCAATCAGCCAAAAAAAATCATAATATTCTAAGAATTAGTGGCATATTTCACATTTTAGAGAATGATGGATTTAGTATGAAATTAATATGAATGAAGAGAGTTAAAAAAATGATTTCCAATTATTTCCAAAAGAAGTTTATAAAATTGAAGCTCAAAAACAGTGATGGATTTGGGCTATAGTTACTATTTCAATTTTAGTGACAGAATCGAATAATCTCATATCCCAATACCTATCAATCATAATACGTCATAAGATTTCAACACATTTCACAAATTAGAAAATGGATTGATAGGCTGATTTTTACACACCAAGGAGAATTTATAGAAATTTATTTATTGCAAATTATTTTCTTTTCTTTTTCTTTTGATTTAAGAGCACACTGACCACGCATAACCAGAGCTTGGATTTTTAAATGAGGTCAGTCGCAGCTTAAATTATAAGTTGTCTCTTAACCATGCATGACCAGAGCTTGGATTTTTAAATGAGGTTAAAGACACACTTATATATTAATTATATGTTTATTATTTCCAGTTTCAAAATGAAAAACTCCTCAGTATATAAAAACCAAAAATGGATGATAGAAATGCGGTAGGTACAGAGATGGTTTGAGAAATAAATTCCTAAATTAATTATATTATGAAATATGCTTGATTATACCGGGATTATTGAAAATTTTCAATTATCACTAATTCTGAATAATACCATAGTCCAATTTCTATCACAAATATTTCCACTATTTATTCAAGAAGATTTTTTGAAAAATATTAAACTCTCCACATTAATATAAAAGACATGATGAGTGACAGAATAATGGTAGATAAAGAAGATGGTCGTGAATAATCGCCAATTCAAAGATATTATAATAAATGTTCAGTCATCATGAAAATCCAAATAAAATCTCCTCTCATTGTGAAATATACTCCAGTCACAATTCATCACAATTTCAAAATCTGATAATAATTTTGATGAATTATAAATACAATTCTATTTGGATATAGATTTCAATTTCTAAATGAATAATCAATAAATAACTTTAAAATTGAAAATTAGTTATAAGAGGGATAATAAAAACTATACAAGCCAAGAGGGGTTTAAAAATATATATACAGCAAAAACAAATTCAGCGCTTCTAAACTGATACCACTTGATGTCTCAATTTATGAGGATTTTAACATGACACTGGAGACAAACAGGGATATCACAGACAATAAGAGTTTAATCACAAAGCCCAAATAAACAAAATAAACAAATTTGGCACATTTATCAGAGCTGCAGACAAGAACAAACAGTTATTTGAAAAACAGTATCAGCGCAGCAAACAGTAAAACAGTTATGAATCAGACTTGTCAGAGGATGTTTCATAGAAGTTTCAGATGGTCACAAAAGAAGATTCATGATCCCAGATTTGAAAATATTGTTTATTTTAAATCATTTGAAGGAATATGAAAATATTAGAATTTAATGAATCAATCACACCAGATTATAAATTTTTGATTCAAGATGTGTGTGATTTAGTAAATCAATAATTTCAAATGATTTTAAACAAACAGATATTCAAATCAAATAATCATGAAAAAATAGTAAGTTTCAGATTTTTCAAAGAAATTTTCACAAAATTTTCTAATAGGCACACATGAATAGTTTCAGATCATTTACATCAAGATTGAGAGATATTCACGATCCAAAAAAAAAATTATTTGAAATCACTTGAATCAATGTCAAGTTTTGAGATATAATGAATCAGTCACAGAAGATTGATAATTTCAAATTTAAAAGGTGTGTGATATTCAAAATATCAAGAACTTCAGATGATTTCAAACAAACAAGTTTCAACAATAATGATCATGAATAAAGATGAATTTCAAGATGTATCACTGATTCTAGACAATTCAAAAATTCCAAGCTAATCTGATAATTAATAAAATTATCACAACTGATAAATAGCAGTGTGCTGTAATGAGTATAATATTTCAAGCTTTTCTAAAATGAATTAGAAGAAACTCAAAACAGCAGAGGTGTGTGAAATTCCATTAAACTTTCAGATCTTCAAAAAAAAAATTAGAATTCAAATTAACAGTGTTCAAGATATGACAAGAATACATCAACACTGCTATGAATTCAGAAATCAGAAAATAAACTTCAAAACAATTGCAGATATTTACAAAAATAAATTCAAGATCTGGAAATGATTAAAAACATTAGAGTTTTATACAAATGAAGCGAATTTCTAGAAAAATATGAATTATGCAATTGGAAGTTAAGAAAGCCCAAGAAGTTACAAAGATATGGCAGTGACAAATCAAACAAGAAAAGAAAAATAAATAGAAGGGACAAAAGGAGAAATAAAAAAAGAAAATAAAAGCAAAGAATATTTACAAATGTGAGTTTAGAGATCATACCAGAATCCAATATAAATCAGAATCTCTAACTCAACAGATGTGGCTAAGGAACTGTGAATGATTCTGTGATATGAAGCATTCTGAATCCTGTTCTTCTTTAGCAATGTAGTTCCTCAGCCTCTTCGGTACCTAACTGTTAAGAGGATTGAGTGATCTAACAAAATCAGTGAAACAAATCACATTTGTGTGTTGGACTTTTGGTACCCAAACTTGTTTGAATAGCAACCCATCAGAATTTACCAAAGTGCCTTTAGGGACCCAGATCTGTTTGAATTTAGACGAATTCATTTTGTTTCTTTTTGGGGTCCAAACAGAGTTGTTTCTAAACAAGTTTGCAATTTTCTTTCGATTCAAAAATCCTTTGAAATTATCAAAGTTCAAATTATCAACTCAATTCTTTTCAAAGTAGGTTGAAGGATTTTTAAAATCTTTTGAACTTCACTTTTCAAAAACATTAAATTTTCCAAAGCCGAGTCCACTTTTATTTCCTGTTGAAAACTAATTTTTCAACAACATATTTAAAGATTTTTCACCGTTAGAAAATTTAGTCAAAGTTGTTTCAAGTAGTTGAATTTCTGTTTTGAGATCACCGTTTTCTTTCATTAAATCTGAACAACAACTTTTTGTGATCTTACATCATTCAAAATCAGATTTCAAGCCAAATTTTCATCTTTAAGTAATTTAATTTTGGCTTGGGACTCATAAATTTCAGATTCAAAATGTTTTTGATTTTCAGATTCCAATTTCTTGAAATTTTCAATCTCGTTTCCAAGATCTTTCAAAATCAAATCACTTTTCAACAAATTTTCTTTTTCAGCAATTTCAAATTTGGAATTTATATCAATCTTAAAATTTTCAAATTCCTTTTGTATAAAATAGTTCAAACTTGATAACTCAATCTTGTTTTCTTTCAAGATCGGAATTTCCTTTTCAAACTTTTTAATATTTTTATTTAGATGAACAAGATTGGTTTCCAATTTTAAACAATTTTTGCAATCTGAATTTGAAGAAATTTTAAAATATTCAAGTTGTGATTCCAAATCATCAATTTTGCTAGTCAACTCAGAATTCTTAGATTTCAGTGTTTTTTTTATGTTGGAGTTTATCAACAGGTTTAATTAAATCAACACAAAAATAAACTAGATCTTCATAAAATTAACTAGATCTTCATACAAAAAATTTCTTATTTCATCATCCATTGAATCTCCAACACTATCATCATCTGATTCTTCTTTAGTAATTCCTGTTAGACATACTTCTGAATTTGAGTTGATCTTTGTGGGTTTTAAGCAGTTATTGTCTATTCCGTACACGTTGTCGAGAGTTTCCTTAATATCCTATGCAATCAAACAATGTGAGATAAATTTAAGCTGATTATTACTGAGATAAGAATATAGAATATGCATAACATGAGCATTAACAACTTTATTTTTCTTATCTAGCATATCTCCCAAATTTTCAATAATATTCCAATATTCAAAATTAACAGATTTTAAATAGATTTCCATTTTCGATTTCCAAATTAAAAAATCTGTCCCATTAAAAATAATTGGAATATCACTGGACTTAGGGGTGAGCATTTCTTGGTGCAAACCAAATAAACCAGCCAAACCGGTATAATTCAGCTTATATGGATCAGTTTGATTGGTTAATTGGATGGTTTTGGTTCTCATTTCTATTTATTTTTGGTTTATCGGTGGGTTTTGGTTTTCAATATAGTGGTATTGGACTAACTGGTTAAACCGGTTATAAAATTTTATTCATTTTTAAAGTTGGTAGGTAATGATATTTCTGTCCATTTTAGTGCATAAAAAGAATCATCTTACAGTAAACTAGGATCCACTACATTTTCCAAAGAAAACACTTAATGTTTGTTCAGCTAACATTTTTAGAAAAGTCATTAGTTAAACGTTAGCCTAGGCTGCCACTTACTTTTTATATACTTCATTACTTCTTTCCTTTTACTTCCCAGTCAAAAATCATACGCTAGAAATGTCTTCCCCAATCATCATCCAAAAACCCTAGCTGAGCCACCCTAAAAAATTCACTGATTTCAAGTCTCTCAAAATTTCAAATTGGGCTAAACATAATCGCAACATGTCTTCTTCTCTAGGTTTCTTTTGCAGCTAAACTACTTCATCCGTCTTTGATTTATCACATGTAAGTATCTTATCTTACTAATTCGCAAAATCATTAGTTAATGCGTAAAATTTTTAATTGTACTTTAATTAATTTTGCTATTTGGAAGCCTGAAGGCTGGAACTATGTTGTTGGCTGAATTACAGTTGCAATTTTAGATTTGCACTTCCTGTTATAAGACGAATTGCAACTACAAATTTTATTTTGCTTTAGATTTAGATTAGAGTATTAAAAGGATAGTTTTTGAATTAATAATCTGATCGAGTTAAATGGGGAAAGGTGAAATTTTATTAGTTATCCTTAATTTTTTGATTATGAATGGACTCCACCTGTAAAAGAAATTCATTGATGTTAATGTTTATTTGTTCATTTTCGCTGACCATGCTATTTAATGTGAATATATAAAGAAACAAAGCATGATAAATAGGGTAGCTTTAATGAGTCGGTGGAAAATATATTGAAGCAATAAAGAAATCAATGTTATACTGCAATTGATTGAAATCAGAAGAGGTAAGGTGGCAAAGTAGATATATTTTATGGAAGAAAATATAGAAAGAAAGATAAAAAAAATACACTCAAAATGTATTACTGTTGAAATATAAGAAGATAGGAAAATACAAAGTAACAACTAATCAGTCTATCTCTATCAACTTGCATTAATATTGGATTTAATTAGTTATTTAGAGTAAGTGATATTGACATGCTAGTTTTTCAAATACAATCCTCTGACTTTGTCCACGTACATGCAATGTCAGAAAACATGTTACAAGTATTCCTAATTTGTATGCTAGAATATGATAGGTTTGACGCTGTTACGGCAAGCTTCACTTCATCCATAAACAAAATAGCAGTAAATCTTATGTTTACATATAATTTCTCAATTACTCTTTCCATTTTAGCTACATTATGCATTTATGTTTTAGAATTACCAGTTAAATGAAGTTTCTATCAATTTTATTTATTTCCATTTATTTTTTTATGAATTCCTTATTATCGTATTAGTAAAATAGAATACACTGAAAGAAATTACATTTGTTAGGAAGTACTTCAGTAATTAATTATTCTTTGTCTATGTATGCTATGTATTTTGTATACTGCTTAGTTAATGGTTCTCAATTTTAGTTAAGCAACAACACAATTAAAGGTATTTCCTCATTTTAGTATCACTCTTTCCATCTATGCTAGGCTTTTAATCAATTAATTCAATGTGGTTTGTCAATTTCTTTTTCTCTCATATAAAAAACTTGTCAGTCCAATTGCTCTTCATATTTGTTAAGAATTAAGCACATTAATTAATCAATTAAGAGCAACTTTCGATTTCTTTTATCTCCTTTCATATTCTATTTTTGTTATGTATTGTTATTACTTTTGATTTATTGTTTCTAAAATAGTAATTAAATAAACATTAATTTTTAAATATGTACAAATCTTATTATTATCAATTGTTTCTTCTTTTATTGACTGTATGGAAGCATCTGTGCAGATACATTTCAAATCAAATATTGCATATTTTGACATGGGATCTCAGCAACATCCGCCAACTATAATGGATAAGTCAACAACAAATCTAGCTCAAAAAGCATCTCATGCATTGCAGATTAGATTTTATCTATATTTCTTTCTCTTTCCCTTTTTTATGTGCAATGCGACTGCAAATTAAAGCTGAAATGTAAATGGGCACATTTTAGTATGATATCTAAATTGAAATTTGTATATAAATATGATCTTACTTTTTCAGTTTTAAAATTTCTTTAACTTCATGCTAATATTTATAAAAATATATTTTATACAGGTTGATCAAGATGGTAAAACTACACAGTAGTTAGCGGTTACTAATTGTCAAAATCCTTCGAAGGTTAGAGTGAAAAGAAAAGGGGGAAAGAAAAGATATGAAGTTTGGGATCATTTTGATACATTTGAAGATGAAGAAGAAGACTACAAAGCTCGCTGCAAATACTATAAGAAAGAATATTATGCTGATACAAATAAATATGGTACGTCAAGTCTGAAAACTCACATGGCTTTATGCAAAGAATTTCCACATAACAAAGACCTCACACAAGCACAAATTAATCTTAAAATTAGTGAAAATGGCAGAGCAAATGCTTTAACTGCATGGATATTTAATGCAAGTGATGTGAGAAAGGCATTATCTTATTTTATTATATTAGATGAGCTGCCATTCAAAATAGTAGAAGGGGTTGGATTTAAATATATTCTAGCTAAAGCACTTGGACCTCAGTTTCGTTGCCCTTCTAGATTTACTATTCAGAGAGATTATTATGAAATATATTTGGAAGAAAAAGCAAAATTGAAATCAATTCTTAATGACTCTTCCCCAATGATTTGTCTTACTACTGATACATGGACATCTATTCAAAGAATTAATTACATGTGTCTAACTGCTCATTGGATTGATGATGATTGGGTATTGAGAAAAAGGGTTTTAAATTTATGTCCAATATCAAGTCATCGGGTTGAAGATTTAGGTAGAGCAGTGGAAAATTTCTTAATCGATTGGGGTATTGATAAAGTATTTACAATTACAGTCGATAATGCTAGCTCAAATGATGTTATGATTAGTTATCTAAAACGCAGATTTAATAATGTGAAAGGAACTGTTTTAGATGGTAGATACTTACACATGCGATGCATTGCTCATATTATAAATTTAGTTGTAAATGATGGACTGAAAGAAATTGGTGAATTGGTATCACGTATACGAGCTGCAGTTAGGTATGTTAGACAATCACCTTCCAGATTTGAAAATTTCAAAAATTGTGTTTCATCTGAAAAACTCGAGTATAAATGTGGATTATGTTTAGATGTACCTACCAGGTGGAATTCCACATATTTTATGCTTAATGCAGCACAAAAATACGAACAAGCTTTTGAGAGATTTGACATGGAAGATAGATTTTTTAGAAGTGAGTTGGAAAAAGTGGGAGGTGTACCTTTGGAAAGTGATTGGGATAATGCTAGAAAATTATGTGAGTTTCTTAACAAATTTTTTGAACTCACATTACTTGGGTCGGGGTCATCTTATGTAACTAGTAATTGTCATTTGCATGAGATAAGTAAAGTTGTTGAAAGCTTGAAAAAATTACAAATGAGCAATGATCCTAATTTGCAGCGTATGGCCCGAAAAATGAAGGAGAAGTATGATAAATATTGGGGAAGTTGGGAGAAAATGAACATGTTAACCTATGTAGCTGTTGTTCTTGATCCCGGCTGGAAGTTTAGCTACATTGAATTTTCATTGGAAATTTTGTACCCCTCCACATATATTGAAAAAGTTCAGTTGGTTAAAAATGCAACATTTCAAATATTTAGCGAGTATAAAACCAAATATGGAAGCTCTGATCAATGTATTGAGGTAGCTACTGATATTGAAAATGAGGATGATGTGGTTGATTTAAGATCTCGATTTAAAAGGTTTAAAGCTTTGAACAACAGTGGAGTAAGTAAATCTGAATTGGAAAAATATCTTATTGAAGAAAATGAGGTTGATTCTGTGGAATTTGACATTTTAAAATATTGGAAAGAAAATAGTTTGAGATTTCCCATTCTTTTTAGACTGGCTCGTGATATACTAGCAGTTCCCATATCTACAGTAGCTTCAGAATCTACTTTTAGCACAAGTGGAAGAGTTCTTGATTCATTTAGAAGCTCATTAACACCTAAAATCTTTCAATCTCTTGTGTGCGCTGAGGATTGGTTACGCAATAATTTTTCTGCATCTAAAATTAGCTATGAGGAAGAAGATTTAAACATATCGGAGGAATTAGAGTCTGGTAAGAACATGCATATCTTTTATTATGCTTTTACTTTATGAATTATAATAAACAATTTTTTTATGATTCTGATACTTTAATTTCAGATATGAGCAATCTGGCCTTTGATCCTGTTGCAACTATGTGAGTTTAGTCTGGTAAGTGCAATCCATAATTATGTATGCTTGCACTAAAATGAATTCCCCCCTTTTTTCATAAGCTTAAACTTTTGACTTCCAAGATAAATATCTTTCATTTTTCCAAATGATATTAGTATGGCCTTCAAGTATGGATGACATGATTTTACAAGGTAATTCACTCCAGAATTTCATGCAGGCTGTTTCATTTTTGAATTCAGTAAGTGTATTTGAATTCAGCCCAACATTAATAATTGTTTCATGTCATGCAAGGTCTTGCTAGCCTTTTCATATTTAACATTCTTAAAAAACTATGAAAAAAGCATATATTTCTGTGTACTTACTAATTTTGAAACTCATCTTTGTTACAAGATTTGTTGACTAAGGGCTGATGGGAATTACAACTAGAATGCACAATTCAAGATCCAAATTTACAGTCTTAGTTTTTAGATAATCATGGTGTAGCATCAAGTTTGGTTATGATGTTCCTTATGTATTTTTTGCTAGTTATCAGTCTTGCTTGTGAAAAGTAGTATAATTACTGTATTTTGACTTATGTAAGAAACTTTGCATTTTGAATCTTTATGCTGCGAAATATGATTTCAGTCATGACTTAGAAATGCATTTACAAAATTATTTTGTTGATGTGTCATACTGTACCATGCAAATGAAATTGTAGCTGTGGTTGATTTACTATGAAGCCTAGTTTTTATCATGTACTTTCACTTTTTCCATTAATAATATATTTTGGGCTGCTTACAGCTCAACCAAGCCCAACCAATTAAACCGACCAAACCGAACCGGTTTTTTTTGGTTTGGTTTTATTACGTTTTTAAGAAAATTGGATTGGTTTGGACTGGTTTTGTTTTGATGAACGGACTGTTTGGTTTTGATGTTTTTTGAAAAATATAAACCGAACCGACCGTTTGCTCACCCCTAACTGGACTGACTCTCGCTATACTGACAACTAGGGAACATCTTCTCTAGAGTTAATAAAATACCAAGCTCTGGTACCAATTGTTGGATCCAAATTAACCCTAGAGGGGGGGGGGGTGAAAAGGGTTTAACACAGTTTTTCGCTGAGTTCAAAAACTAACGGGATATTAAATAATAAACAGATTACAGAATGCAGCAGAGATAAAAAGAAGAAAGGAAATAACACACAGAGATACCCAGCTTCGGCAAAACCCTGCCTACTGCTGCATTCCTAAGGTTTCTACCAGGTGATAGAAAAAATCCCGCTTACAAGACCATGTAAAATCGCAATCCCTGCTCCTATTCTAACCCTACGCTCAAAACCCTAGACTTACCGATATCCCCTCGATCATATTTTCCCGTATTACAAACCCGTAACATGTAACCTAGATTTTACAAACTCTAGAAACTGTCAGTTAACACCCTAACTGATTCCCCCTAGATTTTACAGAATCTAGAACTGTTCATTTGTTTTTATAAAACAAATTGAAAAACAAACAATACAAAATAAAGAAAGAAAAACCCCCTAGATTTAAATATAAAGGGATATCCCCTTTTTCACTTCAAAAAATAATAGACCGGCAACTTTTGAATGTGTTGCACCCTTTTTCATTCGTCCGTTCTTTCTCTTTTCTCTGGATATGGCGACGGCTAGGGTTATCTTAAATCCACAAATTCAATCGGTTGTCTCTGGAATAGTATTTCTCTTTGATGCTCTAAACTGTTTGGCTCTATGATAGGGTTGTTCTTCCTCTCGATCGAAACCTATGTGAGTATTTTTGAGTTTGATTTGTGCTCTTTAAAATTGCGAGTTTTTGTTTTCGATAATGGCCAGTGATGAAAATGGTGATGTAATATAGGGTAAAATATAAACCCTAGTAACCTTTGATTTCACGTGAATGACCTAATCTGATTTTTGCTTGCTTTCCCTTTTTTTGGTTTTGTAATTCTCGGCTTTAAAAAAATCAGCTTGAATTGTTGGCTTGATCCCTTGATAAATTCTGGACTATAAAGATTCTTCAAAACTACTTGTCCCTTGCGTGAAATCCTTGATTGATAAATTGCCATTTTTAAAAAACATGACTGTTGGTTTTTGGGAAGGAATTGAGAATTGATTTCTGTGAATTTCGAATTAAATTTGTCCAGAAAACAAATTGAATGTCTTGCCAAAAACATTATTGCCAAAACCATAGCTTGATTTAAATCCATGCATGATTTTATTGCTTGCCAAAACTGATTCTGATTTACTGGAAATCAAATAATTGGAAAAGTGGCTCCTTTGCATTTTCCCTTGCCAAACTTGCGAGCATTGATTTGTTGAAAAGAATTGAATGCTTTCCCTTCTCCAAAATAGTTGCTCACTACTGCCCCAAATAAACTTGAACATTTGCATGAACCTGATCTGCTGTTTTCACTTCTTGAATGAATTTGGTCAATTATGAGCTTTGGAAAGAATAAATACAAACTGATTTTCTCCAAAACGTATTGCATGATTTAAAGTAGTTACCAAATACACTACTTCATTTCTGAAAACTAATTTGCAATTTGCTCTTTGTTGCCGAGTTTGAGTCATGCCAGAACATCATTCCATATATAATAAAGTCAAATGCATTAATCGTGTTGATTCAGTGGTCCTATGCATAAATTCTGGAAGAAGAAAAAACTCTTGGCCCACTGTTAAATTTATAATTGCCTTGATTACTTCAGTAAAACATATTCATCAAATTTTTTCTATCTATAGCCACTTGAAATTTGAATATTTTGGCCATGAGCTGATTCTTCCACCTTGTAGTTGACGGCACCCATGCACTTATGTTTTGCTGCTCCACTGCTTTGATGTATTTGCTTGTGCACTTTGATGTAGCTGAACCACATTGTCCCATACACATATGTTCCTTGACTTTTCTGGTTTAGTTAAACATTGATAGATATGTTTTCAGAATCACATCATCGAATTGGTAGAATTTAAAACCAAGTGTGATATGTAAATTTCCATGATTTCCATGCTTGAAAATGAACCTGCATATGTTATGTGATCTTCAAAAAAAACTTCTCTATTCACACATTATCTTGTGTACATGTCTACACTTCCACTTGCTTGTAGTTTACTTGACTTGAACTGTTTTGAAACAGCTATGTATTTGCATGCACAAATGGCTTTGATACTTCTTGTTCATGCTGAACCATGCTATGGTGTGTACCACCTTTGCTCATTCATGTTTAAAACTGAACCTGCTTTTGTGCACTACCCTTGAACTTGCATGTTGCCATACCATGTTTAACCTTGTTGTCACTTGTTCTTGCTTTGATGTTGAATTCACCATGCTGTTGTGTTCATTGTTGTGCACAATCCCTTGTGCATGGCTTGAATTTGTTGTTACTAGCTTTTAGTTGCTCGACTATTTTCTTTGGGCTGTGCCTTGAATGTGAATATTGCATTTGAATTGTTCACACTCTCGACCATATTCATATGCACTGAGTCGAGACATTCCACGTGGCTACTCCTCAGTTGTGCGCTGATTGGCGAGGCAGCGCACACGTGTATATTTATACACGTGTGTATATGCAGACCATCAGAAAAGATTTCCTGTCCATGTAGATATACAAATTGGCTGCCTTGTGGTATTTACAGTGTTTCACTGTGAATATCACAAGCTGTCTAGTCACAGATAAATTAGATCAAGTCATGAAAAATGATGAGAAACACACCAGAAATCTGAGGCAAATAAAATTTTAAAAATAAAATTTATATTTGCATATATTCTGTTTAAATTCTATTGCAGTATATTGTGTGTGTTTCATTGTGACAGGTAAGCTAGTGATGACTGGACTGACTGTGAAGACAAAAGACTGAAGACAGAAGACAGTGAATGAGAATGTCAGTATGTGTATATATATGAAATGTAACCGTGTCAAAGAATATACCGAGTGATGAGTGATGAGTGATATAGTGAGGAACTAATCTGTAAATGAAATGTATATGCAATGTGATGTATTGCTGAGATAAACAAATAGTGGAGTTATCAAATTGTACTGTTTAAATATTGAAATAAAATATTATATTTAAACAAAATACTATGTAAATATTTGAATTTCTGTACAGGTGTATTCTGTTTAAATATAAACATTATACTCTTGTCTGTGATGAATATATGAAACAGTATAGTTACAAACACATTTACAATAATATATATTTGGTTGATATCATCAAACAAAAATCATATAATTGTGTATACAACACCGTTATATACAATAAAAACTTCTAAAGCATTCACTAAATTGGGATAGACGTGAATGACCATAAATGCATGGGCTTATTTGATTGCACTGTAGAAAAGGTTGTGCGTGGTCTGATGTCAGGAATAGAGTTAAAGACTACGTGTCACTCTAGTAAAAATTGAATCTTATACACTATGCAAAGCTTCAAGTCGGAAGACATCTTTGTTTTTGCACAATCTTGTGTTGTTAGAGACTGCTCAAAAATATTTTTAAAAATTCAAGTGGGGTATTATTGGAAATTGTTTTGAAACCATTTGGTGAATTATTAAAAATTTGACTAAGTGTAAGAATGGCTCCTATATGTGAATAGTCCCATATCATGAGACTATATGAAAGAAGAAAAGTATTTATATTTGTTTCTTAAAAGCTATATTGGGGCCTTGGGCTCCCAATACATGCTTTGTTGTGAGGAGGGAGGCTATGCATGACCACCACATACACGCGCGCGACCGACCGACTCGACTCGGTTCGGGCTCCGGTTTGGGCTTTGGGCCTTGGCCTGGTGGTGTAGACACTTATATTTTTGGATGGAAAAACATTTCAGCCGACTCTCTCCCACTACCCAGTAAATTAACCATTCAGCGATTTGATTTTTCGTTTATAATAATTCATATTACAAATGAGAATAATAACTGAACAACATTATCTTCTTTTTCAGCCGCCATTAGCTTTTCTTTAAAAAAAACCGAGCAGTTAAATTTAGAAAGTGCAAATCTGTACTGATTTGTTGTGCAAACAAATCAGTTAATTTTCTCTCCGAAGGCTGTTTATCCCAAAGGTGGCAGCAAAAGTAAAAACTGTTTTGCACCACCGACCAGATCACCGAATCGTCTTCAAGAAAGCGACAAAGTACGCCACTCAGCCATTTTTTCCAACAAATATTATTTAAACAATAACGGAACATCCATTATATTTTCTAACTATGAGATTTACCCAAAGGTAATTGTGACTTGATCATTATATCTTTTCATACATATTGGACTATCTTAACTATATTATATTAGTATAACCAAATTTAAAGTGTATTGCCCTAATATATACAATGTAACTGAATTTTTACTTAATAAACACAATAAAGACAGTAACAACCCACATTATTTTTAAGCAAAATAAAATGGTATCAGCAAAATATTGAAATAATATAATGTTATATGAATTTCCATTTAAACGAAAGAAATTAATTATAAGGCTTAGTTATGGACAATATGGTTTGGATTAAGTTACACATATTTGGTTATAATATATTATGTTTTAGTATTGGTTCTTCATATATAGAGTTGCTAGTTTATTAGAATTTGATATTTGATGATGACGACAAATTCGTTTGATTGAGACGTGCCTGGAGATGTTTTTTAAATGTCGTGTTAAAAGAATCAAGGAGAGATTTTATATGAGGGTCATTATTGTATTGTCAACGTACAAGTTGAAGTATAATGTTATGCTACATATCTAATGATTTGTAGAACAATAGAAAACTCATATGGTATAATATTGAAGGTTAGTGTAACGATTTGAAACTGAGGATGTGTTCAGTACAAGCAAAAGGAACAAAGTATTTTTGTCATTGAAAGCTAGGTAAACTTAGAAGTTAAGTTTTTTTTTTTAATTTTTTTCCGTATACATCCAATGTATCATTCAGTTCATCCATGCTACTTTTAAACATAGTTTGTTTTTTGCACTAAATTAAAATTTATTCTCTTTATCCACCGTATTATCATTGTTTTGTCTGAAAACTACCAGCACTTTGTATGTGCTGCCAAATATAAAATATTGATTAATATGCATCTCTAATTATATTAGGGCTATCAACAATAGTCAACAATATATGCTTAAAACTATTCCTTGAACATGATTTAATCATATTGTAACGTCCCAGAAAAAGTCGATCTTGGTTATCCGATAAACAACACATATCGAACATCCAAGGATCGAAAATACTGGTAGTTAATGAAAGAAATTAAAGGGTGAGGATAGATAAGATAGAAACTTAGAACAGAAGAAGAAGAAGAAGAAGAACATACAACATCAGAGTAAACACGAATCTCACAGCGGAACGAATAAATATATTTCATAACATAACTTTGAAATATAAATCTGTACTTGAATATACATATCATTTCCAAAGTACAACACTTACAACACAGCGGAAAAACCATAGCTATATAATTCTGAAGCCTCCTGCTCCAGCTCTTCAAGTATGTGTAAATCTCGACTACTTGACTGCCCATACAAAATTGGGCACCTAAGAGTTTAGGGAAAACAAAACAAAATAAACTCTGGGTCAGTGATGTGACTGGTGTGAGTAAACTCAAATTATTTGATTTAACTTTCAAAATCCTTTTGAAACAAAGGATAATCATAAGACCGATCCACACATAAACACGGATGGTTTTTACCTTACGATAACCCAAATCATTAGTAAAACAATATTATTATGATATTATAATAATGTCTAACACAAGTAATATCAATCTAGTAGAAACACTTGCATTTAACGTTCTACATATATAATATACAATCAAAACCGCGGGCTCTTATTTGGAGAATGGATTCCAACTATGATAAGGTATGGATCCACCTTTCGCTCAGTGTAACCTAGAAGCGATACAATGGAGTTCAACAAGAACATCTTGCAACTCGGCCACACATGACTGACCACTCATTTCGCTTGAGTGTATCGAATATATTGTTACCTTATAGCTCGTAAACAAACATAACCATTCCCGGGAGACACAGAATTGAAAAAAGTAACAAATATGAATATTCTCTAGATGGTGACAATATACCCTACTTGGTTGCAAACCACTTAGCCATGCTGCCTGCCTGATTTCTGTCATTTCCCAGTTGATGAGGCTCGAGGTCAAAACGTATCTTTTGACAGTTCACTCCTCCATTTACTTCGAATGCCACATCGGTCATACCCATCAAATCACAAATTGATTTCCCTAAAAATACCACGGGTATAAGCTAAAAGAAACGAATTCCTCCGCCACCGACGTAAATACGTTTGAAACGATCAACTTACGTGATCTACCAGATATACTCTGTCAAACATTCGTCCATTCAAGTTGTCCTGGGACTGGACAAACCAAAGGACCTATTCCATACACCCATCCTAGGACTTATACAACAACCCTTGCACTTTACTCTATCTTCAATTTGTCTTCGATCTATTTGATTTGAAACGCTAACGCCCATACGGAGTGTTTCTTTGGATAAGAATCCAACCGGTCTCTCCGTATTGGCGACGGAAAATAGTCAAAACTTTGATAGTCTGTGATTTAACTATCAAAGAAAATCACGTGTGCAAACAACGATATTATTTCCAGATGGAAATTTTATCGATCAATCATCATTTAACATTTATCTCTTTAGTTCATTAATTTACTTATCTCCTGTTTCCATATATTCTAAATTCTTATTTTCTATTATCAGAAAACATTTCTAATTCTAATTTGGAAAACATTTCCAAAACTCCTTCACTGGATTTAAACTGATGTTTAAAACAAACATCGCCATGCCAACTCAAACCATTTCACTCATTAATTAAATTCACTTAACCATCATTCACTATCAAACCTTACCATTCCTTAGTTAAGAAGGAAGTCAATCAAGTTGGGGGTATAATTACCTCTCAGACCTTAACTGAACAACGTTTTAACTGCGAAATAGTCAAAATTTATCTTTTAAATCTTTAACAAACTTCCTTACGTAACTCTCTTTCGAATAAATCTCTATTCGATAACTCTTTCCTTCGAATAAACTATATTCGATAATCTCTCTTCTTCGAATAACCTATATTCGAATAACTCTATTCAATTAACACTATTCGATTAACTCTAATCGATTTACTCTTATTAGTTAGCTCTATTTGATTAACTCAATTCTATTAACTCTATTTGATTAACTCTATCGGATTAACTCTATTTGATTTACCCTACTAGATTAACTCTACTCAATTAACTCTAACTAATTTACTCTTATCAATTAACTCCTTTCGAACAAACTATATTCGATTAACTCCTTTCGAATAACTAATATTCGATTAATTCCTTTCGAATAACTAATATTCGATAACTCCTTTCGAATAACTGATATTCGATAACTCCTTTCGAATAACTAATATTCAATAACTCCTTTTGAATAACTAATATTCGATAACTCCTTTCAAATAATAAATATTCGATAATTTTTTTCGAATAACTAATATTCGATAATTTCTTTCTCTATTCGAACAAACTATATTCGATTAATTCTCTTATTCGAATAACCTTATTCGAATAACCTTATTCGATAACTCTTTCTTCAAATAAACTATATTCGAATAACTCTAATTCAATTAACTCTATTCGAATAACAAATATTCGACTAACTCTTGTTCGATTAACTCTATTCGAATAACTCTTGTTCGATTTAACTCTAATCGATTAACTCTAACTGATTAACTCTAACTGGTTAACTCTAACTCTAATCGATTAACTCTAACTCTAATCGATTAACTCTAACTCTAATCGATTAACTCTTCTAACTCATTTTGATTAACACATTTTGATTAACTCCTTTGATTAACTCTACGTCCATATTCAGTTTCAAATATCGATGTTGAAATCGATTCTTACTTCTCTATATAAGCCCTTTCTTATATATTCTATTTATCCAATGATAAATATTTTATTTAATTTATAAAATATTATTTATAAATTAATCTTCTCAATCTATTGGTTACAACAGATTCTATTTAAAATCTTTGCTTTAAATCCATATCATGTTATACCCGTGTGCGAAGCACGGGTCTAAACCTTTCAAATATAAAATTCTCTTTTATACTATACTATTCATTTTCAAGTATTTCCTTTTATAATCTATTTATTTACCAAATAATTTCCTTTTGATAATTCCATTTATTTTATAAAATATTTCCTTTTCTATTTTATTTATTTAACAAATAAATATTCCTTTCCTATTGGTTTCACAAATAATTTCCTTTTATATTTGTTTCACAAATATTTTCCTTTTCTATTGGTTTCACAAATATTTTCCTTTTCAATTCTATTTGTAAATGTTTTATAAATAATTCCTTTTCTATTCGTTTTACAAATATATCCCATTTATATTTGTTTTACAAATAGATCCCTTTTCAATTCTTCTTTGATTTTATAATTTTTTTAATAAAATTCCTTTCCTTTTATATATAAATCCATTGATTTTATATAAATAATTCATTTTCAAAATACACTTTGAAAATCCCCTTTTCAACATCCCCGTATTTCTTACGGTATTTAAAATACCAATTAAAAATGATTGACATCATTCAAACACACATAATCAACACAGATTATATATCACATCATATATTACAATATATGAAAAGAACAGTATTATAAATATTTGAGGAATCCAGTTGGATCCCTCCAACCTGTTTTTCCTGCATCCACAGATGTTAAAAAAAATATTGACATCGATTTCATTTTGATATGAAATATTCTGATAAACAGAATCAATATCTGATTAACGATTTATATATATATATATATATATATATATATATATATATATATATATATCGTTATCTATAATATCAAACAATCAATCAGCAATTCAATCAAACAGTCAACCTACAGAATCAACCATCATCTATTAGTTCTAAATGTACGTTATAAAAATATAACTGATAGAGTTGGTGAGTTTTACTCACTTTGGCAGTTCATCGTTAAATAACGATAAACTGTTGTTTGATTCAGATCAAACAAATTATTTTGCCATAAATTCAAACGAGCTCCAATCCACTCCCAGTCAGTTCCATTGTGGAGTGTCCGTCCATACGATCCTAACGGATCTGACCGTTCGAAATTCTGATTCAGTATGTACAAGTTATGGTATTCAGAAGTTAATACACATTTAAAATTAAATAAACATGAATATAAAAAAAATCTGGGCCTTAACTTTATGAAACCAGCCCAATGCCACTTCAAACCCAGACCCGTTAGTAACCTTCTTCCCCAACTCCAAAATTACGCCTCCAGGAAAAACCCCGACCACCATTTCTACACCCTTCTCCACCATTTTCTCCATCTCCATCACTCTACAAATCGAACAAAAATATCCACAAATTCTCTCATCAACTCCTCTCTTCCTTCATACCATTCAACACCAGTTAGATCTCCCCCTTGTATTTCCGTCGAGTCCATGACGTCGCACTACTCCATAGTCCACCGGAGTACAACAAAATGTCACTGGTCGACTCGCCTTGTCCCGTTGAGCACCACCATCCCCACGATTATGCCTCCGGCTTCCCATATTTCCTCCCCGTCCAAGCCCTAGCCTCACGGTTTTAAAATGGATCACCTAGATATTCGATCGAAACAAACATGAAGGCTATCAAACTGAAGAACTCAAGCCTAAGAATTCAATGAATTCGACGCCGTTTGATTCCATGAACTATACAATTTTATATAACTGTTTGAATGATTTCAAGAGGTGGCGGCCTCTTTTTGATTTTCTACAGGAAGTAAATTTTAGGTCTTAAGGAAGGAATTCAGTGTGTTATTTATAGGCAAAACTTTTAGGATATTTTCATTAGATATTTGTTGAGAGGATTTGGTTTCTCCACGTTTCTTGTTTGGCTGAGAGGAATGATCGGCTGAGAAGAAAGGAACGTGGCCTTCCATTTGACCGGAGAAATGATGTCTGGGGTTAGGATATTTGTTTTACATTTGAGAGTACCCAATTATGAGAAACTCTGTTTGTTTATGGACTGATATGAAATATCATTAAATCGAGTAATGTGCTATGATCCCAAAAATATAAAAATATCGGTAGGTTAACTCATATTGTGAAACCTCAAAATATCGATATAGGGTGCAAAATACTCCAAATAAAAAGATGCATATTTAATTAATTAAAAATTATAGTAAAATTCAAAAAATTAAATTATCACTACGTCTCAAAGGGTTTGTCTAAATTCGAATCCAATATTTAATTATAATCAAATATATCGTTATGGCCTATAAACGTTCCATAACGACTATTTCAAAATTTGATTTAGCCATAAATTAAAATCTTTACAATGAAATGCTGATTTTTCTCTTCTATTAGAAAAATATACTTCACCAGCTCCGAACGTTTCTTGTTTCACAGAAATCCGATTTAAAACGGACCCTGTATATTCAGTTGAAGTTCAAATCGCCAAATTGCGAACTGCCGCGCCATTTCGAGCTCGAATTATAATTATATTATAATTCTACGTTCAACTATCGTTTATATAATATATTCGTTATTCGAATTCTAATTCCACACATAATTATATATATTTTGAATTGTCCAGTTCACATTATATTGTCAATTCACTATTTCTGATTATTTCAGAAATTATATATATTATTCTATTATTTATATTAATTAAATATTCACTATTATTTAATTATACAACCATTTTCACTATTTAAATAATTAGATAAATTAATTATTATCCATTTAAATACGGGTCGTTACATTCTTCCCTCCTTAAAAAAATTTCGTCCTCGAAATTGCTATGGTAGAAAACAAACTCCACCAACTGGGTTAAAAATTATTTATTTACTTCTTAACTCTAGTTTCGCTAAACAAGTTTATTCCAATTAAAATATTAATTTATTCTATTAATGAAAATTTTCAAAAATTTTCTAACTCTTTAACTTTTCGAAAAATTTCGCCAGCACCTCCTTTGTACGGGTCAATAGCTCAAACTCCAACTTGCCTCTCTAGGCCTTCTTTAATCCAAAAGAAAATCAAAGAGTCAAACGGCTTGCCAATTCGGCTCATCAATATCTCAAACCATATATAATATAAACTGGCACCTTTTTGTCGGACATTCAACTCTATCACTTCCATCTGTTATCAATTCAACACAAACAAATGACATTCCAATCAACTCCAATCAGTTTTTATCCTCAAACCAAATCATAGGCTTATACCCAAGTCAAACTTCATTTCAAATTCGAGTTCCAGTCTCGATTCCAAACTCTTAACTTATCAACTAAATTACATTCCAGATTATTCTCTGATGAATTCCAGTTTTATTCAACTTATTTCAAGTTAAATTCTAATTTATTTATTTTTACCATCTTATCTTATTTAACTTCATAAGTTAAATTTAAATTTCTAGAATTTCAAATTCCTGGGGTTTTATTGCAAATCAAATTTGAAATCATAATAACAATTCAAAACCTTTGATTTTCCAAGCAACCTGTTTTTGCAAAACAGTTTAAAAACAAAACCTTCGGTAGTAATCCGTCACTTAGAACTCGAAAATGAACACCGATAATGTCATGATCATCACCGGAATCTATTTTCCAGCTATCGAAGTGAGTTCAATACTATATCACTTTCAAAACCATATCTAAACACTTCAATTTGAAATTCATTTCAAAATATCCTTTTCAATGCTTGTAACAAATTTAAAATCTCCCAGGATTTTAAAATTCACATATATTTAACCCAAATTCATTTACAAACAGTTTTATAACCTTCCAGGGTTTTAATTCCAATTCTGATTTAAATTCAGATTCCTTTCAATTCAATTCATAACACTTACACAAATTCTACTTGGTTATATGTATATAACCATTTAATTTATAATCTTACTCGATTATAATAACAACCAATATATCCAATATATTATAATTCCAATATATATGTTTTCTCTATATCAAAATATACTTTGCGTAAGATTATTTTCATTTACCCTCTTTTCAAAACATACCATGTCGATTCGTTGTATTCGAGTGTTTATAAACTCCTATCGATGCAGTGGATCAAACTGATCGACCAGAACCCATAAACATCTCAACCAATAAATCTACACAATATAAAACAATTTTTATATCCAATACAAATACGTTAACTCATATATATACACTCAACTCAATCTAGGGCATTACTAACCACATCTCTACTGAGTCACGCCACAAAGCCAAGGTAATTACTTAACCTTAAGCTTTGATACCAACTGTAACGTCCCAGAAAAAGTCGATCTTGGTTATCCGATATACAACATATCGAACATCCAAGGATTGAAAATACCGGTAGTTAATGAAAGAAATTAGAGGGTGAGGATAGATAAGATAGAAACTTAGAATAGAAGAAGAAGAAGAACATACAACATCAGAGTAAACACAAATCTCACAGTGGAACGAATAAATATATTTCATAACATAACTTTGAAATATAAATCTGTACTTGAATATACATATCATTTAAAAAGTACAGCACTTACAACACAATGGAAAAACCATAGCTATATAATTTTGAAGCCTCCTGCTCCATGTGACAGCCCGCCCCGCACCAGCCGACATTTCCAATGGAAGTGCGTTGTACCGATGTCCAACCGGCATGGGACGGTCGCCAAAGAAAGGAAAAAGAAGAGAACTTACTGGTGAACTTTCCAAGAACCTATAGAATGTCTCACAGCGCATGGAATAAAATATAATAATAACATACCTGACATAAAACAGGTGAGACAGTGCATAAGCTGAAACTAAAACATCATAGCAGCGGAAAATCCAATTACAGCTTATGTTCCACATCATCATTATTACAACTTAAAAAAACTGTCTCTAAAGCAAAAGAAAGGAAAGGTACACTACTAATGCCCAAAGTAGTGACTAGTAGCAAGACAGGGAGAATATATATATATATATATATATATATATATATATATATATATATATATATATATATATCATACGTGGAAGCCTCCTTCTCGTCTTCGGTACAACTACTCGTGCTTCACCAGCTAACCTGTCTCTAGCCTGCTCGTGAGAGCACCCAGAGTAATAAGAAGAGACATAAAACTCTGGGTCAGACAAAAGTCTGGTGTGAGCGATAAGCAGCAAAATAGAACAATAACAGCTATACAAAACCACACCTGAACCTGCAACCAAAGAGTTAGCACTACATACTGTACGATACTCTAAGGTGCCACTAACATATGTTGTAAAGAATACGGGGGTGGGGGTGTGCATGTCATAGTGATGGCAAACAAATCAAGCATGACAACAATCCTCACGTCTCTCACTCAGTGCGTAAAGCATACAATGTCCACCACTCTCGACCACTAGACCCATCGAAGTAGTGATGGAGTTCGACTTGTACGACTACTGCTACCACCAAGCTTACCCTACGGAGTCATGACTAAATCTTTACAAATGACCCCGCTTCATTGGTCTATAGCCCATTAGCCGTACATAGGCCACTGTGGTCTTGAATCCGTTCACGTACCCCCTACACATAGAGATCCAAAATTATAGACATCGACAACCACTTAGCACATGTCCCGCAGCAAAGCCCAATCATGAAGTTAACTCGTTGGTTCCCAACTGGATCCTGAGTACAAACTTCCTACTTGGACTACCTTTGCATCTCAGGTTTTTGGTCTCTACCTCCCCGGATCGGTTCGGCTTTCCCTTTTTTCTTCGCTTCAGATTGTACTCCCAATTCGGTTCGTGATCCATGCCTCAAGTCCAAGCTCTTCAGTTCGGTCCGTGGCCTTTATCTCGAGGTGGTTCAGATCGGTCTTGGTCCTCCCATCGGATCGTGGTCTCCGTTCGTGGTGCAAGAAGCTCAAATCTTCCTCTCTACTCCGGGTCAGGTCGGAGATGCATAACTGGTTCGGGTCGGAGGTCTTCTGGCAGATCGGGTCGGAGGCATGGTTCGGTTCGGGAGTTACATCTTGGGTCGGTCCTTGCTCCCATCCGATCCGATCCGGTTCGGGTATTTTCCTGCACTTTTCCTACAACTTCCAGCGACAGTTTATATGCTACTCGGCGGCGTTTTCGACCATTCTAACTATTCTAAACAATCACAATTCATACCAAACAGTCATAGCAACATATAACATCAACCACAAACACCAAAGCGACAACTTGATAGGTTAAAATGGATCAAACATAGCCAAAACCCCACATTTTCCCCTTAAGCATGTTTAAGCATAACTAACATTAGGATTAGCAAAACTTAACCAAATTAGCCAAATTTTCCAATAGAGGCCTAAAACAATATTTCGAAATTTTTAAATATTTTTCCAGAATTTGATCATGCTTAAATTCGCTAATTAACACTAATTACCCTTAATTAACCAGAATTAGTGAGGAATTATGCAAATCACTCACCTTTGCCACAAATAAACTTTGGATCTGAAATGATTCTCCCTTTGGGCGCGAATACCAAGGCAATACAGCAACTCTACCTCGATTCTTGTGCTAATCCTCTTTGATTTGATGTAGATTTGGCTTAATTAGCGATTAAGAGGTGATTTGGGGTGTTTTAGCAAGTGAAGGCCATTGCTAGGTTGAGAGGAATGTCTTAGGCGGCTAGAAAATGAAGTAAAATTCATTTTCTAAACCCTAGCATCCCTCTTATACTCTTAATCCCGAAATTCCCCTTTGGGCCTAGTTGTTAATCACCCGGTTAAGCCCAATTAAGCTGTTTTTCACCACCTGAAACTTGTTTTAGCCATATCTCCTAAACGGTAAGTCCGTTTGGCTAATCTGACCACTCAACGGAAAGGTAAACCATCATCTGGATCTAATGGAAGTGGTTTCAGGTCAAAACTCCTTTCCAATCAAAAGTTATGGCTGAAAAAAGATCAGCTAGTGTAATGACCCAAATTTCCGTAACATCAGAGTTGACTATATACATCATACGTCCAACCCAAATATCACGAAAATACGAAACATATTTTTTTAGAAGAAAGAGATAGAAGAAGAACAGAAATAACAACACAGAATCTCACATCGCAGCGGAACAAAATATAATATATCATAACTTTTGAAATACAAAATTTCACTGTATAATATACACTTATCAGAGCACAACACTTACAACACAACAGAACAACACTATGACTAGATAACGCTGAAGCCTCCTGCTCCAAGCTCCTTTAGATATATCTGAAAAATCCTGAACTACTTGACTGCCCGTACAAATTTAGGCACCCAAGAGTTTAGGTAGAACAAAACAAATAAACTCCGGGTCAGTCATGGGACTGGTATGAGTAAACAGTTTAAAATAGTTTCAGAAAACTAAATGATATCTCATAAGACCACGCCGTATAACACGGAACGGGTTTTTCCCTTATGAAAATCCAAACACTTGATTTAACTTTCAAAATCCCTTTGAAAGGAACGATAGCTTTATATCAAAACTCCTTTGATATTATAATAGTGTCTAAATCAAGTAAATACAATCTAGTAGAACGTTTACATTTCACGTTCCACATATATATACAATCAAAACCGCAAGCACGTATTGGGTAATGGTTTTCCAACTATGAAAAGGTATGGAACCACCTTCTGCTGGTATATCTCTAGAGGAGAATACACCGAGTTCAACAAGCATGTCTTGCAACTCAGCCACACATGACCGACCACTCATTTCGCTTGAGTTTATCGAATGTATATCACCAACGGTTGGGATCAACAACCGTTTCCCGAATGGGACAACATCGACAAGAGATTTTTAGAAGTAAATGAAACTCTAGATCAGGTGATTATACACCCTAACAGGTGCGACCTACATAGCCATGCTGCCTGCCCGATTTCTGTCATTTACCGGATGTGAGGCTAGAAGCTACGCTTTATCATTACACCAGATTCACTTCGAATGCCACATCGTCAAATCCATCAAATCACCGATTGACGTCCTCAATAGTACATTACGTGTTAGCTAAAAGAAGTTTCCTTCTCCGCTTCCACTCTTGGTACGGTTGAAGAAATCAATGTACGTGACCTTTCTAGAAATACTCTGTCAGATATTCATCCATACACGTCACCCAGGAACAGGATGAACTGAAGGCACTATTTCTATTAATAGAAAAAGTCCTTGCACTCTACTCCGTCTTCGATTATCTTTATATAACCTGATTCGCACGCTACTGCCAATAAGGAGTGGTTCTTCGGATAATAATCCAACCGGTCTCTCCATATTGACAACGATGGTCAAAACTTTGATAGTCTGTGATTTATCTATCGAATAAAAACAAGTGTTTCGATAGTCGATGATTTAACTATCGAATAAAACAAGTGTTCATCCAAACATCCAACAATCACTGAGCCTTTAATTAATATTCCATTAATTAAATCACTTCTCTATTTCTTTATCAATATTTGTTAACCAAATATTTTCAATAACCATATTGACCTGTTACGTTATTTGGAAAACATTTCCGAATATCGCCTTCCTTTATTTTCTAAACTTTAGAAAATATATGTTATTTATAATTGGAAGATATTCCAATTACTTATCTCTTTTCCGATCTCGTTTATTTCTATACTTAGGAAATATTCTTTATTATATTTCCAGCTTATATTTATTTGGGTTAAAACGGATGTTGTGTAAAACATCGTTACGACAACCCAAATACTATATTCAACTAACTCTTATCCAACATTGATCTTCGAGCTTGAAATCTTACTGTTTATTTGTTAATAATGAAACCAATCAAGTTGGGGTATAACTACCTCTCAGACCTTGACTGAATAACATTTATAACGTCAAAACAGATATGACTACTTACTCGAATAATCAATAACATACGACTACTTCTTCACCTTTAAATACGTACACACTTTCTCTTTCTATTCTTACTAGATTTTATCCCTAGTCTTCCTTTTTGATTATACTATTCTATTTCTAAGTTCGTTTCCTTATCGACTTCTCTATAAATCGATACGTTGATTTCTAACTATCAGATTATCCTAAAAATATTCTAACTCCTTAAATTTCCGGAAAAATTCGCCATAGCCTCCTTTGTACCGGGAGCATTGGGAAAATCCCCAAACTGCCACACAGGCCTTCTCCAATCAAACAGAAAAAGAAAAGCCAAGCGGCTAGCCGATACGGCGCATAAAATCTCATATGGGAATTAAATACGTACCTTTTTGTCGAGCAATCTATTTATATTCCTTCTAACACTTTATTCCAAACCTGTCTCCTGTATATTTATACCTGTCCAATCTATTTTAACTATACCAATCGTTTTAACTCAACTTGTTAATTTAAATCTATTAATTAACTTCTTAGTCTATTCCACTTCTATTTATCCAAATCTATTATCTTCTATTATTCAAATCCTATAATATAAATCCCATTTGAATTCTCTTTATTCAAATTTTATACTATAAACCCCATTTGAATTCTATATTCAAATTCTATAGTTAAACTCCATTTGAATTCTATTATTCAAATTCCGTATTATAAATCCCATTTGAATTCTATGCCTTATTTAAACAACGTTTATAACTTCACTTAAAATCCCACATTTATATATTTATAACAAAGTTTATAAATTCAATTCAAATCCCAAATTTTCCTTTATAACCAGAGTTTATAAATTCGATTCAAAACCCACCTTTTCATTTATAAACAAAGTTTATAAATTCAATTCAAATCCCATATTTTCATTTATAAACAAAGTTTATAAATTAAATTCAAATCCCATATTTGAATTTCCTATAGTTCATTAAAAATTCAAATTCTATTTATAAAAGTAGAATTCACTTTTTAAATCTCAAATACCCTTTCAGGGTATTTTATAAATTAATATCCCAAGCCCCAGTGATAGTTACACAATCAAATCAACCAATTTTCAATCATTTGATTTTTAGCACATCATATATGAATATATATGAAATCAAACAAACAACAACAGATAATATATTTTTGAGGAATCCAGTTGGATTCCTCCAACCTGTTTTCCTGCATCCACTGACGTTAGTCAACATAGTAATACCCATCCTGCTTCGAGGCAGGATATCGCGGTATAGAAGGTCATCCACTAATCATAGCGTGGGGCGTATAGGGTAATCATCCTCTAATGAAACCGTGGGAATCCAACCAATCAATCACCCAATATATATATAATAGCCCTAAATAACTAATATATATTTTAAAACAATTAGACAGCATTCAAACAAGCACAGACAACTATTTTTAACTATATAAAAATAATTCTAAATAAATGGTGAGTGAGGTTTACTCACCGATGATTTTTATTTTTCGAATATTCATTTAATTGCTTTATCGTCTCGACTATGAATCTCACTTGAAAGAATTCATTTTGCACCTTATTCCTGAACAGTTATGAAACTGACTCAATCGCTAATCCTCTTTTCGTTGAGATCGACACCAACTCCAATCTTGTTTAATTTTTTAGGATTTTCAAGACCTTGTATCAGTTAAATACAAAATCTATAAGGCACTGGTAAATTTAGATTAACAAAAATTAAACTTAACTAATTTAAATTATCTTACCTAACTCCCAGTGTCACGTCACAGTAAAAACAAAACCGTGACCATCTCCTTCCTCACATCATCATCCATCTTCCCTTTCGGTCAATGAACCCTACATCCATCACAAAGTGCTACAGGAAAATTTCGATGCTTGTATGCCCAAGAACCCCTATCCATACACTGTCGATCCCCATAAAGAATACAAACCCAGCATCTACTTCCCACAGTCGTACTCCAGTATATGCCACACCATCAAAAAACACCGCTCAACTTATGTATAGTATCTGACCTCCTCTCTGAACACTCCCACCCTCTCGACAATATCCTCAGCTTGCACGCTTCTTTTATATATATATATATATATATATATATATATACAGGATTGAAAATCCCCAAAACTAAAATCGCAACCCTAACATGACAGTTCAAAAATCGAACTCTGTAAATACTCCATCGCACCCACCAAATTCCTCCTAAAACCACCGCGCCTCGTTCACTACATCCATGTCAGAAGCCCTTCCGCAAATTCCATTCAACTACGATCGAACCCGTCGTCGAACCCCTAACTCGCGAGCAACCTGACCGATTCCCAATACATCTCCACGCTCGCGCCCTTCATTGTCGCACCTAAATCTAATGTAGCCAGAACCCTAGAACGTTGCTGTGAAATTCCGAGCTTCAGATTCGAGTTCATAGTTCGAATTCGATTCTAATTGTTGAGGATTTAAAGGGAAAAATGATTTTGGTTTTGTCTGAGGAATAAGGGATGGAAAGAATAGAAAGGATCGGCTTTTTTATTTAAAGAGGAGTGGTTCTGATTTTTACGAAGAGGTTACATTTCTTTGGTTTTAAAACTTGCCACTTGGTTTTGTTCTCATCCACATAAATTAAAACAATATATTTCAGGGTTCTGAACTCCAATCGAACCACAACAACTAACACTTCTAGGGTTAAACCACTACTCTGAACATACTAGGATAAGTATCGAAGTCCAGTTCGATCATCTGAAGGAGATATTAATTTAAATCAATATAAATTAATTTCAGACAATTTATTCTCCTCGATAATAAATAAATATTATTATCGTTATAAATTCAAATAAAATTCCCTATTAATTATTTGAACTGTATTTAAATCAAATTTTGAATTCAACTAAATCCATTTTCGTATTCTGATAATTTAATATACTCGAAAATAAATCGAAATTGATTATTAAACTAATAACATAATATAAAATTCCATTTATATTATCCTCCCCAATATTTAAATCCATATTAAATATTTAAAATTAACCCATAAGGATCCGGGTCATTACAATCTTCCCCACTTAAAATAATTTCTTCCTCGAAATTGCTAAGGTAGGAAAAGTGCTACCAACCCATTTTCTTTTCAAAACTTATTTATGTTGATACTCAACATTTCAAACTTCCTTACGTCTCTCTTTCGAATTAATCCCTATTCGATAACTCCTCCCTTCGAATAACTATATTCGATAATCTCTTTTTCGAATAACTAGATTCGAAAACCTTTCTTCGAATAAACTATATTCGATTTACTCTATTAACTCTGTTTGAATAACTATATTCGATAACTCCTTTTATTCTATTTGAATAAACTATATTCGATTTACTCTATTAACTCTGTTTGAATAAATTATATTCGATAACTCCTTTTATTCTATTTGAATAAACTATATTCGATTTACTCTATTAACTCTGTTTGAATAACTATATTCGATAACTCCTTTTATTCTATTTGAATAAACTATATTCGATTTACTCTATTAACTCTGTTTGAATAAACTATATTCGATAACTCCTTTTATTCTATTTGAATAACTAATATTTGATTTAACTCCATTCGCTTTACTCTAGATCGCAGCGATCACAATGGTTACGCCTGATTCCCTCAGGGAACATCCGACCGCCCTAGGCTATCTGCAGCCCTGCGAATTACGCTAGCAGTCGTATGAAATGGCAACCTATCCTGAGTAAATTGGTTTGACTAACTCTATCTTAATAACTATACTCGATCAACCTTAATTGAATAACTAACATTCAATTAAATTCTAATTCGATTAACTATGTTCAATTCACTCTATCTGGTTAACTCTTAATTTGAATAACAAATATTTGATAAATTCTAATTGAATAACTAATATTCAGTTAACTCTACGGATTAACCCTAACTGATTAACTCTAACTGGTTAATTCTTACTCTAATCGATTTATTCTAACTCTAATCGATTATTTCTAACTCTAATCGACTTCTCCTATTCGAATAACTCCTATTGGATCACGTTTATTCATTTATAAAGATTTACTTTTAGTAATGGTTCTTCACTTTATAATTGTTCTCTTTAATAACGTTACTTCCCTTATACAAGTGTTGTGTACCCCTTATATTTAAAACTATCGGTGTTAAAAACCAATATCTCTTCTCTATATAAGTTCAGACTTATATATTCCATTTATCGAATGATAAATATTCAATTTAATTTATAACTGTTATTTATAAATTAATCTTTTCTATTTATCTGTTAAAAACATATTTCCATTTTCTATTCATCTTCTGAATATTCCTTTGATTAAATTCTATTTATTTAACAAATAAATATCTCATTTATAACATTCTATTTATTTTCTATAAATAAATATTTCCATTGAATCTATTTGTAAATGTTTTACAAATATTCCCCTTTTATTTGTTTGCACATAACTTCCTTTGTATTTGTGTTACAAATATATTTCCTTTATATTTGTTTTACAAATATATTTTCTTCTTAACTCTTTTGGTTTTTCCTTATGATGTCCCACTTGGCCACAGTTGAAGCACTTCCTGTCTGCCGGTTTTGCTCGACAATTACTAGCATAGTGGCCCTTCTTGCCACAGCTAAAGCACTCAACATCTTTCTTCTTCTGGCTATCCTTATTCTGGTTCTGCTTCCTCTTATTCTGAGAACTACTCTTGCCTCCACCGCTTGCTTGCAGTTTTGGCTCCTCTGCAGATGCGACCTCAGTCTTCGACTTAGGGTAAAGACTTTCTGATCTTAAACCTTTCCCCACAATCGATTCAAACGTCTCATCGATGTGGTTAATAAGCCTTTCCCCCAAGTATTCATCCAAGCCAGTTATGAACTTCTCGTTCTTCTTCTCGACAGTATCTATTAGGGATAACCCATATTTTGACAAAGTGTCGAATTTGGCAATATACTCCGAGACAACTCTGTCATTCTGCTTGATTTCCAAGAATTTCTTAAACAACACTGACTTCTGAGCAGCTGGAATGAACTTATCGCTAAAGCGAGGCTTAAACTGATCCCAAGTAATCTGATCCTCGGGAGTAGCTGCCTTTATAGCATTCCACCAATTCATTGCCCGTCCTTGCAGCTGACGGGATGCTAGCCTTCTCTTCGTCGCATCCTCGATACCTAAGTCTTCGAAGATACGTTCGCAGCTATCCAACCAATCCTGAATATCCATAGCCGACTCCGTTCCGTGGAACGACTTCCCACCAAGACTAGTATAATCCTTTCAGCTTGGAGAAATCGGCCCTAGGTGCTTGCACCGCTAGGCCACCGCCATTACCAGCATTAGGAGCTACCCTCTGAACATCTCTAAGCATCTCTCTCATGAGGTCAGTAAACATCGTCCTCATATCAGCAACATTCCCATTATTGGCTCCTCTACCGGCACCCCTTGCGTGTCGGCTTATCGTTCAATCTGTAAAGAGAAACGATTAACCATCCTCTTTGTGGTGTCAGTGCAGTGCGACTTCATCCTTAGCTATACTAATAGTATATATATATAGCTTTTGAAAACCAAAATAATCACAAATATGCGCTCTCATATACGTATTATCTCTCTCTGGTGTCTTTCCCTAGGTTAACTACGCAACCTAGAGCTCCGATACCAAGTGTGACAGCCCGCCCTGCATCAGCCGACATTTCCAATGGAAGTGCGCTGTACCGATGTCCAACCGGCATGGGATGGTCGCCAAAGAAAGGGGAAAGAAGAGAACTTATTGGTGAACTATCCAAGAACATATAGATGTCTCACAATGCATGGAATAAAATATAATAATAACACATTTGACATAAAACAGGTGAAACAGCGCATAAGCTGAAACTATAACATCATAGCAGCGGAAAATCCTATTACAGCTTATGTTGCACATCATCATTATTACAACTTAAAAAAACTGTTTCTAAAGCAAAAGAAAGGAAAGGTACACTACTAATGCCCAAAGTAGTGACCAGTAGCGACACAGGGAGAATATCTATACAGATATATCATACGTGGAAGCCTCCTGCTCGTCTTCAGTACAACTACTCGTGCTTCACCAGCTAACCTGTCTCTAGTCTGCTCGTGAGAGCACCCAGAGTAATAAGAAGAGACATAAAACTCTGGGTCAGACAAAAGTCTGGTGTGAGCGATAAGCAGCAAAATAGAACAATAACAGCTATACAAAACCATACCTGAACCTTGACCTGCAACCAAAGAGTTAGCACTACATACTGTACGATACTCCAAGGTACTACTAACATATGGTGTAAAGAACACGGGGGTGGGGGTGTTCATGTCATAGTGATGGCAAACAAATCAAGCATGACAACCATCCTCACGTCTCTCACTCAGTGTGTAAAGAATACGATGTCCACCATTCTCGACCACTAGACCGATCAAAGTAGTGACGGAGTTCGACTTGTACGACTACTGCTACCACCAAGCTTACCCTACAGAGTCATGACTAAATCTTTACAGATGACCCCACTTCATTGGTCTATAACCCATTAGTCGTACCTAGACCACTGTGGTCTCGAATCCGTTCATGTACCCCCTACACATAGTGATCCAAAATTATAGACATCGACAACCCCTTAGCACACATCCGGCAGCAAAGCCCAGCCATGAAGTAAACTCGTTGGTTCCCAACTGGATTCTGAGTACAAACTTCCTACTTGGACTACCTTTTCATCTCGGGTTTTTGGTCTCTTCCTCCCCGGATAGGTTCGGCTTCCCCTTTTTTTCTTTGCTTCGGATTGTACTTCCAGTTCGGTTCATGATCCATGCCTCAAGTCCAAGCTCTTCAGTTCGGTCCGTGGCCTTCATCTCGAGGCGGTTCAGATCAGTCTTGGTCCTCCCATCAGATCGTGGTCTCCATTCGTGGTGCAAGCATCTTGAGTCTTCCTCTCTACTCCGGGTCGGGTTGAAGACGCATAAGTGGTTCGGGTCGGAGGCCTTCTGGCGGATCGGGTCGGAGGCACGGTTCGGTTCGGGAGTTACACCTCGGGTCGGTCCTTGCTCCCATCCGATCTGATCCGGTTTGGGTATTTTCCTGCACTTTTCCTACAACTTCCAGCGACTATTTATATGCCACTCGACGGCGTTTTCGACCATTCTAACTATTCTAAACAATCACAATTCATACCAAACAGTCATAGCAACATATAACATCAACCACAAACACCAAAGCGACAACTTGATAGGTTAAAATGGATCAAACATAGCCAAAACCCCACATTTTCCCCTTAAGCATGTTTAAGCATAACTAACATTAGGATAAGCAAAACTTAACCAAATTAGCCAAATTTTCTAACTGAGGTCTAAAACAATATTTCGAAAATTTTAAATATTTTTCCAGAATTTAATCATGCTTAAATTCGCTAATTAACACTAATTACCCTTAATTAACCATTATTAGTGAGGAATTATGCAAATCACTCACCTTTGCTACAAATAAACTTTAGATCTGAAATGATTCTCTCTTTGGGCGCGAATACCAAGGCAATACAACAACTCTACCTCGATTCTTGTGCTAATCCTCTTTGATTTGATGTAGATTTGGCTTAATTAGCGATTAAGAGGTGATTTGGGGTGTTTTAGCAAGTGGAGGCCATTGCTAGGTTGAGAGGAATGTCTTAGGCGGCTGGAAAATGAAGTAAAATTCGTTTTCTAAACCCTAGCAACCCTCTTATACTCTTAATCCCGAAATTCCCCTTCAGGCCTAGTTGTTAATCACTCAGCTAAGCCCAATTAAGCTGTTTTTCACCAGCTGAAACTTGTTTTAGCCATATCTCCCAAACGGTGAGTCCATTTGCCTAATGTGACCACTCTAAATGGAAGTGGTTTCAGGTCAAAACTTCTTTCCAATCAAAAATTATGGCCGACACAAGATCAGATAGGGGCAAAACGGTTATTTAAAAATCGGCAAAAATCATGAACATGGCAATTGACCCCAATAGTCGTCTCCCAAAGTTACATTACCATTAGACTTCGATTTTGAAAGAAATAAATATTCTACGATCCTTCGATGCGTAGAATGCGGGTCGTTACACTCCAGCTCTTCAAGTATCTGTAAATCCGGACTACTTGACTGCCCGTACAAAATTGGACACCCAAGAGTTTAGGGAAAACAAAACAAAATAAACTCTGGGTCAGTCATGTGACTGGTGTGAGTAAACTCAAATTATTTGATTTAACTTTCAAAATCCTTTTGAAACAAAGGATAATCATAAGACCGATCCACACATAAACACGGATGGTTTTTACCTTACGATGAACCAAATCATCAGTAAAACAATATTATTCTGATATTATAATAATGTCTAATACAAGTAATATCAATCTAGCTGAAACGCTTGCATCTAATGTTCCATATATATAATATACAATCAAAACCGTGGGCTCTTATTTAGGGAATGGATTCCAACTATGACAAGATATGGATCCATCTTCCGCTCAGTGTACTCTAGAAGCAATACACTGGAGTTCAACAAGAACATCTTGCTCCTCGGCCACACATGACTGACCACTCATTTCGCTTGAGTGTATCGAATATATTGCCACCTTACAGTTGGTAAACTAACATAACCATTCCCGGGAGATACAGAATTAAAAGAAGTAACAAATATGAACATTCTCTAGATGGTGACAATATACCCTACTTGGTTGCGAACCACTTAGCCATGCTGCCTACCCGATTTCTGTCATTTCACAGTTGATGAGGCTCGAGGTCAAAACGTATCTTTTAACAGATCACTCCTCCATTTACTTCGAATGTCACATCGTCATACCCGTCAAATCACAAATTGATTTCCCCAAAAATACCACGGGTATAAGCTAAAAAAAACGAATTCCTCTGCCACCAACATAAATATGTTTGAAACGATCAACATACGTGATCTACCAAATATACTCTGTCAAACATTCGTCCATTCAAGTTGTCATGGAACTGGACAAACCGAAGGCACTATTCTGTACACCCATCCTAGGCAATCTCTACCTAGGACTTATACAACAGCCCTTGCACTTTGCTCCATCTTCAATTTGTATTAGATCAATTTGATTCGAAACGCTAACGCCCATACGGAGTGGTTCTTTGGATAAGAATCCAACTGGTCTCTCCGTATTGACGACGGAAAAATGGTCAAAACTTTGATAGTCTGTGATTTAACTATCAAAGACAAACACGTGTGCAAACAACGATATTATTTCCAGACGAAAATTTTATCGATCAATCATCATTTAACATTTATCTCTTTAGTTCATTAATTTACTTATCTCCTGTTTCCATATATTCTAAATTCTTATTTTCTATTAGCAGAAAACATTTCAGATTCTTATTTGGAAAACATTTCCAAAACTCCTTCACTGGATTTAAATTGATGTTTAAATCAAACATCGCCATGCCAACTCAAACCGTTTCACTCATTAATTAAATTCACTTAACCATCATTCACTATCAAACCTTACCATTCCTTAGTTAAGAAGGAAGTCAATCATGTTGGGGTATAATTACCTCTCAGACCTTAATTGAACAACGTTTTAACTGCGAAATAGTCAAAGTTTATCTTTTAAATCTTTAACAAACTTCCTTACGTAACTCTCTTTCAAATAAATCTCTATTCGATAACTCTTTCCTTCGAATAAACTATATTCGATAATCTCTCTTCTTCGAATAACCTATATTCGAATAACTCTATTCAATTAACACTATTCGATTAACTCTAATTGATTTACTCTTATCAGTAAGCTCTATTTGATTAACTCAATTCTATTAACTCTATTTGATTAACTCTATTTGATTTACCCTACTGGATTAACTCTATTCAATTAACTCTAACTAATTTACTCTTATCAATTAACTCCTTTCGAATAAACTATATTCGATTAACTCCTTTCGAATAACTAATATTCGATTAACTCCTTTCGAATAACTAATATTCGATAACTCCTTTCGAATAACTAATATTCGATAACTCCTTTCGAATAACTAATATTCGGTAACTCCTTTCAAATAACTAATATTCGATAACTCCTTTCGAATAACTGATATTCAATAATTTCTTTCAAATAACCAATATTTGATAATTTCTTTCCAATAACTAATATTCGATAATTTCTTTCTCTATTCGAACAAACTATATTCAATTAATTCTCTTATTCGAATAACCTTATTCGATAACTCTTTCTTCGAATAAACTATATTCGAATAACTCTAATCCGACTAACTATAATTCAATTAACTCTATTCGAATAACAAATATTCGACTAACTCTTGTTCGATTAACTCTATTCAAATAATACTAGTTCGATTTAACTCTAATCGATTAACTCTAACTGATTAATTCTAACTGGTTAACTCTAACTCTAATCGATTAACTCTAACTCTAATCGATTAACTCCTCTAACTCATTTTGATTAACCCCTTTGATCAACTCTATGTCCATATTCAGTTTCAAATATCGATGTTGAAATCGATTCTTACTTCTCTATATAAGCCCTGACTTATATATTCTATTTATCCAATGATAAATATTTTATTTAATTTATAAAATATTATTTATAAATTAATCTTCTTAATCTATTGGTTACAACAGATTCTGTTTAAAATCTTTGCTTTAAATCCATATCATGTTATACCCGTGTGCGAAGCACGGGTCTAAACCTTTCAAATATAAAATTCTCTTTTATACTATTCATTTTCAAGTATTTTCTTTTATAATCTATTAATTTACAAATAAATTCCTTTTGATAATTCCATTTATTTTATAAAATATTTCCTTTTCTATTTTATTTATTTGACAAATAAATATTCCTTTCCTATTGGTTTCACAAATAATTTCCTTTTATATTTGTTTCACAAATATTTTCCTTTTCTATTGGTTTAACAAATATTTTCCTTTTCAATTCTATTTGTAAATGTTTTACAAATAATTCCTTTTCTATTCGTTTTACAAATATATCCCTTTCATATTTGTTTTACAAATATATCCCTTTTTGATTCTTCTTTGATTTTATAAATTTCTTTTATAAAATTCCTTTCCTTTTATATATAAAATCCATTGATTTTATATAAATAATTCATTTTCAAAATACACTTTGAAAATCCCCTTTCCTACATCCCAGTATTTCTTAAGGTATTCAAAATACCAATTAACAATGATTAACTTCATTCAAACACACATAATCAACACAGATTATATATCACATCATATATTACAATATATGAAAAGAACAGTATTTACAATATTTGAGGAATCCAGTTGGATCCCTCCAACCAGTTTTTCCTGCATCCACAGATGTTAAAACAATATATTAACATCGATTTCATTTCGATATAAAATATTCTGATAAACAGAATCAATATCTGATTAACAATATATATATATATATATATATATATATATATATATATATATATCGTTATCTATAGTTTCAAACAATCAATCAGCAATTCAATCAAACAGTCAACCCACAAAATCAACCATCATCTATTAGTTCTAAATATACATTATAAAAATATAACTGATAGAGTTGGTGAGTTTTACTCACTTTGGCAGTTCATCGTTAAATAACGATAAACTGTTGTTTGATTCAGATCAAACAATTTATTTCGCTATAAATTCAAACGAGCTCCAATCCACTCCCAGTCAGTTCCATTGTGGAGTGTCCATCCATACGATCCTAATGGATTTGACCATTCGAAATTCTGATTTAGTATGTACAAGTTATGCTATTCAGAAGTTAATACACATTTAAAATTAAATAAACATGAATAAAAAAAATCTGGGCCTTAACTTTTTGAAACCGGCCCAATGCCAGTTCAAACCCAGACCCGTTAGTAACCTTCTTCCCCAACTCCAAAATTACGCCTCCAGGAAAAACCCCGACCACCATTTCTACACCCTTCTCCACCATTTTCTCCATCTCCATCACTCTACAAATCGAACAAAAATATCCACAAATTCTCTTATCAACTCCTCTCTCTTTTCATACCATTCAACACCAGTTCGATCTCCCCCTTGTATTTCCGTCAAGCCCATGACGTCGCACTGCTCCATAGTCCACCGGAGTACACCAAAATGTCACCGGTCGACTCGCCTTGTCCCGTTGAGCACCACCGTCCCCACGATTATGCCTCCGGCTTCCCATATTTCCTCCCCGTCCAAGCCCTAGCCTCACGGTTTTAAAATGGAGCACCTAGATATTCGATCGAAACAAACATGAAGGCTATCAAAGTGAAGAAATCAAGCCCAAGAATTCAATGAATCCGACGCCGTTTGATTCCATGAACTATACAATTTTATATAATTGTTTGAATGATTTCAAGAGGTGGCGGCCTCTTTTTGATTTTCTACAGGAAGTAAATTTTAGGTCTTAAGGAAGGAAGTTAGTGTGTTATTTATAGGCAAAACTTTTAGGATATTTTCATTAGATATTTGTTGAGTGGATTTGGTTTCTCCACGTTTCTTGTTTGGCTGAGAGGAATGATCGGTTGAGAAGAAAGGAACGTGGCCTTCCATTTGATCGGAGAAATAAAGTCTAGGGTTAGGATATTTGTTTTACATTTGAGAGTACCCGATTATGCGAAACTCTATTTGTTTACAGACTGATATGAAAATATAATTAAATCGAGTAATGTGCCGTGATCCCAAAAATATAAAAATATCGGTAGGTTAACTCATATTGTGAAACCTCAAAATATCGATATAGGGTGCAAAATACTCCAAATAAAAAGTTGCATATTTAATTAATTAAAAATTATAGTAAAATTCTTAAAATTAAATTATCACTACGTCTCAAAGGGTTTGTCTAAATTCGAATCCAATATTTAATTATAATCAAATATATCGTTATGGCCTATAAACGTTCCATAGCGACTATTTCAAAATTTGATTTAGCCATAAATCAAAATATTCACAATGAAATCCTGATTTTTCTCTTCCATTAGAAAAATATACTTCACCAGCTCCGAACGGTTCTTGTTTCACAGAAATCTGATTTAAAACGGACCCTGTATATTCAGTTGAAATTCAAATCGCCAAATAGCGAACTGTCGCGCCATTTCGAGCTCGAATTATAATTATATTATAATTCTACGTTCAACTATCGTTTATATAATATATTAGTTATTCGAATTCAAATTCCAAACTGAATTATATATTTTTTGAATTGTCCAGTTCACATTATATTGTCAATTCACTATTTCTGATTATTTCAGAAATTAAATATATTATTCTATTATTTATATTAATTAAATATTCACTATTATTTAATTAAACAACCATTTTCACTGTTTAAATGATTATATAAATTAATTATTATCCGTATAAATACGGGTCGTTACACATATTTTTCAAAAATGTCAAACAATCAATGAATTATTTTTATATTTGATATGAAAAGTTTATTTTTATTTTCTAGAACCATTAATCTTTCCTGATAGAATAAGACTTCACCATAGATGTCTGCATGACTAATTTTTTATTTTTCTTAAAGTACATACTAAATCCATCGTCTTTAAAATAAACGAACACTCAACAATTTAAACTAGGGTTGTGAAATTACTTAAGAACCTTCGATGCACGGAGAAGAAATTGCCAATTCGGAGAAGTAGTAATAACAAATAATCTAGATTTAAAGGTTTTATATGAGCTAGGCTCGCCAAATACATGATTTTGTAGAGAGCTAATAAAAAATATATGATTTTGTAGAGAGCTAATGTTATATTTGAACTTACGTTATGGCTAATAAGATAAATAGATATTAATAGTCAACAAATTATTTAGCTTTTTGATTCATTTTTCTCATTCATGTTTTATACAGTAATGGTATTTCTCTTGACTCACAAAAGTATGTATTAATCAAAGAAAACAAGAAACTAAAACATAACCTTTAGTTTATTGGTCAGTTAATCCACATGTGGATTAACTAACCATGATTATGTGGATTAACTTAGATACGGATTAACTGATCGAAACCATGGATAGATATAAAAATTACTAAAAGTTAATTGTCCTGCACTATTTGACTCATGGACTTGCTTTGATCAATAACATGATATACACATACGCACACATGAGTGTGCAAGTACTCCAATACAAGTTTATGGAGGGAAATCTCAATAGAATATGTTAGACAATTGATAAACCATAATTTGTGCACACTAACATCAGAAATGAATAAAAAGTCTAATGGAAAAAATAAATATGCATTTCATATTACATTTAGCTTGTTGTCTCAAAAGGAAGTTTACATGGTAAATGCCATGATCTGGTAGAAGAAACCAAGTAATCTTTTTATTCTTCCTTGATGTTATTTTTCCCTTCAAATGTAAAAAGAGATATCTATAAAATAAGGTTAAAAAAACCTATGATGCACATGGATGTCGCTAAGAATGTAAGCTCATAAAATATGGTGATAAAAGTATAGATTGATTGAAACTTACGCATGTATATTGCTAGGATAACCCAATCTAATGTTATGAACATGTAGTGAATGAATACTTTGGTCAACAACTCATTGCACAATTTGTTTTTTGAAGTTTTCAAAATCAATCATGCAGTTAATGGTAGCAGAATGAAATTATCAAACTCACATGATAGGTATAAATATATGTACACCACAATTATTTGCGTATACATTTTGTCAAAAAAGGATGAAACTGAATAGCTATTTTGAAGAAAAAAACCATAGGAAAGGATGTTAACAACATGCATAATGATCATTCTTACAGAAGATAATTTATCTCGCATTTTGATACTTGTCTATCTTTAAAGAAATGGCATTGTCCACAAAATTTAATAGACAATTTGCAGAACATATTCATTTCACTTTTGAGCATACCAGTTTCAAAATAGTAACTCAATGTATGGATACTCTATGTACTGCCATTTTCTTTTATCCAATGGTTGAAAACTTTATGACACTGTTCCTTTTATTTTTTTGTAACAACTAATCACTTGTGGATAAGATGCTCAAATGCACTCTTGTAAATAGAGCACGATAAGAAATGTTCTGAGAATGTTATAATATCACTGGACACTTTAAGGTCTAGTCCAGTATTTAATTTAAGAGAACTTATGTCTGAATATGTCACGAACGCTTTCATACAAACTTTGGGTTACTGATGTTGGGATTTTCTGCGCTGCGGAAGCTTGACAAAATGCCAAGAAAAATTGGATCTTTATCACCCAATCACTTGAAGATGAATTTGATTGAAAAAAAACAACACAAATAATATCAGAAATATGAGCACACGATATTCCACCCAACCACCCTCTTTATTGATTCACTAATAAAAATTGTTTACAAACAATCTCAACTATCGTTACAAACAATTACATCTTGAACCAATAACCTTATTGAGAAATAGATAGAGAATATCTAATGGCTAAAAATTTGAGGAGAAAGACAATGAAGAATAATGGCAAACTTTCCACACCTAATGAAGAGATTAGCTATAGCACTTTTTATAGTGAGAATTGCTTCATGCCCAAGAAAAACTTGGCTTCATGCCCAAGAAAACTTGGCTCCCAAATATCTTCATATATGTTATAAAACTATTTGGTTAAGCACCAAATATCCTTGCAATAAATGTCCACAAATATAGCAACCAATATCTCTCTATAAAATCTAGCACCAAATCTCTTCATCAAATCTAACAACAAATCTCTCCACAAAATATATAAGATTATTTGTGGCCCAAACTTGTGATTTGCGTATCATCAATTTCAACACTCCACCTTGATACCATATCACATCTCCTCCACTCAAACAATAGCCCCTTAACTCTCACTTTCAACCTTTCTTTCTCAATTAATACCATTACAAATCTCCACCATCGTCCACTAATGATGCACCTTCCTTATCCTTGCACCACGCCACTAGCGATCTTCAAAAGCATTTGTAATACCACAAAGACCTCCATCTCGTCTTTGTGGATTTCACAACTCAACATCCGTCTTCCGCTTGACATGATCTCTTCATCTCCGGGATCCCTCGAGCATCATCAACATCTAGACCCTTGTCGATACCATGATCCTCCACCATAGGACCATCAGCAGTGACCATATTAACCTCTCCACCTTGCTCTGGACTAGGTTCTTCAACCGTCACCCGCCTTTCATTATTGACCACCGAACCGATCAAACTATATAGGTTTCCCTCCTCCAAAACTCCTCGCATCATCACACGACCACCCTTCTTCACTCTCAAAACTCCACCTCGAGTCTCATAAGTGCAACCGCGGCGATCTAACTGACCGAGAGATATGAGATTATGCGAACAAGTGGGTATGTGCCTCACACCGGCCACTTCTCTCACCACTCCATCATGCATCCGAAACCAAACAGCTCCAACTCCACAAATCGGTAGCTCTACTCCATTGGCCGTCTTTATCATGCCAACACTCTTCTCATATGAAGAAAAACTTTTCACATCACGGCATATGTGAAAACTTGCTCCTGAATCCATCTTCCAAGGCTCCACAACACTAAATAGGACATCACATGAAGAATCGCTTTCGGTACCTTCAGCAAAACCTGCTTGTGCCAATTCACTATTATTATCACCTTGCGCCTTCTTCTTATCCCTCTGATAAGCATAACAATCATTGCGCTTGTGGCCTTTCTTACCACAATAATAACAAGCACCTTTACCACTAGCCCCTTTCTTCTTCCTTCTTGTATCTTTCCCCGAGTCCCTTGCTACCATCGCCTCAGTTTGAACCGATTTCAACTCTGACCCTTTTCTCCTTAGCTCCTCATTCAAAAGACTTCTTCGAATCGTTTCTAAAGAGATAGTTCCATTAGCATTGGAATTACTCAATGAAACAACCAAAGTCTCCCAGCTTTCCAAAAGAGAACTCATCAACAAAAGAGCCTGCAACTCATCATCAAAATGGACCTTCATATTTGCCAATTGATTGATGACATCCTGAAACTCCTTCAAATGCTCTGCAACAGACTTCTCCTCATCCAATCGAAGTTGCACCAACTTTCAAACCAGAAAAGCCTTACTTATGGCACTTCTTGACTCATACAAAGATACTAATTTGTCCCACAACACCTTCGCGGATTCACAACTAGCCACATGGTGGAATACAGAATCATCCAAATATTGGCGAATCAACGCAATCGCCTTTTTGTCCATTTTCTTCCACTTTCCCTCATCCATATTCAAGGGCTTCACCCCATCTCCATCAATGGGATCATGCAAATCATTGAGATATAGAATATCCTCAATCTTCGGCTTCCATATACCCCAATTCTTCCCATTTAAAATAGCAATCTTTGAAAACGTCATCATCTCCGACATCTCCAATTTTCAATCTAGCAAACACTCCAAGCTATGCGATGACCTCGCTCTGATACCAAACTGTTGAGATTTTGTGCGCTGTGGAAGCTTGACAAAATGCCAAGAAAAATTTGATGTTTATCACCCAATCACTTGAAGATGAATTTGATTGAAAAAAAACAACACAAATAATATCGGAAATATGAGCACATGATATTCCACCCAACCACCCTCTTTATTGATTCACTAATAAAATTGTTTACAAACGATCTCAACTATCGTTACAAACAATTACAACCTGAACCAATAACCTTATTGAGAAATAGGTAGAGAATATCTAATGGCTAAAATTTTGAGGAGAAAGACAATGAAGAATAATGGCAAACTTTCCACACTTAATGAAGAGATTAGCTAGCCCTTTTTATAGTGAGAATTGCTTCATGCCCAAGAAAAACTTGGCTTCATGCCCAATAAAACTTAGCTCCCAAATATCTTCATATATGTTATAAAACTATTTGGTTAAGCACCAAATATCCTTGCAATAAATGTCCAAAAATATAGCAACCAATATCTCCCCATAAAATCTAGCACCAAATCTCTTCATCAAATCTAACAACAAATCTCTCCACAAAATATGTAAGATTATTTGTTGCCCAAACTTGTGATTTGCTTATAATCAATTTCAACAACTGAAGCCTTCAAATTAAAAAAAAATCTGAAAATTGCATTTTGACATGTGAAACTTGAAATATCACTTAGACAAATTTCATTATCATCGTCCATGACGTAGTACACTTTCCAAAAAAACTATAAAGTATGTTGCATTAATAATTTCATTAGCTGCAAATTTGATTGATTGATATGTCAAAGAAACACAACATGCATTAAAAAGAGAAAACAATCAGTAGATTTAAACAGTTCGCAGATGAATTTTAACTTAAAAGTTCTTTAGGCAACTAATGCCGTGGGAAATAACTCGGTTATTACTGTTGATGCCTAAATAATTCAAAAAATAACTACATAAGAAAGCAGACCCAACATGTAACTCTATGTCCATGCACAATTTAGCATTGACTGCTACATGTATGTGCATTTGAGGATAAAAGAAAAATAATCACATGCTGAAGATTAAAGTATGCATCAATTATTGCCTCTGTTCTTAAAGTGATAGTTAACAGTACCAGGGAATCAAGTATGTTTTAGTATCTTAGGGATCTTGTTGGGGAATTTTGTGGTTTGAGACGTTAATGGAGGAGAATAAAAGTCGTACTTCTGACTTCAAGGATTTGCATAGCCAATTATTTCAGACAATAGTCCAACCCGCCAGGTACAAACGGGTTAACGAACTATTGACCTCAGCATTCAATGAAGCCTTGAAACAGCGTTATCGGATTAAAAGTTTGTACGACTTTGATCCGACCAAGAACACTCCAGATTCAATTTTCCGATGATGCAAATATGGTAGAGAACAAAGAGAAGAAGAATAAGATGATTCTGCAACGTTGTTGCAGTATTTGTAACGCCTCGGAAGCGTTACAGATTTGAACAGCGTTTGAAACGCTTTAACGTCGTTGCAGAATAAGGAGGAAGAAGAAGATTATTTTCGAGATGATCTGAAACAGTTTTCAGGCGTTGTATTTATAGCCAGCGAACGGAAGTGTCCATCTGTGAATAACCGCGACTATTTGCGACGGTCGTATCTGTTTCAATTCGATTCGAGATCGCCGTATCCATTCAGTTTTGCAACGCTTCCGAAGCGTCACACCCTTTTAGATTGAAACCAGTCGACCGCCCAAAATTCACCGGTCGACCGTTTTCAAACAGAGAACAAAACGGTCAACTGGTTGAGTTTTGGCCTGTCGACTGATTTGTTTCAGTAGCCTAATGGATCACGAGACCCCAAGAGCCCCAAGGCTCATCTTTTGACATTTCAAATATTATTATCTATGCCAAGTTCATGCTCAAGGCCCATTTCCTTATCTCTCCTTCTCTTCTTTCTTTTGTTATTATATATCATGTCTTTACATATATAGAGGAAACCCTTTGCATTTTCCATGATGTGGGACAAAACATATTTGCCCATTCCTTCTTCCTTTTATTCTTCATTCTCTTCAAATAATACCCAAACCCAAATCATTTGTTTTGAAAATTTGACAACAATCTCCCCAAATTTTCAACATCAGAAAATAAATAAAGTGGACGGCTGAGTCACTAGTGTGACTTCCTACATACCCAAGTGGGATCAAGCCTATGTAGTTCTAAGGTCAATTTTTGCTTCATCGTGGAAACAACACATAAATAAAAGTATCTTTTGGATTTGAACTTTTACCTAGTGTAAGCCATTCAAAGTTCTATCGAGATTCAATGGTGAACGAATCTTGAACCAAGTATCCCTTAATGATAAAACCAGAATAATCACACATGCTGTATTCCGTAGTTAGAGTGTTCTGTATTGCTCAGCACGTTAATGGCCATGTGCTTAAATCCTGGTTCATGAGTCTACTTAGAAAGCGGTCTTACTTTCCTAGGAAACGGCCTGATTTCCATACTCATATAGGTAAGTCACTTAAGGTGTTTCTGCGAGACACCTTTTAGGGTTTTTAGACTTATTAAGGATTTTTACCCATCCTTTGTTCATGCAGAATTCAACACTAAACATTATGGGATTTTTGATTTAGTGTTCCATAATCATTTCCATAACTGTTGGTACCCATTGAACTTTCTCTTTCCTTTCAAGACACAAGTTGGGTTTCTGTTAAAGATGATCAATCTTCATTAACAGACCTTAGTCCCATTTCTTTTGACTTTATAGAAATTATAGCCTTTGGAAGACTCTTCGTAAGTGGGTCAGCCAAGTTTTTCTTTGTTTCTATGTAGTCAACAGTTATAACTCCACTTTTGAGTAACTGTCTCACCATGTGATGTCTTAGACATACATGTCTAGACTTTCCATTATATGTTTTATTAGAAACATTATATATCGTTGCTTGATTATCACAGTTAATCAAGACTGCTGGGGATGGCTTCTTCCACAATGGGATTTCTACTAAAAAAATTCTAAGCCATTCTACTTCTTTACATGTGTCTGCTAATGCAATAAATTCTGACAACATAGTTGAATCAGATATACAGGTCTGCTTCTTGGAAGCCCAAGACACAGCAGCGCCTCCTAATGTAAATATCCATCCAGTCGTAGACTTTGATTTCGATTCTACATTGTTCCAGGTTGCATCACTATATCCCTCAATTATAGCAGGATATCCTTTATAAGATAAACCATAGTTTATGGTTCCCTTTAAATAAGCTAAAACTCTGGAAATAGCTTTCCAGTGTTCAAAACCTGGATTACTTCTAAATCGACACAATACACTTATAGCATGTGCGATATCTGGTCTAGTGCAATGCATAGCATACATAAGACTCCCAATAATACTGGAATATTCCAATTGAGAAATGGTACGTCCAGTGTTCTTTTCTAACTTTATACTTGGATCTAAAGGAGTTGGTGCTGGTTTGACATTATAACGATTATATTTCTTTAGGAACTTCTCAATGTAATGAGATTGAGTTAGTAATAACTCCCCCGTTTTTCTAATGATTTTAATTCCTAAAATTACATCAGCCTCTCCCAGATCTTTCATATCAAATTTAGAAGATAGAAACTTCTTAGTTTCATTTACACAGGATATGTTGGAACCAAATATCAGCATGTCATCAACATATAAACATATTATAACATAACCGTTGTTATCCGATTTGCTATAGATACATTTATCTGCATCATTAATAATGAATCCAAATGACAGTGCAACTTTATCAAACTTTTCATGCCATTGCATGGGAGCTTGCTTCAGCCCATAAAGAGATTTAACTAATTTATAAACTTTCTTTTTGAACTGTGTCTCATTCTTAGGCTTCAACTTATCGTTAATTTCAACATTATTAGCCTTAGATTGAGACTCAGTTTGCGGATTATCATCTAGTTCGCGTTTACGAGAATCCTCTTCAATATGAAGATGACGCTGTAAACCGTCAAAATCATAATCTGTTTCCGCATGCTTTAATTTTTTCTTATAATCATTCCAAGAATTCGGGAGTCTCGAAATAATAACTCCAACAACAAATGATTCAGGGAGATCAATACCGGCATCCTTAAGTTGATTTACTAACAGCAGTATTTCACTTACTTGTCCAATTATGGACTTGTTAGTGACCATTTTGAAATCCATAAAATTGCATATAAGAAATTTTTTATTACTTGCCTCAGAGATGCGATATTTTCTTTCTAGCGCAGTCCAGGGTGCCTTTGCGGTGTCCAATGTCCTATGAGCATTGTATATCGGAGTAGACAGTGCATTCAGAATGTGGCCTCTGCATAGAAAATCTTCCTCTTTGCGCTTTGCCCTTTTAGCTTTTAGTTCCGCACTATCCTTATCGGTTTCCTTCGGTATTTTCTCCAATCCATCTTCGAGAATATGAAATAATTTGACCGTGATCAGAAAGAATTTCATAGTCTCTTGCCAACGAGTGAAATTCTCTCCATCAAATCTCTCTAACTTCGTCAAATGCTGATTCATCACTTGCAACGCGCTCAAACCTTCCATGGTTGAATTATTGTCTGAAAATTTTGTTGGGGAATTTTGTCGTTTGAGATGTTAATGGAGGAGAAAAAAAGACGTACTTCTGACTTCAAGGATTTGCGTAGCAAATTCTTTCAGACAATAGTTCAACCCACCAGGTACAAACTGGTTAACGAACTATTGACCTCAGGATTCAATGAAGCCTTGAAACAGCGTTATCGGATTCAAAGTTTGTACGACTTTGATCCGACCAAGAACACTCCAGAATCAATTTTCCGATGATGCAAATATGATAGATAACAAAGAGAAGAAGAATAAGATGATTCTGCAACGTTGTTGCAGTATTTGTAATGCCTCGGAAGCGTTACAGATTTGAATAGCGTTTGAAACGCTTTAACGCCATTGCAGAATAAGGAGGAAGAAGAAGATTATTTTCGAGATGATCTGAAACAGTTTTCTGGCGTTGTATTTATAGCCAGCGAACGGAAGTGTCCATCTGTGAATAACCGCGACTATTTGCGACGGTCGTATCTGTTTCAATTCGATTCGAGATCGCCGTATCCATTCAGTTTTGCAACGCTTCCGAAGCGTCACACCCTTTTAGATTGAAACCAGTCGACCGCCCAAAATTCACCGGTCGACCGTTTTCAAACAGAGAACAAAACGGTCAACTGGTTGAGTTTTGGCCTGTCGACTGATTTGTTTCAGTAGCCTAATGGATCACGAGACCCCAAGAGCCCCAAGGCCCATCTTTTTACATTTCAAATATTATTATCTATGCCAAGTTCATGCTCAAGGCCCATTTCCTTATCTCTCCTTCTCTTCTTTCTTTTGTTATTATATATCATGTCTTTACATTTATAGAGGAAACCCTTTGCATTTTCCATGATGTGGAACAAAACATATTTGCCCATTCCTTCTTCCTTTTATTCTTCATTCTCTTCAAATAATACCCAAACCCAAATCATTTGTTTTGAAAATTTTACAACAATCTCCCCCAATTTTCAAAATCAGAAAATAAATAAAGTGGACGGCTGAGTCACTAGTGTGACTTCCTACATACCCAAGTGGGATCAAGCCTATGTAGTTCTAAGGTCAAGTTTTGCTTCATCGTGGAAACAACACATAAATAAAAGTATCTTTTGGATTTGAACTTTTACTTAGTGTAAGCCATTCAAAGTTCTATCGAGATTCAATGGTGAACGAATCTTGTACCAAGTATCCCTTAATGATAAAACCGGAATAATCACACATGTTGTATTCCATAGTTAAAGTGTTCTGTATTGCTCAGCACGTTATGGCCATGTGCTTAAATCCTGGTTCATGAGTCTACTTAGAAAGCGGTCTTACTTTCCTAGGAAACGGCCTGATTTCCATACTCATATAGGTAAGTCACTTAAGGTGTTTCTGCGAGACACCTTTTAGGGTTTTTATACTTATTAAGGATTTTTATCCATCCTTTGTTCATGCAGAATCCAACACTAAACATTATGGGATTTTTGATTTAGTGTTCCATAATCATTTCCATAACTTGTTGGTACCCATTGAACTTTGTCTTTCCTTTTCAAGACACAAGTTGGGTTTCTGTTAAGGAAGATCAATCTTCATTCACAGACCTTAGTCCCATTTCTTTTGACTTTATAGAAACTATAGCCTTTGGAAGACTCTTCGTAAGTGGGTCAGCCAAGTTTTTCTTTGTTTCTATGTAGTCAACAGTTATAACTCCACTTTTGAGTAACAGTCTCACCATGTGATGTCTTAGACTTACATGTCTAGACTTTCCATTATATGTTTTATTAGAAACATTATATATCGTTGCTTGATTATCACAGTTAATCAAGACTGCTGGGGATGGCTTCTTCCACAATGGGATTTCTACTAAAAAAATTCTAAGCCATTCCGGTTCTTTACATGCGTCTGCTAATGCAATAAATTCTGACAACATAGTTGAATCAGATATACAGGTCTGCTTCTTGGAAGCCCAAGACACAGCAGCGCCTCCTAATGTAAATATCCATCCAGTCGTAGACCTGGATTTCGATTCTACATTGTTCCAGGTTGCATCACTATATCCCTCAATTATAGCAGGATATCCTTTATAAGATAAACCATAGTTTATGGTTCCCTTTAAATAAGCTAAAACTCTGGAAATAGCTTTCCAGTGTTCAAAACCTGGATTACTTGTAAATCGACACAATACACTTATGGGATGTGCGATATCTGGTCAAGTGCAATGCATAGCATACATAAGACTCCCAATAATACTGGAATATTCCAATTGAGAAATGGTACGTCCGGTGTTCTTTTCTAAGTTTATACTTGGATCTAAAGGAGTTGGTGCTGGTTTGCCATTATAATGATTATACTTCTTTAGGAACTTCTCAATGTAATGAGATTGAGTTAGTAATAACTCCCCCATTTTTCTAATGATTTTAATTCCTAAAATTACATCAGCCTCTCCCAGATCTTTCATATCAAATTTAGAAGACAGAAACTTCTTAGTTTCATTTACACAGGATATGTTGGAACCAAATATCAGCATGTCATCAACGTATAAACATATTATAACATAACCGTTGTTATCCGAGTTGCTATAGATACATTTATCTGCATCATTAACAATGAATCCAAATGACAGTGCAACTTTATCAAACTTCTCATGCCACTGCATGGGAGCTTGCTTCAGCCCATAAAGAGATTTAACTAATTTACAAACTTTCTTTTTGAACTGTGTCTCATTCTTAGGCTTCAACTTATCGTTAATTTCAACATTATTAGCCTTAGATTGAGACTCAGTTTGCGGATTATCATCTAGTTCGCGTTTATGAGAATCCTCTTCAATACGAAGATGACGCTGTAAACCGTCTAAATCATAATCTGTTTCCGCATGCTTTAATTTTTTCTTATAATCATTCCAAGAATTCGGGAGTCTCGAAATAATAACTCCAACAACAAATGATTCAGGGAGATCAATACCGGCATCCTTAAGTTGATTTACTAACAGCAGTATTTCACTTACTTGTCCAATTATGGACTTGTTAGTGACCATTTTGAAATCCATAAAATTGCATATAAGAAATTTCTTATTACTTGCCTCCGAGATGCGATATTTTCTTTCTAGCGCAGTCCAGAGTGCCTTCGCGGTGTCCAAGGTCCTATGAGCATTGTATATCGGAGTAGATAGTGCATTCAGAATGTGGCCTCTGCATAGAAAATCTTCCTCTTTGCGCTTTGCCATTTTAGCTTTTAGTTCCGCACTATCCTTATCGGTTTCCTCCGGTATTTTCTCCAATCCATCTTCGAGAATATGAAATAATTTGACTGTGATCAGAAAGAATTTCATAGTCTCTTGCCAACGAGTGAAATTCTCTCCATCAAATCGCTCTAACTTCGTCAAATGCTGATTCATCACTTGCAACGCGCTCAAACCTTCCATGGTTGAATTATTGTCTGAAAATTTTGTTGGGGAATTTTGAGGTTTGAGACGTTAATGGAGGAGAAAAAAAGCCGTACTTTTGACTTCAAGTATTTGCGAAGCAAATTCTTTCAGACAATAGTTCAACCCACCAGGTACAAACGGGTTAACGAACTATTGACCTCAGGATTCAATGAAGCCTTGAAACAGGTTTATCGGATTCAAAGTTTGTACGACTTTGACCCGACCAAGAACACTACAGATTCAATTTTTCGATATTGCAAATATGGTAGAGAACAAAGAGAAGAAGAATAAGATGATTCTGCAATGTTGTTGCAGTATTTGTAACGCCTCGGAAGCGTTACAGATTTGAACAGCGTTTGAAACGCTTTAAAGTCGTTGCAGAATAAGGAGGAAGAAGAAGATTATTTTCGAGATGATCTGAAACAGTTTTCTGGCGTTGTATTTATAGCCAGCGAAAGGAAGTGTCCATCTGTGAATAACCGCGACTATTTGCGACGGTCGTATCTGTTTCAATTCGATTCGAGATCGCCGTATCCATTCAGTTTTGCAACGCTTCCGAAGCGTCACACCCTTTTAGATTGAAACCAGTCGACCACCCGAAATTCACCGGTCGACCGTTTTCAAACAGAGAGCAAAACGGTTGACTAGCTGAGTTTTGGCCTGTCGACTGATTTGTTTCAGTAGCCTAATGGATCACGAGACCCCAAGAGCCCCAAGGCCCATCATTTGACATTTTAAATATTATTATCTATGCCAAGTTCATGCTCAAGGCCCATTTCCTTATCTCTCCTTCTCTTCTTTCTTTTATTATTATATATCATGTCTTTACATATATAGAGGAAACCCTTTGCATTTTCCATGATGTGGGACAAAACATATTTGCCCATTCCTTCTTCCTTTTATTCTTCATTCTCTTCAAATAATACCCAAACCCAAATCATTTGTTTTGAAAATTTTACAACAATCTCCCCCAATTTTCAAAATCAGAAAATAAATAAAGTGGACGGCTGAGTCACTAGTGTGACTTCCTACATACCCAAGTGGGATCAAGCTTATGTAGTTCTAAGGTCAAGTTTTGCTTCATCGTGGAAACAACACATAAATAAAAGTATCTTTTGTTTTTGAACTTTTACTTAGTGTAAGCCATTCAAAGTTCTATCAAGATTCAATGGTGGACGAATCTTGAACCAAGTATCCCTTAATGATAAAACTGGAATAATCACACATGCTGTATACCGTAGTTAGAATGTTCTGTATTGCTCAGCACGTTAATTGCCATGTGCTTAAATCCTGGTTCATGAGTCTACTTAGAAAGCGGTCTTAGTTTCCTAGGAAACAACCTGATTTCCATATTAATATCAGTAAGTCACTTAAGGTGTTTCTGCGAGACACCTTTTAGTGTTTTTAGACTTATTAAGGATTTTTATCCATCCTTTGTTCATGCAGAATCCAACACTAAACATTATGGGATTTTTGATTTAGTGTTCCATAATCATTTCCATAACTTGTTGGTACCCATTGAACTTTGTCTTTCCTTTTCAAGACACAAGTTGGGTTTCTGTTAAGGATGATCAATCTTCATTCACTGGCCTTAGTCCCATTTCTTTTGACTTTATAGAAACTATAGCCTTTGGAAGACTCTTCATAAGTGGGTCAGCCAAGTTTTTCTTTGTTTCTATGTAGTCAACAGTTATAACTCCACTTTTGAGTAACTGTCTCACCATGTGATGTCTTAGACTTACATGTCTAGACTTTCCATTATATGTTTTATTAGAAACATTATATATCGTTGCTTGATTATCACAGTTAATCAAGACTGCTGGAGATGGATTCTTCCATAATGGGATTTCTACTAACAAATTTCTAAGCCATTTCACTTCTTTACATGCGTCTGCTAATGCAATCAATTCTGACAACATAGTTGAATCAGATATACAGGTCTGCTTCTTGGAAGCCCAAGACACAGCAGCGCCTCCTAATGTAAATATCCATCCAGTCGTAGACTTGGATTTCGATTCTACATTGTTCTTGGTTGCATCACTATATCCCTCAATTACAGCAGGATATCCTTTATAAGATAAACCATAGTTTATGGTTCCCTTTAAATAAGCTAAAACTCTGGAAATAGCTTTCCAGTGTTCAAAACCTGGATTACTTGTAAATCGACACAATACACTTATAGCATGTGTGATATCTGGTCTAGTGCAATGCATAACATACATAAGACTCCCAATAATACTAGAATATTCCAATTGAGAAATGGTACGTCCAGTGTTCTTTTCTAACTTTATACTTGGATCTAAAGGAGTTGGTGCTGGTTTGACATTACAATGATTATACTTCTTTAGGAACTTCTCAATGTAATGAGATTGAGTTAGTAATAAATCCCCTGTTTTTCTAATGATTTTAATTCCTAAAATTACATCAGCCTCTCCCAGATCTTTCATATCAAATTTAGAAGATAGAAACTTCTTAGTTTCATTTACACAGGATATGTTGGAACCAAATATCAGCATGTCATCAACGTATAAACATATTATAACATAACCGTTGTTATCCGATTTGCTATAGATACATTTATCTGCATCATTAACAATGAATCCAAATAACAGTGCAACTTTATCAAACTTCTCATGCCACTGCATGGAAGCTTGCTTCAGCCCATAAAGAGATTTAACTAATTTACAAACTTTCTTTTTGAACTGTTTCTCATTCTTAGGCTTCAACTTATCGTTAATTTCAACATTATTAGCCTTAGATTGAGACTCAGTTTGCGGATTATCATCTAGTTCGCGTTTACGAGAATCCTCTTCAATATGAAGATGACGCTGTAAACCGTCTAAATCATAATCTGTTTCCGCATGCTTTAATTTTTTCTTATAATCATTCCAAGAATTCGGGAGTCTCGAAATAATAACTCCAACAACAAATGATTCAGGGAGATCAATACCGGCATCCTTAAGTTGATTTACTAACAGCAGTATTTCACTTACTTGTCCAATTATGGACTTGTAAGTGACCATTTTGAAATCCATAAAATTGCATATAAGAAATTTCTTATTACTTGCCTCAGTGGTGCGATATTTGCTTTCTAGCGCAGTCCAGAGTGCCTTCGCGGTGTCCAAGGTCCTATGAGCATTGTATATCCGAGTAGACAGTGCATTCAGAATGTGGCCTCTACATAGAAAATCTTCCTCTTTGCGCTTTGCCCTTTTAGCTTTTAGTTCCGCACTATCCTTATCGGTTTCCTCCGGTATTTTCTCCAATCCATCTTCAAGAATATGAAATAATTTGACCGTGATCAGAAAGAATTTCAAAGTCTCTTGCCAACGAGTGAAATTCTCTCCATCAAATCGCTCTAACTTCGTCAAATGTTGATTCATCACTTGCAACGCGCTCAAACCTTCCATGGTTGAATTATTGTCTGAAATTTTTGTTGGGGAATTTTTTCGTTTGAGACGTTAATGGAGGAGAATAAAAGCCGTACTTCTGACTTCAAGGATTTGCGTAGCAAATTCTTTCAAACAATAGTTCAACCAACCATGTACAAACGGGTTAACGAACTATTAACCTCAGGATTCAATGATGCCTTGAAACAGCGTTATCGGATTCAAAATTTGTATGACTTTGATCCGACCAAGACCACTCCAGTTTCAATTTTCTAATGATGCAAATATGGTAGAGAACAAAGAGAAGAAGAATAAGATGATTCTGAAACGTTGTTGCATTATTTGTAACACCTCGGAAGCGTTACAGATTTGAACAGCATTTGAGACGCTTTAACGTCGTTGCAGAATAAGGAGGAAGAAGAAGATTATTTTCGAGATGATCTGAAACAGTTTTCTGGCGTTGTATTTATAGCCAGCGAACGGAAGTGTCCATCTGTGAATAACCGCGACTATTTGCGACGGTCGTATCTGTTTCAATTCGATTCGAGATCGCCGTATCCATTCAGTTTTGCAACGCTTCCGAAGCGTCACACCCTTTTAGATTGAAACCTGTCGACCGTTTTCAACCAGAGAACAAAATGGTCGACTGGTTGAGTTTTGGCCTGTCGACTGATTTGTTTCAGTAGCCTAATGGATCACGAGACCCCAAGAGCCCCAAGGCCCAAGGCCCATCTTTTGACATTTTAAATATTATTATCTATGCCAAGTTCATGCTCAAGGCCCATTTCCTTATCTCTCCTTCTCTTCTTTCTTTTGTTATTATATATCATGTCTTTACATATATAGAGGAAACCCTTTGCATTTTCCATGATGTGGAACAAAACATATTTTACCATTCCTTCTTCCTTTTATTCTTCATTTTCTTCAAATAATACCCAAACTCTAATCATTTGTTTTGAAAATTTTACAACAATCTCCCCCAATTTTCAAAATTAGAAAATAAATAAAGTGGACGGCTGAGTCACTAGTGTGACTTCCTACATACCCAAGTGGGATCAAGCCTATGTAGTTCTAAGGTCAAGTTTTGCTTCATCGTGGAAACAACACATAAATAAAAGTATCTTTTGGATTTGAACTTTTACTTTGTGTAAGCCATTCAAAGTTCTATCGAGATTCAATGGTGAAAGAATCTTGAACCAAGTATCCCTTAATGATAAAACCGGAATAATCACACATACTGTATTCCGTAGTTAGAGTGTTCTGTATTGCTCAGCACGTTAATGGCCATGTGCTTAAATTCTGGTTCATGAGTCTACTTAGAAAGCGGTCTTAGTTTCCTAGGAAACGGCCTGATTTCCATAATCATATAGGTAAGTCACTTAAGGTGTTTCTGCGAGACACCTTTTAGGGTTTTTAGACTTATTAAGGATTTTTATCCATCCTTTGTTCATGCAGAATCCAACACTAAACATTATGGGATTTTTGATTTAGTGTTCCATAATCATTTCCATAACTTGTTGGTACCCATTGAACTTTGTCTTTCCTTTTCAAGACACAAGTTGGGTTTCTGTTAAGGATGATCAATCTTCATTCACAGACCTTAGTCCCATTTCTTTTGACTTTATAGAAACTATAGCCTTTGGAAGACTCTTCGTAAGTGGGCCAGCCAAGTTTTTCTTTGTTTCTATGTAGTCAACAGTTATAACTCCACTTTTGAGTAACTGTCTCACCATGTGATGTCTTAGACTTACATGTCTAGACTTTCCATTATATGTTTTATTAGAAACATTATATATCGTTGCTTGATTATCACAGTTAATCAAGACTGCTGGAGATGGCTTCTTCCACAATGGGATTTCTACAAACAAATTTCTAAGCCATTCTGCTTCTTTACATGCGTCTGCTAATGCAATCAATTCTGACAACATAGTTGAATCAGATATACAGGTTTGCTTCTTGGAAGCCCAAGACACAGCAGCGCCTCCTAATGTAAATATCCATCCAGTCGTAGACTTGGATTTCGATTCTACACTGTTCCAGGTTGCATCACTATATCCCTCAATTAAAGCAGGATAGTCTTTATAAGATAAACCATTGTTTATGGTTCCCTTTAAATAAGCTAAAACTCTGGAAATAGCTTTCCAGTGTTCAAAACCTGGATTACTTGTAAATCGACACAATACACTTATAGCATGTGCGATATCTGGTCTAGTGCAATGCATAGCATACATAAGACTCCCAATAATACTGGAATATTCCAATTGAGAAATGGTACGTCCAGTGTTCTTTTCTAACTTTATACTTGGATCTAAAGGAGTTGGTGCTGGTTTGACATTATAATGATTATACTTCTTTTGGAACTTCTCAATGTAATGAGCTTGAGTTAGTAATAACTCCCCCGTTTTTCTAATGATTTTAATTCCTAAAATTACATCAGCCTCTCCCAGATCTTTCATATCAAATTTAGAAGGTACGAACTTCTTAGTTTCATTCACACAGGATATGTTGGAACCAAATATCAGCATGTCATCAACGTATAAACATATTATAACATAACCGTTGTTATCCGATTTTCTATAGATACATTTATCTGCATCATTAAGAATGAATCCAAATGACAGTGCAACTTTATCAAACTTCTCATGCCATTGCATGGGAGCTTGCTTCAGCCCATAAAGAGATTTAACTAATTTACAAACTTTCTTTTTGAACTGTGTCTCATTCTTAGGCTTCAACTTATCGTTAATTTCAACATTATTAGCCTTAGATTGAGACTCAGTTTGCGGATTATCATCTAGTTCGCGTTTACGAGAATCCTCTTCAATACGAAGATGACGCTGTAAACCGTCTAAATAATAATCTGTTTCCGCATGCTTTAATTTTTCTTATAATCATTCCAAGAATTCGGGAGTCTCGAAATAATAACTCTAACAACAAATGATTCAGGGAGATCAATACCGGCATCCTTAAGTTGATTTACTAACAGCAGTATTTCACTTACTTGTCCAATTATGGACTTGTTAGTGACCATTTTGAAATCCATAAAATTGCATATAAGAAATTTCTTATTACTTGCCTCAGAGATGCGATATTTGCTTTCTAGCGCAGTCCAGAGTGGCTTTGCGGTGTCCAAGGTCCTATGAGCATTGTATATCGGAGTAGACAGTGCATTCAGAATGTGGCCTCTGCATAGAAAATCTTCCTCTTTGCGCTTTGCCCTTTTAGCTTTTAGATCCGCACTATCCTTATCGGTTTCCTCCGGTATTTTCTCCAATCCATCTTCGAGAATATGAAATAATTTTACCGTGATCAGAAAGAATTTCATAATCTCTTGCCACTGAGTGAAATTCTCTCCATCAAATCGCTCTAACTTCGTCAAATGTTGATTCATCACTTGCAACGCGCTCAAACCTTCCATGGTTGAATTATTGTCTGAAAATTTTGTTGGGGAATTTTGTGGTTTGAGACGTTAATGGAGGAGAATAAAAGCCGTACTTCTGACTTCAAGGATTTGCATAGCAAATTCTTTTAGACAATAGTTCAACCCACCAGGTACAAACGGATTAACGAACTATTGAACTCAGAATTCAATGAAGCCTTGAAACAGCGTTATCGGATTCAAAGTTTGTACGACTTTGATCCGACCAAGAACACTCCAGATTCAATTTTCCGATGATGCAAATATGTTAGAGAACAAAGAGAAGAAGAATAAGATGATTCTGCAGCGTTGTTGCAGTATTTGTAAGGCCTCGTAAGCGTTACAGATTTGAACAGCATTTGAAACGCTTTAACATCGTTGCAGAATAAGGAGGAAGAAGAAGATTATTTTCGAGATGATCTGAAACAGTTTTCTGGCGTTGTATTTATAGCCAGCGAACGGAAGTGTCCATCTGTGAATAACCGCGACTATTTGCGACGGTCGTATCTGTTTCAATTCAATTCGAGATCGCTGTATCCATTCAGTTTTGCAACGCTTCCGAAGCGTCACACCCTTTTAGATTGAAACCAGTCGACCGCACAAAATTCACCGGTCGACCGTTTTCAAACAGAGAACAAAACGGTCTGCTGGTTGAGTTTTGGCCTGTCGACTGATTTGTTTCAGTAGTCTAATGGATCACGAGACCCCAAGAGCCCCAAGGCCCAAGGCCCATCTTTTGACATTTTAAATATTATTATCTGTGCCAAGTTCATGCTCAAGGCCCATTTCCTTATCTCTCCTTCTCTTCTTTCTTTTGTTACTATATATCATGTCTTTACATATATAGAGGAAACCCTTTGCATTTTCCATGATGTGGAACAAAACATATTTGCCCATTCCTTCTTCCTTTTATTCTTTATTCTCTTCAAATAATACCCAAACCCAAATCATTTGTTTTGAAAATTTTACAACAATCTCCCCCAATTTTCAAAATCAGAAAATAAATAAAGTGGACGACTGAGTCACTAGTGTGACTTCTTACATACCCAAGTGGGATCAAGCTTATGTAGTTCTAAGGTCAAGTTTTGCTTCATCGTGGAAACATCACATAAATAAAAGTATCTTTTGGATTTGAACTTTTACTTAGTGTAAGCCATTCAAAGTTCTATCGAGATTCAATGGTGAACGAATCTTGAACCAAGTATCCCTTAATGATAAAACCGGAATAATCACACGTGCTGTATTCCGTAGTTAGAGTGTTCTGTATTTCTCAGCACGTTAATGGCCATGTGCTTAAATCCTGGTTCATGAGTCTACTTAGAAAGCGGTCTTACTTTCCTAGGAAACGGCCTGATTTCCATACTCATATAGGTAAGTCACTTAGGGTGTTTCTGCGAGACACCTTTTAGTGTTTTTAGACTTATTAAGGATTTTTATCCATCCTTTGTTCATGCAGAATACAACACTAAACATTATGGGATTTTTGATTTAGTGTTCCATAATCATTTCCATAACTTGTTGGTACCCATTGAACTTTGTCTTTCCTTTTCAAGACACAAGTTGGGTTTCTGTTAAGAATGATCAATCTACATTCACAGACCTTAGTCCCATTTCTTTTGACTTTATAGAAACTATAGCCTTTGGAAGACTCTTCGTAAGTGGGCCAGCCAAGTTTTTCTTTGTTTCTATGTAGTCAACAGTTATAACTCCACTTTTGAGTAACTGTCTCACCATGTGATGTCTTAGACTTACATGTCTAGACTTTCCATTATATGTTTTATTAGAAACATTATATATCGTTGCTTGATTATCACAGTTAATCAAGACTGCTGGAGATGGCTTCTTCCACAATGGGATTTCTACTAACAAATTTCTAAGCCATTCCGCTTCTTTACATGCGTCTGCTAATGCAATAAATTCTGACAACATAGTTGAATCAGATATACCGGTCTGCTTCTTGAAAGCCCAAGACACATCAACGCCTCCTAATGTAAATATCCATCCAGTCGTAGACTTGGATTTCGATTCTACATTGTTCCAGGTTGCATCATTATATCCCTCAATTACAGCAGGATATCCTTCATAAGATAAACCATAGTTTATGGTTCCCTTTAAATAAGCTAAAACTCTGGAAATAGCTTTCCAATGTTCAAAACCTGGATTACTTGTAAATCGACACAATACACTTATAGCATGTGCGATATCTGGTCTCGTGCAATGCATAGCATACATAAGACTCTCAATAATACTGGAATATTCCAATTGAGAAATGGTACGTCCAGTGTTCTTTTCTAACTTTATACTTGGATCTAAAGGAGTTGGTGATGGTTTGACATTATAATGATTATACTTCTTTAGGAACTTCTCAATGTAATGAGATTGAGTTAGTAATAACTCCCCCGTTTTTCTAATGATTTTAATTCCTAAAATTACATCAGCCTCTCCCATATCTTTCATATCAAATTTAGAAGATAGAAACTTCTTAGTTTCATTTACACATGATATGTTGGAACCAAATATCAGTATGTCATCAACGTATAAACATATTATAACATAACCGTTTTTATCCGATTTGCTATAGATACATTTATCTGCATCATTAACAATGAATCCAAATGACAGTGCAACTTTATAAAACTTCCCATGGCATTGCGTGGGAGCTTGTTTCAGCCCATAAAGAGATTTAACTAATTTACAAACTTTCTTTTTGAACTGTGTCTCATTCTTAGGCTTCAACTTATCGTTAATTTCAACATTATTAGCCTTAGATTGAGACTCATTTTGTGGATTATCATCTAGTTCATGTTTACAAGAATCCTCTTCAATACGAAGATGACGCAGTAAACCGTCTAAATCATAATCTGTTTCCGCATGCTTTAATTTTTTCTTATAATCATTCCAAGAATTCGGGAGTCTCGAAATAATAATTCAACAACAAATGATTCAGGGAGATCAATACCGGCATCCTTAAGTTGATTTACTAACAGCAGTATTTCACTTACTTGTCCAATTATGGACTTGTTAGTGACCATTTTGAAATCCATAAAATTGCATATAAGAAATTTCTTATTACTTGCCTCAGAGATGCGATATTTTCTTTCTAGCGCAGTCCAGAGTGCCTACGCGGTGTCCAAGGTCCTATGAGTATTGTATATCGGAGTAGACAGTGCATTCAGAATGTGGCCTCTGCATAGAAAATCTTCCTCTTTGCGCTTTGCCCTTTTAGCTTTTAGTTCTGCACTATCCTTATCGGTTTCCTCTGGTATTTTCTCTAATCCATCTTCGAGAATATGAAATAATTTGACCGTGATCAGAAAGAATTTCATAGTCTCTTGCCAACGAGTGAAATTCTCTCCATCAAATCGCTCTAACTTCATCAAATGTTGATTCATCACTTGCAACGCGCTTAAACCTTCCATAGTTGAATTATTGTCTGAAAATTTTGTTGGGGAATTTTGTGGTTTGAGACGTTAATGGAGGAGAATAAAAGCTGTACTTCTGACTTCAAGGATTTGCGTAGCAAATTCTTTCAGACAATAGTTCAACCCACCAGGTACAAAAGGGTTAACGAACTATTGACCTCAGAATTCAATGAAGCCTTGAAACAGCGTTATCGGGTTCAAAGTTTGTACGACTTTGATCCGACCAAGAACACTCCAGATTCAATTTTCCGATGATGCAAATATGGTAGAGAACAAAGAGAAGAAGAATAAGATGATTCTGCAACGTTGTTGCAGTATTTGTAACGCCTCAGAAGCGTTACAGATTTGAACAGCGTTTGAAACGCTTTAACGTCATTGCAGAATAAGGAGGAAGAAGAAGATTATTTTCGAGATGATCTGAAACAGTTTTCTGGCGTTGTTTTTATAGCCAGCGAACAGAAGTGTCCATCTGTGAATTACTGCGACTATTTGCGACGGTCGTATCTGTTTCGATTCGATTCGAGATCGCCGTATCCATTCAGTTTTGCAACGCTTCCGAAGCGTCACACCCTTTTAGATTGAAACCAGTCGACCGCCCAAAATTCACCGGTCGACCGTTTTCAAACAAAGAACAAAACGGTCGACTGGTAGAGTTTTGGCATGTCGACTGATTTGTTTCAGTAGCCTAATGGATCAAGAGACCCCAAGAGCCCCAAGGCCCATCTTTTGACATTTTAAATATTATTATCTATGACAAGTTCATGCTCAAGGTCCATTTCCTTATCTCTCCTTCTCTTCTTTTTTTTATATTATATATCATGTCTTTACATATATAGAGGAAACCCTTTGCATTTTCCATGATGTGGGACAAAACATATTTTCCCATTCCTTCTTCCTTTTATTCTTCATTCTCTTCAAATAATTCCCAAACCCAAATCATTTGTTTTGAAAATTTTACAACAGTTCTATTTTGCAACTTATCTTCTCAATACATAACTGTTAGTGACAAATTGTTTTTGTACAGTTTAATTAATTCCATGTCCTTAAATTTAATATTAAAAAATTCCTTAGAAAGAGCAGAGCATGGATTTTGCATGCTTCATTGCTGCTCGCATTAGCATGGATCACATAACGTAGTTCCTAATCTTTGCTAAGTTTTGAGGGTTGAAAATTTGAAGAGAATTGCCATATTTTACTTCATAAAGCCAAAAAAATAATACGTGAGGCAAAACTTTTGCAAAATCATTAGAGAAAGTGTACCTACCTTAAAACTCATGTGTCTAGTTACGCAGATAGATTTATATTCATTATATATGGAAAGTTGCTAATATATAGTAGATTAACAAGTATGAACAAAGTAGATTAAACAGATTTATATTTGGAAGCATTTAGATTTAACTGATGCACCATATATCTTAAAATTAATTGGTCATTCTAGAAAAGCTAAGTAGTAACAAAACCTGATATGATAGCAAGAAAGGAAAGAATAGATGTACCAGTAGAAAAATCGGTAAGATGGAGGTTGTAAGAAGCAAGCACAGAGGTTGGAAGTTAGAGAGTTATATCAACAACAGGTAGGAACCATGCAAGATAGATAAATATAGAACTAACTGCGATGGAACGCCACAACATTATAAATAGGAACCAACCCATGTTCCCAAGCATAGTTTCAAAGCAAAAAAAAGTGAACCAGGACCCTCATTTGTGAAGCCTAATACATATCCTAATGGGTTCAGGAACATGTAGGTCTTAAGATGGCAGCAAGAAATCATAATAGGTGTGATCAAATGTAGAAGAGTTAGTAAAACCACAAGTACTTGAATATAAAGTATGAACAAATAAAACATTTGGTTGCAGGACCAACTGTAAAAGATAAATAGGATGGAATAAATTTCATGGTAATTCGTCAGTATGTATTGATAATGTAAGCTCTATTTCAACAAAGTTGACACCGAGTTTTTGTGTAAGGAGAAGTTATTAACAAACCGTGAAATAAAAAAGCTAGATTAAATTTGCATATGAGTTCAACAATACTACTTCAACAACTAATCATAATTAGCGGGAAAGAAATGTTCAGCATGAAGTTGAGCAAAAATTCGACCTTTGCTGTAGCTTCTAGTTCCACGATAGTAAACTAAGGTTTCTTAATAAGCATATAATAGGTGGCTGCTAATTACACAAAAGTATTCTTAGATTTTACCAAGAAGGAATTTACTGTCACAAAACCAAACATTGTTTGATATTGTATCAAGTCACTACTTCTCCTTGAAGCTTCCAAACATGAAGAAATTTTTTAAATTATAATCTTTAAAGTTTGATGATATATAAAAATTGATTAATTAGGATAAAAGAAATTGCAGTCTTAAAGTTTGGAAAATGAAGTAGTAGACTAACCTTGGCTTTTTGTTGGGTACTGCCTTTGATCCGACTATGCTGCCAGCTTTAATCAGGGAATTGATTAGGTGTAAACTAAATATTTTATTGAAAAGAGATCAGTGTATCAATAAAGTTTGTCCTTCTCTCTAAATCCTCTTTAAAAAAATGTTGAGTACTTCAGCAATTAAAGATTAACCGATTAATGCAGTATGTAATGCCCCCAAAATGTTTATGAATTAACTAGTCCAACAAATTAGTAATTGGCAATCATATATAAAGAGGAAATTAAATTTAAACATTTTGAGAAAAAAGAGTATGCTCCAGTTATAGGGAAGTTTATCCTTTTAGCTCTTTAAGTTATTAGTGCTAATGAATTCAATGTTGTTTACTTCTATGGCAAATGAAATATAATGTAAATTTTCTAAGTATATGTAATTCCCATTCATGATAACTGATTAGATTATATCGACTAAAAAATGATATTAAGCATATCGATATACAAGAATAAAAAATAAAAACAAAAACTTAAATTGATAGACAATTCCAACCTTTTGTTCCTAAATTACATAATTACTGCCAAACCCAGTAAAAAGCTGGTTCCGTTTTAGTTTTGTACAAGAAGAATGATTGATACAAATTTTAGCAGTTAGTAACAAATAATGAATAAAAAAGATTCCCCTTGATTGCATAAATTGCTATGGAAAAATATTAATCACTTCACATGAATGCATCTCTTTAGCAATTAATTTAAATTTACAAAAAACAGATCAATGTTTTATCATATTTGCAATATAAATTTTACCATAATTACCAAAAAGTATAAAAATTACATTTTTATTCTTGTACTATCCGCTACTTCATATATAAAAATCATATTTTTATATTGCTATTATATTATAAAAGTTATATTTTTAAATCGCTATATATATTATAAAAATCACATTTTCAAACCGCTATTATATTATAAAAATCACATTTTTATATCGTTATATATATTATATTAATCACATTTTTATATCACTATATATATAATAAAAATAACATTTTTATATCACTATATATATATAATAAAAATCATATTTTTATTCTTCAGTTTCATATATAAAAATCATATTTTTATTATTCATATAATAAAAATCATATTTTTATCTATGCAAAATCCTATTTTTATCTAAGCAATAATCCTATTTTTATCTAAGCAAAAATTCTATTTTTGTCGAAGTAAAAATCATATTTTTATCGAAGTAAAAATCATATTTTTATCGAAGTAAAAATCCTATTTTTTTATATCGCTATTCTATAAAAAAAATATAAGAATAAAATTCAATAAAAAAAACTCACTGTTGTATTTCCATAGGGGGGATGGAGGCTGAGGGGCGCGCAGGTGGTCGGGGCAGTCGCTGGGTGGGGAGGTGGTTTAGTGGTGGCGGCAGCTGCTTTTGGATGGAGGAAGGGGTTTGGACGGGTTTTAAAGGGAGAAGAAGGGGGAGGAAGGAGATGGCGACCGGAGGAGGAGGAGGTTCGTCAGGGAGGGTAGGGATTGTGCGGCGGTGCGGCGCCAGGGGCGCAGGTCGGACGGAGCAGACGTCCGAGTTTTATTTCTTTTAGATCTGAGCGATGGGAGAGGGAGAGTGAGGGAGAGAGAAAACAAAAAGGGAGGGGCTTATATATATATATATAAATATATATATATATATATATAGATATAGGGAAAGTCTAAAGGAACACAAAATTTTGACACAAAATTAAACACACAAAATCCGAGCCATTAGATCTCCCCCTGAATTACGCCTCACACATAAAGACAAACAATTCTTGTGGTCCAGATTTTGTGTACACACTTTTGTGTCTAATTTTGTGTCCCTATAGCCGCTCTCATATATAATAGTATTACCGCATAACGGTGGGAAAACCGACTTTGTAATGTTATACAATAAAAGAATTTATTTTGTTGTAGTTTTTAATTATTTGAAACTACATACGAACGATTGTATATGAAAGAAAAATTACATATATTAAATTAAAAATCAAAAATAATTATTTTAATCAATCATGCAAGCGTAAAGATTTAGTACACAAATAAATATTCATGAAAAATGTCAAAAAGATTGATACAGTGATTCAAATATACTAGAACTTTGATATCTCAGTAAAAACATAATTATCCATGAAAAGTTGCATTCTCTTTTGAAGTCCATCCATAACAGGTAAATGTGAAATTGCATAGCATCCTGAAAATTAAGAAAAATAACGCGTGAGTTTTGTAAATGTATCAAAATTTAACAAAATTATTAAAAAGAAAAAAACATGATCGTTCATATTCATAATAATTTTAGTTTAGTCGTAGTAAATTTTAAGACAAAAATGTAATAACTTTCTTTTAAAAAAAAATTATTTACCACTCATCCAATAGACATTGCATTCAGCCGCTCTTCCTCCGTTAATCTTGAAGGGAGACCTTTACATTTCCCTATTTGTGTAAGCCTTTCAAAAGAAAAAATGGGATTGAAAGCGAGATCCTCTAATTTTCTGGTTCTTGATAATGCAACAAATGTTAATCCAAGGCTTTCCCTATCGTCAATATTAATAATTGCTCGATCAAGTGTTAGGCCTTGACTTTTATGTATTGTTATTGCCCAAGAAAGAATTAAAGGTAACTGAGTTCTAGTACATAAAGTACCCGAAGACGTTTTCCAGTTTACCGTTTGTGGTGGAATCGGGATAATATTTGTACCATGACGAAATTGAGGACCGTGATTATTATCAAATTTACCATTGCTGCTAATGGTAAGTCATTGAAAGAATTTGATGACTGTGAGTATACTATATCCACAATAGTACCCATTGCTCTATTAACCAGTCCATTTTGAATGGCAAGATTTGATCGCAACATCACTCGAGCACCCATGGAAAGATAAATACATTTTTCTAAACCTTTTGCATCATCAGAAGAAGCATTAGATGTTGTTTCACAATTATTGAAAGAAGGAATGCGTGCAATGGGATTTCCAAGTTCAATTAACTGATCACGATTATGTTCTTCAGCTGCCATTCTTGTTGGAAAAAGGTGCATAGCACATTTAAAATTCATCTTAGTTTCATTTGACAACATCGACCAATCTCTGATCTTGAATAATTTCCAATCATCCAGAACAGAGACGCCTCTACTTAATCTTTCCAAAGCTTCTCGTAAAGGTGCTTGCTCATTTCCTGCTTGACGAAATATGTGTATCTTACACATTTATCGAAGCTTGCATAAGTGATTCCTCCCCATTGTTGTAAATGGTTTCCATTCTTTAGGTATAAGGAACTATCACATACAGGAGGTAATTGGCTTATATCACCGACCAAAACAACCGAAACACCACCAAAAAAATCATTTGTTGAAAATATATCACGACATCGTAAATCAATGTTTGCAATCATCGTTCTACCAAGCATACTATATTCATCAATTATGATTAACTTTGTGTCTTTAAAATCATCTTGCATAAGACGACATTGTTCGCCTGAAACTAGCTTATAAGTTGCTTTTCTTTCAATGGCGATTGAAAACTCATGGTGGATAGTACTACCACCAATGTTAAAGGCAGCCACACCGGTTGGAGCCACAATACGAACGACTTTCTTGGATCCAAAATGAGCAACAATTGTTTGAACAGTAGCTTTGATAAGAGTTGATTTTCCAGTGCCTGCTCCTCCATATATGATCATTCTGATTGATTTTCCCTCTTGCAGTGTGTTATATATAATATCATGTGGCATCCTCTGTTTTTCGGATAAATCATCTAAAGAAAAAGAAATAGAATTATTTAATGTCAATTCTACAGTTTTATCATCAGCATTCAAATTGTTAATACAAGGACGCAAATTATTATGAATAAATTTGCGTTCTATATCTATATTAGGATAACGAACCAATGCTTCCATTCAATTATGTGAAGTATCATAATCTCGTAAACCCAATTCTATTTCATCTCCAGAAACAAATAGATGTCCCATTGAAGCTGCCAACATCCACTCTTCTCTTTCATTTTGTTCGGCATCTTAGTCTATACTATCATCATCTTCAAACTCATCTTCAGTTGCATTTGGTAGCGGTTGGTCTTGTGCCAAGCCAATATCAATATATTTTTCAGACCAAGTGTTAAAGCCTCCTTTAGCTTCTTGCACACTTCGATAACGATGATGTAGTAATACTATATTGTCCACATAAATATAAAACTGGATTAGAGATTGTATGTAATAGATGGAAATGAAATATAAACTTAATTAATAAACATTTAAAACAAAACAAAAACGATAAATATCATTGTCCAAGTGATTAAAACACTTTGACATGGTGCAAGATGTCATGGGTTTGAATCTCACCTTGTAGGATTTAACCCATATGTTATGTATTTTGTTATATACTACCTAAACTTGTATATGAAGTACCCAATTTGAAAAACAAAACATAAATTAGAAATTCTACCTGTTGTTCACAAAAATACTCCCATTTTTCACTGTTTGGTAGAATTATGCTATTAAATTCTGGGATTATACGTACAACTGTCTCCACTCGATATTTATGCCATTTACCATTGTAGTAACTATGTTTTTTGGCCATATCAAGTAGAGATAGATCCTCATAAATGCTAGGCCGCTCCATATATCTTATGTTAAAATTTGGATTGGACTCAACTTCATCCACAGATGAAGTGGATTTCATACGCCGTATGGTAGTGGATAACATGCTTTTCTCACTCACGGTTAGTTGTACCATGGTTCTAGATGAACGTACAAGAGGGTAAGATATTAACATGTGACATACTTCTTGTGCCGAAATATCTCTTTCAGACACATTTTTCAGAAGAAGCTTCTTGATTGCAGATTTAGAAGTTTGACATGGGCGATGAACATCTTCAACTATCGTGCGTTATGTTTCTGTGAAAGACTTTGATCCTAGTTCTGACTTCGATGCATATGTTCCAATATAATTAACCACGGCTTGTACAGACAGCACCGGAGACCAATCAATATTAGCATGCCATGTTTGCAGAACCTTTCTGTTGTGAGAACATACCAAAGGATCATTACGTTTTTGAAGAAATCGAAAAATCTTACTATTCGGAGGTTCTTCTACAATTTTTGATTGTGGAAGTACATCGAACGGATACTTAAAGCGACAAGCTATTAGTTTAGTTTTCCGATGTAACCTCAAACAATAACTTCCACATTTAGAATGACGCATAACCCAATTTATCATGTTGGCATAATCATCATCGTCGGTATCCAAATTTGCATCAGATGGAACAACACGTGCGCATGGATGCATTTGTCTATAACAAGGCTCATTTATACTCGGATTTATGGTGGAAACAAGGCGATCAAAGTATTCAATAACTTTATTATTTTCACATGAGTTTTCTCCTACAAACGATAAGTCTGGAGCATCCTGTAACCATAAAAATCCATGAACGTGCCCACTTCCACAATTTTGCCATTCAAAACGATACCAATAATCTTTAACAGAGAACTCAGGAGTTAGAAAATCTTTTACAAACATAGCAACTCTAGTTTGAAAAAACCATGAAGCAATAAGCGGGTTCTCATTTAGAAGTTCAGCTCTTCTTTTCCTCTGCTCATCGAAATCAAAATTTTGCAATTCATTTGATTTGTCAAGAAGTTTATATAATTCTGGCCATTGCATATCAGCTGAACTTAATGTAAAAAATATAGTTGGCGCCCCTAGTTGTTTCACCATAGCTGTAAGTTCTTTGAATCTTGCAAACCAATAAGGACGACTTCCACGTATGCTTTTAGCATAATAAGAAATACGTTGTGCTAATTGTCAATCTCCCGAGTTTAACATTTCACGTATATCTTGAATTGATAAGTTACCATCTACAGGATTATTTTGTATGCATATATTACCAATATCTAAAGCACGCCACCCACTTAATGAATTATAAGCGAAATATCAAAATCTAGAATCTTTTGCAAATCTTTGGTCATGATATTTCATTAAGTATTGGAAGTACTCGGGTGGTTTTATTCTTCGTGGTCGCGCTTGTCTCAAGTCTGCATTTCCTGATGGAAATAATGTTGGAAACGCCATTGCAATATATCCAGGAGTATTGAACTCATCTACCGCACTTGAAGCAAGTGGAAGTTGGACAATTGTATGGTTATCTTCACCGGTTTCTAAAAAAGATAAAATAGAATCTTGATGGTTTGGTTGCACTACAGATGTGACTGCACCCAATGTCTCAAATTCATCAATGCAAGGCAATTCAGTTTGATACTGGGGAGGTCCTTGAATGTCATTATTACAAATTTGAGCTGCTTCATTTGATATATTATCTTGGATGAAGGGAATGTTAATTGGTACACCATCTTTCGGTAGTTCTTGAAGTGATATATCGTTAATGTGTATATATGCATAAGATATATTATGATGTTTAAGCCAAAATAATGCTTCACTCGAAATTCTTTATTGCCATGTGCACCACTTCTACTCACAATTAGTACGGCCGATAAATCTTAAGGACGAGAAGGCAATGAATAAGCAATCGCATTAACATCTTAGGGAAAATTAATAACATTTCCACTATATTTGTATTGTTGTCCTTTAAAGCGATATACTGATATCACTGGGTGGATGTGTGCAATGAGTATACGCTCCAAGCTTGTAAGGCGAGATAACTCACTTGGAACACATCCTCGATCCATTAAATTTTGATCACTAAACATGCATGGAAGATTAGGTTGCGGTTTATCCTTGCAACAATATGAACATGAACTTAAATAAATTGTTAAATCTGGAAAGCTACGAGTGCAAGTGTGACAGGTCTTCCAACACATTTCTTGACAGGAGTTTATAAATATTTGTGCATTGCTATTTTCTGGTTTTGAAGTCAATAAAGTTGAAATAGATTCAGTTGAATCGCTAGTGACACGCTCCTTTCGAACTCTATGACGTAAACTATCCCTTGCTCTTATAAAAGATCTTTCTTCAATGGTCATTTCATCTCGAGCTCTCTTTTTACTAATTGAATTTTGAGTTTGTTCGATTCTTCGAGTCTGTGGATTAACTCTAGATCGTCTCTTTCTTGCAGCATCAATAGCATTTCTCTATTGGCGTTTGATATCAGATTCTCGTTGCCTTCGTTTTCTCTGAGCAATAGTACGATTTCTTCTAATATCAACCTGTAATTTATATTTTTTAAATTTTCGGAAGTTAATAAAAATAATAGACATGTTCATGAACTGTATAAGAAATTTATGCAACTTTTCAATATAATAACTTACATAATACACATAGCGATGTATGTTGGATCGATATTGTTTTTGTACATACATGACACGATAATTATTTTTTGTCTTTAAATTTAATCAATTTATCTCCCATATTTTCATTTGTCAAGTATTTTTATTAGCAAACTTATCAAATATAATGTGTGGATACCAATGCAAAATAAGCGGATAGCGTAAGATATTCAAAAAAGTACTACTTGAATAACATTATTAATATAGTTTTACATTTAAACTTACAAGTGATATATAACTAACAAATGAACAATGTATACCTCACGTGAAGTTGGTGGCTAATCTATGGAACCCAAAAATCCTCGTTTTTTTTGTTCATCATCCTTTGACGAAGGTATGACATTCAAGTCAATAGAATTAAATCTACCTGTAGTATTTATGTATATAAATGAGTATTATAAAAAGTTAGTGTAAAAAACAATAAACTTAAAAAGTTTACTATATAAAAGTTACCTTGATCATCATGATGGACTTTTAGTCGTTGATCTTTGGGATCCACAAATTCTCGTATTTGTTGTTCATCATTCTCCAACAAAGATAATACATTCTGATCAACAGACTTAAATTTACCTATAGTGTTGTGTATATTAGTAAATATGTTAGAACAATATACTTTTTTTAATATAAGTTACCTTGATCATCATGGTGGATTTCTAGTTGAATCTCATTAGATAATATACCATTTGTCAATGATAATTGTTGCATGTTATCCATGGATGTGTCAAATGGTTTTTCATCAATACTGGACGAAGGTGGCTCATTCAAATCTATGTATTGCATTATATTCAATATGAAATGTTACAGGCTTCATTTTAATGATAACTAATAGAAAAACGGTAGTACAAAAAAGCAATTTTAATTAAAACAAACATTATATGGGGTATGCCACATTTAAAGTTCATTGCAAAAAATAATATTGAAAATTACCAAATTTCCATGGTTGAATTGAGTTAGATAGTGAGTCACTGATTGTCTTTATTTGTTGTTTCTGTAGATCATCTGTAAAGTCTTCAGATGGTTGTTCATCATTACTAGACGAAGGTGATTCATTCAAATCTATAAATTGCATTGTACTCAATATAAAATATAAGAGACTTCATCTAACAATGATTAATAGAAACACGAACATACAAAAAAAGCAGTAATTCAAAAATTCAAATAAAATTAACATTATATGGCATATGCAACAATCACAGCTTACTATAAGAAATGGCATTAATAATTACCAAATTTCCACGATTGAATTGAGTTAGATAGAGAACCACAGATCATATTTATTTCTTGTTTCTGTAGATTATCTACAAAGTCTTCACTTGATTGTTCATCATTACCAGACGAAGGTGGTTCATTCAAATCTATGTATTGCATCATATTCAATATAAGATGTAAGAAACTTCATTTAACAAAGATTAACAAAAACACAACAATACAAAAAAGCAATGATTCAAAAATTCAAATAAAAATTAACATTATTGGCATATGCAACAATCATAGTTTACTGCTTGAAATGACAATGATAATTATCAAGTTTGCACGGTTGAATTGAGTTAGATAGAGAACCAGTTATCTTTTTTATTCGTTGTTTGTGCAAGCTATCTGCAAAGTCTTCACGTGGTTGTTCATCATGACCAGGGCAAGGAGAATCATTCAAATCTATGTAATACATATTTGTAAGAAAAACATCATTTCAAATAGCAGTGAGATATAAATTTTTATAAACCATTAAATAATGATATTAAAGAAATAAAAATGATACTAATAGATTTGATGTATTGATTTCTTAATTTCAACTGTCCTTTGATATATATTGAGAAGTCCTGAAATAATATAATGTACTAATTTCTTAATTTCAACTGTCCTTTGAGTGATCTGAGTTTTAAACGACTTCATATAACAATTTCAGAAATATCTTCGTACAAGATTTGATATAAATAGGCGGTTTAACATATGTGCTTTCATAAAAATGCAGTTCAAAGTGAGTTTTAGGCAAGAAGTAGATTTCATGAAAATATATGCTACAAAATCAATGCATTTAATGACAAAAGAATAGTACATGAGGTACAAAGTTTGAAAACGTTACTTTTTGTTGAAGTTTTCAAGGTTACCATCTCTTGTTCCCTTATTCTTTTATTAGCCTATTTTAATTCCTCTCATGGTTAATACAGACCCAAACTTGGAATTGTGCAATTTAAATAAATGTTAAGCTATCACATTTTCCTTCTTTTACATACAGCCTTGGCTAAATTCCCATCTAGATGATTTTGACCTTAATTCCAAATTGTAATATTTAAAAAATCCCTACAAATAAATGCAGAATGAAATAGGAAACTCGCAATTTCCATGCTCTAAATATACCCTTAACCAAATCTCTTTCCAACCACATTTGATTTGGGCCTTAAATAATATTTAACAGAGTATCGTCTTCTTCCAATAATTTTGTTGAAGAGCAAAGCATAAAGACTTCTCTCGCTTCAGCATTGTTAAAGTTGTCCTCTGTCCTTAGAAGTAAAATATTTCAAAGGTACTTCAACTTCTCTCTTATTTAAATTATTTATGTTCATACCCATTCAGTATATGAATTTATTCCCTTTTTCAATTTCCCATATACAGTCGCATCAAGAAAAATTACTGGAACATATATGATTTGAATCTTCATGTCAGCTTTTATAAATTAGATTGCACCTAAAGAACAGAAACTACATTAAAAATAGCCATAACACCATGTTAGCAGACAAATTGAATTCATGTAATCAGTTGTGTATCATATACAAATATGAAGCAAGGACAAATTTTAAAAGCTTTAGCTCTATGTTTATCCAGTTATTGAATTGTTAATCACCAGTTTTGGCATTATGATACAGAAATATGTAGCATTTGTATAAAATAATAAATGAGTACATAATAGTTTATCAATGATGATATTAATACTCCTTATATAGCAAGTATCTTGGGTACAGTGGAAATAATAGCCTTTGCTAGTATGAAATGAATAATAACAAATAATAACATAACATGACATGTACAGAAACTCACTCACGCACTCTCTTTGTGTGTGTATGTGATTAAAGCTATTTATAAAATAAAGTTACAAGATAGATATTTGATTAAAACTATAATTTTCAGTCAGTAGAAAATCATCCTATAATACTTTTTCTTGTTGTAGGATTCTAGATAGAAATGGTTTCATTCCTGGCTACAGAGATGTCAAGCTGGCCTTCAGCACTCTTTTGTTATCTGATTTTATTTAAACATTTATCTCTTGTAGCTATTAAAAATTCTCTATTCTGTAAAGTATGATAGTTTATTGCTTGGTTGAAATATTCTTTAATGACTCTTTGACATTTATAGCGCCTTTCATTCCATTTTTTTAAATTCCCTTTGCATGTTCCTTTTCTGTTAGATTGACATGAGATTCCCTATAGTTTAACAAAGTAGTTTTCTCTGATTTGTCATATTTTTCTAGGCTACACATTCGGTTAGCTATAGTTTGCAATAAAATGCCTTTCCTGTCACAATATGTTGGTTATAGGAGTTAGCAAAATGCTTTTCTATACATCTTTAAACCCTTTTATTGTTGTACAAGCTAAAAGAATAAATTTTCTTTGGTTTCTCTTTTTTTGCAGGTTGTAAGCTACATAGTGAACAACTGTATGCACTGTATCGTGGATTTCACATAAACATAAACATTTGATTAATTCAATGACAATCCAACCAACTGTTGTAAATTTCACAGTTCTGGTCTCATTAAATCCATGAATTAGCCTAAAATAATAGTTCAAAAGCACTCCTTTACCAAAAAATAATCAGTAAACACTTAACTGTTCAATATAAATATATTGCAAAAGTAAAGAAATAGTGAAGTACCTGTTATTTTAGAAATTAATGGAATGACTCTTGTAGATTTCATAGTACCGTGCCTTGAACTTCACAAACGTATGGGCAAACTTGGCAAGAAATTAATCGAATTCTCCTTTAGCTTTCCAGTTGTGTTCGAGGGAAAATCAGATCTGAATTCAGTGGTGGAGGAGATAGTATGTTAGAGGATCAGATTTGAGAGGAAAAAGACAATTTGAGAGTTGAATGAAGTAGCCGAGGGTGGTGGAATTTATACAGTGCGTGTGAAATATGAAGAAAGATATTAGGAGAAGAAATAGTCAAACGAAGATGGGGATGAGAAGAATTAGGGAAGAACTGGTATACCATATACGTGAATGAGGAAGGATCGCAGCGAAATAGGAGGGGATGGCACGATGGGAAGAACAGGTATTTTGGGAACGACAGGATTGCGTTTGAGAAGAGAACGGGTAATGTCTGGCTTCGGACGGACGGAAGTTTTTGGAGGGGAAGTAGAATTAAGAGAAACATACAAAGTCGGTTTGATAAATATATTTATTTAATTTTCTCAAAAAAAAGTTACTTTTTTTTATTCAACCTCCAAATCGAACCCACCGACTGTCGTCCCTAGCTAATTACCCCCGTTTCGAAGGATATGTCCGGTAAGGCAATTCGACTGTTATGATCAGTTTTCATCAAAATTAAAATATAAATTAATATAATGTTTTATATTGATTTCAACGCACATTTTAAATTACCGGGGCCACATACAGACTCCAAAAATTCCAGAAAAATAAATCTAGCTATATTTTGACAATATGGTCCTAATAAAACTAATTCATCGAATTTGGAGACCGTCTGAAAAACAGTCATTTTCCAGTCGTTAAAATTCAAACTGAAATTACCAAATAAGTTTAACTCCGCCACGCTCACATATTAATTCCAAAAATTATGAAAATTGGAATCTAGCAATAATTAGACATTCCGGATCCAACAAAAGTGGTCTCGTCGTAAACGGAGGTCGTTTGCCAAAATGGCTATTTTTAAGGGCCATATATTATATTATCCCATAGCAACTATTTTGAATTTTAAACTGGACATAACTTTTTATTTCTGTTATGAAATCTAGATTTTTCATATTCATTAGAAAGATATAATTAAACAGATTCAAATATTTCTGGTTTTACTGAAATCCGATTTATTTCGAATCATGTACATTCATTTGAAGTTTGAAATTGAATTTTCAAACTATCGCGCCATTTCAGGCTCGTTTTATAATTAAAATAAAATTATTCATTCTAACTTCGATTTAAATAAATTTTTAGTAGTTATCATTTAAATTAAATCATTTTAAATATTCAAAATTCATTAAAATCACTAAAATAAAACTAGTTCTGAAAATCCGGGTTGTTACATTTAATCTAATAAATTTAAACGTTTCTTGTTTCATAGAATTCAGATTTAAAATGGATTCTGTAAATTTAGTTGATGTTCAAACTATTAATCCTCTGGTTAATGTGGAACGACCCGCATTCTACGCATCGAAGGATCGTAGAATATTTATCTCTTTCACATACGAAGTCGTATGTTCATGTAACTTTGGGGAACGATTATTGGGGTCATTCCCCATGTTGATGATTTTTGTCGATTTTTAAATGACCATTTTGCCCCTAGCTGATCTTGTTTTGGTCATAACTTTTGATTGGAAAGGATTTTTTTACCTGAAACCACTTCCATTAGATCCAGATGATGGTTTACCTTTCCGTAGAGTGGTCACATTAGCCAAAAGGACTCACCGTTTGGGAGATATAGCTGAAACAAGATTTAGAAGGTGAAAAACAACTTAACCGGGCCTAATTAGGGTGATTAACAAGAGGGCCCATAACCCATTTCGGGATTAGGGTTATGGTGAGGCTGAGAACAATAGGAAAACGAATTTTATTTCATTTTTCAATGGCCTCAAACATTTCTCCAACCCTAGCCATGGCCTCCACCTTCTAATTTCATCCCAAATCACTTCTAATCGCTTCCTAATTGAAGATTAAGCCAAGCTACATCAAATCAAGGCAAATTAGCATTAAATTGGGAATGAGCTGCTGTGTTGCATAGAGATTCAACCCAAATCAGATAATATTTCAGATCTAAAGTTAATTTGCAGCTAAGGTGAGTGATTTGCATTGTTTTTCACTAACTACGGCTAATTAGGGGTGATTAGTGATAATTAGCGAAATTATGGCTCAGAAAATTCTGGAAAAATTTGTAAAATTCCAAAATATTATTTTATGGCTTTGATAAAATTTGCTAATCCTATTGTTAAAACATGCTTAAGGGGATTAAGGGGAAACATGGGTTTCTGGGGGTATGTTTGATCTTAAATGACCTATGTGCTTAGTGTTTTGACCTTGTTGACTTATCCTATATGTTACTACCACTGTTTGGATGGTTGTATGATTGATTAGTAAAGTTAGAATGGTTGAAACGCCGTCGTATGGCAGGAATGGACGATATAAGCTCGCTGGAAAAACTGCAGGGATCCAGATCGGATCGGATGTGGGAAAGGGGTTCAGATCGGATAGGATTGGTCGAACCGAACCGACACCAGAGACATGGAATCCAAACCGAATCGGTGTACAGGAAGAAGAGGAGTATGGCAACAAAGGAAGGCCGCTAGCTTGGAGTTGGAGTTGGGGTGAAGATCCAAACCGAACCGCACCCAGGAGCATACTAGGAAGCATTGGACCAAACCGAGCCAGAAAGGGAGCACCGAACCGAACCGCACCAAGGAGCATAGTAGGAAGCATTGGACCGAACCGAACTGATGATGACCGGAGCACTATGCATATTCGAAGCGAACCGGACGTGTGCTATTATTACTACGCGATGACTTTTCTGAAGACCAACTCCAATTCGACTAAAACCCGAGATGCAAAGGAAGTCCAGATGGGAGGTTATTACTTAGGATCCAAATGGGAACCAATGAGTTAACTTCATGAGTTGGTCTTTGCTGCGGGACGTGTGCTAAGGGGTTATCGATGTCTATAACTTTGGATCACTATGGAGTATGGGGTATGTGGACGGATTCAGGGCCACAGTGGCCTAGGTAGGACTATTGGTTATGGAGCAATGAGGTTGGGTCATTTGTAAGGATTTAGTCATGACTCCATGGGGCAAGCTTGGTGGTAGCAACAGTTATACAAGTCGGACTCTGTCACTACCTCGATAAGTCTAGCGATCAAAGTAGTGGATATCGTATGCTTTACGCACTGAGTGAGAGTTGTGACGATGGTTGCTATGCTTGATTGTTTGACATCACTATGACACGCACACACCCCTTATTCTTTACACCATATGTAGTGGCACCTTAAAGTATTGTACACTATGTAGTGCTAACTCTTTGGTTGCAGGGTCTACGTTCAGGTATGGTCTAGTATACCTGTTATTATTCTGTTCTACTGCTTATTGCTCATACCAGACTTTTGTCTGACCCAGAGTTTTATGTCACTTCTTATTAATCTGGGTGCTCCTAAACGAGCAGGCTAAAGACAGGTTGGCTGGTTATGCACGAGTAGCTGATCCGGAGATGAGCAGGAGGCTCCTACGTATTATCTACATATATTCTCCCTATGTTGTTGATGGTCACTGCTTTGGACATTAGCAGTGTACCTTTCCTTTCTTTTGCTTTAGAGACAGTATTTTGAAGTTGTAATAACGGTTATGGATCATAAGCTGTATTTTGGATTTCCGCTGCTATGATGATTATGGTTTAGTTTTCAACTTATTCACTATCTCGCATGTTTTATGTCAAGTATGTTATTATTGTATTTTATTCCATGCGCTGTGAGACATTCTACAGGTTCCTTGTTAGTACAAATTCCTTTCTTTGGCGACCGTCCCGTGCTGGTTGGACATCAGCACATCATACTTTCATTGGAAATGTCGGCTGGTACGGGGCGGGCCGTCACACTTGGTATCAGAGCTCTAGGTTGCGTAGTTAACCTAGGGAAGACACCAGAGAGAGAAAGTGTATGTATATGAGAGTGCGTATTTGTGATATTTTGGTTTTCAAAAGCTATATATATACACTATTAATATAGCTAAGGGTGAAGTCGCACTGCATTGGCACCACTAAGGAGATGGTAAATCGTTTTCTCTTTACAGATTGAATGATGAATCGAAATACGGAAAAGGCGGTGAGGAACTCTGCATCAGGAGTTGAAGAAGAAGCGGGTTCAAGGGCCAACAATGAGAATGTCCCTGACATAAGGGAGATGTTTACTGCCTTCAAACGAGAGATGGTTAGGGATGCTCTGGGAGCAGTTCCTAATGCTACTAATGGTGGTGCTGTAGTAGTATAGGCGCCTAGAGTCGCTCTCGCCAAGATTAACGAGGAGTCCCCGAAAAAGAGGAAACAGAAGCAAGCTAAGGATGGCTAGAAAAAGAAGAACAAGAAAGATGTAGAGTGCTTTAGCTGTGGCAAGAAGGGCACTATGCCAAAGAATGTCGAGCGAAGCCAAGGGAAAGGAAGTGCTTCAATTGCGGCCAAGTGGGACATCTCAAGAAAGAATGTCCGCAACCCCCTAAGAAGAAGCAGAGTGTGGAAGTGTATGCTATCAACGTTGTTCCTTCTTCGTTGAATGCCCCAACTGTGGCGGAGAAGGGAAAGGGTGTTGTTATTCAAGGTATGCTTTCCATTTATGAGGTTCCAGTTCTAGTTTTGATTGATATTGGGGTTTCCCATTCCTTCGTATCTAGTGACCTGGTAGATAGGTTGGGATTGGAACCTGAGATTATCGATAGACCTTTAGTTGTGATGAACCAGATCGGTGGTTCGATTAGCCTTAGTATGACTTATCGTAATGCAGTCCTATCGAGTCATGGATGTATGTTTGCTTGTGATTGCTTTGTTTTGGGCTTTACTGGGTTTGGCATTATTTTGGGAGTCGATTAGCTCCAAAGGTACAGGGTGGTGGTAGAGTATGAGGGCTTTTTGGTGACAGTTAGAGCGGATGATGGGCAGAGGGTAGTGTTTAGTGGTCTACCTAGTGATGGGGTAATGGCTAGTTTTCTAAATTCCCTTGACATCCCGCATGATGAGTTGTCAGATGTGCCTGTGGCTGGCCAGTATCCGGACGTCTTCGAGGAAGTGACCGGACTTCCACCACACCGAGAGATTGAGTTTCGTATTGGTTTAGTGAAAGATGCTAGACCTATAGTGATGCCACTTTGTCGTATGGGGCCAAGGGAGCAACGAGAGCTCGGGGTGCAAGTAAGCGATCTTTTGAAGAAAGGATTTATTTGGAGAAGCCTCTCCGAGTGAGGAGCATCAGTTATATTTGCCATTAAGGCCGATGGGTCCCTCCGCTTATGTGTGGACTCGAGTTAAAGATGGAGTTAAGGGTAACATTTCTGATGGAGTGCCAAGGAGTCGTCGATAGTTTGGAGTGCTCTAGGTGGACTCAAAGAAGGGGTATCTAGGGACGCCTACTTACCTTGGATCCGTTGGACGTGATCTAGTTATCCTTGGAGGATAAACGTGCGTTGGACGTGCGGTAGTCCATTTGGAGCCGGGGCTTCCATTAGCCCTTGATACTGGTTGGACCAGTCATTCGGGTATCGACATATTCATGATTTTAGCGGATGATAGACATGACTTGTTCGATGAATGCTATGGATTGTGACCTTACGTTGATGTTCTCTTTGGGTCAAAAATGGTAATAACTTCGAACTGAGATTCTTGGGCCATGTTGTTTCATAGAATGGTATTTCCGTGGACCCTGCAAAGGTGGCTACGGTACAAGATTGATCTATGCCCAAGAATGTAACAAACGTAAGAAGTTTCTTGGGATTAGCTGGATATTATCGTAAGTTTATCCAAGACTTCTCCAAGATAGCGGCACCGTTGACTCAGTTGACCAAGAAAAATCAAGCTTTCGTCTGGGATGAAAAGTGAGAGAATGCATTTAAGAGTCTAAAGGAAGAGTTGACATGTGCACTAGTGTTAGTCATTCCTAAAGGGAATGAAGAGATGGCAGTATACATAGATGCTTGTGGTATCAGACTAGGGGTTGTATTGATGCAAGGAGGTAGGGTTGTAGCTTATGCTAGTCGGCAACTGAAACCGCATGAGAAAAGGTATCCTACCCATGATTTGGAATTGGCAGCGATTGTGTTCACATTGATGATGTGGAGACATTATCTCTTGGGAAAAAGATTCAATTTGTTTACCGATCATAAATCGTTAAAGTATCTTTTCTCTCAGAAGGATCTAAATCTCTGACAGCAAAAATGGTTAGAGTTCTTGGCTTCCTACGATTTTGATATCGCATACACACCAGGAAAGGGCAATGCGGTAGCTGATGCATTGAGTAGAAGACATGCCAGTTTAAGGGCTATGTTTCTAGAATGGTACCAATTGGAGTACATCTCTGGGTATGATTTCAGACCAAAATGCGAATTGGATCCAAAAGTATTAGCAAGTTTGACGATCCGACCCACTTTGATTGAGCGGATTGGTTCCAGTCAGAGAGGCGATCCTAACCTAATGGAAATCATCTCCAAGTTAGAGATGGGTATCGACGAGGAGATGAACAAGTATGGGCTTGATCGAGATAGATGGCTTAGAAAGAATGGAAGACTGGTTGTACCCAATGTCAATGGATTGAGAGATGAAGTGCTTAGAGAATGTCATCACTCAAAACTGACTATACACCCCGGTGCTAACAAAATGTATCGAGACATGAAGCAGACTTACTACTGGGAAAGGATGAATGGAGACGTTGGGAAGTTTATATCCAAATGCATGAATTGCCAGCTAGTTAAAGCCGAACAAAAGAAGCCTAGTGGGTTGTTGAAACCATTAGAAATTCCAAAACGGAAATGGGAACAGGTCTCAATGGATTTCATTGATGGGTTACCAAGAACTAGATCAGGCCATGATAGCATTTAGGTGATTGTGGACCGATTGACTAAGAGTGCAAGGTTTATCCCCGTCAAGTCGAATAGAACAGCAACTAAGTTAGCAGAACTGTATATGAAACGAGTAGTGAGATTTCATAGAGTACCAAAAAGCATTGTGAGTGACCGAGACCCGTTGTTTACTAGTGGATTTTGGAAGAGCTTACAAGAGGTTCTAGGGTCAGAATTATATCTCAGTACCGCGTACCATCTTCAAACCGACGGTCAGACAGAGAGGATGAATCGAGTATTAGAGGATCTCTTAAGAGCTTGCATATTGGATTTTGGTGGATCATGGGATGACCATTTGCATCTAGTAGAGTTTGCATATAATAATAGTTATCAGTCCAGTATTGGTATGGCTCCATATGAAGCTTTGTACGGAAGATCGTGCAACTCATCGTCATGTTGGTTAGAAACCGGTGAGAAATTTGTGCTTGGGCCAAATGTAATAAGAGAAACTTCAGATAAGATCAAGATTATCCGACAACGAATAAAGGCTTCCCAAGATAAACTGAAGAGTTATGCTGATAAGAGGAGAAGAGATTTAAAGTTCTCCATTGGAGACTTGGTGTTTGTCAAGATTTCTCCGTTAAAGAGCGTGATACGATTTGATAGGAGAGGCAAGTTAACACCAAGATTTGTTGGACCATTCCCAATCCTCGAGCAAGTGGGGAATTTAGCATATAAAGTTCAGTTACTAGAGAAGATGACAGGAGTTCATGACGTATTTCATGTTTCCCAGTTAAGGAAATTCGTGCACGACCCCGATGTGGCTATTTCACCTGATCAGTCGGATGATGTCGAAGGAGAACCCGATGTAGTTGGGAACCGCAAGCCGATTCGTATTGTCAAGCATGATACGAAGCAACTTCGAAGGAAAGCGGTGAATTTAGTCAAAGTTCTGTGGGGCGAGAATTAGAATGACTGTACTTGGGAGACAGAGAAGAGCATTAGGAAGACGTATCCAGAACTCTTTGCCTAGTAAGATTTTAATTGCGACTTAGTTTTCCGCATGCTAGGATAGGCTTGTTTGTTTTTGTATGTTTGATTGTTGTGAATGGTTGATAGGAATGCGGGATCCTTTGCTTGTTTCTTAGTTAAGGAATTCTAGGGGAGAAATTTCTTAAGGGGGAAAGAATGTAACGACCCGCATTCTACGCATCGAAGGATCGTAGAATATTTATCTCTTTCACATACGAAGTCGTATGGTCATGTAACTTTGGGGAACGACTATTGGGGTCATTCCCCATGTTCATGATTTTTGCCGATTTTTAAATGACCATTTTACCCCTAGCTGATCTTGTTTGGGCCATAACTTTTGATTGGTAAGGAGTTTTGACTTGAAACCACTTCCATTAGATCTGTATGATGGTTTACCTTTCCGTAGAGTAGTCACAATAGCCAAACGGACTCATCGTTTGGGAGATATGGCTGAAACAAGATTTAGAAGGTGAAAAACAGCTTAACCGGGCCTAATTAGGATGATTAGCAAGAGGGCCCATAACCTATTTCGGGATTAGGGTTATGGGGAGGCTGATAATAGTAGTAAAAAGAATTTTATTTCATTTTTCAGCCGCCTCAAACATTTCTCTAACCCTAGCCATGGCCTCCACCTTCAATTTCATCCCAAATTGCTTCTAATCACTTTCTAATTGAAGATTAAGCCAAGCTACATCAAATCAAGGAAAATTAGCATCAAATTGGGAATAGAGTTGCTGTGTTGCATAGAGATTCAACCCAAATTAGATAATATTTCAGATCTAAAGTTAATTTGTGGCTAAGGTGAGTGATTTGCTTTGTTTTTCACTAACTACGGCTAATTAGGGGTGATTAGTGATAATTAGCGATTTTTTTTTTTTTTTTGATAATAAAAGGTAGTGAATCACGAGATTCACGCCTTCTTTCATTAAAAGTTAAAACCAGTACAACGTGGAATTCAGTACATCATACACCATACACACTGCTAATATTTACAACAATATGTACAGACAAAAATACACATGCACGCAGGCATGGAATAACAGCAGCAAATACACATAAAACATCATGCACGCAGACATGGAATAATAGACCCATAATAGACATAATATAAATCTGGCATCCCCATAATAGCTAAAGTACCTTGCTACCGAAAGCCAAAAAGAAGAAACATCATGGTGTAACATCATCAGTCTCGCCTACCACGAGCTCGGTCCATAACACGCGCACCAATGGTATCAACAAACTTTATCTCTTCATTGCCTGACCAATGAGAAACAAATTTAAGGATGCTGTAAATGACGGAACTAGGTGATTTCATTTTACATTTAAACTTGCGAGAGTTTCTTTCATGCCATAAGATCCACACATAAGCAAAATTCAAAACAGTAAACATGTGTCGCATAGGTGAAACAGGAAGGGAATCATAAATGGTGTGCCAAAAGTGAAACTGGTCCTCAATGAAGCAAGACCAGTCCAAGCAAATATTAAGGCTGACTAAACATTTCGTCCAAATATAGAAGGCAAAATCACATTCAACAAACAAGTGCAGGTAAGTTTCTTCATTATCAGCGCAGAAGACGCAGCCACCTTCAATATGAACACCTTTTTGACGAAGTCTCGACATCGTGTTTAATCTATTATGCATGATCGACCACATATGAATTTTAACCTTAGCAGGTATCTCTTTAAAGCTCCACATAGAATCAAAGCCATCGAAACTTCTGCCTGCAAAGTTCATCATGTTGTAAAGCTGGCTTACGCGAAAAGATTTGTTATTTCCGTTAATCCTCTAGACAAACTCATCATCCTCGTTTTCAGAGAGTTGAATATCTTCAAGCAAATGAATCAAGTAACTCAAATGAATCAACGCATTACCAGCCAAGAGACGGGAAAAAGTGAGTCTCCATCTGAAATTGACTGCATTACCGTTATACATTTCGTATGTCGAATGGTTCTTATTGCAAGCAATTTCGTACAGGTCGGCAAACTCAACATTCAGTGGAATGGGAAGCAACCAACAGTCAAGCCAGAATGCAGCATTACATCCGTTCCTTATTTGTATACCCATGCCAATTTTCATCCAATGTATATTCGACATAACACCACGCCAGAAAGTTGAACAGTGAGGGACATTCGCATTCCAATCAAATCGTCCTCCATAACAAGTGTTTAGTGTCCACTCTTTCCAAAGAACCTTTTTGTCACTTAACATCGTCCACAACCATTTGCAAAGTAGTGCTGAGTTCATGTTTCTTAAGTTTAAAACTCCAAGGCCACCCTGATCTTTTGATTTACAAACCTGTTCCCATGACACGAGACAACAAACTTTGCGTGTGTCTTTAGTTCCAGTCCAGAAGAAATTGCGCCGAACAGCATCAATTTTCTCAATCACCCATCCTGGACATGAGTAAAAAGAGAGCCAATACAAAGGAATAGCTGAAAGAACCGAATTCACCAACACAAGTCTACCAGCCTTAGATAAGCAGTTTCCTTTCCATCTCGCCAGCCTCCGATCCACCTTGTCAATAACAACTTGCCAGTCCCTCTTCATCAGTCTTTTTGGACGAATGCACGCACCGAGATAATCGAGAGGAAACGAATCCACCTTACATTTGAGCATCTCAGCACATTTTCTGTTTACATCAACACTACAACCCAGAGTGTAAACACTACTCTTATGAAAATTAATTTTTAATCTAGATAAACTTTCAAATGAATAAAGTATGAATTTTAAAGAGGCAATATATTTGTAATCTGGATCACTAAATATAATGGTATCGTCAGCATATTGTAAAGAGTTGATACCCCCAATGATATGATCTCTACCGAAAACTCTGAATGATGTCATTTGCAATTGCCACCTGAAGAATCCGACAAAAAACAACGGCTGCCAAATCGAAAAGTAAAGGGGAAAGAGGGTCTCCTTGTCGCAAGCCACGTTTGGAAACAATAGTGTTGCCCGCCACACCATTAACACAAACATTTGATCTGCTAGAAGTTAAAATACTTTGAATCCAGAATATCCATTTATCAGGAAAACCTCGCGCTCGATGCAAGTCAATGATAAATCTCCAATCAACAGTATCAAAAGCCTTAGTAAAATCCAACTTTAAAATTGCACAAGGTACATTATTCCTATCACTATGAGAGATGACTTCCTAAACAAGCACAACTCCATCAAGAATAAATCTACCTTCAATAAAAGCCGTCTGCGAAATATCAATTAGTGCATCCATTCTCATTTTTAACCTGTTCGCAAGAACTTTAGTGATCAACTTGAAACTACTATTCAATAGGCTAATAGGTCTAAAGTCTGCAGCAGAGACACTACCATCCTTTTTGGGTATCAAAACCACATTTGCATACCCGAGCAAATCTAGCCTCAAGGAGCCAGCATGAAATTCATTAAAGATGTTGATGACGTCATGCTTGATCAAATGCCAGTATTTTTTATAAAAAGAATTTGGAAAGCCATCAGGACCAGGGGCTTTGTCACTAGGCATCTCATTCAGGGCCGCCATAATTTCTTCCTCCGAGAACTCAGAATCAATGCCACTTAAATCAATATTAGTTGGGTACAACATGCTCCAATTTACATTCGCCTGATTTTCATTTCTTTCACCAAAGATACTTTTGTAATAATCAGTACACACTTCACCTATTCTCTGTTGGTCACAAATTTCTTCTCCATCCTTCCAAATGCTGCAAATCGTATTTGTTCTGCGCCTGCTATTTGCAAATTATGGCTCAGAAAATTTTGGAAAGATTTGTAAAATTCTAAAATATTATTTTATGGCTCTGATAATTTTTTTAGTTAATTTTGATTAAATTTGCTAATCCTATTGTTAAAACATGCTTAAGGGGATTAAGGGCTAACATGGGTTTTTGGGGTATGTTTGATCTTAAATGACCTATATGCTTGGTGTTTTGACCTTGTACATTTATCCTATATGTTACTACCACTGTTTGGATGGTTGTATGATTGATTAGTAAAGTTAGAATGGTTGAAAACATCGTCGTATGGCGGGAATGGACGATATAAGCTTGCTGGAAAAACTACAGGGATCCGGATCGGATCGGATGTGGGAAAGGGGTTCGGATCGGATAGGATTGGTCGAACCGAAACGACACCAGAGACATGGAAACCGAACCGAATCGGGGCCCAGGCAAAAGAAGAGTTTGGCAACAAAGGAATGCCGCTAGCTTGGAGTTGGAGTTGGAGTGAAGATCCGAACCGCACCCAGGAGCATACTCAGAAGTATTGGACCAAACCAAGCTAGAAGGGGAGCACCGAATCGAACCGCACCCAGGAGTATACTAGGAAGCATTGGACCAAACCGAACCAATGATGAATGGAGCACTATACATATTCGAACCGAACTGGACGTGTGCTGTTACTACTACGCGACGACTTTTCTGAAGACCAACTACAATTCGACCAAAACCCGAGATGCAAAGGAAGTCTATATGGGAGGCTATTACTCAGGATCCAAATGGGAACCAATGAGTTAACTTCATGAGTTGGGCTTTGCTGTTGGACGTGCGCTAAGGGGTTATCGATGTATATAACTTTGGATCACTATGGAGTATGGGGTATGTGGACGGATTCACGGCCATAGTGGCCTAGGTAGGACTATTGGCTATGGACCAATGAGGTGGGGTCATTTGTAAGGATCTAGTCATGACTCCATGGGGTCAGCTTGGTGGTAGCAATAGTTATACAAGTCAGACTCCGTCACTACCTCGATGGGTCTAGCGATCAAAGTGGTGGATATCATATACTTTACGCACCGAGTGAGAGTTTTGAGGATGGTTGCTATGCTTGATTGTTTGACATCACTATGACATGCACACCCCCCCTTATTCTTTACACCATATGTAGTGGCACCATAGAGTATTGTACACTATGTAGTGCTAACTCTTTGGTTGCAGGTCTACGTTCATGTATGGTTTAGTATATCTGTTATTATTCTGTTCTACTGCTTATCACTCATACCAGACTTTTGTTTGACCCAGAGTTTTATGTCTCTTCTTATTACTTTGGGTGATCCTAAACGAGCAGACTAGAGATAGGTTAGCTGATTATGCACGAGTAGCTGATCCGGAGACGAGCAGGAGGCTCCTACATATTATCTACATATATTCTCCCTATGTTTTTGATGGTCACTGCTTTAGGCGTTAGTAGTGTACCTTTCCTTTTTTTGCTTTAGAGATAGTATTTTGAAGTTGTAATAATGGTTATGGATCATAAGCTGTTTTTTGGATTTTCGCTGCTATGATGATTATGGTTTAGTTTTCAGCTTATGCACTGTCTCGCCTGTTTTATGTCAAGTATGTTATTATTATATTTTATTCCATGCGCTGTGAGACATTCTACAGGTTCCTTGTTAGTTCAAATTCCTTTCTTTGGCGACCGTCCCGTGCTGGTTGGACATCAGCACAACGCACTTTCATTGGAAATATTGGCTGGTGCGGGGTGGTAGCAATAGTTATACAAGTCGGACTCCGTCACTACCTCGATGGGTCTAGCGATCAAAGTGGTGGATATCGTATGCTTTACGCACTGAGTGAGAGTTGTGAGGATGGTTGCTATTCTTGATTGTTTGACATCACTATGACATGCACACCCCCCTTATTATTTACACCATATGTAGTGGCACCTTAGAGTATTGTACAGTATGTAGTACTAACTCTTTGGTTGCAGGTCTACGTTCAGATATGGTTTAGTATATCTGTTATTATTATGTTCTACTGCTTATCGCTCGTACCATACTTTTGTCTGACCCAGAGTTTTATGTCTCTTCTTATTACTCTGGGTGCTCCAAAACGAGCAGACTATAGACAGGTTAGCTGGTTATGCACGAGTAGCTGATCCGGAGACGAGCAGGAGGCTCCTACGTGTTATCTACATATGTTCTCCCTGTGTTGTTGATGGTCACTGCTTTGGGCATTAATAGTGTACCTTTCCTTTCTTTTGCTTTAGAGACAGTATTTTGAAGTTGTAATAATGGTTATGGATCATAAGCTATTTTCTGGATTTCCGCTGCTATGATGATTATGGTTTAGTTTTCAGCTTATGCACTGTCTCGCCTGTTTTATGTTAAGTATGTTATTATTATATTTTATTCCATGCGCTGTGAGACATTCTACAGGTTCCTTGTTAGTTCAAATTCCTTTCTTTGGCGACCGTCCCATGCTGGTTGGACATCAGCACAGAGCACTTTCATTGGAAATGTCGGCTGGTGCGGGGCGGGCCATTAAATAATTTCTGACTTAATTTCTTATACAACTTATTTAAAACACAAGAATTGGCTATACAAATCATTTTATAATTAGTTTGCAAACCCAATTATAAATATTGATTTGTTTATAAAAATTTATTTTATATAACTTATATAAAATAAAATTTAAAACCTTGCTTCAGTCATAAAAAATAAATTTTATAACTTTAACATAGTCAATTTGTTTGACGACGAATCGACGTCTTAAGAAGACAGATTTTAGTACATTTGCTGCTAATCACTTAATTAATACTATTGATTTTCAATCACTTAATCAATGCTGTTATTGATTAATAACACACCAGCGTTGAATTTAATTCAACAATCATCAATCAAATCAGATTTTAATGTTACTTATGTTAGATTGTTCATATTTGAATAATATGAAAGCAAGTAACATTCAAAACATTTGAGGAATTTTTTTAGATCCCTTCAACCTGTCCCTTAGCATCATGACTCATATATCAGTTTATATATGCATATGAAATAGAAATTCTAATCAAATTAGTTTAAGGCGAATCTTCCGCTTAAAAGTGGTTAGTGTTAAAGGTTATTCGTTGACAGATGGAAATACAAATATCGACAATTACCAACAAAGCAATAAATCGTCCAATCATGCAAACACATAATTTATGCTAATAGCAATGAATATTATTATACAAAATTACAATATTCAGTAGTATTCCAGAATGTGTGAGAGCTAACTCACCATCAATTCGAATTAGATGATTTCGTGTTGATTTATATAACTCCAAACAAGCGTTTAAAATTATATGAAAATCCAAACAGCTCCAAATCGCTCCAATCCAGCTCATAATGCATAGCATTCAAAGGTACGATTTCAATAGATCTTGTTTCATCCTAATCTGACATCGTATGAAACAAATATAATTTTTACAAGTTTGATCATATTTTTAATATAAACTTAAAATGTCATTAACAAATAAATTATCATTTTAATTACCATTAAACCATAACTAAACCTTCTTCCCAATTCAACATCGAGATCGCTTGAAGCTCATACCGACTCACATGCACCATTCAGCAGTGATACGAAGCTCCCCTTAGAGAAACAAAAATCCAACGACGTCATCACAAAGCCTTCCTAAAATCCGATTTAGCCAAGGCCGTCTCAATTGCTCCAATCCACTATAGTGAATCGTGTTCTCCACTCTCGTCATCGACTTCCTATAAGTCATAAATCACCCTATACCGCCATAGTTCTTCATATCACCTTCCTTTAACCCTATGTGATGTTACAAGTTCAACGGTGAACTCGATTTCACTTCCGACGTCTTCAAGCTCAAGGCGACCCAACCTCTAATTGATTGGAATAACATCAAACTACCCGAAACTTGATCGCACTCGAAAAGAGGCATACGATGTTAAAGCTCTTCCTTCTATAGAGCTAACGGATTCAACATTTAGAGATTTCATTAAGTATATTGTTTCATCTAATTTAGTGAAGTAGGGACATTGATGGAGGCTTGAAGTTTTAGCTTACAGGAAATAAAAGTGAATAGGAGTTAGGTTAAAAGGAGTAAAGATGAATTTATAGGAAAAAAAATTATTTTATTCACACAACTTTTTATAAATAATGTTTTATGCTTGCACAACCACGTGTTCCGTCCGATCGTTATGCAACTCGAAATCCTATAATTGTTTAATATTCCAGACCCCATGAAACTGGTTTCGTCGAATTCAGAAATTGTTTACAAAAACACTATTTTAGATTCCAAATCATTGATCGATATATGCTTATATCGCGTATGATCACATAACAACTCAGATTTATACGAAATTGAAAATCTTATTTTAATAAATCATTATAGATTTTATAAAATTAGTTTCGTTTAAATCCAAGGTCATTTGAAAAATGACTATTTTCATGTGTTAAATTGAATTGATAAAATATAAATCGATTTTTAAGCACTCAAATTCATTGATAAAAATTCCTTATTATCATTTATATTCAAACAAAGTTTTATATAGCTTCAAACTAAACAAATTTGAATTTTTAAATTCAACACTCTCAATTTCAAGTTCAATCGACATCCGAATTCTCATTTAAATTAATTCCAAGTTGTTAACTCTAAAAATTAATTGTTTTAAATATTTAAATTAATTAAATATTCATTTTTAAAATTCCTGATTGTTACAGCCCGGTTTAGTATCCAACGCGCATATCATCAGCATATGGTCTTATCTTCATGGTTCTCGGTGTCATGTTTATACCCTTGTTGGTTCTCGCATTTGGCATTTTTAATCCCACTCGAATCAAAATGGTTTCAAACATCAATTTGACTATTTTCAAAAGTTATACATTCTACAAGATTTTTAGGGTTAAAAATATCCAATAATAATTCTAATACGAAATGTCGCTATCAAATATTACTCAAAGTTATAGAGCCATTAGGCCTCAAATAAAATTTTAAAATAGTATATTATGGTTCTTCGATATGTAAAATGGTGGTTGTTACAATGTGTGTATCATCTCGTGGGTTTATGATTTATAAGAGCGTAAGAAATGCTTGTATGCTATTAAGATTAATATATGATCTCACGTAAGGTTCATGGAGTTGGAGCAAGTGTTTTGATAATGTGATCAAACGACTTGGCCTTTTAAAGCAATAGTGGGAGCGTGTGTATACCCAAAAAAACATGGAGAGTGTTAGTATTTATCATTGTGTGTTGAGAAAGTTAACTTCTGATTGGCAAAGCATGCTATTTTTGTAATTCGTTAAAGCCTAGCTATCTAAGAGCTTTTCGATAAATAATTTGGACAAAGATACCTATTTTAGGTATTTGGATATGATAAATCTAAAAGGTTGTTGAGATTGTCCTAATCTTTGAATGTCGAAATATGCTAAAAAGGTTTACTTGGAAGAATTCCAAGCATAGAAAATTTCTTGAGCACTCAACAATTATCGTTTAGAAGAAGGATGTTTTGGAAACCAATAAGGAGAAAGAGAAAATAAAAAAAATATTAAGCCACTACAGCCAGATCCACAATGTCTGTCTTGTTTTAAAAGGACCTAATGTGGCTTTCACATTAGGAAGCTTATACCATACCCGTTAAATTTTGGATAAAGTATTGGGCTATTGTATACATATTCTTAAGTATTTGAGAAATACCATAAATTTTATCCTAATGTAAAGGAGTATAGACTTCTTTATGAAGGGTATTTTGATTCAAGCTTTTAGTGTGATATCAATGACCGTAAGTTTCGTGTCAAGACAAAAATTTACGTTAAATGGTGAGATATTAAATTAGAAAAGTTCCAAATAAGAAAGGGTGGTAGATTCACTGATGGAGACTGAGTTATAGAGTTTTTTTTAGTAGAACGGATGTGTAGCGCGAGACTACACAGCTGATGACTGAGTTATAGAGTTAGTGACCTATCCTTTTCTTTTTTCCCCTACTTTCTTTCTGTTGTAACATTGAGCTGAAAAGTTGTTTTGTAGCAGTATATTTCTTATAAAAAAATCCTCAATAGTCACTCTTGGTTGAAATAAAAGGTGATTTTTCCTATTATGTACTTCATAAATGTCATATTAATCAATCAGCTAATTTAATTTAATATACATTTACTTAAAAATATCTATAAATGACAAATTTCGAAATAATAGTTAAAATGTGTTTTAATTATGAGTGATTTATCATAATAAATAGCTTATTATTTCGAATATATATAGTCAAGATGTATCGTGATGTGCAACGCTTTCCAAATTTTGAACGATGTATTATTCATTCCCGTTTGAATTAAATATTCAACCGCCACAATAAACATGCCATCATCCCCTCTCACGTTATTTGCCAACCACTGAAACTGAGAATTAACTACAAATTGATTTTTAAACCACTACATTAAATCTCAATTTGAAAATGTTCAGGGGGAGAAGCTCATACGTCAAGAATGGTATAATCCTTTAGGCTCCCAGTCCTTCGAATCCATCACTTTCCAAAACTGATTGAAGTTTCTCAATCCAACCTCAGTGTCGGTATTCATGTTGATGTGAACTGGTCCTTTGGTTTGTCGTTCTGTCATGCTCATTTGATTGTTTGTTCTAGCCGAACGTGCACACAACATAAATCATGCAGATATTCACAAGATGGTTAAAATGATAGAAAGTAGAACACACTTTTAGTTATCAAATTCTTCTACAGGGAGTAAAGTTCTTCAGCAAAAAGATTGTTGTGGAGATTACTAAATTATCTCTCAATAATAATTTTCAAAGAGGCATGAAAGTGTTGGATTTTGATGATGTAGCACGTTAGTGATTCTGAAAACAACTAATGATATAGCGGCTACACGCTTAAATTTGTAGTTGTATTGTATATGAAGTGTGAAGTTGTGTGAAGTTCTGATTTTGAATAACTAAATATTAGTGTGAATCAATTACAAATTATTTAAGATTAATCCAGCTTTCTAATCATTACTTATTTATTAGAAAAGGGACAATTTGGCTCGGGTCCATTTTAATTTTCAAAATACGAAAAAACTCCCCATCTTAAAACTTTATAAATTAGATCCCTGTTTTTCGAAAATCACCTAAAAAACTACATAAAAATTTGCAAAATTCAAATTTTAATTCAACACACAATCATCCTCATATTCAAGAAAAAAAAAACGAAGAAAAAACGATTCAAAAATAAATATATAAAAAAATCATGTTCCATAGAATTTCAACAAATTTTCATAAAATTGCAGACATCACAACAACTATTTCTATAATTGTAGTTTTTCTTGCAATTTTTGATGATTTGCTTCAAAATTTTAAATTCAAAACCTATATTTATTTAAACATCGAAATATTGCAAAAATTGTCAATAAAATAAAAAAATTTACATACAAATGAAAAATGTTTCATTTTCTGGAAAATTACAGTAAAAGAAGTCATTATTTGCAATAACTGCTGATATTTCAGCAATTTTTCATACAGTAAGACACATATATAATACAACGTAAGACAAAGTGTAGACATATCAGCAATTATTCAGAAAAATTGCAGATATTGCTACAGCTTTCTTTCTATTTTTATTACCAGCAATACACTGTGAATAATTGCTAAAATAACACCACTTTTCACTAAAAATGTTGATTTTTCAGATTTTGTTTTGCAGAATCCTCTCTTGAATAGAGACCCGCTTTACGTATAAACTTATGACGATAGCAGAATTGAATAAATTTTTGAAGCAGGGATGTCTCCTTACTTCCGCATTAGAAAATAAAAATTAGACTACTTTTACATTAATTCAAATCAACATCTAATCAAATTTTTATATACAAACGCTAAAGTCCGTGACCTGTAATCTCAAAGTGCTAACTTCTAATCATTAGTTAATCAAATACAAAACATGTTTCTTGAAAAGGAAGTTTGTCTTCTGAAAATAAACACTTATTCCTTACTAAATATACTATGGGTCCCACAGATGCTCAAACTGCAAGAAAATAAACATTCTAGAGTCTGGTTTTTCTTATTTTTAGCAAAAGTATAAAGAAGCAATCCATTTCCCATTGGGGAATTTCAGCTGATTAAATTAATGATCTTCATATCCAGATTAAAGGACATGCTAGTTTCCTTTTCCATTCATTGTTTTCGCTTATTAATTATGCAAATTCAGAATCTCAGATGCTTAAGCGTTTTTTTGAAGAGGAAACAAGTATGCCTGTCTGTGCGTTTCTCTGTTCTTCTGATAACCTAAATCGAAAATTAAAATCGTTGTTTCTCTTAATCGCAGTGACCAGAACGAGAAACCAAAGACTAGTTCAGTATCTAACACGTAGATCATCGGTGTACAGTCTTATCTTCATGGTTCTCATTGTCCTGTCTATGTTCTTGTTGGTTCTCGTGTTTCGCATCTTCCAACTTCTGGTCAGCTCCATTGTTAATTTTCCCAGCAGTTCTGGGCTGGCACTGTGTGTGTTTATATCTATTATAACTTTAAACATAACTTATAAGCATTTATTTCATTCAAAACTCTTTGGGTCTCATTTTCTTTTTTTTTTTCCAGCTTTTGACGCAAAATTAATGTATAATTCATAAGCAGCTCAAAGTTTCTGACTTTAAAGTCACTTTTCTAAAAGTAGATTTCACTTTGGTTTTGTGACAAAGCACCCTAGAATGACTTGTAATCAGCTACTGTAAAACCTGTGCTTGCCTGATTTGCAATAGCTTTTAAGCTTAATGCATTATATTAAGTATGGGATGAAAAGCAACTTGAAGTTGCCTGATTTTTAAATTTGATAGCGTTCATTCACACACACTGTCAAACAGGCTCTTATTGGCAGTAATCAATGAGGGATCTCCTTATACTAAAATGTAAATACAAGTGCCTCGATTCAGCATATTGTTGGAAATGAATGAGTGGGTTTGGCAAAATCATTTAGTCCCACATCGGGGAAACTAACACCTTTGCCACTACTTATACTAAGGCTTGACATGTTATTACAAAAGAAACAGGAAATGGAAGAGAGAGGCAATGGCATGAACTATGGCATGATAAATATTCATACTAATATTTAATGGTCAACATCGCAGAAAGGAACCGTTTCATTCTTAGGAAACAATTGCTCGATCAAACCTTCCAGCGCCGTAGAGGGAACAATTTCGTTTCAAGGAAACAGCATTCATTGGATTGGGTTATTAATCGGTAATATTTCATAATTATTCTTGTTTTCCTGATTTCTTGATTGCTTAGTTTTGTTTCATACAAATTTTTGTCAAAACTGTGATTGTTCCTTGTTGTTGTGAATTGCAACTCCATTGAAACAATATTCCTTACGCTTGGAAGCGTTGTTGTTCATACAAACGGTTTTACACCATTTCTGTTGATTGGTTTACAACAATCTTGAAACGAAATTGTAACTGTTGCTTTTGTTTGCAAACAACAATGTCGCAAAGTGGCAACAACATATCTATGCCGACACAGACTGTGCCACCGGCTCCGTCTCTAGTTCCACCAACTTCTCCATACTCACATTGCGAGAGACTGAAGAAGTTTAATGGCCAAAATTTCAAACGCTGCAAACAAAAGATATTTTTCTACCTGACAACCTTGGGGCTGGCAAAATACCTTTCGTAGGATCCCCCATTTTTTGAAGAACTACAGCCTGACGCCACCAAAGTCGAGGCTCTTACAACATGGAAGAATTCTGACTTCATATGTAAGAATTACATTTTCAATAGTTTAGATGTAAAGACCCGAAAATCCCCACCCTTTGAATCGACCATAAGCTACAAGGTCTGAATCAAAAGTTGGAAATCTTCGAACACTTTAACTTTGGGAATACAATACATTAGAACAGACAACATAAGACTTTTATTACATCATGACAATGTAACATCAGAGTACATTGATAAATAATACAACGGAAGATAAATTACAAAAGATTTAATACAATGCAACATAAATAACTAAACTGATACAGCGGAAGTCTATCAATACCCTGGACACAGTTTTGAGCTCCGATCCAAAATCCTGCTCAATATATCTGCAAAACAAGCTACTCGACTGCCCGTGTGGAAAAGAGGGCACCCGAGTTTGCAAGTGAAACAAACTACGGGTCAGCCATGGGACTGGTATGAGAAATCTTACTTAACTTATCAAATAATAAGGCTAATCACAGGACCACGCCGCTAACGCAGAACGGGTTTACTCCATTGGATTACCAGTGCATAAATAAAGTAAATCGTTAAACAATGCAATGCTTTTTAGGAAAATGAAACCATTATAAGACTCAAGTTCCATCCCGGAGGATAGAGTTTTACCTTATAATTGTCAAAAGATGCTTGATACGATAAAACGGATTCGATATTATTATTAATGTATATATATTTAAAAACAATTTCAATCATAATATATCAATCATAGACGGCATAGCTACCATATACTATGTCGCCATACTAGTTATACAATCAAAACCACATGATGTCGTACTGGAAGTTGGATTTCCATCATGAGTCAAGGCTAGGAACGATCTCCTGACTGATTCGAGACACTCTAGCAATGTCTCAGGATTCAGACGCTGGCGAACCCTTGGATCCTGCAGGGCTGGTTCCCCAATAGTGCAATGGGTTGGATTAATCATGCCTGAACACACGCTTCCCGATCCTATTGGACCTATAATACGGCCATTGGCGACCGATAAATCCGAGGCCTCGAAAATTCCATCATCCACATAAGTAAAATGTCAGGGCTAGTAAGTCTCTGACACCACTTCTAACTAGAAAGAAACGTGTGCACTCCCTGCATTCCCTCGCTCTATTTTAGACTCTATCGGGGTGTGAGGCTCGCGAAGTAATGCTACACAAAGCTATGCTAATTAAAGCTATGCTTTGATCATCATCCACAAGGCTCTGCTTTTCAACAAAAGCCTTGATCTATGCATCTTAGCATGCCACATCGTCAATCCCTACCATTGATTTCTGCCAATATGTACCCTCTAAGCTCGTACGTCTCAGAGAAAGGTATTAAGCAAGAGAATAAATTCTCCGCTACCAAATAGATACATATTAGCAAAAATCAATGAATATAGTGCAATGGATTACAACGTCAGACATGCCATCCATTTACAAGTCCGTTCTGGATCTGAACGAAACGGGAGGAACTTAATTCCTCGCATATCCGAATAATCAACAAATAGGTCCGGACAACTACCACTGTAGCCCCTTCAAGGTAGCTACACCAATCACGGGCATCAGTAGTCCTCATCCATTCGATATGAAGATCGTTGGCCTTGCACCTTCTTCAATCTTCTTCGACTGTTAGTCGTCGTATCCATTATTCAGAATGGGTTAAACCCGGTCTTTCCGAATAACTCGCGTAATTTATAATCAAGTGCTATAAAAATACATCCAACCCTCATTCCAATTCAGAATATTTTTTAGTAAAATATTCACAATTTTAGGGAAAGGTTCCCGTTAATTTTATCAAAGATAAATCCTTTAAAGTTATTCTTTTTAATCTCTAAAAACATTACTTAAAGATTATTCAAGTTTAAGAGGTTAATCTTATCTTTAACTGGGTTAAAGAACTAATGTCTTTTAAAAACAATGTTCACGATAAACCCAAATTTTCTTCCATCAAAATGGAATCTACACAGAAATCATAACGGTACATAATTGATATAAAATCCCGTATCAGACTAATAATATAAATGGAATAACGGCAAAGCCTTTTAAATCCCATATATATAGCATCAGCCTTCATTTATAAGAGCTCATTTCGATTATTACCAAATCGAATTCCATTCAATTCCGATTTAATATATTAAACTAGAAAACATTGTTTTGGAAAAATTTCCATTTAAATCTTAATTAAAGATTTATAAATTCCAAATTATATTTCCACTGTTAATTGGGTTAAAGAACAAATGTTGTTTAAAACACAGTTCAAGATAAACCCAATTCACGTTTCATTCTATTCCAATTACTGAATATAATTGGGAAACTCTATTAATCTTAATTAAAAGATTTATTCTTTTTACACGGGGTTTTAAGAATAATGTTATTTAAGACACCATTCCCGATAACCCAAAATCCAATTTATTTATTTTAAAAACATTGGATTATCTTTCTAGATAATAACTAGTTAATTTTGATAAAAATATATTTTATCTTTACAAAATTGAAGTTTATCATCTTAAAATCTACAATTCTATATTTTAATATCCGTCTAAAAGGGACATAAAATCATAGTTTTATTCTACACGGAATATTATTTTAAAATATTAATAATTATAAAATATTCTTTATTTACAAAATTCGTTACTTCAAAATATCCTTTATATAAAGATGTTCTTCATCTTTAAAAATATTATTTTATTAAAAATATTCTGAATCGGGATATGACTCAATCAATTACCATATAATTTCAGTTATATGGATTTCATACATTACATATATCCAACGATAATGATAAACAATCATCAAACAATACATTGACATCCAAAGTGAGATTTATAACTGTGTGAGCATTAATATAAATAAATAAGTAATGCTCAACACAGACCGTCAATCCATCGATTGACAATTAATTAAATATTGGGGCTAGTGTATATCAATTGTCGTCCCAATACCCGTGGGGGGTTTCAACCAGCAAACAATAATAGATTATTGTGCACTTGGGCGATGTGTGAAAAAATATCGTCCCAATCACATAAACAAGTCAGATAACTTGTAAATGGAAGTGTAACATTCAACATCGCAAACATATATTTCAGGACATCGCTACATTATATTTTAACATATGAATATTTTTACTACCATTGCTAACACATGAATGACAATGTTTTTACTTCTACCCTTTTATTTATCTAAAGTGGCAATAAAATGTAACATTTTAAAACTATTCTTTTTATTGTCTCTAGAATGATGATAAAAATATTACTTTTAATTCTATCATTTTTATTACAACTATAATGTAAATAAAAATGTAACTTTTATTTTATTCCTTTATTTACAACTAAAATGCAAATCAAAATGTCATTTTTTAATCTAATCTTTTTATTTACATCTAAAATGTAAATAAAAATGTAACTCTTAATCTAATGTACATCTCTTTAACAAAAATGTAACTTTTACTCTAAAAAGAAAAATGACAACAAAATATTATCCTAAAAAGGAAAATGACAATAAAAATGTTCTTTTTAAATCTGACAAATAAAAATGTAACTTTATTTGCATACAAATTTCTAACTTAATCATGATAAATAAAATGTAAAATTTATTGGCATACAAATGTCTATCTTTCACTAACAAATAAAAATGACTACTTTTATTTGTTTACAAAGTCAATGTTAAATTTGACCAATAAAAATGAATGCTTTTATTATAAACAATCCAATGCGAATTTGACAAATAAAAATTAATGTTTTTTTTTATTTGTAAACAATTCAATGTACATTTTGACAAATAAAAATTAATGTTTTAATTTTTAAACAATCCAATGTTTATTTTACATCAAAGAATGCAAATAAAGAACAACTCTTTTATTTCAAAGTTTATTTTGTATCAAAGAATGCAAATAAAGAACAACTCTTTTAATTCAAAGTTTATTTGCATCAAAGAATGAAAATAAAAAACAACTCTTTTATTTCAAAGTTTATTTGCATCAAAGAATGCAAATAAAAAACAAATCTTTTTAATGTACAAAAATGTTCCCTTTTTTGTCGAATCCTTTCCAACGTACTAAAATGTCTATTTTTGTATAATTCTTCTTAAAGTGACAAAAATGTCTATTTTTAATTCATTCCTTTTTAAAAGTGACAAAAATTTCTACTTTCGTTTCACCTGTTATAATTTCAACAAAATGGTAAATTATGTGTGTCACTATTCTATTCACAAAAGTGATAATGCTTTGTGTGTCACTTTCTATTTAACAAAAATAGTAAATTTTGTTGTGTCCATTTCTATTCTACAAAATGAATATATTCATTTTGTTTGCGAACAAATGATGATTTTTCTAATGTGACACAACTAATAGTTTGATTTTGACAAATCTAGTTGTAACAAAAACGAGCGTTTTGATTTTACAAAATTAAATTGACAAAAACAAAAGTTCTAATTTACCAAAATAAGAGTTTTGATTTTACGAAACCAAATTTGACGGCAATGACAATTTTAATTCAATACCTATGTTTTGACAAAAATAGTGCTATAATTTGACTATTCTATTTTAACCATGGTGACAATTTGTTAATTTCAATGTGACAAAATGACCAATTTATTTTATAAATTCCAATGCGACAAAACGACTATTTTGTTTGAAAACTTTCAATGCAACAAAAATGATTAATTTTGTTTGTTAACTTTCAATACAGCAAAATGATACTTTTGTTTGATAAACTCCAGTGCAACAAAATGACCATGCCATTATGATCTTTTTTTTATATAAAAACAAAATGACCGTACAATTATGAACTTTTATTGTAACTCTTTATTAAAAACAAAGTGGGAAATAAAAATGAAAATGAACTCTTTTCATTCTTTTAATTAAAATATGTTGACAATGAAAACAAGTTCTTTTTATTTTTCTCAATCTTTTTAATAAAACAATTTGATGATACAAAAAAAAATATTACCGTTTTAATTTCAACAAATTTGACAACAAAAATTGTCCTTTTTCAATTTCAACAAATTTGACAATAAAAACTGTCCATTTTAAATTTTCAACAAATTTGACAATAAAAATTGTGATGTTTTTGTTTTGACCGTTCTAACATAACAGAATGATAATTTTGTTTGGTGTGTTACAAAATGAAAAATGAAACCTTTATATTCTTTTCTTTAAAATAAAATGAAACTAAAAATTAAATCTTTTCTTTTATTAAAAACATATTGAAAATGAAAAATGAAATTTTTGTTCACAGATTCAAAATAGAAATCAGACCTACATACTCAGAATCAAACAAAGAGGAATTCTTGTTATACAAGATCAGATCTATCACACACGAGCAATACAATCAATCACCAACAACAAACAATAAATTTCAATTGCCAACATCACAGATACAATTTAATAAACACATATACATGAAATTCAAGCAACGAGGAATATTATTTAATTAAAAAAAAAAAATCTCACCAAAAGTTTTCCACTCTACAAAAAATTAGACGAGATCTAAATCCGTTTCAGTTTGTCCCACTACATAGATCTCGGAAATATGATTCTAATGCAACGAAAATCATCAAATTCTGATTTCATGTGCAAAAGATATCCTAATGTAAACATTGTATAATTAATTAAAGTAATTAATTTAATTAATTCTCTTAACAACGCTTAATAAAAACATTACCCCCAATTAGAATTAAACAAATCGTCTTCTACATCGTTCAAGGCCGAATACTGGAACCCAAACCTCATCCTTGTTCTTCCAAATCGCATGCCCCTAGAACGCACCAGACTCCGATCATGGCCGTACATAATGTCGAGCTTGTTGTCCTCTTTGTTTTTGAAATTGAAATTTTCTAAATTTATTTCTTGAGATGAAAGATAGAATGGAAAAGGGATTGGAGCGTTTTAGCCATAGGTTTAGAGGGCGGCGGTGGGTTTCGTGGTGGCAGGTGTTGGTGATTTTGCCATAGGTTTGCTAATTGAAGGAGGGAAAGAGGAGGAGAGAGAGAAAGAGAGAGGAAGAGAGCCTCCATGGAAAAGAAGAAGAAGGAGAATAAGGTTATGAGAGTTTAAGAAATTATATAGAGGTGGGAAATATTTTTATTTTGACCCTTGTATATTTAATAATACATTTAATTGCTTTTAACTCTTTAAGGCCCATAAATCCACATTTTGCATGTTATATGTTATATATATATATAAAAAAATTAATTGCTGAATAAGGCTAAGGTGGCATATTTACTTCTCATTTATGTTTCCTTACATCCCCTTTATTACATGCTATAATGACACATTTATTTATACTTTTACTATTCAAATTTCAAAAGTAGATAACAATGAAAGAGAGAGAAAGGATAAAATGGAAAGAATTAATGCTAGATTAATGCTATTTGTTCATGAACATGTAGTCTACATTTGGAATTTCTAGAAGTTAAATTTTGAATTGACAGGGGAAATATTTAAAAGGACAGCCAAAGATATGTACACATATATACCTATATATATTGTCAAAATTTATTTTATTTATAACCTACACATTATTTTCAATCAATAAATTAATAAATGTCATTAAAGTTCCTAAGACATCATTAGTGTTAACATATTTCAAACTAGAATCTTTTCAAATTATTCGTGCATACATAAATCTTTTATTAAGGTTTAAATGTTACATCAAATTAAACAAGCTATGAATCATTTTAATGAATCATTATTACATAAAAATGTGAATTTTTATGTTACAACAACTTTCCTATTTAAACGAATGTTCATTTTTCATATTTTCTTCTGTACAATAAAAATGTAAACTTTTTATTGTAAATTTTTTTAATAGAATTTTAAATTCTGACGCATTTTCTATTTAAAATTTTAAATTGGTTCTAATTTTCCGGGTTGTTACATTCGATAATAGTTTATATAATGTATATTGTACTGTTTAGACTGCAAAGGTGCTCTAATTATCTCTTGAAAAGAAGTACAAGACTGAAGACGCCGGAATGAAGAAATTCATTATCGGGAAGTTTCTTGACGTCAAAATGGTCGATTCCAAAACAGTCGTCAGTCAGATTCAAGAACTCCAAGTAATCATTCATGAAATTCATGATGAAAAGATTTAGTTAAGTGAGTCATTCCAAGTGGCTGCTGCTATTAAAAAGTTGCCTCCATCATGGAAGGATTTCAAAAACTATTTGAAGCATAAGTGCAAGGAAATGACCATGAATGATCTGGTTGTTCGTCTATGAATCAAAGAGGACAACAGAAAATCTAAGAAAAAGGCTACCAGGTCATTACAAGCAAAGGCTAATGCTGTTGAGGATGAAGAGACAAACAAAAGAAAGCGTGAGCAGAATCCCAAGACAAAGAAGCAGAAGAAGTTCCAAGGATCTTTCCATAATTTTGGAAATAAAGGCCGCAAAGCAGCCATGTTTTGTGCCCTTAAAAAGTAGAAACCAGAAGCAAATATGGCAGAAAATTTAGATGATGTTGCGAATATGGATATGTGTGTGGTTGTTTCTGAATGCAACCTTGTTGTCAACAACAAAGAGTGGTTTATAGACACAAGAGCCACTCGTCATATATGTGCCAACAAGTGGATGTTTACAATCTGAAAACCTGCCACTGATCACGAGCAATTATTCATTGGAAACTCATCCGCTTCAAAGGTGGAAGGCAAGGGGAAAAATTGAACTAAATTTAACTTTTGGAAAGGATCTAAAATTTAATGACGTTCTCCACGTTCCAGAAATCCGCAAAAATTAGATTTCAGGATCATTGCTTAGCAAACATGGTTTCAAACTAACAGTTGTTGCTGATAATTTTGTAATATCAAAGAATGGAATATATGTTGGAAGAGGATATGTGTGTGATGGCTTGTTTGAAGCAGGTGTAACCACTGTTGTATCAAGTAATTATATGAATAAAATTGAATCTTCTGCTTATATTGTTTACTCTTCTAACATATGACATTCTAGATTAGGGCTTGTAAATTTTGATACATTGTGAAAATTGATAAATCTAGAATTTATACCAAAATGCAATATAGATTCCAATTATAAATGTCAAGATTATGCAGAAGAAAAATTGACAAGAACCTCATTTCATCACGCTGAATGAGAGACCGAACCTTTAGAATTAATACATAATGATGTATGCGACTTGAAAATGTGTCAAACTAGTGGTGAAAAGAGGTACTTTATCACATTCATTGATGATTGTACCAGATATTGTTTTGTATATCTCCTTAGAAGTAAGGACGTAGCAATTGACATGTTTAAACAGTATAAGGCAGGAGTCGAGAATCAACTCAAAAAGAAAATAAAATCTTTAAGAAGTGATAGAGGAGGAGAATACGAGTCTCCGTTTGAAGAATTCTGTGCTGAGCATGGAATTACACGTCAAACTACAGCCCCGTATTCACCTCAATCCAACGATATAGCCGAACAAAAAAATAGAACTCTTAAAGGAATGACGAATGCGTTACTAATTATCTCTGGCTTACCAGATAACTTTTAGAGAGAAGCTATTCATTCGGAAAATCATATTTTGAATAAAATACCGCGAAAGAAAACATCTAAATCTCCACATAAACTTTGGAAAAACAAACCACCATCCTACAAATACTTGAAAGTGTGGGCATGTCTTGCCAAAGTAGAAATACCAAAACCGAAAAAGGTCAATATTGGACCAAAGACTATAGATTGCATATTCATTGGATATGCTCATAATAGTAGTGCATATCGATTTTTGGTGTACAAATCTGAAATTGATGACATTCATGAAAATACAATTATCGAGTCATGAAGTGCTAGATTCTTTGAACAGATTTATCCTCTAAAATCCTCTATTGAAACTATTGTTCCAAAGAGATCAAGCAATACAGATACACTTGAGGATAATTTTAATCAAAACTCGAACGAGAGAAATGTTGAAACAGAGGTAGAGGAACCCAGAAGGAGAAAATGTCAAAGGACTTCTAAAAACTTTGGACCCGATTTCTATGCATATATGATAGAAAATGAACCACCTACTTACCAACAAGCAATGTCATCTCCTGAGGCTCCATACTGGAAGGAGGCTGTCAACAGTGAAATATAATCCATTTTACAAAACCGTATGTGGGAACTAGTGGATCTACCTAAAGGATCAAAACCACTTGGATATAAATGGATATTTAAGAAAAAACTAAAAGCTGACGACTCAATAGACAAGTATAAAGCGAGACTTGTAATAAAAGGATTTAGACAGAAGGAAGATCTTGATTACTTTGATACATATTCACTAGTAACAGAATAACATCGATTAGGATGCTTATTGCAATCGCTTCCATATTAAATTTGGAAATACACCAAATGGACGTTTAAACTGCGTTTTTGAATGGTGAACTAGAAGAAGTATATATGTAGCAACCTGAAGGGTTTCTAAGCCCAGGAAATGAAATAATGTGTGCAAGTTAGTAAAATCACTTTATGGCCTTAAACAAACACCAAAACAATGGAACGAGAAATTTGATGAAACTATATTATCAAATGGATTCAAAATAAATGAATCAGATAAATGTGTATGTATAAAATACGCGGATATTGGATATGTAATGTTTGTCTTTCTTTTGATGATTTTTTAATCCTAAGGAATAATAAGGCTATAATGAAATATATGAAGGACATGTTATCCTCTAGATTCGATATGAAAGATCTAGGAGTGGCTGATGAAATCTTGGGTGTGAAAATTATAAAAACACCACAAGGAAATGCATTATCTCAGTCACATTACATTTCCAAATTACTTGAAAGGTTCAAGCAGTATAATATAACCATTGCAAAGTCAACGGTGGATATGAACCAAAATTGGGTAACGTACGTTGGTGATGGAATATAGCAGACTGGCTTAGGAGTTTCTTATAAGAAATTCCAAATTGGGAAAAACCAGTACCTCCAATATGTATACATTGTCAATCTTCTATAGGAAGGGTGAACACCCCGTCTCCGTTAAGGTCACTCACAAAGGGAATGCCTTAACTTCGGTGGAGCATTATAGGTAAAAGATGTAGTTAAATTACAAGATAGACAAATAAAGCAGTGGAAAAATAAAGACATTTTATAATCAACTTATTTCAATCAAGCTTTTACAAAAATTTCCTCAATCATACTTAAATGTAATACATAGAACTTCTGTCTTGATTTAAAAACTTCTAAGAATAAAAGAAGCATAAAAATAACAACGATTTATTCCCCAATAGAGTAAAGCAAGCCATAGCTGAAATGAGACTGAATCCAAAGCAATACACGATGATCTTGAAGCAACAAGTAATCCAAGCTAAGCAGAAGTGTTTCCTCCCTGAGAACCTGGAGGGGGGAATGGAAGAAAAGAGGCGAAACAAAACTAGGTCAGACATAAGTCTGGTAAGTCCAGCTACTTTCAGCATATGAACAAGCAAGAACAACATGACTTCTCTGCTTTGCTACTACCCTGTTATTCTGATTTCTATATCTCTGCACCACCTAACGAGTGTCCCAAATAGTAATCTGTATAAAGGATAATATTACAAAGTGATCCCAATCCCGATGATTGTGGTAGCATTTAGGTGTACATCTATTATGAGGATTCCACTTCAATCAGCCTAATTGCCATGAAGATGTTAAATGTACCCTTACTACCCTATCGATCGGCTCCCTACTTGTACAAATGTTCCATGTGTCTATGTCAATCGGCCCTCTCTTGCATGTAGATACCCTGTGCTGGTCCTACCATAAGGTGTATCAATCCTTATGATGGCAACCCGACACAAATCAAGATGCACAGTATATAACTACTGGTACCCAGTGCCTGCTTTTTCCCACTCCGGAGTACGTGCACGCCCGTAAACCGTCGGAACCTACACTGACGTACCCCTGCCGTTATCTTTGACCGCTTATAATCAGCCTAGTAATCGTTCTCCACCCTGCCTAGCTCAGGGTACTGTGATACATCTATGTGGGTTACTGCTGAAATGGGTCCCCGTTACTAGGGTTTCCTACTGGTTAAGTTTGTGGGCCTATATTTACTAATATTACCCACCAACCCAATATGTACTTAACCCTCCCACCGATCCAAGCATGTTTATATAATGGTTAAGTTTTGTGGGCCTATATTTACTAATATTACCTACCAACCCGACGTGTACTTAACCTTCCCACAGATTCAAGCATGTTTATTTAATGGTTAAGTTTTGTGGGCCTATATTTACTAATATTACCCACCAACCCGGCGTGTGCTTAATCTTCCCACGGATTCAAGCATGTTTATTTAATGGTTAAGTTTTGTGGGCCTATATTTACTAATATTACCCACCAACCCGACGTGTACTTAACCTTCCCACAGATTCAAGCATGTTTATTTAATGGTTAAGTTTTGTGAGCCTATATTTACTAATATTACCCACCAACCCGACGTGTGCTTAACCTCCTACTCGTCAAGTCGTGTTGGTTAAGTGGTTCTTATTAACTTAACCTTTCTCGCTTATCATGTTGGATTGGTTAAGTGTGAATTATTAACTTAACCCTACTCATTCATCAGGTTATATTGGTTAAGTATTTCCCATTTAACTTAACCCCATTCGTTCATCAAGTTATATTGGTCAAGTGTCATTAATCAATTCAAGTTAATTTAACCCACCCACTCATCACGTCATGTTGGTTAAGTGTTTCCTTCTGGTGTTGACTTGGCCCTACCTCAAATCATGTTATATTGTTTAAGTGTTGCCCTCTCGTGTTAACTTAACCCTTCCCATACGTCATGTTATATATTGGTTAAGTGTTATCCCCTTGTATTACTTAACCCCACCACATGTTATATATTGGTTAAGTGTATCCTCTTGTGTTACTTAACCCTACCACAAGTCATTATATATTTTGGTTAAGTGTTACCTTAGTTAACTTCACCCTACCATCTGTTTAATTAACATGTTATAATGGTTAAGTGTTCCCTTAGTTAACTTAACCCTACCATCTGTTTAGTTAACATGTTATAACATTTAAGTGTTCCCTTAGTTAACTTAACCCACCCATGTGTCATATTGGTTAAGTATCATTAACCTAACCCTCCCATACTTAGCATGTGTCATTAGCATTAATTTGTTTATTAATGCACCAAGCTCTCACATTAGATATGTGTTGTTGCGGTTACTGGATATGTCGAGCGGTTTCGGGCAGTTTTACACCACAACTCAATCTAACCTCGGATTTCTCTTGGGCATGATGCACTAACCTCTCACATTAGATAGGTGTTGTTGTGGTTACTGGATGTGCCGGGCGGTTCCAGGCAGTTTTACACCACAACTCAATCTAACCTCGGGTTAGGCATTCTCATCTTTTAGCATATTTACATATTTACGGTGTATATGTAAATTATTCATAATTAAATTATAACATTAATTATGTTCATAAGTAATGGCATACCAATTATACCGTTTTCATGCTAATTACCCAAATCCACCAAAACTAGTCATGATCTCGTTTCTCAAGTTATGCCCAACCAATTCCAATTTCAAGTTATTAATCAAAATAGGCTATACCTCGTCTTCCCAAACTTGCAATAATAGTCATTCCCAAAATCACTATGTCATATATTTGGCGTTCCAAATCAATAGTTAAGTCCAATCTAGTTTTAATATTCTAGTTTACAGTGTATGGCCAAAACTTGGTTTACAAGCCGACTAACCCAAACTTGCAGTTATAATGATAACAATGCCCCAATGTCAATTACAAGTTTTTCCCAACCACTTCACCAAATATGTTATGTTCAGTCACTTTCCCCAATTATGTTATGCCAATATTGTCAATTTCATATTTATGCCCTAATAACCCAAACCTTCCCCGTATTCCTATCGTACATATATCACGATTCAACCTAGATTATAGGTCAATCTAGATTCAAAAATAAAAAGGAACAAATAGGAATAATATGACAATGATAGGCATAAGAACTGGAACAAGATGATAGTCCCAAAACACAAGAATTACAGATCTAATAGAATTACATCATAACTGAATAAACTAAATTAGAATCATTGCAGGCATATAGATCTGATTATGAACAATTTTATGGACATGAAAGGCTTGAATAATAAACTAGGTTCGACAACTTGTATAGGTTCGATTGGATCGATAAGAAGCAACCCAAAGTCATAGATTCACAAAGGCTAAGAATAGATCCAAATATAAAATCAAGCATAGGTCCCAATTCATTTTATTCCATGTCCAGACTATAATTGGTTGTCCAAATTTGAAAGTAATCGTGAACTTACAAAACAAAGGCAAGTCTTGTTTTCTGGAATCTGTATTCTGAAACTGAATTGCTCGCCTTTGATGTAGATCGTTGAATACTCTAAATTAGATTTGATTAATTTGATTCTTAGCTTTAATCTCGCTTTCTAGTTTGATAAGAGATGGTGGCTAGGTTAGGATGATGATTGACAGCATGATGGCTCCTTGGAATGAATTTGTGTGGTTTAGGGTTTAGATTTAGGTTGCTTATATAGAAGTGTAGGATTATTTAGAGCCCTTAGATGAACTAGGAGTCCATCAGAACCAACCAACTCAAATACATATCATCCGGCCACTCAGAAGAAGACACATCATCACAGAACACTCTAGAATTATGTGCTGGACTAATATGGGCGCACTTGGCAGGAGCGCCAGTGCATTTTTGTACTGGCGCACTTGTGAAGTGCGTCAGTGCATTCTGGTCGACTTCCGGTTTTTCTGCCTAACTTCGTTCATCCATATCTTCTTCATACGATATCTGTTTTACGCAAATTCGGACTCTATCTCAAGCAGAATTCTGAGACGAACGCAATGGCGTAACCCATTTCATCTAATTATTCATTTAGTAATTAATTATTCTTTAATTAACTCTTATGTCCCATTTTAAAATTACGGGGTGTTACAAAGGGCAAATAGTACATTGTATAATGGTAAGTCTCGACATATTCGTCGTAGATATAAAACCATAAAACAACTCTCTCTAATGGAGTTATCACTATAGACTATGTAAGTTCAAAGGATAACATAGCAGATCCACTAACAAAAGTCTTGCCAAGGGAGAAAATTCAAACCTTATCGATGGGAATGGGCGTAAGACCTATAAATTAAAAGTTTTCTAAAAACGGAAACCCCATCTAGTTGACTGGAGATCCCAAGATTTAGGTTCAAAGGGACAACTAAGTTTAATATAAACTTGACGGCACTGTTAAATACAAACCGTTCCTATGATAAGTCAGTGCACAACCCGTTGGAGAATAGGTTAAGCTTAGCTTTTAATAATGTCTATAATGTGGTGTTATAAAAACAAGTGGGGTATTATGGGGTACTCTTTATAGAATCACCTATGTGTGTGCGAAGGCGTCGCTTCAAGAAGAATTGTAAGGTCGAATTCTTCAAGCACTCATGAAACCAAGCTGGTTTCCATGGCAAAAACGAACACAAACAGAGAACCAAGGGGTTAAAGAATATTTATCATGTGTTATCTTTATAGACTTGCACAAATGGCTTACAGTTCAAGGACATTCTAGTCCACTAATTCGCCAGTTAGTCATAACGATAAAACACTAGGAAAAGTTCAAGGCTTTTGTGCTATTTTTACTGATATGATTTAATGCTTCGCAATTTTAAGAACAGATTAGATAATTACTCATTTATGTGGGGGACTGTTGGAAATGAATGAGTGGGTTTGGCAAAATCATTTAGTCCCACATCGGGAAAACTAATACCTTTACCACAACTTATACTAAGGCTTGATATGTTATTAAAAAAGAAAGAGGAGATGGAAGAGAGAGCCAATGGCATGATAAGAATACATATTAATATTCAATTGTCAAAAGATAGGGCCTTGGGCTCTTGCGGTCTCGTGAGCGATTGGGCCTTCGTTCGAATGCCATTGGGCTTGCCGCGCGGAGAAACCGTCATATTTTTGAAATTCGGCGTGCATATTCCAACGGAAATGTCTATTGGTAAAGGGTCGCAACCTTTCCAATAGTCATAACCGTTGCAATTCAAGCACAAGCGCCTATTCATGAAAAGATGCCTCTTCAAGCCTATATATGAGCCTGCGAAAATCGAATTAAACACAGTTTTTAATTTTGATTTCTCTTCTCTTTATCTTCTTCCTCCTTGCTCTATTCTGTAAAATAAAATACACCTTGCGTTTGTCAAAAATCTACGATTATAGCGTGACATCGCTGACAAGAACCATTTCATCCTTGGGAAACGATTGCTCGATCAAACCTTCCAGCGCCGTAGAGGGAGCAATTTCGTTTCATTGAAAAAGCATTCGCTAGACTTGGTTATTAATCGGTAATATTTCATAATTTCTCTTGTTTTCTTGATTTCTTGATTGCTTAGTTTTGTTTCATACAATTCTTTGTAAAAACTGTGATTGTTCCTTGTTGTTGTGAATTGCAACTTCATTGAAACAATATTCCTTACGCTTGGAAGTGTTGTGATTCATACAAAGGTTTTACGTTGTTTCTTTTGATTGGTTTACAACAATCTTGAAACAAAATTGTAATTGTTGCTTCTGATTGCAAACGACGATGTAGAAAAGTGGCAACAACAAATCTATGCCGACACAGACTGTGCCACCGACTCCGACTCTGGTTCCACCAACCGTTCCATACTCACATGGCGAAAGAGCAGAAAAGTTTAATGGCCAGGATTTCAAAAACTGGCAAAAAAGATGCTTTTCTACTTGATAACCTTGGGGTTGGCAAAATACCTTATGTAGGATGCCCCATTTGTTGAAGAACTAGAGCTCAATGCCACTAAAGTCGAGGTTCTTATTGCATGGAAGAATTGTGACTTCATTTGTAAGAATTACATGCTCAATGGTTTAGATAATAATTTATAAAATGTACATTGTACCGTTGAGACTACAAAGGTGCTCTGGTTATCTCTTGAAAAGAAGTACAATACTGAAGACGTCAGAATGAAGAAATTCATTGTCCAGAAGTTTCTTGATTTCAAAATGATCGATTCCAAAGCAGTCGTCAGTCAGATTAAAGAACTCCAAGTAATTATTCATGAAATTCATGATGAAAAGATGAAGTTAAGTGAGTCATTCCAAGTAGTTTCCGCTATCGAAAAGTTGCCTCCGTCATGGAAGGATTCCAAAAACTATTTGAAGCATAAGCACAAGGAAATGACCAAGGAGGATCTGGTTGTTCGTCTACGAATCGTAGAAGACAGTAGAAAATCAGAGAAAAAGGCTACCAGTTCGTTATAGGCAACGGCCAATGTGGTTGAGGATGAAAAGAGATACAAAAGAAAGCCCGAGCAGAATCCTAAGATAAAGAAACAAAAGAATTTCAAGTATCTTGCCACAATTGTGGAAAGAAAGGCCACCAAGCAGCCGTGTGTCATGACCCTAAAAAGAAGAAACCAGAAGAAAATATGGCTAAAAAATTCAGATGAAGTTGCAGATATGGATATGTGTGCGGTTGTTTCTGAATGCAACCTTATTGGCAACAACAAGGAGTGGTTTCTAAACACAGGAGCCACTCGTCATATATATGCCAACAAGTGGATGTTTACAACCTACAAACCTGCCACTGATCATGAGCAACTATTCAAGGGCAACTCATCCGCTACAAAGGTGGAAGGAAAGGGAAAGATTGTATTGAAGTTAACTCCTGAAAAGAAACAAAAATTGAATGACGTTCTCCACATTCCAGAAATCCGCAAGAACATGATTTCTGGATCGTTGCTTAGCAAGCATGGTTTCAAACTAACATTTCTTGCTGATAAGTTTGTAATATCAAAGAACAAAGTATATGTTGAAAGAGAATATGTGTGTGATGGCTTGTTTAAAGCAAATGTAACCACTGTTGTACCAAGTAATGATATGAATAAAATTGAATCTTCTTCTTATATTGTTGACTCTTCTAACATATGGCATTCTAGATTAGGGCATGTAAATTTTGATACATTGCGAATTAATAAATCTAGAATTTATACCAAAATGCAATACAGATTCCAATTATAAATGTCAAGTTTGTGCAGAAGCAAAATTGACAAGAACCTCGTTTCATCACGTTGAACGAGAAACCGAACCTCTAGAATAAATACATACTGAAGTATGCGACTTGAAAATGTGTCAAACTAGAGGTGGATGGAGGTACTTTATCACATTCATTGATGATTGTACCAGATATTGCTATGTATATCTCCTTAGAAGTAAGGACAAAGCAATCGACATGTTTAAACAGTATAAGGCAGATGTTGAGAATCAACTCAATAAGAAAATAAAATCTTTAAGAAGTGATAGAGGAGGAGAATATAAGTCTTTGTTTGAAGAATTCTGTACTGAGCATGGAATTATACATCAAACTACAACCCTGTATTCACCTCAATCCAATAGTATTGCTGAATTTAAAAATAGAACTCTTAAAGAAATGATGAATGCATTACTAATTGGCTCTGGCATACCAGATAACTTTTGGGGAGAAGCTATTCTTTCGGCAAATCACATTTTGAATCAAATACCACGAAAGAAAACATCTAAATCTCCACATGAACTTTGAAAAAACAGACCACCATCCTACAAATACTTGAAAGTGTGGGGGTGTCTTGCAAAGTAGAAATACCAAAACCAAAAAAGGTTAAAATTTGACCAAAGACTATAAATTGCATATTCTTCGGATATGCTCATAATAGTAGTGCATATCGATTTTTGGTGTACAAATCTAAAATTGATGACATTCATGAAAACACCATTATCGAGTCACGAAGTTCTAGATTCTTTAAACACATTTATGCTCTAAAATCCTCTATTGAAACTATTGTTCTAAAGAGATAAAGAGATATAGATACACTTGAGGATAATGTTAATCAAAACTCGAATGAGAGAAATATTGAAACTGAGGTAGAGGAACACAGAAGGAGCAAACATCAAAGAACTTCTAAAACCTTTGGACCCGATTTCAATGCATATATGATAGAAAATGAAACTCATACTTACCAACAAGCAATGACATCTCCTGAGGCTCTATACTATAAGGAGGCTGTCAAAAATGAAATAGAATCCATTATACAAAACCATACGTGGGAACTAGTGGATCTACCCAAAGAATCAAAACAATTAGGATATAAATGGATATTTAAGAAAAAACTAAAAGATGACAGCTCAACAAACAAGTATAAAGCGAGATTTGTAATAAAAGGATTTTGATAGAAGGAAGATCCAGATTATTTTGATACATATTCACTAGTAACTAGAATAACATCGATTAGGATGCTTATTGCAATCGCATCCATATTAAATTTGGAAATACACCAAATGGGTGTTAAAACTGCGTTTTTGAATGGTGAACTAGAAGAAGAAATATATATGCAACAACCTGAAGGGTTTCTAAGCCTAATAAATGAAAATAAGGTGTGCAAGTTAGTAAAATCACTTTATCGCCTTAAATAAGCACCAAATCAATGGCACGAGAAATTTGATGGAACTATGTTATCAAATGGATTCAAAATAAATGTATTAGATAAATGCGTATATATAAAATACACGGGTATTGGATATTCATTGTTTGTCTTTATGTTGATGATTTGTTAATCCTAGGGAATAATAAGGCCATAATAAAATCTACGAAGGACATGTTATCCTCTAGATTCGATATGAAAATTCTAAGAGTAGCTGATGTAATCTTGGGTGTGAAAATTATAAAATAACCACAAGGATATGCATTATCTCGGTCACATTACATTTACAAATTACTTGAAAGGTTCAAGCAGTATAATATAACCATTGCGAAGTCACCAGTGGATATGAACCAAAATTGGGTAAAGAACACCGGTGATGGAATATATCAGCTTGAATACTCTTGTTGTAACGTCCCGTATTTTTACGGTATAATAATTAATTAATTTAATTATTTAAATAGTGATTTAGAGATTAAAATGGTTATTTAATTAAATAATATTGAATTAATTAATATAAATAATTAAATAATATATTTAATTCTGAAATAGTCGGAAATAGTGAATTGACAATATAATGTGAACTGGAAAATTCAAAATATATATAATTCAGTTTGAAATTGAATTACGATAACGAATATATTTAATTAACGATGGTTGAATGTATAAATTATATTATAAATATAATCGAGTTCAAAATGGCGTGGCAGTTCGCTATTTGGCGATTTGAACTTCAACTGAATATACAGTGTCCGTTTTAAATCGGATTTCTGGGAAACCAGAAACATCCGGGACTGGTGAAGTATATTTTTCTAATGGAAGAGAAAAATCGGGATTTCATTATGTAGATTTTGATTTATGTCCAAATCAAATTTTCGAAAAGTCGCTATGGAATTCCTTTATAAATTATAGCGATTTATTTATATTATAAAAGGGTTTTTCAATATAAATTGAATATCGATTCAATCGGGATTTGAATATCGAGTTATAAATCCAATTGGAGCTATACGATATTCTGTGTGAATATATATACAATAATATATATATTTATATTTAATTTAATTATTTTTAAATATGTTTACATATTTAAATGGGTTATTTAGAGCTTTAAAAATAGCCAGTTTTGCATATGACCTCTGTTTTCGACGAAACTAATTTTGTTGGATCCTCAATATTAAATTATTGCTAGATTTCAATTTTCGTGATTTTTGAAGTAAGTGTGTGGCCGTACGGATTTTTAATGTGAAAAATAGTCGATATTTTGACGGTAAAAAATACGCTGTGTTAGCAAATAGATTCGGAATTTGTCGAAACCAATTTCTTTGGGTTCGCAATGTCGAACTGTAGCTACATGACCATTTTCATAATTTTTGAATACTGTGTGATCCCACGGATTTTTAGAAGACGAACTCGAATAGCGATAGCGTAAAAATAAATATAATAATCAAATAAAAAAATATTTAAACTTTCCTATAAAATGCCCTTAACATTCCTAACTTAATTTCATTTCTTCATTTGGTCAAACAATTCCACCGCAACTTTTTCTTCCAGGAAAAAGTTTACCGATCCTTCCTAAAATCATAACAAAAGAAATATAATCCTACAAATCAATATATATATATATATATATATATATTTGAGGTCTCTAGAGATGGAGATTCACATTGATGTAGCTTTTGCTGTGTTCGACTTCGATTTCCATCGCACCAATGGTTCCAGCGGAGGCCTAGGGTTTGATTTAATCGATGATTTGTGACGGGCTTGGCCGATTCATGTTTGGATTTGAGTTGAGGGACTGATTTCGGGTTTGGGGGAAGTTTTTGGTGAAGTACGGTTAGGATTTTGTTCGATATTTGTACGGGAATGGTACGCCTAAAGTGTTGAACGCGATGCAAACGAGGGCAGTGGACTCGAATTATTGGCAAGGAGGATGAAGTATTCGTGAAGAGAGTGAGAGTGGTAGTCTCGGTGGTTGGGTTCATGGCTTGTGGAGGGAGAATGGTGGCTGCGTTCGGTTGTAATGGAGGAGAAAGACGTGAGTTCTTGGAGCAGGTATGTGGAGAAGAAGGATACACGTGTAACGGCTGGAAATTTTCGACTCCTCGAGAGTCGAAAATTCCGAAGACGTTAGTGAAAGAAAGTAGAGGGTGAGGAAGAAAAGATAGAACTAATAGAATAGAAGAAGAAGAAGAACTTACATCATCAGAGTAAACACGAATCTCACAGCGGAACGAATAAAATATAACATAACTTTGAAATACAAATCAGTACTCGTATATACATACCATTTCAAAGTACAACACTTAACAACACAGCGGAATAATAATAGCTATAATCCTGAAGCCTCCTGCTCCAAGCTCTCCAAGTGTACCTGAAAAATCCCGACTACTTGACTGCCCGTACAAATTTAGGCACCCAAGGGTTTAGGGAAAACAAACAAAATAAACTCCGGGTCAGTCATGGGACTGGTGTGAATAAAATTCCAACACTTGGTTAAATAATGGATATCTTTCTGATATTATAATAATGTCTAAATACAAATAGATATCAATCTAGCAGAACGCTTGCATCTCACGTTCCACATTCATAGTATACAAATAAAACCGTGAGCGCTTATTGGAGATTGTATTCCAACAGACAAGGTGTGGGAGCACCTTCCGATCAGTGTACTCTAGAGGAGATACACTAGGGTTCAACAAGAACGTCTTGCAACCCGGCCACACATGACCGTTCACTCATTTAGCTTGAGTGTAACGAATATATTATCACCGATGGTTGGGATCAGCAACCATCCTTCCCGATAAGGGACAGCATTGAAATAGATTATAAAGAAGTACAATTGAATATTCTCTAGATGGTGATAATACACCCTGCTTGGGTATGGCCCAACTAGCCATGCTGCCTAACCCAACTTCTGTTATATCCCGGTTGTGAGGTTTTGAGGTCACGTTTATCACTTTGACAGATTATTTCTTCAATTACTTTGAATGCCACATCGTCATACCCGCCAAATCGTTATCGATTTCTCAAGGCATCACGGGTATAAAAGATAAGAGAAACGAATTTCTCCGCCACCAACGAAATACGTTTAAAGAGATCAACATATATGATTCGTTAAGAATACTTTGTCAGACACTCGTCCATATACGTTGTTCTGGGACTGAATAAACCGAAGGCACTATTCAGTGAATCCATACTACCTAGGCTTTTCACAATAGCCCTTGCACTTCACTCCATCTTCAATTATCTTCAGCGTACTTGATTCGCAACGCTTATGCTAATACGGAGTGGTTCTTCGGATAATAATCCAACCGGTCTCTCCATATTTACAACGTAAATAGGGTCAAAACTTTGATAGTCTGTGATTCAACTATCAAATGAAAACATGTCGGTGTACAAGCAACGATCTTATTTCCAAATGGAAATTCGATCGATCAATCATCATATACATATATATGTTCATATTTCCTTATTTCATATATTTAGAAAATATATGTTATTAATCATTGGAAAACATTTCCATAGCTTATTCTCACATCACTATTATTTCGCAACTATCAGTCCCTAACTGTAACTAGTATGAGAACAATTCTCTAAGTATCAATCCAGAAGGTCGAAACCAACATCAGATCGTCACTTAGAAAACCGTTCAACTAACCCTCTCCAGTCAGTTTTCTGAATTTGCTTAACTCTATTTCTTAAATTCTTATTCATGAAAACATTTCATTTTCTATGTTTAGAAAACATATCTGACAATATTTGGAAAGCGTTCCCAAACTCATTTACGGATTTCAAATGAATGTTGTATAAAACATCGTTACGCTTAATCCATTAATCGCTTATTACTTAACTATATTTCAAATCAACCTTTTCTATCGAACCACAACTATTCCTTTGTCAATTCTGAAGTCAATCAAGTTGGGGTATAATTACCTCTCAGACCTTAATTTAACAACGTCCTTTACTGTGAAATAGATGAAGCTCGTCACTCACTTTGTCCAATCATCTGTTTACGCAAATTCTCGGATTCAGGTTACGAATCCACTTCTTATATGAAAACGTTTGATTATAACTATACCTTGATTTAAAACCCAGAAGGTAAATCGTACTTTCCCGAATTTGATATAATCGAATTCGACGTATAACTCTCTTTCGAGTAGTCTCTATTCGATTAACTCTCCCTTTTTAACAACCTATATTCGATAAACTCTATTTCGATTAACTCCTATCGAATAACTAATATTCGAATAACTCTTCTTGGTTGGCTCTATTTCATTAACTCTTATCGAATAACAAATATTCGATTTTCTTAAATGTGTCAATTCTTATCGAATAACTAACATCCGATTAACTTATATGGATTTACTCTTATCGAATAACTTATTTGATTAACTTAACTTGATTTTCTTAACTCGATTATCTCAACTCGATTACTTAACTCGATATCTTAACTTAACCCAAATCGATTAACTCAACTCTAATCGATTACACTATTTGATAAATTATATTCACTTCTATCCTATCGAATAAACTATATTCGATATCTCCTCCAACACTATTCGAATAAACTATATTCGATTAACTTCTCTAACTCTATTCAAATAAATTATATTTGATTAACTCTTTTAACTTTACTCGAATAAACTATATTCGATTAACACTTTCTTTCGAATAACTATATTCGATTAACTCTTCGACTAACTCCTTTGGATTAACTAATCTTCGAATAACTCCTTTGGATTAACTAACTCCGAATAACTCCTTTGGATTAACTCTTCGAATAATTTCTTTAGATTAACTAACTTCGAATAACCAATATTCGATAACTACTCTTCGAATAAATAATATTCGGTAACTCTTCTCAAATGAATAACATTTGATTTCTCCACTCGAATAAACTATATTCGATTACTCTTCCCTTGAATACTCTATATTCGATAACTCTACTTCGAATAAGTGATATTCGGCAACTCTACTCGATTAACTCCACTTGGATAACTCTAACTGGTCAACTCTAACTGGTCAACTTTAACTGGTCAACTTTAACGGGTCAACTCTAACTGTTTATCTTTAACTGGTAAACTTTAACTGGTTAACTCAAATGGTTTAACCTAACTGGTTTTACTTGCCTCGATTAACTGAACTAATCCACTTAGTTAACTTAGTTAATTCACTTTGATTTACTCTAACCGATTTACTTAGTTTAACTCAGCTAATTCACTTTGATTAACCCAACTAATTTACTTCGATTAACCAATTAGTTTAACTTGACTAATTCACTTAGTTTGACGCAACTAATTCACTTTGATTTACAAATTAGTTTATCTTAACTAATTCACTTCGATTAACCGCTTAGTTTATCTTAACTAATTTACTTTGGTTAACTTAACCAATTACTTTGATTTACTCGACTAACTTGCTTTGGTTAACCTAACAAATTACTTTGTTTAACTCTATTCGAATAAGTAATTCGAATCACTCTAATGTGTTTAACTCTATTCAAATATCTAATTCGAATAACTCATTTCGAAAGATTTCCTTTTTACAACGTTTATCCATTGATAAAGATTTACTTTCTACAAGTTTATCCATTTATAAAGATTTACTTTTAGTAATGATTCTTCACTTTATAAATGTCCTTTTAATAACGTTTCTACTTCTCTATATAAGTGTAGACTTATGTATATTCCATTTATCAACGATAAATAATTTATTTAATTTATAAACCATTATTTATAAATTAATCTACTTCAATTTATCTGTTTAAAACAGATTTCCTATTTAATATCTCATTTAAATCCATATCGTGTTATACCGTGTGCGAAGCACGTGTTTAAATCTATCCTTGTATAATTCTATTTATTTTCCGAACAAGTGTTCCTTTATTTATTCCCTAAATAAATATTCCTTTATTCCATTTATTTATAATCTAAATAAATGTTCCTTTATTTATTTCCTAAATAAATAAATGTTTTCATTTTATAAAATCCTATCGATTTTATAAATAAGATTTATTTTCAATATAAACGTTGAAAATTCCCTTTTTACATTCTAGTATCACCTACGGTGTTTAACGTGTCGTATAACAATGATCGGTAGCATTCAAACATATGAAATTAATAACAGATTTCATAACACATCATATATCACCATATATGAAAAACGGTAAAATAAATGTTGAGGAATCCAGTCGGATTCCTCCAACCTGTTTCCCTGCATCCACAGGTGTTACACAATATAGATAACATCACTTTCAGTTCCATATGATACATTCTGTTAAACAGAATCAATATAGAAATTTAACTAACTGACTAGCAGTTCAATCAAACAATCAACACACCGTCAAACAGACAATTTTAACAGTTCTAACAATACAACATGAAATTATAAACTGTTCAGAGTTGGTGAGTTTTACTCACATTTGACTATCATCGTTAATAACGATAATTGTCGCTTGATTTGGTTCTGACAATTTATTTCGCCATAAATTGTGATGGACTCCAATTGGCTCGCGGTCAGTTCCATTGTGGAGTGCTCGTTCATACGATCCCAATGCAACTTACGGCTCGTCGATCTGACTTCGTATGACCAAGATATTTACGTTACAAGTTGATACGATATTTAAATTTAAAGTTAACTAAATTATAAAACTAAATGGGCCTCACCAAAACAAAACCGGCCCACTTCAAATCTCCCAAGCCCATCTGCTTTAAAACCCGTCCACTCCCTTTACTCCTCTTCCCCAAACCATAAATTGAAATGCAAAGAAAAAATATCCCCTTTGATCGTGCCTTTGACCTCGCCTCCCATCCACCTCGTTCATCAATTCCCGGCGCCACCAACACCACCTCGTTCATCCTCGAAATCCGCATCCATCCCTACCCAAAACCCTGAACTCGCACTCACCCTTCTTGCCGTGACCTCGTCGTCCTCCATGTTAGGTGCGACACCTTCCAGCACCGCAACCCTCCAACTTAAGCACGCAAGTGCTTCTTCCACCCACGAGTCCAGAAATGATAGCAGAATCGAGCATTAAGTCCTTAATCTCTTCATAGTACGAACCCTAGCTTTACTGAGTGGAGGTCGAGCTCGACGACTCGCGTTCGCACCACACAAAGGAAACCCCAAATCGAAGAGAAGCTTGTAGCGATTTCCTATACACTAGTACTGAGATTTATAGCGATTTGTTTGGCTTGATTTTGATTTTAGTTTGTGAATTTTTCTTTGCTGTGTATGGTTCGACGGGTTTATATAGGCTAATTTGGTTGGTAGTATTTGTGGCTGGGGATACAGGCTGTGTGGCCTTCTGGGGATCAAAGAAAAATGGGGAGGATATTTTAAATTGATTTTACATTTTATTTAAATGATTTTCTCGTTGTATCCTCCTTCTAAAAATCACAGTGGTTACATACGATACCTAAAAATCACCAAACTGGACATGTAGCTAGAGTTCGACATTACGGTCCCAACGAAACTGGTTTCGTCGAATTCTGACTCCGTATGTTCAAACTGCATATTTTTAAAGGTCGATTTCTCGTCTGTTTCTCAGTCAAAAATCACGTACGGCCATATATGATATCCAAAAATCACCAAACTGGTACTCTAACAAGTATTCGACATTACGGTCCCAACGAAATTAGTTTCGTCGAATTCTGACTTCGTCTGCTCAAACTGCGTATTTTTAAAGCTCTGGATGACCCATTTAAATATATAAATATATTTAAACATTATTAAATTAAATATTAACAAATTAATATTATCGTATATATCCATATACAATGTCGTCCGGCTCCAGAATATCACCTCAGATTTTATGACTTGATTTCCAGACTCCAGATTATCCCGATATTCAGTTCGTATCAAAAAATCGATTTATAGCGTATATAAAGCATCGCAAATTATAAAGGAATTCCACAGCGACTTTTCTGAAATTTGATTTGGACGTACATCAAAATCTACACGACGAAATCCCAATATTTCTCTTCCACTAGAAAGATATACTCCACCAGCTCCACACGTTTCTTGTTTCACAGCAATCCGATTTAAAACGAACCGTGTATACTCAGTTGAAGTTCAAATCGCCAAACAGTGAACTGCCGTGTCGTTACGCGCTCGATTTTAATTATATTATAATTATACGTTCAACTATCGTTTATTTAATATATTCGTTATTTAAATAATTAAATAACTTAATTATTATACCTTACAAAACGCGCCATTACAGACTTCCCCCCTTAAAATAATTTCGTCCTCGAAATTGCTAAGCTAGGAAAATGCTACCAACTTTACTAACTAGATTCAAATATCTTTTAGTTTACTTCTCAACTCCAGTTTCAACTCAACCATTTAATTTTCAATTAAATTATTAATTCATTCTGGCTAACTGAATTTCCATAAATCATGAGAATGTTCTAACGCCTGGAATTTTCGAAAAATTTCGCCATAACCTCCTTTGTATTGGTCAATATGACAAACCACCCCTCGCCTCTCAAGGCCTTCTCCAACCCAAAATAAGATCAAACAGCCAAGCGGCTTGCCAATTCGGCTCATAAAATCCAAACTCATATATAATATAACTTGTACCTTTTTGTCGGTCGTATCATTATATCCTTTTGATCTGTTATCACTTCTGCATATATCATGGTCATTCCACTCAGTTTATATCCTCAAACCAAATCACTCGCTTATACCCAAGCCGAATTCCATTCAAACTCTAATATAAAATTTTAAACTCTTAACTGATCATTTCAAATCTAAAACCATATTATTCTCAAATCACTTCCAGTTTTTCTTAACCTATCATCTCAAGTTAAATTCTGGTTTATTATTTACTTTTACCATCCCATTCGAATTAACTTCACAAGTTAAATTTTAATTTCTAGAACTTAAATTCCTGGGTAAATTTCAAATCAATTCGAAATCATACTGCCAATTCAAAGCCTTTGAATTTTCTAAACAACTTGTTTCCTCAAACAAAAAAATTAAAATCTTTGGTAGTAATCCACCACTTAGAACTCGAAAATCACACCGATGATACTGCGCAGTCATCATCGGAATTATTTTCCAGCGACCCAAGTGATTTCAATACTATATTATTTTCAAAACCATTACTAAATACTTCCATTTTGAAAACATTTCAAAATCTCCCAGGAACTTAAAATTTCCTTATTTTAATTCCAAATCTGATTTAAATTCATATTTAATTCATCTTATTTCATATACTTTAATTATATGAATTCTGATTAGTTATATATAACCATTTCACATGTTATAATCTTACTCGATTATAATAACAACCAATACTACCAATATATTATATCAAAATATATTCGGGTAAAATTATTTCTTTTATCCTCCTTTTAAAACATACCGTGTCGGTCCATCGTATTCGAGTGTTTAGTAACCCCTATCGATACAGTGGATCAAACTGATCGACCAGAATTCACAAACTACTCAACCAATGAGTCTCCACAATATAAAATCACTTTATATTAAATAACAAATACGCACTCGTATATATACACTCAAACTCAATCTAGTTTATTACTAACCCTATCTCTACCGAGTCACGCCACAGAGGCAAGTGATTCTTAACTTAAGCTCTGATACCAACTGTAACGGCTGGAAATTTTCGACTCCTCGAGAGTCGAAAATTCCGAAGACGTTAGTGAAAGAAAGTAGAGGGTGAGGAAGAAAAGATAGAACTAATAGAATAGAAGAAGAAGAAGAACTTACATCATCAGAGTAAACACGAATCTCACAGCGGAACGAATAAAATATAACATAACTTTGAAATACAAATCAGTACTCGTATATACATACCATTTCAAAGTACAACACTTAACAACACAGCGGAATAATAATAGCTATAATCCTGAAGCCTCCTGCTCCAAGCTCTCCAATTGTACCTGAAAATCCCGACTACTTGACTGCCCGTACAAATTTAGGCACCCAAGAGTTTAGGGAAAACAAACAAAATAAACTCCGGGTCAGTCATGGGACTGGTGTGAATAAAACTCCAACACTTGGTTAAATAATGGATATCTTTCTGATATTATAATAATGTCTAAATACAAATAGATATCAATCTAGCAGAACGCTTGCATCTCACGTTCCACATTCATAGTATACAGATAAAACCGTGAGCGCTTATTGGAGATTGGATTCCAACAGACAAGGTATGGGAGCACCTTCCGATCAGTGTACTCTAGAGGAGATACACTAGGGTTCAACAAGAACGTCTTGCAACCCGGCCACACATGACCGTTCACTCATTTAGCTTGAGTGTAACGAATATATTATCACCGATGGTTGGGATCAGCAACCATCCTTCCCGATAAGGGACAGCATTGAAATAGATTATAAAGAAGTACAATTGAATATTCTCTAGATGGTGATAATACACCCTGCTTGGGTATGGCCCAACTAGCCATGCTGCCTAGCCCAACTTCTGTTATATCCCGGTTGTGAGGTTTTGAGGTCACGTTTATCACTTTGACAGATTATTTCTTCAATTACTTTGAATGCCACATCGTCATACCCGCCAAATCGTTATCGATTTCTCAAGGCATCACGGGTACAAAAGCTAAGAGAAACGAATTTCTCCGCCACCAACGAAATACGTTTAAAGAGATCAACATATATGATTCGTTAAGAATACTTTGTCAGACACTCGTCCATATACGTTGTTCTGGGACTGAATAAACCGAAGGCACTATTCAGTGAACCCATACTACCTAGGCTTTTCACAATAGCCCTTGCACTTCACTCCGTCTTCAATTATCTTCAGCGTACTTGATTCGCAACGCTTATGCTAATACGGAGTGGTTCTTCGGATAATAATCCAACCGGTCTCTCCATATTTACAACGTAAATAGGGTCAAAACTTTGATAGTCTGTGATTCAACTATCAAATGAAAACATGTCGGTGTACAAGCAACGATCTTATTTCCAAATGGAAATTCGATCGATCAATCATCATATACATATATATGTTCATATTTCCTTATTTCATATATTTAGAAAATATATGTTATTAATCATTGGAAAACATTTCCATAGCTTATTCTCACATCACTATTATTTCGCAACTATCAGTCCCTAACTGTAACTAGTATGAGAACAATTCTCTAAGTATCAATCCAGAAGGTCGAAACCAACATCAGATCGTCACTTAGAAAACCGTTCAACTTACCCTCTCCAGTCAGTTTTCTGAATTTGCTTAACTCTATTTCTTAAATTATTATTCATGAAAACATTTCATTTTCTATGTTTAGAAAGCATATCTGACTATATTTGGAAAGCGTTCCCAAACTCATTTACGGATTTCAAATGAATGTTGTATAAAACATCGTTACGCTTAATCCATTAATCGCTTATTACTTAACTATATTTCAAATCAACCTTTTCTATCGAACCACAACTATTCCTTTGTCAATTCTGAAGTCAATCAAGTTGGGGTATAATTACCTCTTAGACCTTAATTTAACAACGTCCTTTACTGTGAAATAGATGAAGCTCGTCACTCACTTTGTCCAATCATCTGTTTACGCAAATTCTCGGATTCAGGTTACGAATCCACTTCTTATATGAAAACGTTTGATTATAACTATACCTTGATTTAAAACCCGGAAGGTAAATCGTACTTTCCCGAATTTGATATAATCGAATTCGACGTATAACTCTCTTTCGAGTAATCTCTATTCGATTAACTCTCCCTTTTTAATAACCTATATTCGATAAACTCTATTTCGATTAACTCCTATCGAATAACTAATATTCGAATAACTCTTCTTGGTTGGCTCTATTTCATTAACTCTTATCGAATAACAAATATTCGATTTTCTTAAATGTGTCAATTCTTATCGAATAACTAACATCCGATTAACTTATATGGATTTACTCTTATCGAATAACTTATTCGATTAACTTAACTTGATTTTCTTAACTCGATTATCTCAACTCGATTACTTAACTCGATATCTTAACTTAACCCAAATCGATTAACTCAACTCTAATCGATTACACTATTTGATAAATTATATTCACTTCTATCCTATCGAATAAACTATATTCGATATCTCCTCCAACACTATTCGAATAAACTATATTCGATTAACTTCTCTAACTCTATTCGAATAAATTATATTCGATTAACTCTTTTAACTTTACTCGAATAAACTATATTCGATTAACACTTTCTTTCGAATAACTATATTCGATTAACTCTTCGACTAACTCCTTTGGATTAACTAATCTTCGAATAACTCCTTTGGATTAACTAACTCCGAATAACTCCTTTGGATTAACTCTTCGAATAATTTCTTTAGATTAACTAACTTCGAATAACCAATATTCGATAACTACTCTTCGAATAAATAATATTCGGTAACTCTTCTCAAATGAATAACATTTGATTTCTCCACTCGAATAAACTATATTCGATTACTCTTCCCTTGAATACTCTATATTCGATAACTCTACTTCGAATAAGTGATATTCGGCAACTCTACTCGATTAACTCCACTTGGATAACTCTAACTGGTCAACTCTAACTGGTCAACTTTAACTGGTCAACTTTAACGGGTCAACTCTAACTGTTTATCTTTAACTGGTAAACTTTAACTGGTTAACTCAAATGGTTTAACCTAACTGGTTTTACTTGCCTCGATTAACTGAACTAATCCACTTAGTTAACTTAGTTAATTCACTTTGATTTACTCTAACCGATTTACTTAGTTTAACTCAGCTAATTCACTTTGATTATGTAACGACCCGCATTCTGCGCATCATAGGATCGTAGGATATTTATTTCTTTCACATACGAAGTCGTATGGTCATGTAACTTTGGGGGACGACTATTGGGGTCATTTCCCATGTTCATGATTTTTCCCGATTTTTAAATGACCATTTTACCCCTAGTTGGCACTGTTTTGGCCATAACTTTTGACTGGAAAGGAATTTTGACCTGAAACCACTTCCATTGGCTTCGGATGATGGTTTCTCTTTCCGTAGAGTGGTCACATTAGCCAAACGGACTTACCGTTTGGGAGATATGGCTGAAACAAGTTTCAGATGGTGAAAGACAGCTTAGTTGGGCTTAAACGGGTGATTAGCAGCTAGGCCCAAGGGGAATTTCGGGTTTAGAGGGTTAGGAGGTCTGATTAGGGTTAGGTTATCACTTTCATTTCAGTTTTGAGCCGCCACAAACCTCCTTGAAGACCTTAGTAATGGCTTCCTACATCTAAAACACCCCAAATCACTCTCTAATTGAAGATTAGGCTTAGCAACACCAAATTAAGGAGAAAAAGCACCAAAGCAAGGTTGGAGCCACTGTTAGACATCGGTATTCGCCCCAAATCAGAGGAGTTTCAGTTCTGAGAATTTCATTTGTGGCCAAGGTGAGTGATTTGCATAGTTTTTGCACTAATTACGGTGATTAGGGGTAATTAGTGAAGATTAGCGAATTTATACGTAAATAAATTCTGGAAAAATTCTTAAAATTCTAAAATAATGTTTTAAGGCTCTGTTAGAAATTTGGGTTAATTTCGATGTGTTTTGCTAATCGTATGCTTAAACATGATTAAGAGGGATTATAGGCAAATGTGAGGTTTTAGCCACTTTTGATCCATTTTGGTTCATTTGAATTGTTGTTTGCTGTTTGTGGTTGCTATTATATGTTGCTATGACTCTATGGTATGATTCATGATTGATTAGAATAGTTAAATTGCTCGAAAACGTCGTCGAATGGCGTAGAAAACTTGCTGGAAAGTTGCAGAAGTGTGCAGGTTCCGAACCGGTTCGGATCGGAGAAAGGGGTCGGATCGGACTAGGGAACTGACCAAGGGAATCCGAACTGGACTTGGGACTTGTCACTGGAAGGAAGGCTATTGCTTGGAGTTGGAGTGGACAGGGGATCGGATCGGAGTAGGCTAGGGAGCGGAGCGGATCGGACTGAAGTAAAGTGATCGGATCGGAGTAGAAGAAACGAGGGAGCTGATCGAAGAAGGAGCTTGAGCTGGAAGGAGGATAGCAACCCGACCCGACCCGGAGTGAAGAAACCCGAACCGAACAGACGAGGGCAATGATTGCCGAACCGAACTGAAGGGGGAGAATCACTGAACCGACCCGACCCGGAGGGAGACACCGACCCGACCCGATGATGGTGATGACCACTGAACCGAACAGAACTCTAGGACTGTTAATGTACGACAACTCTTCTGAAGACCCACTCCAATTCGACCAAACCCGAGATGCAAAGGAGGTCCAAATGAGAAGTTAGAGCTTAAGATTCAGATGGGAATCAACGAGTTCACTTCATGGTTGGGCTTTGCTGCGGGACGCGTGCTAAGGAGTTATCGACACCTATAGCTTTGGACCACTATGGTAGGAGGTACGAAGGCGGATTCAGGGCCATTATGGCATTGGTAGAACCAAGGGCTACGACCAATGAAGTGGGTCATTGAGATGTTTGGTCATGACTCCAAGTGTTTGGCTTGGTCATAGCAGGGTTTCTACAAGTCGGGATACGTCGTTGCCTCAGTTTGTCTAGTGTTCCAAAGTGGTAGATGTCGTACGCTTTACGCACTGAGTGAGAGATGTGAGGATGGTTGCTATGGATGATTTGTTTGCTATCATTGTGACATGCACACCCCAACCCCATATTCTTACACTATTTGTTATGGCACCTTGGAGTATTGTACGGTATGTGGTACTAACTCTTTGGTTGCAGGTCCAGGTTCAGGTATGGTTTAGTATACCTGTTATTTCTCTGTTTAGATGCTTATCGCTCATACCAGGCTTTATGTCTGACCCAGAGTTTTATGTCTCTTCTTATTACTCTGGGTGCTCACACGAGCAGACTAGAGACAGGTTAGCTGGTGATGCACGGGTAGATGATCCGGAGACGAGCAGGAGGCTTCCACGTACTATATACATAATATTCTCCCTGTGTTGTTGAAGATCACTGCTTGGGCATTGTTGGTGTATCTTCTACTTTAGCTTTCTTTAGTTTAGAGACAGTAAATTTGGAAAAATTGTAATAAGCTGTATTTGGATTTCCGCTGCTTTGAGATTGATGTTGGTTTTAGTTATCAGCTTATGCACTGTCTCGCCTGTTTTATGTCAAGTATGTTATTATTATATTTTATCCCATGCGCTGTGAGACATTCTACAGGTTCTTTGATTAGTTCATTCTTTTCTTTCCTTTCTTCTGACGACCGTCTTGTGCTAGTCGGGCATGTGTACAGCGCACTCTTGGAGGAAATGCAGGCTGGTGCGAGGCGGGCCGTCACACTTGGTATCAGAGCTCTAGGTTGCGTAGTTAACCGAGGGAAGTTATCAGGGAGAGATAATATATGTATACGAGAGAGCGTATTTGTGATTACTTTGGTTTTTAAAAGCTATATATATATATATACTATTAGTAGTATAAGGATGAAGTCGTACTGCACTAACACCACTATGGAATCGTTAATCGTTTCCTTTTTCAGATTGACGATGAGCCGAGATACTAGAGGTGCTGGTAGGGGAGCCAATAATGGGAATGCTGCTGACATGAGGGCGATGTTTACAGACCTCATGAGAGAGATGCTTAGGGATGTTCAGAGGGCAGCTCCCAATGACGGAAATGGTGGTGGTCCAATAGTGCAGGCGCCGAGGGTCGACTTCGCCAAGCTGAATAAGGATTATACTAGCCTTGGTGGGAAGCCGTTCCACGGAACGGAGTCGGCCACGGATGTTCAAGATTGGTTGGATAGTTGCGAACGTATCTTCGAGGATTTAGGTATCGAGGATGCGATGAAGAGAAAGCTAGCGTCCCGTCAGCTGCAAGGGCGGGCAATGAATTGGTGGAATGCTATAAAAGCAGCTACTCCCGAAGACCAGATTACTTGGGAGCAGTTTAAGGCTCGCTTTAGCGAGAAGTTCATTCCAGCTGCTCAGAAGTCAATGCTGTTTAAGAAGTTCTTGGAGCTCAAGCAGAATGGCAGAGCTGTCTCGGAGTATATTGCTGAATTTGACACTTTGTCAAAATATGGTTTATCTCTTATTGATACTGCCGAGAAAAAGAATGAGAAATTCATAACTGGTTTGGATCAGTACTTGGGGGAAAAACTTATTAACCACATCGATGAGACGTTTGAATCGATTGTGGGGAAAGCGTTAAGATCAGAAAGTCTCTACCCTAAGTCGAAGACTGAGGTTGCATCTGCAGAAGAGCCAAAACCACAAGCAAGTGGTGGAGGCAAGGGTGGTTCCCAGAATAAGAGAAAGCAGAATCAGGCTAAGGATGGCCAGAAGAAAAAGAATAAGCAAGATGTGGAGTGCTTCAGCTGTGGTAAGAAGGGCCATTATGCTAGTAATTGTCGGGCCAAGCCAGCGGATAGGAAGTGCTTCAATTGTGGCCAATTGGGACATCACAAGGACAAGTGTCCACAGCCCCCTAAAGAAAAGCAAATGGTGAAAGCATATGCTCTTAATGCTATTCCTTCTTCGTCGAATGCCCCAACAGCGGCGGAGAAGGGAAAGAATGTCGTCATTCAAGGTATGCTTTCTGTTTATGATGTTCCTGTTAGAGTTTTGTTTGATACCGGAGCTTCCAGTTCTTTCATATCTAGTGACCTGGTAGATAGGTTGGGATTGGAGCCCGAGATTGTCGATAGACCTTTAGTAGTGACGAACCCGATTGGTGGTTCGACTAGCCTTAGCATGATTTGTCGTAATGTGGTCTTATCGAGTCATGGATGCATGTTTGTTTGTGATTGCTTTGTTTTGGGCTTTACTGGGTTTGGCATTATTTTGGGAGTAGATTGGCTCCAAAGATACGGGGTGGTGGTAGACTGTGAGGGCTTGTTGGTGACAGCTAGAGCGGATGATGGGCGGAGGATAGTGTTTGGTGGTCTACCCAGTAAGGGGGTATTGGCTAGTTTTCTAAACTCCCTCGACATTCCGCATAGTGAGTTGTCAGGTTTGCCCGTGGTTGGCCAGTATCCGGATGTTTTCGAAGAAGTGACCGGACTTCCACCACACCGGGAGATTGAGTTCCGTATTGATTTGGTAAAGGATGCCAGACCTATAGTGATGCCACTTCGTCGTATGGCACCAAGGGAGCAGCGAGAGCTCGAGGTGCAAGTCAGCGATCTTTTGAAGAAGGGATTTATCAGAAGGAGTGTTTCTGAATGGGGAGCACCAGTTGTGTTTGCTACCAAGGCGGATGGTTCCCTTCGTTTGTGTGTAGACTACCGCGAATTGAATAAAGTGACGAGGAAGAACAAGTATCCTCTACCGCGGATAGATGATTTGTTCGATCAGTTGAGTGGCGCGAGAGTATTTTCTCAGTTGGATCTCGCGACAGGTTTTCATCAGCTTAGAGTGGAAGCTGAGAGTATAGCTAAAACGGCATTTCGGACGCCGTCTGGGTTTTATGAGTGGTTGGTCATGCCATTCGGGCTGACCAATGCCCCAGCATATTTTGTGGATCTTATGAATAGGGTATTCAGAGATCAGTTGAATAAGTTTGTCCTTGTGTTCGTTGATGATATTTTGGTCTATTCGAGGACAGAGGAGGAACACAAGGAACATTTAAGAGTAGCGATGGAGGTGTTGAGAAAACACCAATTGAAAGCAAAGTTTTCTAAGTGTCACTTCTGGAAGAGGGAAGTGAGGTTCTTGGGCCATGTTGTATCAGAGAGTGGTATTGCCGTGGACCCAGCAAAGGTGGCTACGGTACAAGATTGGCCTACGCCCAAGAATGCAACAGATGTAAGAAGTTTCTTGGGGTTAGCGGGATATTATCGTAAGTTTATCCAAGGTTTCTCCAAGATAGCAGCACCATTGACCCAGTTGACCAAGAAGAATCAAGCTTTTGTCTGGGATGAAAGGTGCGAGAATGCATTCAAAAGCCTAAAGGACAAGTTGACAAGCGCACCAGTGTTAGTCATTCCTAAAGGGGATGAAGAGATGACGGTATACACGGATGCCTGTGGTACCGGACTGGGTGCTGTATTGATGCAAGGCGGTAGGGTTGTAGCTTATGCAAGTCGGCAATTGAAACCGCACGAGAGAAGATACCCTACCCATGATTTAGAATTGGCAGCGATCGTGTTCGCGTTAAAGATGTGGAGACACTATCTCTTGGGAGAAAGGTTTGAGCTATTTACGGATCATAAGTCGTTAAAGTATCTATTCTCCCAGAAGGATTTAAATCTCCGTCAGCAGAGATGGTTAGAGTTCTTAGCTTCCTATGATTTTGACATCGCATACACACCAGGAAAGGGCAATGCGGTGGCTGATGCATTGAGTAGAAGACATGCCAGCTTAGGGGCTATGTTCCTTGAATGGAAGCAACTGGAGTTTATCGCGGGGTTTGATTTTAGACCAAAGTGCGAATTGGATCCAGAAATGTTAGCAAGCTTGACGATCAGACCCACTTTGATTGAGCGGATAGGCTCTAGTCAGAGGGACGATCCTAACCTATTGGAAATCATCTCCAAGTTAGAGATGGGTATCGATGAGGAGATGAACAAGTATGGGCTTGATCGAGATAGATGGCTTAGAAGGAATGGAAAGCTCGTTGTACCCAATGTCAATGGATTGAGAGACGAAGTGCTTAGAGAATGTCATCACTCAAGACTGACTATACACCCCGGTGGTAACAAGATGTATCGAGATATGAAGCAGACTTACTACTGGGAAGGAATGAAAAGAGACGTTGGGAAGTTTATATCCAAGTGCATGAATTGCCAGCTAGTTAAAGCCGAGCAAAAGAAGCCTAGTGGGTTGTTGCAACCATTAGAAATTCCCGAATGGAAATGGGAACAAGTCTCGATGGATTTCATCGATGGTTTACCAAGGACTAGATCGGGATATGACAGCATTTGGGTAATTGTAGATCGACTGACTAAAAGTGCAAGGTTTATACCAGTCAAATCGACAAGAACGGCAGCTAAGTTAGCAGAGTTGTATATGAAGTGGGTAGTGAGATTTCATGGAGTACCTAAAAGCATTGTGAGCGACCGAGACCCGTTGTTCACTAGTGGGTTTTGGAAGAGCTTGCAAGAGGCGCTAGGGTCAGAGTTACATCTCAGTACCGCATATCATCCTCAGACCGACGGTCAGACGGAAAGGGTGAATCGTATTTTGGAAGATCTCTTGAGGGCATGTATGTTGGACTTTGGTGGATCATGGGATGACCATTTGCATCTAGTAGAGTTTGCATATAATAATAGTTACCAATCCAGTATCGGTATGGCTCCGTTTGAAGCTTTATACGGAAGACCGTGTCACTCACCATCATGTTGGATAGAGACTGGCGAGAAGTTTATGCTTGGACCAGAGGTGGTGAGAGAAACGTCGGATAAGATCAAGGTCATTCAACAACGAATGAAGGCTGCCCAGGATAGGCAGAAGAGTTATGCTGATAATAGGAGAAGAGACTTAAAATTCTCCGTTGGCGACTTGGTGTTTGTCAAGATTTCTCCGTTGAAGAGCGTAATACGATTTGGCAGGAGAGGCAAGTTGGCACCAAGGTTTGTTGGCCCATTCCATGTTCTTGAATTAGTCGGGAATTTGGCATATAGAATTGACTTACCGAGGAAGATGGCGGGAGTTCATAACGTATTTCATGTTTCCCAACTAAGGAAGTTCGTTCACGACTCAGATATGACTATTTCACCTGATCAGTTGGAGGACTTCGAAGTAGAACCCGAGGCGGTTGGGAACCGCAAGCCGGCCCGTATTGTCGAGCACGACACGAAGCAACTTCGAAGGAAGGCGGTGAAACTAGTCAAGGTTCAGTGGGGCGAGGACGAGAATGATTGTACTTGGGAGACAGAGGAGAACATTAGGAAGACTTATCCTGAACTCTTTGCCTGGTAAGATTTTGACTCCGATTTAGTTTTTCCGCATGCTAGGATAAGCTTGTTTGTTTGTTGTGCATGTTTGATTTTTGTTATATGTGGTTGTTAGGCATGCGGGATCCTTTGTATGTTTTGGGTTAAGGGATTTCGGGGACGAAATTTCTTAAGGGGGGGAGAGTGTAACGACCCGCATTCTGCGCATCATAGGATCGTAGGATATTTATTTCTTTCACATACGAAGTCGTATGGTCATGTAACTTTGGGGGACGACTATTGGGGTCATTTCCCATGTTCATGATTTTTCCCGATTTTTAAATGACCATTTTACCCCTAGTTGGCACTGTTTTGGCCATAACTTTTGACTGGAAAGGAATTTTGACCTGAAACCACTTCCATTGGCTTCGGATGATGGTTTCTCTTTCCGTAGAGTGGTCACATTAGCCAAACGGACTTACCGTTTGGGAGATATGGCTGAAACAAGTTTCAGATGGTGAAAGACAGCTTAGTTGGGCTTAAACGGGTGATTAGCAGCTAGGCCCAAGGGGAATTTCGGGTTTAGAGGGTTAGGAGGTCTGATTAGGGTTAGGTTATCACTTTCATTTCAGTTTTGAGCCGCCACAAACCTCCTTGAAGACCTTAGTAATGGCTTCCTACATCTAAAACACCCCAAATCACTCTCTAATTGAAGATTAGGCTTAGCAACACCAAATTAAGGAGAAAAAGCACCAAAGCAAGGTTGGAGCCACTGTTAGACATCGGTATTCGCCCCAAATCAGAGGAGTTTCAGTTCTGAGAATTTCATTTGTGGCCAAGGTGAGTGATTTGCATAGTTTTTGCACTAATTACGGTGATTAGGGGTAATTAGTGAAGATTAGCGAATTTATACGTAAATAAATTCTGGAAAAATACTTAAAATTCTAAAATAATGTTTTAAGGCTCTGTTAGAAATTTGGGTTAATTTCGATGTGTTTTGCTAATCGTATGCTTAAACATGATTAAGAGGGATTATAGGCAAATGTGAGGTTTTAGCCACTTTTGATCCATTTTGGTTCATTTGAATTGTTGTTTGCTGTTTGTGGTTGCTATTATATGTTGCTATGACTCTATGGTATGATTCATGATTGATTAGAATAGTTAAATTGCTCGAAAACGTCGTCGAATGGCGTAGAAAACTTGCTGGAAAGTTGCAGAAGTGTGCAGGTTCCGAACCGGTTCGGATCGGAGAAAGGGGTCGGATCGGACTAGGGAACTGACCAAGGGAATCCGAACTGGACTTGGGACTTGTCACTGGAAGGAAGGCTATTGCTTGGAGTTGGAGTGGACAGGGGATCGGATCGGAGTAGGCTAGGGAGCGGAGCGGATCGGACTGAAGTAAAGTGATCGGATCGGAGTAGAAGAAACGAGGGAGCTGATCGAAGAAGGAGCTTGAGCTGGAAGGAGGATAGCAACCCGACCCGACCCGGAGTGAAGAAACCCGAACCGAACAGACGAGGGCAATGATTGCCGAACCGAACTGAAGGGGGAGAATCACTGAACCGACCCGACCCGGAGGGAGACACCGACCCGACCCGATGATGGTGATGACCACTGAACCGAACAGAACTCTAGGACTGTTAATGTACGACAACTCTTCTGAAGACCCACTCCAATTCGACCAAACCCGAGATGCAAAGGAGGTCCAAATGAGAAGTTAGAGCTTAAGATTCAGATGGGAATCAACGAGTTCACTTCATGGTTGGGCTTTGCTGCGGGACGCGTGCTAAGGAGTTATCGACACCTATAGCTTTGGACCACTATGGTAGGAGGTACGAAGGCGGATTCAGGGCCATTATGGCATTGGTAGAACCAAGGGCTACGACCAATGAAGTGGGTCATTGAGATGTTTGGTCATGACTCCAAGTGTTTGGCTTGGTAATAGCAGGGTTTCTACAAGTCGGGATACGTCGTTGCCTCAGTTTGTCTAGTGTTCCAAAGTGGTAGATGTCGTACGCTTTACGCACTGAGTGAGAGATGTGAGGATGGTTGCTATGGATGATTTGTTTGCTATCATTGTGACATGCACACCCCAACCCCATATTCTTACACTATTTGTTATGGTACCTTGGAGTATTGTACGGTATGTGGTACTAACTCTTTGGTTGCAGGTCCAGGTTCAGGTATGGTTTAGTATACCTGTTATTTCTCTGTTTAGATGCTTATCGCTCATACCAGGCTTTATGTCTGACCCAGAGTTTTATGTCTCTTCTTATTACTCTGGGTGCTCACACGAGCAGACTAGAGACAGGTTAGCTGGTGATGCACGGGTAGATGATCCGGAGACGAGCAGGAGGCTTCCACGTACTATATACATAATATTCTCCCTGTGTTGTTGAAGATCACTGCTTGGGCATTGTTGGTGTATCTTCTACTTTAGCTTTCTTTAGTTTAGAGACAGTAAATTTGGAAAAATTGTAATAAGCTGTATTTGGATTTCCGCTGCTTTGAGATTGATGTTGGTTTTAGTTATCAGCTTATGCACTGTCTCGCCTGTTTTATGTCAAGTATGTTATTATTATATTTTATCCCATGCGCTGTGAGACATTCTACAGGTTCTTTGATTAGTTCATTCTTTTCTTTCCTTTCTTCTGACGACCGTCTTGTGCTAGTCGGGCATGTGTACAGCGCACTCTTGGAGGAAATGCAGGCTGGTGCGAGGCGGGCCGTCACAGATTAACCCAACTAATTTACTTCGATTAACCAATTAGTTTAACTTGACTAATTCACTTAGTTTGACGCAACTAATTCACTTTGATTTACAAATTAGTTTATCTTAACTAATTCACTTCGATTAACCGCTTAGTTTATCTTAACTAATTTACTTTGGTTAACTTAACCAATTACTTTGATTTACTCGACTAACTTGCTTTGGTTAACCTAACAAATTACTTTGTTTAACTTTATTCGAATAAGTAATTCGAATCACTCTAATGTGTTTAACTCTATTCAAATATCTATTTCGAATAACTCATTTCGAAAGATTTCCTTTTTACAACGTTTATCCATTGATAAAGATTTACTTTCTACAAGTTTATCCATTTATAAAGATTTACTTTTAGTAATGGTTCTTCACTTTATAAATGTCCTTTTAATAACGTTTCTACATCTCTATATAAGTCCAGACGTATGTATATTCCATTTATCAACGATAAATAATTTATTTAATTTATAAACCATTATTTATAAATTAATCTACTTCAATTTATCTGTTTAAAACAGATTTCCTATTTAATATCTCATTTAAATCCATATCGTGTTATACCGTGTGCGAAGCACGTGTTTAAATTTATCCTTGTATAATTCTATTTATTTTCCGAACAAGTGTTCCTTTATTTATTCCCTAAATAAATATTCCTTTATTCCATTTATTTATAATATAAATAAATGTTCCTTTATTTATTTCCTAAATAAATAAATGTTTTCATTTTATAAAATCCTATCGATTTTATAAATAAGATTTATTTTTAATATAAACGTTGAAAATTCCCTTTTTACATTCTAGTATCACCTACGGTGTTTAACGTGTCGTATAACAATGATCGGTATCATTCAAACATATGAAATTAATAACAGATTTCATAACACATCATATATCACCATATATGAAAAACGGTAAAATAAATGTTGAGGAATCCAGTCGGATTCCTCCAACCTGTTTCCCTGCATCCACAGGTGTTACACAATATAGATAACATCACTTTCGGTTCCATATGATACATTATGTTAAACAGAATCAATATAGAAATTTAACTAACTGACTAGCAGTTCAATCAAACAATCAGCACACCGTCAAACAGACAATTTTAACAGTTCTAACAATACAACATGAAATTATAAACTGTTCAGAGTTGGTGAGTTTTACTCACATTGGACTATCATCGTTAATAATGATAATTGTCACTTGATTTGGTTCTGACAATTTATTTCGCTATAAATTGTGACGGACTCCAATTGGCTCGCGGTCAGTTCCATTGTGGAGTGCTCGTTCATACGATCCCAACGCAACTTACGGCTCGTCGATCTGACTTCGTATGACCAAGATATTTACGTTACAAGTTGATACGATATTTAAATTTAAAGTTAACTAAATTATAAAACTAAATGGGCCTCACCACAAAAAAACCGGCCCACTTCAAATCTCCCAAGCCCATCTGCTTTAAAACCCGTCCACTCCCTTTACTTCTCTTCCCCAAACCATAAATCGAAATGCAAAGAAAAAATATCCCCTTTGACCGTGCCTTTGACCTCGCCTCCCATCCACCTCGTTCATCAATTCCCGGCGCCACCAACACCACCTCGTTCATCCTCGAAATCCGCATCCATCCCTACCCAAAACCCTGAACTCGCACTCACCCTTCTTGCCGTGACCTCGTCGTCCTCCATGTTAGGTGCGACACCTTCCAGCACCGCAACCCTCCAACTTAAGCACGCAAGTTCTTCTTTCACCCTCGAGTCCAGAAATGATAGCAAAATCGAGCATTAAGTCCTTAATCTCTTCATAGTACGAACCCTAGCTTTACTGAGTGGAGGTCGAGCTCGACGACTCGCGTTCGCACCACACAAAGGAAACCCCAAATCGAAGAGAAGCTTGTAGCGATTTCCTATACACTAGTACTGAGATTTATAGCGATTTGTTTGGCTTGATTTTGATTTTAGTTTGTGAATTTTTCTTTGCTGTGTATGGTTCGACGGGTTTATATAGGCTAATTTGGTTGGTAGTATTTGTGGCTGGGGATACAGGCTGTGTGGCCTTCTGGGGATCAAAGAAAAATGGGGAGGATATTTTAAATTGATTTTACATTTTATTTAAATGATTTTCTCGTCGTATCCTCCTTCTAAAAATCACAGTGGTTACATACGATACCTAAAAATCACCAAACTGGACATGTAGCTAGAGTTCGACATTACGGTCCCAACGAAACTGGTTTCGTCGAATTCCGACTCCGTATGTTCAAACTGCATATTTTTAAAGGTCGATTTCTCGTCTGTTTCTCAGTCAAAAATCACGTACGGCCATATATGATATCCAAAAATCACCAAACTGGTACTCTAACAAGTATTCGACATTACGGTCCCAACGAAATTAGTTTCGTCGAATTCTGACTTCGTCTGCTCAAACTGCGTATTTTTAAAGCTCTGGATGACCCATTTAAATATATAAATATATTTAAAAATTATTAAATTAAATATTAACAAATTAATATTATCGTATATATCCATATACAATGTCGTCCGGCTCCAGAATATCACCTCAGATTTTATGACTTGATTTCCAGACTCCAGATTATCCCGATATTCAGTTCGTATCAAAAAATCGATTCATAACGTATATAAAGCGTCGCAAATTATAAAGGAATTCCACAGCGACTTTTCTGAAATTTGATTTGGACGTACATCAAAATCTACACGACGAAATCCCAATATTTCTCTTCCACTAGAAAGATATACTCCACCAGCTCCACACGTTTCTTGTTTCACAGCAATCCGATTTAAAACGAACCCTGTATACTCAGTTGAAGTTCAAATCGCCAAACAGCGAACTGCCGTGTCGTTACGCGCTCGATTTTAATTATATTATAATTATACGTTCAACTATCGTTTATTTAATATATTCGTTATTTAAATAATTAAATAACTTAATTATTATACCTTACAAAACGCGCCATTACAACACGATAGCGGGTTGTGTCCCTTTTGTTTTGAAGTGGGTCGGATATGAGAAATGGGGTAAAGCCCATGTTTTTTTAATTTAAAGTTTAAATTTCATTTAAATTAGTAACAAACTTGTAAAAGGAATTTATCTGTCATACGTTATCAGAAATCGACGAAATAGGATCCAATAGGATCGTATGGACGGACACTACAACATGGAACCGATTGGAAGTAATTCGGAGCTCGTTACAATTTATAGTAAAATAAATTGTCCGTCTGAATCAAGCGATGGTTATCGTTATTAACGATGATCGTCCAATGTGAGTAAAACTCACTAACTCTACCAGCTCATATTTTTATAACGTATTTTTAGAACTGATAAATGATGATTTATTGCTGTGTGTTGACTGTTTGATTGAACTGCAAATTGATTGGTTAAAAATATCGATATAATTATATATATATATATATCTTTAGGAAAATATTTATTCTATTTATCAGAATATTTCATATTGAAATGAAGTTGATGTTAATTATATTGTTTAACATCTGTGATGCAGGGAAACAGGTTGGAGGGATCCAACTGGATTCCTCAATATTTATAATACTGTTCTTTTCATATATTGTAATATATGATGTGATATATAATCTGTTGTTGATTATGTGTGTTTGAATGATATCGTTCATTGCGAATTGGTATTTTAAATACCGTAAGAAATACTGGGATATAGACAAAGGGATTTTCAAAGTGTATTTTGAAAATAAATTATTTATATAAAATCAATGGATTTTATATATAAAAGGAAAAGGATTTTATAAAAGAAAATAATTATAAAATCAGAGGAGTTATAAAAGGAATATTTATTTGTCAAATAAATAGAATAGAAAAGGGAATATTTGTAAAACATTTACAAATAGAATTGAAAAGGGAATATTTGTAAAACATTTACAAATAGAATTGAAAAGAAAATAATTGTAAAACATAAATAAATAGATTATAAAAAGAAAATATTTATTTGTTAAATAAATAGAATTGAAAAGGAAATATTGTTGAACAAATAAGAAGAAAAAGGAGTATTTATTTGGGAAAATAAATAGAAAGATAAAAGGAATATTTATTTAGAAAATAAATAAGATATCATAAAAGGAAATATTTGGAAAGTAAGTAGGATTAAAAAAGGGAATTAGAGTTATTCGATTAGAGTTAATCGAATAGAGTTAATCCAATAGGGCTAATTGATAAGAATTAATCGATTAAGAGTTATTCAAAATGGAGTTAATCGGTTTGAGTTAGTCGAATATTAGTTATTCGAATAGAGTTAATTGAATTAGAGTTAGTCGGATTAGAGTTAATCCAATATAGTTTATTCGAAAAGAGGTTATCGAATATTAGTTATTCGAATAGAGTTTATTGAATTAGAGTTAGTCGGCTTAGAGTTAATCGAATACAGTTTATTCGAAAAGAGGTTATCGGATATTAGTTATTCGAAGAGAGATTATCAAATATTAGTTATTCGAAAGGAGTTATCTAATATTAGCTATTCGAAAGGAGTTACTGAATACTTGTTATTCGAAAGGAGTTATCGAATATTAGTTAATCGAAAGGAGTTATCAAATATTAGTTATTCGAAAGGAGTAATCGTATATAGTTTATTCGAATAGAGTTAAAGGAGTTAATCGAATATAGTTTATTCGAATAGAGTTAAAGGAGTTATAGAATATTAGTTATTCGAAAGGAGTAATCGAACATAGTTTATTCAAATAGAGTTAAAGGAATTAATCGAATATAGTTTATTCGAAAGGAGTTAATTGATGGGAGTTAATTGATTAGAGTTAATCCAATAGAGTTAATCGATTAGAGTTAATCGATTAGAGTTAATCGAAATAGAATTAATCGATTAGAGTTAATCAAATTAGAATTAATCGATTAGAGTTAATCGAATTAGAGTTAGTCAAAGAGAGCTAATCAATAGAGTTAATTGAATAGAGTTAATCGAACAAGAGTTAGTTGAATATTAGTTATTCGAATGGAGTTAATTGAATTAGAGTTAGTCGAATAGAGCTAATCGAATAGAGCTAATCGAATAGAGTTAAAGGAGTTATCGGATATAGTTTATTCGAAAGGAGTTAATCAAATATAGTTTATTCAAAAGGGTTTAAGTGATAAGAGTTAATGTATTAAAGTTAATCGAGTAAAGTTAATGGAGTTAGGGTTAATTGATATGAGTTAATCGAGTTATATTTTGGAGTTAGATATTTCAGAAGCAGGGATTATAACGCTATAGTTATAATCAAATGTGTTTCAATAAAGAAGTGGATTCGTATATAGAATCCGAGAGTTACGTAAGGAAGTTTGTTAAAGGTTTAAAAGGTGAACCTTGTCTATTTCGAAGTTAGAAATGTTGTTCAGTTAAGGTCTGAGAGGTAGTTATACCCCAACTTGATTGGCTTCGTTTGTAACTAAGGAATGGTTAGGGTTCGATAGTGAAGGTTGATTAAGTGAATTGGTTAATGAGTGTAATGTTTTGAGTTGGCTTAGCGATGTTTTATTTAAACATCTGTTTAAAGCCAATGAAGGAGTTTTGGAAATGTTTTCCAAATAAGAATAGAAAATAAGAAATGGGAATAAATACGGAAACGTTTTCCAAGTTAATAAGGTATATTTTCAAGATTTAGGAAATAAGAATTTAATATATATATATATATATATATATATATATATATATATATATATATATATGGAAATGTGAAATAAGGAAAGGAGTAAATTAATGATAAATTAATTTAAAGGGATAAATATGGATTGATGAATTGATCGATAAGATTTCCATTTGGAAATAAGATCGTTATTTGTACACGTGTTTTCCTTTGATAGTTAAATCACCGACTATCAAAGCTTTGACCATTTTTCCATTGTCAACACGGAGAGAGCGGTTGGATTATTATCTGAGAACCACTCCATATGGATGTTAGCGTTTCGAATCAAATAGATCGAAGATAAATTAAAGACGGAGTTTATACAAGGGTTATTATGCGATCCTAGGTAGAAATTTTCTAAGATGGATTTACAAAATAATCCCTTTGGTTTGTCCAGTCCCAGGACAATTTGAATGGACGATTGTTTGACATAGTATATCTGGTAGATCGCGTAAGTTGATCATTTCAAACATATTTATGTTGGTGGCGGAGGAATTCGTTTCTCTTAGCTGTATACCCGTGATATTTTCAAGGAAATCAATTTGTGATTTGGCCGGTATGGCGATGTGACATTCGAAGTAAATGGAGGAGTGATCTGTTAAAAGATACGTTTTGACCTTGAGCCTCATCATCTGGGAAATGACAGAAATCGGGCAGGCAGCATGACTAAGTGGGCCGCACCCAATTAGGGTATATTGTCACCATCTAAAGAATATTCATATTTGTACTTCTTTCAATTCTGTATCTCCAGGGAACAGTTATGTTGGAATACTAACCGAGGGGTGGCAATATATTCAATACATTCAAGAGAAATGAATGATCGGTCATGTGTGGCCGAGTTACAAGATGTTCTTGTTGAACTCCAGTGTATCGCTTCTAGAGTACACTGAGCGGAAGGTGGATCCATACCTTGTCATAGTTGGAATCCATTCACCAAATAAGAGCCCACGGTTTTGATTGTATATTATATATGTAGAATGTTAGATGCAAGCGTTTCTACTAGATTTCTATTTATTTGATTTAGACATTATTATAATATCAGAAGAGCCTTGATACAAAGAATATTTTTGGTTATCGTAAGGTAAAAACCATCCATGTTTATGTGTGGATTGGTCTTACGACTATTCTTTCTTTTAAAAGGATTTTTAAAAGTTAAACCAAGTGATTTGAGTTTACTCACACCAGTCACATGACTAACCCAGAGTTTATTTTGTTTTGTTTTCCCTAAAATTTTGGGTGCTCAACTTGGTACAGGCAGTCAAGTAGTCGGGATTTACAGATACTTGAAGAGCTGGAGCAGGAGGCTTCAGGATTATATAGCTATTGTTATTTCCGCTGTGTTGTAAGTGTTATACTCTAATAATGGTATTGTATACAGATACGGTTTTATTTCAAAGTTATGTTATGAAATATATTTATTCTTTCCGCTGTGAGATTCGTATTTACTATGATTTTTTGTTGTTCTTCTTCTTCTATTCTAAGTTTCTATCTTATTTATTCTCACCATCTGTTTTCTTTCGTTAACTACCGTTATTTTCGATGTTTGGATAATCGACGAGGGTTTTATGTCGATGACCAAAGATCGCAAATTTCCAGGATGTTGCAGTTGGTATCAGAGCATAAGGTTAAGTATTACCTTGGCTCTGTGGCGTGACTCAGTAGAGATAAGGTTAGCAATACCCTAGATTGAGTTTGAGTGTATATATACGAGTGAACGTAGTTTTTATTTGATATAAATTTGTTTTATATTGTGGAGATTTATTGGTTGAGTTGTTTATGGGTTCTGATCGATCAGTTTGATTCACTGTATCAGTATGAGTTTCTAAACACTCGAATATGATGAACCGACACAGTATGTTTTGAAAAGAAGGTAAATGAAATAATTTTGCCCAAATTATATTTTGATATAAAAGATTGATATTGAAATGATTATAATATATTGGATATATTGGTTGTTATTATAATCGAGTAAGATTATAAAAAGTGAAATGGTTATGTAATTAACCAATCAAATTTCGTATAAGTGTTACGAAATGGATTATATCTGAATTAAAACCAGGATTGAAACTAAAACTCTGGAAATATGAATAATTGTTTATAAATGGATTGAATTGAACATATGAAAAATTTAAAATCCTGGGAGATTTTAAATTGTTTTACAAGCAATGTGAATGGTATTTTGAAATGTATTTCAAAATAGAAGTGTTTAGAAATGGTTTTGAAAGTAATATAGTATTGAACTCATTTTAATGGCTGGGAATTAATCCCTATGATGAATCGCGACATCATTAGTGTTCATTCCGAGTTCTAAGTAACGGTTTACTATCAAAGATATTGATTTCAAATTGTTTTGGCGAAATAAGTTGTTTTAAATCCTGAAAATGAAGGTTTGACTTTTGAGAAAAGCAAAGCTGTTCAAAACTTCCAGGAAGAGATTGTTTGAATTAAAAACAAATTTAAATAAAAATTTGTGGAAATAAATTGGAATTGAATTGAAAACCAATTAAGTGGAAATTAAATTGGATTAGAATGATATCGAGAAAATTGGATTTGTGACATAGGAATCCAAAATGGTATTGGATTGGTGAGTTAAGAATTTGAAAATCGAGAATGGAACTTTGATTGGAAATTGAATTTGGCTTGGATAAACGAATGGTTGTGTTGGAGATAAAAGTGATTGGAGTTTGATTGGGATGACATTGGTATATACTGAATTAACAGCAGATGAGAATGATAAAATGATATGCCCGACAAAAAGGTACACGTTTATATTCTAATTGGGTATGAGATTTTTATGAGTCTGTTTGGCAAGCCGCTTGGCTGTTTGATTTTCTTTTGGGTTGAAGAAGGCCTAGAAAGGCAAGTTGGAGTTTGAGCTATTGACCAGTACAAAGGAGGTGCTGGTGAAATTTTCCGAAAAGTTAAGGTGTTAGAAAATTTTCAGGATTTTTGAAATTTTTCGTTAGTAGGAATGAATAAATATTTAATTAAAATTTAAATTGTTTCAGTTTAAACTGAAGTTAAGAAGTGAAAAAATAAGTTCTAACCAATTAATAGGGTTTGTTTTCTACCTTAGCAATTTCGAGGACGAAATTATTTTGGGGGGAAGAATGTAACGTCCCGTATTTTTACGGTATAATAATTAATTAATTTAATTATTTAAATAGTGATTTAGAGATTTAAATGGTTATTTAATTAAATAATATTGAATATTTAATTAATATAAATAATTAAATAATATATTTAATTCTGAAATAGTGAATTGACAATATAATGTGAACTGGACAATTCAAAATATACATAATTCAGTTTGAAATTGAATTACGATAACGAATATATTTAATTAACGATGGTTGAACGTATAAATTATATTATAAATATAATCGAGCTCGAAATGGCGCGGTAGTTCGCTATTTGGCGATTTGAACTTCAACTGAATATACAGGGTTTGTTTTATATCGGATTTCTGTGAAACAAGAAACGTTCGGGGCTGGTGAAGTATATTTTTCTAATAGAAGAGAAAAATAGGGATTTCATTGTGTAGATTTTGATTTAGTTCAAATCAAATTTTCGAAAAGTCGCTATGGAATTCCTTTATAAATTATAGCGATTTATTTATATTATAAAAGGGTTTTTCAATATAAATTGAATATCGATTCAACCGGGATTTGAATATCGAGTTATAAATCCAATTGGAGCTATATGATATTCTGTGTGAATATATATACAATAATACATATTTATTTATATTTAATTTAATTATTTTTAAATATATTTATATATTTAAATGGGTTATTTAGAGCTTTAAAAATAACCAGTTTTGCAAACGACCTCCATTTTCGATGAAACTAATTTTGTTGGATCCACAATATTAAATTATTGCTAGATTTCAATTTTCGCGACTTTTGAAGCCAGTGTGTGGCCGTGCAGATTTTTACTATGAAAAACAGTCGATATTTTGACGGGAAAAAATACTCTGTGTGAGCATACGGAGTCGGAATTTGACGAAACCAGTTTCGTTGGGTCCGTAATGTCGAACTGTAGCTACATGACTATTTCCATAATTTTTGAATACTGTGTGTGATCCCATGGATTTTTAGAAGACGAACTCGAATAGCGATAGCTTAAAAATAAATATAATAATCAAATAAAAAAAATTAATCTTTCCTATAAAATGCCCCAAACGATCCTAACCTAGTTTCATTTCTTCATTTGGTCAAACAATTATGCCGTAACTTTTTCTTCCATGAAAAAGTTCATCGATCCTTTCTAAAATCATAACAAAAGAAATATAATCATATAAATTAATATATATATATATATATATATATATATATATATATATTTGAGGTCTCTGGAGAAGGAGCTTCACATTGATGTAGCTTTTGTTGTGTTCGACTTCGATTTCTGTCGCACCAATGGTTCCAGCGGAAGCCTAGGGTTCGATCTAATCAATGATTTGTGACGAGCTTGGCCGATTCATGTTTAGATTTGAGTTGAGGGATATTTCGGGTTTGGGGGAAGTTTTTGGTGAAGTACGGTTGGGATTTTATTCAAAATTTGTACGGGAGTGGTACGCCTGAAGTGTTGAACGCGATGCAAACGAGGGAAGTGGACTCGAATTCTTGGCAACGAAGATGAAGTATTCATGAAGAGTGGGAGCGTGGTAGTCTCGGTGGTTGGGTTCATGGATTGTGAAGGGAGAATGGTGGTTGCGTTCGGTTGTAATGGAGGAGAAAGACGTGAGTTCTTGGAGCAGGTATGTGGAGAAGAAGGATACACGATAGCGGGTTGTGTCCCTTTTGTTTTGAAGTGGGCCGGATATGAGAAATGGGGTAAAGCCCATGCTTTTTTTTTAATTTAAAGTTCAAATTTTATTTAAATTAGTAACAAACTTGTAAAAGGAATTTATCTGCCATACGTTATCAGAAATCGACGAAATAGGATCCAATAGGATCGTATGGACGAACACTACAACATGGAACCAACTGGAAGTAATTCGGAGCTCGTTACAATTTATAGTAAAATAAATTGTCCATTTGAATCAAGCGATGGTTATCGTTATTAACGATGATCGTCCAATGTGAGTAAAACTCACTAACTCTACCAGTTCATATTTTTATAACATATTTTTAGAACTGATAAATGATGATTTATTGTTGTGTGTTGACTGTTTGGTTGAACTGCAAATTGATTGGTTAAAAATATCGATATATATATATATCGTTAGGCAAATATTGATTTTGTTTATCAGAATATTTCATACTAAAATGAAGTTGATGTTAATTATATTGTTTAACATCTGTGATGCAGGGAAACAGGTTGGAGGGATCAACTGGATTCCTCAATATTTATAATATTTCTCTTTTCATATATTCTAATATATGATGTGATATATAATATGTTGTTGATTATGTGTGTTTGAATGATATCGATCATTGCGAATTGGTATTTTTAATACCGTAATAAATAGTGGGATATAGACAAGGGGATTTTCAAAGTGTATTTTGAAAATAAATTATTTATATAAAATCAATGGATTTTATATATAAAAGGAAAAAGATTTTATAAAAGAAAATAATTATAAAATCAGAGGAGCTATAAAAGGAATATTTATTTGCCAAATAAATAGAATAGAAAAGGGAATATTTGTAAAACATTTACAAATAGAATTGAAAAGGAAATAATTGTAAAACATAAATAAATAGATTATAAAAGGAAAATATTTATTTGTTAAATAAATAGAATTGAAAAGGAAATATTGTTGAACAAATAAGAAGATAAAAGGAATATTTATTTGGGAAAATAAATAGAAAGATAAAAGGAATATTTATTTAGAAAATAAATAAGATATCATAAAAGGAAATATTTGGAAAGTAAGTAGGATTAAAAAATGGAATTAGAGCTATTCGATTAGAGTTAATCGAAAAGAGTTAATCCAATAGGGCTAATTGATAAGAATTAATCGATTAGAGTTATTCAAAATGGAGTTAATCGATTAGAGTTAGTCGTATATTAGTTATTCGAATAGAGTTAATTGAATTAGAGTTAGTCGAATTAGAGTTAATCGAATATAGTTTATTCGAAAAGAGGTTATCGAATATTAGTTATTCAAATAAAGTTAATTGAATTACAGTTAGTCGGATTAGAGTTAATTGAATATAGTTTATTCGAAAAGAGGTTATCGGATATTAGTTATTCAAAGAGAGATTATCCAGTATTAGTTATTCGAAATGAGTTATCGAATATTAGCTATTCGAAAGGAGTTATCGAATATTAGTTATTCGAAAGGAGTTATCAAATATTAGTTATTCGAAAGGAGTAATCGAATATAGTTTATTCGAATTGAGTTAAAGGAGTTAATCGAATATAGTTTATTCGAATAGAGTTAAAGGAGTTATCGAATATTAGTTGTTCGAAAGGAGTAATCGAATATAGTTTATTCGAATAGAGTTAAAGGAATTAATCGAATATAGTTTATTCGAAAGGATTTAATTGATGGGAGTTAATTGGTAAGAGTTAATTGATTAGAGTTAATCGATTAGAGTTAATCGAATTAGAATTAATCGATTAGAGTTAATCAAATTATAGTTAGTCGTAGAGAGCTAATCGAATAGAGTTAATTGAATAGAGTTAATCAAGAGTTAGTCGAATATTAGTTATTCGAATAGAGTTAATTGAATTAGAGTTAGTCAAATAGAGCTAATCAAATAAAGTTAAAGGAGTTATCGAATATAGTTTATTCGAAAGGAGTTAATCTAATATAGTTTATTCGAAAGGGGTTAAGTGATAAGAGTTAATGGATTAAAGTTAATCGAGTAAAGTTAACGGAGTTAGGGAAAATTGATTTGAGATAATCGAGTTATATTTTGGAGTTAGATATTTCACAAGTAGGGATTATAACGCTATAGTTATAATCAAATGTGTTTCAATAAAGAAGTGGATTCGTAAATAGAATCCAAAAGTTACGCAAGGAAGTTTGTTAAAGGTTTAAAAGGTGAACCTTGTCTGTTTCGAAGTTAGAAATGTTGTTCAGTTAAGGTCTGAGAGGTAGTTATACCCCAACTTGATTGGCTTCGTTTGCAACTAAGGAATGGTTAGGGTTCGATAATGAAGGTTGGTTAAGTGAATTAGTTAATGAGTGTAATGTTTTGAGTTGGCTTAGCCATGTTTTATTTAAACATTTGATTAAAGCCAATAAAGGAGTTTTAGAAATGTTTTCTAAATAAGAATAGAAAATAAGAAATGCGAATAAATACGGAAACGTTTTCCAAGTTAATAACGTATATTTTCTAGATTTAGGAAATAAGAATTTAATATATATGGAAACGAGAAATAAGGAAAGGAATAAATTAATGATAAATTAATTTAAATGGATAAATATGGATGATGAATTAATCGATAAGATTTCCATTTGGAAATAAGATCGTTGTTTGTACACGTGTTTTCCTTTGATAGTTAAATCACCGACTATCAAAGTTTTGACCATTTTTCAGTCGTCAATACGGAGAGACCGGTTGGATTATTATCTAAGAACCACTCTGTATGGACGTTAGCGTTTCGAATCAAATAGATCGAAGACAAATTAAAGACGGAGTTTATACAAGGGTTATTCTGGCAATCCTAGGTAGAAATTGCCTAAGATGGATTTACAAAATAATTCCTTGGGTTTGTCCAGTCCCAGGACAACTTGAATGGATGATTGTTTGACAGAATATATCTGGTAGATCGCGTAAGTTGATCGTTTCAAACATATTTTGTTGGTAGCGGAGGAATTCATTTCTCTTAGCTGTATACCCGTGATATTTTTGAGGAAATCAATTTGTGATTTGGCGGGTATGACAATGTGACATTCAAAGTAAATGGAGGATTGATCTGTTAAAGGATACGTTTTAACCTCGAGCCTCATGAGACGACCCCAAACCCCGTACTGACGGCGGCAAGGGTAATCCTTGGAATATAACACAGAAACAGATAATAGCAGAACAGAATTAAATAAATACACCAGATAATGAACAATAGGATATACTGGATAAACGTAATCATCAGAGTTACACAGTATACAGGATCATACTTAGTACAAATACAGTTCGGCTATACATAAATGTCTACAGCGGAAATAAACAAAATATGTACAATAGGAGCTGAATAGCATAAAAAGAGATAAATAATAGAATCCATCTTCAGCTCCATCTAACCAGCTAAACCTGAATACAAGGCTGCCTGTGTAGAAAAAGGGGCACCCGAGTTTGAAAGTGAAACAAACTACGAGTCAGTCATGGGACTGGTATGAGAAATCTACTCAACACATTTATAATATGGCTAATCACAGGACCACACAACTTTCGTGGAACGGGTTTACTCCATTGGATTGCCAGTGCTTTAAAAACAAATCTTTCTTTTAAAACATCGCAATGCTTTTTATAAAATGAAGCCATTATAAGACTCAGTTCCCATCACACAATGCAACGCAAACCGGAGGATAGAGTTTTACCTTATAATGGCCAAAATATGATTGATACGAATAAAACAAAAGCATTTGATATTATTAATAGTGTTTATATGTTTCAAAAACAATTTGAATCATAACTATCAATCATAGGCGGCATGGGTACCATATATCATGTCGCCGTATATATATACAATCGAAACCGCACGATGTCGTATTTGGAAATTGGATTTCCATTATGAACCAAGGCAAAAGATAGTCCTTACCGAATTCGAGACTGCCTAGCCCGAGTCTCAGGATCAGAGCTCGAGTGACCCTTGGATCGTCAGGGCCGGTCCACCGATGTGGATTAAAATTCCTGGACACTGCATTTCCCCGCCCTTTGGGGCGTAAACGAGCCAACGAATGACTCCATCGGACCCGGATCGTCCGATCTAACCGAGGCGCCTCGCAACAGCAACAACCACATAAGTCAAACTCGTCAGGGCGTATAAAATCACTGACGCCACATCTAGCTAGGAAGAAACGCAGGCCCTCCCTGATGTCCTCTCCCGTTTCTGGCTCATACCGGGGTGTGAGGCTCGCGAATTCACGTTATACCCAAAGCTACGCCACACAGGCGGGGCTTTGATCATCACCACAAGACTTTGCTTTTCAACAAAAGCCCTGATCACTACATCTTAGTATGCCACATAGGCAATTCACACCGTGCAACTGATGTCTATCAATCACACATAATAAATTCCAATGTCAGACACACTGTCCATTTGCAAGTCCGTTCTAGGTCTAAACGAAATCGGAGGCACTGAATACCTCGCTAACCCATCGATCACCACGTACGTCTGGACGATCACCACTCATTATCCATATTTCGGGATGCCTCCCAATCAGGACCTCGGTTACCATCCAAACGAGGTGAAGATCTCCGGTCTTCAACCACCATCTTCGTCTTCGATTTCTTATCGTCGATTCAGTTATTCAGAATGGGATAAACCCGGTCTTTCTGAGCAACTCGCGTATATAATAAACAAGTGCAACACTAACATACACACGCATCATTTCAATTCCTTAGTCACTAACCGTCAATCAGTAAGAGAACGATTTCCCAAATATTTACCCCGAAGGCCGAAACCAACATCAGATCAACACCCAGGAAACCATTCGACTTAGCCAACCTTCAGTTAATTTCAAAATCACATCCATATCGTTTATAATATTTTATAACGATTTATCGCTATTTTTATTTATTTTAAAATAGCCAATTTATTCAAAACGACGCTTCGGGCCATAACGCGACCGTAGCGCTGTTTTTCTTCAGATTTGATTTACACATATCTGAAAATCTAACCATTGGATCTTCACAAAATTTACATAATTAGAAAGATCTTTTCAAAACGAATCCAACGGTTCCAGTTTCGGGAAATTCCGACGGTCGGATCTCCCGGTATAATCGTTTGAAGTTTCGATTTCAAAATACGAACTGCAGCGTCGTTATTCGATTAAATATAATTATATTTTTATATATATATATAAATATAATCGATTCTGGCGTTGTTTTTCTTCCGATTTGAATTGAACATTCCAGACAATCCAACCGTTGGATTTTTACAAAGTTGGTGCCGTTGGAAAGATATTTCCAAAGCGAACCCAACGGTTGTGATTTCAGGAAAATCCGATAGTCGGATCTCCCGTACAAACCGTTTGAAATCACGATTTCAAAATACGAACTACAGCGTCGTTATTCGATATATTTCAATTCTATTTAAATATATATATCGATTCTTTGATTTCAAAGCTATATTCTTTTCATACATTTGATAAAAACGATATTTTCATCTAACTGTCTTCTATTTCAACACTTCACTATTTTTAACAATTCATTTATATAATAAAAATGCGATTTTTATTGTAAAACAATTCATTTCAAAACTCTATTATTTTATATAGTTCATATAGGTAATAAAAATAGGATTTTATTATAAAACAATTTATTTCAAAATATGAATACCATTCAACACATGAATTTCAATTCAACGAATGAATATCGATTCAACACATGAAGGTTTTCTATAGTTTATGTAAATAGACAAAAAGGTGATTTTTATATTTAAAACACGAACACCATTCAATACATGAATTTCAGTTCAACGAATGAATATCGATTCAACACATGAAGGTTTTCTATAGTTTATATATATAGATAAAAATGTGATTTTTATATTTAAAACACGAACACCATTCAACACATGAATTTCAATTCAACGAATGAATATCGATTCAACACATGAAGGTTTTCTATAGTTTATATATATAGATAAAAATGTGATTTTTATATTTAAAACACGAACACCCATTCAACACATGAATTTCAATTCAACGAATGAATATCGATTCAACACATGAAGGTTTTCTATTCAGCGAATAAATATAGTTTCAGCAAATGAAAATAATTCAAACACATGAATATTATTCAAAATTTCGGCAGCATAACGGCAGGGTAGTTAAAACCGGGACCGTCCCTAGTACGACTCCTCGCTCTACCTTAAAACCTCGCGGTTTTAGACAATGGGGAATCATGCATCTAGTTCGCACGCAGGCGGCATGTATAATTTTTCATTTCCACCAACTAATCCTATGTGGTTTCAACCAAATATTTCTCAACCACAAATGGGTATTTTTCAACCACAATCAATCAATATCAACCACCTACAATTTCAATCAACCATTCGTTATCAATCAATTTTCACACCAATCACAACCAATAAATATCGTCCAAGGTTTGTGGACGAGGGGCGTATATATATATATATATATATATATATATAGCAATTCACTTCTATTTCAACACATATATAATTTTTACAACGCATATGTAACTTATACATCGAACGTACAACTTATACAACGCTTATACATAAGGTGTACAACGCTTATATAACTCATACATCGACTATATAATTTATACATCATCGTTTTCCATATCGTTTATAAATTAGAAACCTCACCTTGGTTCGTTGCTTTGCTAAAAATTGATACGAGCTCAGAAAAATCCGCGGTCTCTTCTAGAATGTAGAGGACGTCGCCACAGTCCCGGTGTCTCCTGTTTCATCGAATTTCGTTAACGAACGAAAAAGATATGATTTTCCAAAGGTTGGAACACTTTAGAGTGTTTAAACAATATAAAGGAACCACCTTTATACGATGTTCAAAACTAGGTCGGAGAAATTCGCGAAATCCGGGAAGAACTGGGATGATCGGTGGCTGCAGCGTCGTAGAGGGAGGTGAGGGCTGTCGGTCGATGGTGGTTTGAGGGGGTACGGTGGTCGGATTTGTCGTCGGCGACGTCAGGAAGATCGGAACTTTGGAGGGCCGATTTCGGCGATGGGGGCGTCGGTCGGAGTTGTGGTGGGGTCGGATTGGAAGAGGAGGGAGCGGCGCTTCGAGTGGTGGCGGCGGCGAAGGCTGGAAGTGCCTGTAGCGGCGGTGATTTGGTCGGAAAGAAAAGAGCGACTTCCGCCGTTAATCGGGGGGGAGGAAAAAAGGAATTTTCTTTTTTTTTTAAAAAAAATAATATGATTGGTCGGGGGAGTTTTAAAGGGGCTTTCTGACACGACCACCAATCTAAACCCAACGACTGTCGTCCCTAGCGTTTTACCCCCATTCCGAACACAATGGGATATGTTTCGTAGGCCCATTCGACTGTTTCAGTCAGTTTTCCTTCAAATTAAAATATATAACATTCAATATTCAATTTAAACGTACATTTCAATTTGCCAGGGCCACAAACTGATTCGAAAAATTCCAAAAAATAAATCTAGCTATGTTTTGACGATACGGTCCCAACAAAACTAGTTTCGTCAAATTCTGAGACCGTTTGCAAAAAGGCCCATTTCTGGTCAATCCAATTTAACTATAAGGACCAAAACACGTTTTCCTTTGCCACGCTCACATACTAGCTTCAAAAATTATGAAATTTGAAACCTAGCAATAACTTCACATCCCGGATCCAACAAAAGTGGTTTCGTCGAATTCCGAGGTCGCATGCAAAATGGCCAATTTTACGGGCTATATAAATTCCATAGCGACCTTTCTGAAAATTCATTTGGCCATAACTTTTGATTTCCGCTATGAAAAATCGATTTTTCAGATTCGTTAGAAAGGTGTTCACTAACAGATTTAAATGTTTTTGGTTTCACTCAAATCCGTTTTGTTTTGCACCCGGTACAGTCCGACAAAGTTTGAATTCAATTTTTGAAACTGCAGCGCCATTTCAGGCCTTGTTTATAATTAAAATTAATTATATTCGTTTTCAATTGTCGATTCAAACTCAGTTTTCATTGCTATTATTTAAAATATTTATTTTAAATATTTAAAATCCATTATTTTAGCCAATTTAAAATTTTCAAATTGGTTCAGATTTTCTGGGTCGTTACAATCTCCCCCACTTAAAACTTTTCATCCTCGAAAAGGAAAAAAGTCGAAAGTGGTTTGATTAATCAACTCTACGTTCGATCTGGCTTCAATTCTCCAACTTCTCAGTTTTTGAGAATTTTAAAATTCTTCAAAAATTTGGCTAACACCCAGAATTTTCGAAAAATTTAGCCATAACCTCCTTTGTACGGGGAGAGGTTTGGAAATTTATTGGGCCGTATTAGGTACCCAATAAATCCTAATAAGCATACACATATTTATAGTGATATATTATGGTGTTTTGCAGGGGAGCGTGTATAGATAATAACTCCAGAGAATATATTCTCGTCACCCTGTCAAAGCCTGAGGGAGTGTGTATTTTAAATGCTCCAGAGGATAAATCCTCGTCACGTGTGGGAAATAAATAGTCCATGTGCCGTATCTAATAACTAGAGAGACGTGATTATTGTCAACTCCAGACCCGTGTGGGTTTTTTATTAATCTGGCAATTTTATCGTTACAATTTAAATAGTCCATATCAGTCATCAGTTCAACCTGTAAAATATAGTCATCACCATACAAGCCTCTCGCTCGTATGGTAAATCTTCCATCTCGTCACACAAGCTCCAAATGCTTATGTGGTATATGATGAAGTATGCCTATCTTCTGAAGTATGCTAGGTAATGTAGTTCAAAATTATTTGTTACTATCCTATGGCGACATTTATTTTTACACACAGAATAACCAGCACTCCGCATCCAATGGCATTCACAGGAGTTGATATAATAATATTTCGCATCCAACTCATTAAGGTTTACCTATTTGTAGGGCACACAAATAAAATCTTTACTCAACAGCTAATCCATTTACCTGTTCAAACAAATATAATGCACAAGTATATCTATATTTCTATCTATGTTTAAATCAGTTCAATGTGTGATTTAAATGAATAAATTCTACCATTATCCTATTATTGATTAAATTAACTATCGTTTTAATAACTTTATTTAATCAAACCTACAATCACACAACACAAACAACAATCAAATTGTTTTTAACTTTTCAAAGTCATACAAATCAATTCCTATATTCTTTTAAAATCATTCAGACTATAGAGTTAAAAGTGCACATCCATGAAAAGAAAATAACAACAGAGTAGAGAACTAATTGATAATGCAAAGTATGGCCGGAGTCAATCAGAGATATCCACTCGGCATCTAGGATAAGCTTTCTGAATTCTCTCCTCAGTTTCCCAAGTACAATCTCGCGGATCTCCACTCCATTGCACTTTGACTAAGTGAACCTTCTTGTTCCTCAGTTCTTTGGTCTCTTTGCCGATGATCTTTAGCAGCTCTCGTCTCGCAGCTAATTCTGGAGTAATTTCAATATCCTGCTGAGCTTCTTCTTCCACGATCAAGTCTGGATCATGAACGTGCTTTCAAAGTTGAGATATGTGAAATACATCATGAACTCTAGGCAACCAATCAGGAAATTTAACCCTATAAGCGAGAGTTCCGATCTGTTCCAGAATAGGAAATGGACCAATGAATTTGGGCGCCAACTTTCCAGTTTTACCGAACCGGATAACTCCTCTCATCGGCGTTACTTTCAAATATACGTAGTCGCCAATAGCAAATGATATATCTCTTCTTCTCCTATCGGCGTAGCTCTTTTGTCGGCTTTGAGCAGCCAATAATCGTTTCTTAATAAAATCGACTTTGTCGGCAGCTTCTCGAATCATATCTGGCCCAAATATAAGTCTATTTCCGGGTTCGACCCAACAAGCAGGAGATCGACACGGTCTACCATACAATGCTTCGAATGGTGACATTGTCAGACTCGCCTGGTAGTTGTTATTATATGAGAATTCAGCCAAATGTAGATGGTCTTCCCATGATCCACCGAAATCTAGAACACAAGCCCGCAATAGATCTTCTTATATACGATTCACCCTCTCAGTCTGACCGTCTGTCTGAGGATGATAAGCGGTGCTCAAGTTCAACTTCATTCCCAGCTCGACTTGAAATGCCTCCCACAATTTTCTAGTAAATATTGTATCTCTATCACTGACTATACTGAGCGGCACTCCATGTAGTCTAACTATTTCCTTGAAGTATATCTGCGCCAGACTCTGAGCAGTTCTGTTTGATCTGACAAGTATGAAATGAGAGGTCTTCGTGAAGCGATCTACGATCACCCAAATACTGTCATTTCCTTTTTTGGTTCTGGGCAAACCATCAATGAAGTCCATGGAAATATGTTCCCACTTCCAACCAGGAACGTCTAGCGGTTGTGACAGTCCAGCAAGTTTCTGTTGGTCGCTTTTGACTAGCTGGCAAGTAGGGCATCGGCTAACATATAAGGAAATGTCCCTTTTCATCGACTTCCACCAGAAAGTGCGTTTGATGTCATTATACATTTTTCTTACTCCCAGATGTATACTAAGTTTTGACTTGTGGCATTCATCCAGTACTTCCTTTCGGAGCTCAGGAATGTTAGGAACACAGATTCGACCCTTCAGCCTTAGAAACCCCTCATCATCAACTTGAAAACTCGAGGGTTCGCCTTTCTGAATTATCTCTCTGATCTTCTGAATGAAGTGATCATCCTCCTGAAGAGCAGATATTTTATCTAGCAATGAAGTCGTGATAATAAAACTGGCGATCATTTCATTCTTTCGGCTTAACGCATCGGCCACGACATTGGCTTTTCTTGGAGTGTATATAATTTCAAAGTCATATGCTGCAAGAAACTCCAGCCAACGTTGCTGCCTCAGATTCAAGTCTTTCTGGGTGAACAAATACTTTAACGACTGGTGATTTGTAAACAGTTCAAATCTCTCACCCAGAAGATAGTGCCTCCAGATTTTCAAAGCGAATACTATAGCCAATAACTCAAGATCATGAGTTACGTAGTTCTTTTCGTGCGGCTTCAGTTGACGGCTAGCATAAGCAATCACTTGGCCCCTTTGCATTAACACTGCGCCAAGGCCTTCTCTAGAAGCATCAGTCCAGACTTTCAAATCCTGATTGCCCTCGATGATGGTTAACACTGGAGCTGTCGTTAATCTTAACTTTAGCTCCTCGAAAGCCTCCTCACTTTCTGGAGTCCATTTGAATTTAGAGTGCTTCTTTGTAAGCTTCGTTAAGTGACCAGATATCTTCGAAAAGTTTTTAACGAACTTCCGGTAACAGCTAGCCAATCCGAGAAAACTACGAACTTCAGTAGGGGTACTGGGCTGTTTCCAATTCTGAATAGCCGTGATTTTACTTGGATCCACAACAATTCCTTCTTTCGATACAACGTGGCCCAGAAATTTCACTTCATCTTGCCAGAATATACATTTGGATAGCTTGGCTTTTAATACATTCCTTCTGAGGATTTCCAGAACCTGTTCCAAATGCTTTTCATGTTCGGCCTTTGATTTAGAGAAGATTAGAATATCGTCAATAAAAACCAGAACAAATTTATTCAAAACCCCTCTAAACACTCTATTCATCAGATCGACGAAGTAAGCTGGGGCGTTACATAAGCCGAATGGCATTACTAACCACTCGTAGAATAAGTTTGGACCTCTGAATGCTGTCATTGGAACACATTCTTCGGCAATTCGAAGCTGATGGAAGCCTGTAGCTAGGTCCATCCTTGAAAACACTTGTGCTCCATTCAGACGATCCAATAAATCATCGATTCGCGGCAATGGATATTTATTCTTTATTGTCTGCTTGTTCAAATCACAATAATCCACACATAGACGCAGAGTACCGTCAGATTTTGGGACAAACACCACTGCTGCTCCCCAATCAGAGAAACTAGGCCTTATCAGACCCTTCCATACGAGCTGTCGTGTTTGATTGTCTAATTCCTTTTTCTCTTTTAAGGACATTCTTCGAATAGCGTGAACTACCGGCCTTGCATTCGGAATTAAAGCAATTTTGAAATCTATTTCTCTCTGCGGAGGCAAGCGAACAACTTCTTCAAACACATCCGCATAGTTCTGGACGACAGGAATATCTTTGATGAAGTCAGGAATATTCTCTGTGACTTCAGGGATATTTTCTATTTGGGCTGGAGAGACATCCAAAGCTGCCCAGAAGTCTTTTCTATTAGCTTTCTGACCTTCACAGGGAATGGTTATATAACCACCTGATTTTATCTTTGCCTTAACGATCTTGTTGGCGCATTTAACCTCTGCTTCATATTTGGTTAGCCAATCCAATCCCAGAATAAGATCGAATTCATTAAAATTCATGACGATAGAGATAGTAGGGAATTTATAGCAGGAAAAAGAGATAGGTACTGCACAGACCCAACTGAGATCGATGGAACCCCCGACCGGATTTTGGACAGTCATTGGTTCTTTGAGCTTCTTCAAATTCAAATTCAACTTCTTAACTGCATTCTTGGCAATGAAGCTTCGTGACGCGCCTGTATCAAACAACACTTTAACTAGAATGTTCTTGACATTGAGTGTGCCTTCTAAAACATCAGACCTTTCCTGAGCAGACGAAGATGCAGGCACTTCTGCCACTTCATTTACATGTACTGTCCCAGGCTTTCTGAATAGCGGGCAAGCCTTTGAAAGATGACCGGTCTGATGGCATTGACTGCACTTTCTATTCTCTTGAAACTTCTTACCGGATTTAGTTTCATCTTTCTTTAGCTTCTTCGAGGGTTTACAATTCTTGGTTAAATGCCCCTGTTTATGGCAGTTACTGCATATGGCCGTCGTTGCTGGTTCTTTTTCAGATCTAGCCCTTTTTCGGTTTACTTCAGGCTTCTTACTGACCTCAGACATTGTACTGGCCTCAGGACGATCAGTTGCAGACTCAATTTTATTACTAGAGCTGACTTCTTCTTCGTACTGTAACATACCCTTCTTGTCTAGATCTTCGTACTGATAAGCCATGTATATCATTTCAGAAAAGGGGAGCTTCACGTTCTTCATTACACTGTTCTGATATTTTCTTTGAAGCCCGTTGATAAATCTCATATTCTTCCTCTTTGGATTTTCAACTAGATGAGGGGCAAAGTGAGAAAGTTCATTGAATTTCTTATGATATTCGGGAATTGTAACGACCCGCCCTGTACTAGCCGACATTTCCTCCGAAAGTACGCTGTACACATGTCTAACTAGCACGGAACGTTCGTCGGAAGGAAAGAAAGAAGGTGAAGAACTAACACAGAACCTGTAGAATGTCTCACAGCGCATGGAATAAAATATAATAATCACATAACTTTGACATAAAACAGACGAGACAGTGCATAAGCTGAAAAACTAAATCATGTCTAACATGGCAGCGGAAATCCAAAATACAGCTTATGATCCAACATCCTTATTACAACTTCAAAAATACTGTCTCTAAGCAAAAGAAAGGAAAAGGTACACTACTAATGCCCAAGCAGTGACCATCCATAACACAGGGAGATAATACATAAATATCATACGTGGAAGCCTCCTGCTCGTCTCCAGTACAGCTACCCGTGCATCCACCTAACATGTCTCTAGTCTGCTCGTGTGAGCACCCAGAGTAATAAGAAGAGACATAAAACTCTGGGTCAGACATAAAGTCTGGTATGAGCGATAAGCATCTAAACAGAATAATAACAGGTATAATCCAATCATACCTAAACCTGGACCTGCAACCAAAGAGTTAGCACTACATACTGTACAACACTCTAAGGTGCCCTTTCAAATGGTGTAAAGATAACGGCGGTGGGGGTGTGCATGTCATAGTGATGTCAAACAATCAAGCATAGCAATCATCCTCACATCCCTCACTCAGTGCGTAAAGCATACGATATCCACTACTTTGGTCACCTAATACTTTGGGCCATGGCGGAATCCAATCCCGTGTAACTATCACTACAAGCCCACTATTCATCTCTCAGTGGTGAACCAAAGTTATGAATACCGACAACTCCTTAGCACACGTCCCGCAGCAAAGCCCAACTATGAAGTGAACTCATTGGTTCCCAACTGGATCCTAAGCTCTAACTTCCCATATTGGACTACCTTTGCATCTCGGGTTATTGGTCAATACTGGGTCGGGTCGGGTTCCTTCTCATGCCATCGGTTCGGGTCGGGTGTCCTTCATCTGTTCGGGTCGGGTCTTCTCCTGGTGTGGTTCGGGTCGGGTCTTCTCTTAGTGCGGTTCGGGTCGGTTGTCCTCCATCGGTTCGGTTCGGGTGCTTTACCTCGGGTCGGGTCGGGTGTCATCTCCCCTTCAGCTCGTGCCTCCGTTCCGATCCGTGCCCTCGTCCTTCACATGCTACTATCCGATCCATCCTCATGCCTTCACTCCGATCCGTCCTCCTCGATCAGATTCGTCCTCCTCGATCCGATCCGATCCCAGTTCAGCTAGCGTGACCTTCCTTTTTGCCATTTTCCCCCAAGTGTTGGGTTCCGATCCGAACGGATTCTTTGCTCAGTTCAACATATCCGATCCGAGCCCTATGTCCGATCCGATCCGAACCCTGCACTATTTTCTGAGACTGTTCCAGCAAGTGTTTACGCCATTCGACGACGTTTTCGACCATTCTAACTATTGAAATCAATCACAAAGCATTTCATACAATCATAGCAACATGCATAATCAACCACAAACACCAAAACAATAATATGATAGGTTAAAACGGATCAAACATACCCAAAAATCCATATTTTCCCCTTAAGCATGTTTAAGAAAAACTAATGATAGAATTAGTAAAACTTAACCAAATTAGCCAAATTTCCTAACAGAGGTCTAAAACAATATTTATGAATTTCTGAATATTTTTCCAGAATTTTATCACGCTTAATTTCGCTAATTAACACTAATCACCCCTTAATCCCCTAAATTCCGGGATTAACAAAATTAGTCCAAATTAACCCAAATTTATATCAGAGGCATAAAATGATGTTTTAGAATTTTGGGAATTTTTCTAGATTTTTCTGAGCCATAATTTCGCTAATCTTCGCTAATTACCCTAATTAACCGTAATTAGTGAAAAAACTAAGCAAATCACTCACCTTTGGCACAATTAAACTTTCAGAACTGAAACTCCTCTGATATAGATCCAATCTCTATGTGTTCCAGCAACTCTCTCTGATTTGGTGCTAATCCCCTTTGGTTTGATGTAGTTTTGCTTAATCTTTGATTAGAAAGTGATTAGAGGTGATTTGGAGTGAAATTAGAAGGTGGAGGCAATGGCTATACTTGAAGGAATGTCTTAGACGGCTGGAAAATGAAGTAAAAACCGAAATCATAACCCTAGCAGCCCCTAAGTACCACTAATCCCGAAATCCCCTTTTGGGCCTAGCTGCTAATTACCCGGTTAAGCCCAATTAGCTGAAAATAACCCTTTAAACCTTAATTTAATCATATCTCCCAAACGGTAAGTCCCTTTCGCTATTATGACCACTCTACGGAAAGAGAAACCATCATCCGGAGCTAATGGAAGTGGTTTCAGGTCAAAATTCCTTTCTAGTCAAAAGTTATGGACGAAGCAAGATCAACTAGGGGCAAAAAGGTCATTTAAAAATTGGCAAAAATCATGAACATGGGAAATGACCCCCCTAGTCGTTTCCCAAAAGTACACGACCACGCGACTTACCAAGAAAAAGAAATAAATATTCTACGATCCTAGATGCGTAGAATGTGGGTTGTTACATTCTCCCCCCCCTTAAGAAATTTCGCCCCCGAAATTTCTTAACTAAGAAACAACAATGGGTCCCGCATGCCTATTAACCAATTTCAAACAATCAAACATACATGATAGTACAACAAGCATATCCTAGCATGCGGTTTTCTAACAAAGGAAGAATCATCGCCGCTAAGTTCTTACCAGACAAAGAGCTTCAAATACGACCTTCTTATGTCATCCTCTACTTCCCAAGTACAGTCGTCCTCTCGCCATCGATTCCCATCTTTATCCTAGAGGCGATTTCCAATAGGTTAGGATCGTTCCTTTGACTGGAACTGTTCCACTCAATCCAGATCGATCTAATCGTCAAGCTTACTAGCGTTTCTGAATCCAATTCACACTTAGGTCTGAAGTCATGCCCCATGATATACTCTAGTAGCTTCCATTCCAGAAACATAGCCTCTAAACTGGCATGTCTCCTACCCAATGCATCAGCTACCGCACCTAGTCCGGTACTACGGCATCCGTCTGTACTGTCATCTTCTTAGGTAATCCAACCATATACGTCAAATTACCAACTACATTCCAAATGTCCTTTCAAGTCTAACCCGAATCTTGCCTACATCCATACTGCACGTCCAACCTATATCCATCCAATGACCCTAGGCACTACATCTATATCCGTACTGTACATCTAACGTACATTCACCTTCTAAAGGTGAACTAGACTCATCTAATGAATCTAGGTACCTTACCCATATCTGTACTGCACGTACAACGTACATTCACCTTGAAAGGTGAACTAGACTCATCCAATGAATCTAGGTACCCTACCTATGAGTCCAAGTCCAACTTGAATCTCCTATATCCGTGGAATCTCCAAGATCAACGGACGCTCCAAAATGCCCAAACATACTTCAAGTCTAACGTAAAGTATCATACACCCATCATCTCGCTATGATCAACAAACCTATCCTATTTCCATTTAACAGGATCCTTACAGGTGATAGTCTAATCAAGAGAAGAAAGGTAGGAACAAACATAGCAACCATAGCATCCATCAAACAAATCCTATCTATCACCTGCTAAATCCTTGAATACGTCAACACCTATATGTCTGGTCCAACCAACATCAATAACTAATGGAAGCCCAGCCTCCAAACGGACTACCGTACGTCCAACGCACGTTTATCCTCCAAGGATAACTAGATCACGTCCAACGGATCCAAGGTAACGGGCGTCCCCAGATACCCCTGCTTTTAGTCCGCCTGAAACACTCGAGTCCCACCCAAGCCTATCCATTATCCTGCTGCCCTCTCGAGTCTAACTCGAGCCAATCCAATTCCTTGCAGCCTCCTCGAGTCCAACTCGAGTCAATCTATTACCCATAACTCAGACCCAGTCTTGAGTATCCATTACCTACAAACTCTAGTCCAACGTGAGTCGTCTCCCTATCCGTTGCATCTCTAAGATCAATCGAACATCTATTTTATTTTACGAGTTCAAGCCCAACTTGAATCGTCCTAACCTTCGTTGCACCTTCCTGGACCAACGAACACATCCTATTCTTTCAAAAAGAACATTAACATATGGTCCTAAACGATTTATTACTTTGCATCTTTCTTGAGTCCCACTCGAGTCATCTCATAACCCTATCGAGTCTAACTCGGGGCAGTCCATACCATTGAATAGTCTTATCCTGTCACAACTGCCCATCACTCTTCGAGTAAACCAAGATATCATCCAATGAAAATCGCAACAACTACCTATCTCTCATGCAGACCATCCTAGTCGACCTCGACATTCCCCGAGCACAAGTCCCAAAGGCCTAAACCAATATCAGACAAGCACCCAAGGAACATCTCCTCCGAGTTCAGACGATCTACGTGAGATGACATGAGTAAAACATCCAAACACTCAAGCATCCATAACTGACTTTGGCTATCCTTGCAAATCTTACTTGAAATTATCATCGACCGCATGACCAAGTCCTAACCAACTACTGTACATCCAATGTACATTTGCTTCTCTAACTCCCGTTATCATTTTCATCATAAGGTAGGCAATCCAATACCACCCTTCATCTATCATCCACTCTAACGGTCATCAAAGGCTCTTCACAATCTACTCTCACTCTATACTTTTGGAGTTAATCAGCTCCCAAAATCAAGCCAAACCTAGTAAAGCTCAAAATAAAGCAATCACAACAAACATACATCCATGACTCGATAAGACCAAATTACGACAAATCCTACAAAGGCTAGTCAAACCACCTATCGGGTTTGTCACTACTAAAGGTCTATCGACTATCTCGGGTTCCAATTCCAACCTATCTACCAGGTCACTAGGTACGAAGGAATGGGAAACCTTGTTATTAAAAAAAACTCGAACAGAAACATCTTAAATAGAAAGCATACCTCGAATAACGACACCTTTTTCCTTCTGCGCCGCAGTTGGGGCATTCGACGAAGAAGGAATAGCGTTGATAGCATATGCTTTCACGATCTGCTTCTCCCTACGAGATTGTGGACATTCATTCTTGTGATGTCCCGCTTGGCCGCAATTAAAGCACTTCCTTTCCCCAGGCTTTTCTCGACAATCTCTGGCATAGTGGCCCTTCTTGCCACAGCTAAAGCACTCGCCATCTTTCTTATTCTTCTTACTCTGACCATCCATGGTTTGGTCTTGTTTCCTCTTAGTCTGGGAATTATTCTTGCCTCCGCCGCCTGCTTGCGGCTTTGGCTCCTTTGCAGATGCATTAGCGACCTCAGTCTTAGGCTTAGGGTAAAGACTTTCTGACCTTAATGCCTTTCCTACAATCGATTCAAACGTCTCATCGATGTGGTTTATAAGCCTTTCCCCTAAGTACCCATCTAAACCAGTTATGAACTTCTCGTTCTTCTTCTCGGCAGTGTCGATAAGAGATAACCCATATTTCGATAAAGTATCGAACTCAGCAACATACTCTGAAACTGCCCTTCCGTTCTGCTTAAGCTCCAGAAATTTTCTAAACAATTCTGATTTCTGAGCAGCTGGTATAAACTTATCGCAAAAACGAGCCTTAAACTGATCCCATGTAATCTGATCCTCTGGAGTTGCTGCCTTAATAGCATTCCACCAATTCATTGCTCGTCCTTGAAGCTGACGGGATGCTAGCTTCCTCTTCATGGCATCTTCAATACCCAAGTCTTCGAAGATACGCTCACAGCTATCCAACCAATCCTGAACAACCGTAGCCGACGCCGTTCCGTGGAACGGCTTCCCACCAAGACTAGCATAATCCTTGTTAAGCTTGGCGAAATCGGTCCTAGGCGCCTGCACCGCTACACCACCACCGTTAGCAATATTAGGAGCCGCTCTCTGGACATCCCTAAGCATCTCCCTCATGAAGTCAGTGAACATAGTCCTCATCTCAGTTGCATTCCCATTATTGGCTCCTCTGCCAGTACCCCTCGCATATCGGCTCATCGTTCAATCTGTACAGAGCAAACGATTAACCATCTCCTTTGTGGTGTCAGTGCAGTGCAACTTCATCCTTAACTATACTAATAGTATATATATATCTATATAGCTTTGAAAACCAGTTTTGAAAAATCAAAATAATCACAAATACGCGCTCTTATATACGTATAATATCTCTCCCTGATGACTTTCCCCAGGTTAACTACGCAACCTAGAGCTCTGATACCAAATGTAACGACCCGCCCTGTACTAGCCGACATTTCCTCCGAAAGTGCGTTGTACACATGTCTAACAAGCACGGAACGGTCGTCGGAAGGAAAGAAAGAAGGTGAAGAACTAACACAGAACCTGCAGAATGTCTCACAGCGCATGGAATAAAATATAATAATCACATAACTTTGACATAAAACAGGTGAGACAGTGCATAAGCTGAAAAACTAAATCATGTCTAACATGGCAGCGGAAATCCAAAATACAGCTTATGATCCAACATCCTTATTACAACTTCAAAAATACTGTCTCTAAGCAAAAGAAAGGAAAAGGTACACTGCTAATGCCCAAGCAGTGACCATCGATAACACAGGGAGATAATACATAAATATCATACGTGGAAGCCTCCTGCTCGTCTCCAGTACAACTACCCGTGCATCCACCTAACCTATCTCTAGTCTGCTCGTGTGAGCACCCAGAGTTATAAGAAGAGACATAAAACTCTGGGTCAGACATAAAGTCTGGTATGAGCGATAAGCATCTAAACAGAATAATAACAGGTATAATCCAATCATACCTGAACCTGGACCTGCAACCAAAGAGTTAGCACTACATACTGTACAACACTCTAAGGTGCCCTTTCAAATGGTGTAAAGATAACGGGGGTGGGGGTGTGCATGTCATAGTGATGTCAAACAATCAAGCATATCAATCATCCTCACATCCCTCACTCAGTGCGTAAAGCATATGATATCCACTACTTTGGTCACCTAATACTTTGGGCCATGGCGGAATCCAATCCCGTGTAACTATCACTACAAGCCCACTATCCATCTCTCAGTGGTGAACCAAAGTTATGAATACCGACAACTCCTTAGCACACGTCCCGCAGCAAAGCCCAACTATGAAGTGAACTCATTGGTTCCCAACTGGATCCTAAGCTCTAACTTCCCATATTGGACTACCTTTGCATCTCGGGTTATTGGTCAATACTGGGTTGGGTCGGGTTCCTTCTCAAGCCATCGGTTCGGGTCGGGTGTCCTTCATCTGTTCGGGTCGGGTCTTCTCCTGGTGTGGTTCGGGTCGGGTCTTCTCCAAGTGCGGTTCGGGTCGGTTGTCCTCCATCAGTTCGGTTCGGGTGCTTTACCTCGGGTCGGGTCGGGTGTCATCTCCCCTCCAGCTCGTGCCTCCGTTCCGATCTGTGCCCTCGTCCTTCACATGCTACTATCCGATCCATCCTCATGCCTTCACTCCGATCCGTCCTCCTCGATCCGATTCGTCCTCCTTGATCCGATCCGATCCCAGTTCAGCTAGCGTGGCCTTCCTTTTTGCCATTTTCCCCCAAGTGTTGGGTTCCGATCCGAACGGATTCTTTGCTCAGTTCAACATATCCGATCCGAGCCCTATGTCCGATCCGATCCGAACCCTGCACTGTTTTCTGAGACTGTTCCAGCAAGTGTTTACGCCATTCGACGACGTTTTCGACCATTCTAACTATTGAAATCAATCACAAAGCATTTCATACAGTCATAGCAACATGCATAGTCAGCCACAAACACCAAAACAATAATATGATAGGTTAAAACGGATCAAACATACCCAAAAATCCATATTTTCCCCTTAAGCATGTTTAAGAACAACTAATGATAGGATTAGTAAAACTTAACCAAATTAGCCAAATTTCCTAACAGAGGTCTAAAACAATATTTATGAATTTCTGAATATTTTTCCAGAATTTTATCATGCTTAATTTCGCTAATTAACACTAATCACCCCTTAATCCCCTAAATTCCGGGATTAAAAAAATTAGTCCAAATTAACCCAAATTCATATCAGAGGCATAAAATGATGTTTTAGAATTTTGGGAATTTTTCTAGATTTTTCTGAGCCATAATTTCGCTAATCTTCGCTAATTACCCTAATTAGCCGTAATTAGTGAAAAAACTAAACAAATCACTCACCTTTGGCACAATTAAACTTTCAGAACTGAAACTCCTATGATATAGATCCAATCTCTATGTGTTCCAGCAACTCTCTCTCTCTGATTTGGTGCTAATCCCCTTTGGTTTGATGTAGTTTTGCTTAATCTTTGATTAGAAAGTGATTAGAGGTGATTTGGAGTGAAATTAGAAGGTGGAGGCCATGGCTATACTTGAAGGAATGTCTTAGGCGGCTGGAAAATGAAGTAAAAACCGAAATCATAACCCTAGCAGCCCCTAAGTACCACTAATCCCGAAATCCCCTTTTGGGCCTAGCTGCTAATTACCCGGTTAAGCCCAATTAGCTGAAAATAACCCTTTAAACCTTAATTTAGTCATATCTCCCAAACGGTAAGTCCGTTTGGCTATTATGACCACTCTACGGAAAGAGAAACCATCATCTGGAGCTAATGGAAGTGGTTTCAGGTCAAAATTCCTTTCCAGTCAAAAGTTATGGACGAAACAAGATCAACTAGGGGCAAAAAGGTCATTTAAAAATTGGCAAAAATCATGAACATGGGAAATGACCCCACTAGTCGTTTCCCAAAAGTACACGACCACGCGACTTACCGAAAAAGAAATAAATATTCTACGATCCTAGATGCGTAGAATGTGGGTTGTTACAGGAATGGTCATATCTCCTTGTATCAAATAAGAAAATTCATCACATAGTCGCTCAATTGCTTCTGGAGGAGTAAATCTTACCATGAAAATCACTTTAAATCTATCCCTGGTGATATCACCTTTTGGATTATCCTTAATGACTGAATCCCACCAGAACAAAGCTTCGTCTTCGAGTGCCCAGGAGGCCAGTAATCTTTTCTGGTCATCCCTCAGCTTTAACGCTTCGAAGATTTTCTCAGCAGAATGAATCCAAGCTTGTGTTTTCATAATTGATTCTTCACCCGTGAAGGGTTTTCCCCCTAGATTTCTATATTTCATAAATAGAGCTTCTATATCCGGGTCAGTATTACTTCTTCTGTTTCTGGCACTCATTTTCTAGTTTTTCTGCAAATAGCAGATCAAGTGTTAGGTCAATAGAAAAGATATTTCAAAATATAGAGACATATACTTGAATGTAAATGTGTCTATCTAGGTGTTATTTCATTCTACTACTCATATTATGATATTACTGATCCTATATGTAATGAGTTACTCATCCTAGAACACTACTGGTTCTATTTCTGACGAGTTTGTTAATATGTTATATTCCAGAACTAAGCTTAACCTAGCTCTGATACCAAATGAGACGACCCCAAACCCTGTACCGACGGCGGCAAGGGTAATCCTTGGAATATAACACAGAAACAGATAATAGCAGAACAGAATTAAATAAATACACCAGATAATGAACAATAGGATATACTGGATAAACGTAATCATCAGAGTTACACAGTATACAGGATCATACTTAGTACAAATACAGTTCAGCTATACATAAATGTCTACAGCGGAAATAAACAAAATATGTACAATAGGAGCTGAACAGCATAAAAAGAGATAAATAATAGACACCATCTTCAGCTCCAGCTATCCAGAAAGAACCGGCTAAACCTGAATACAAGGCTGCCCATGTAAAAAAAGGGGCACCCGAGTTTGGAAGTGAAACAAACTACGAGTCAGTCATGGGACTGTTATGAGAAATCTACTCAACACATTTATAATATGGCTAATCACAAGACCACGTCACTTTCGTGGAACAGGTTTACTCCATTGGATTGCCAGTGCTTTAGAAACAAATCTTTCTTTTAAAACATCGCAATGCTTTTTATAAAATGAAGCCATTATAAAACTCAGTTCCCATCACACAATGCAACGCAAACCGGAGGATAGAGTTTTACCTTATAATGGCCAAAATATGATTGATACGAATAAAACAAAAGCATTTGATATTATTAATAGTGTTTATATATTTCAAAAACAATTTGAATCATAACTATCAATCATAGGTGGCAAAGGTACCATATATCATGTCGCCGTATATATATACAACCGAAACCGCACGATGTCGTATTTGGAAATTGGATTTCCATCATGAACCAAGGCAAAAGATACTGAATTCGAGACTGCCTATCCCGAGTCTCAGGATCAGAGCTCGAGTGACCCTTGGATCGTCAGGGTCGGTCCACCGATGTGGATTAAAATTCCTGGACACTGCATTTCCCCGCCCTTTGGGGCGTAAACGAGCCAACGAATGACTCCATCGGACCCGGATCGTCCAATCTAACCGAGGCGCCTCGCAATAGCAACAACTACATAAGTCAAACTTGTCAGGGCGTGTAAAACCACTGACGCCACTTCTAGCTAGGAAGAAACGCAGTCCCTCCCTGATGTCCTCTCCAGTTTCTGGCTCATATCGGGGTGTGAGGCTCGCGAATTCACGTTATACCCAAAGCCACGCCACACAGGCGGAGCTTTGATCATCACCACAAGACTTTGCTTTTCAACAGAAGCCCTGATCACTGCATCTTAGTATGCCACACAGGCAATTCACACCATGCAACTGATGTCTATCAATCACGCGGAATAAATTCCAATGTCAGACACACTGTCCATTTGCAAGTCCGTTCTGGGTCTGAACGAAACCGGAGGCACTGAATACCTCGCTAACCCATCGATCACCACGTATGTCTGGACGATCACCACTAATTATCCATATTTCGGGATGCCTCCCAATCAGGACCTCGGTTACCATCCAAACGAGGTGAAGATCTCCGGTCTTCGACCACCGTCTTCGTCTTCGATTTCTTATCGTCGGTTCAGTTATTCATAATGGGATAAACCCGGTCTTTCTGAGCAACTCACGTATATAATAAACAAGTGCAATATTAACATACACACGCATCATTTCAATTCCTTAGTCACTAACCGTCAATCAGTAAGAGAACGATTTCCCAAATATTAACCCCGAAGGCTGAAACCAACATTAGATCAACACCCTGGAAACCATTCGACTTAGCCAACCTTCAGTTAATTTCTAAATCACATCCATATCATTTATAATATTTTATAACAATTTATCGCTATTTTTATTTATTTTAAAATAGCCAATTTATTCAAAACGACGCTTCGGGCCATAACGCGAACGTAGCGCTGTTTTTCTCCAGATTTTATTTACACATATCTGAAAATCTAACCGTTGGATCTTCAAAAAAATTACATCATTAGAAAGATCTTTTCAAAACGAATCCAACGGTTCCAGTTTCGGGAAATTCCGACGGTCGGATCTCCCGGTATAATCGTTTGAAGTTTCGATTTCAAAATACGAACTACAGCGTCGTTATTCGATTAAATATAATTATATTTTTATATATATATAAATATAATCGATTATGGTGCTGTTTTTCTTTCGGTTTGAATTAAACATTCCAGACAATCCAACCGTTGGGCTTTTACAAAGTTGGTGCCGTTGGAAAGATATTTCCAAAGCGAACCCAACGGTTGTGATTTCAGGAAAATCATATGGTCGGATCTCCCTTACTAATCGTTTGAAATCACGGTTTCAAAATACGAACTACAGCGTCGTTATTCAATATATTTCAATTCTATTTAAATATATATATCGATTCTTCGATTTCAGAGCTATATTCTTTTCATACATTTGATAAAAACGATATTTCCATCTAACTGTCTTCTATTTCAACACTTCACTATTTTTAACAATTCATTTATATAATAAAAATGCGATTTTTATTGTAAAACAATTCATTTCAAAACTCTATTATTTTATATAGTTCATATAGGTAATAAAAATAGGAATTTTATTATAAAACAATTTATTTCAAAATATGAATACCATTCAACACATGAATTTCAATTCAACGAATGAATATCGATTCAACACATGAAGATTTTCTATAGCTTATGTAAATAGACAAAAAGGTGATTTTTATATTTAAAACACGAACACCATTCAACACATGAATTTCAATTCAACGAATGAATATCGATTCAACACATGAAGGTTTTCTATAGTTTATATATATGTAGATAAAAATGTGGTTTTTATATTTAAAACACGAACACCATTCAACACGTGAATTTCAATTCAATGAATGAATATCGATTCAACACATAAAGGTTTTCTATAGTTTATATATATAGATAAAAATGTGATTTTTATATTTAAAACACGAACACCATTCAACACATGAATTTCAATTCAACGAATGAATATCGATTCAACACATGAAGGTTTTCTATTCAGCGAATAAATATAGTTTCAGCAAATGAAAATAATTCAAAACATGAATATTATTCAAAATTTCGGCAGCATAACGGCATAGTAGTTAAAACCGGGACCGTCCCTAGTACGGCTCCTCGCTCTACCTTAAAACCTCGCGGTTTTTGACAATGGGGAATCATGCATCTAGTTCGCATGCAGGCGGCATGTATAATTTTTCATTTCCACCAACTAATCCTATGTGGTTTCAACCAAATATTTCTCAACCACAAATGGGTATTTTTCAACCACCGTCAATCAATATCAACCACCTACAATTTCAATCAACCATTCGTTATCAATCAATTTTCACACCAATCACAACCAATAAATATCGTCCATGGTTTGTGGATGAGAGGCGTGTATATATATATATATTTATTTATATTTATATATAGCAATTCACTTCTATTTCAACACATATATAATTTTTACAATGCATATATAACTTATACATCGAACGTACAACTTATACAACGCTTATACATGAGGTGTACAATGCTTATATAACTCATACATCGACTATATAATTTATACATCATGGTTTTCCATATCGTTTATAAATTAGAAATCTCACCTTGGTTCGTTGCTTTGCTAAAAATTGATACGAGCTCAGAAAAATCCGCGGTCTCTTCTAGAATGTAGAGGACGTCACCACGGTCCCGGTGTCTCCTGTTTCATCGAATTTCATTAACGAACGAAAAAGATATGATTTTTCAAAGGTTGGAACACTTTAGAGTGTTTAAACAATATAAAGGAACCACCTTTATACGCTGTTCAAAACTAGGTCGGAGAAATTCGCGAAATCCGGGAAGAACTGGGATGATCAGTGGCTGCAGCGTCGTAGAGGGAGGTGAGGGCTGTCGGTCGATGGTGGTTTGAGGGGGTACGGTGGTCGGATCTGTCGTTGGCGGCGTCTGGAAGATCGGAACTTTGGAGGGCCGATTCCGGCGATGGGGGCGTCGGTCGGGGTCGTGGTGGGGTCGGATTGGAAGAGGAGGGAGCGTCGCTTCGAGTGGTGGCGGCGGCGAAGGCTGGAAGTGCCTGTAGCGGCAGCGATTTGGTCGGAAAGAAAAGAGTGACTTCCGCCGTTAATCGGGAGGGAGGAAAAAAGGAAATTTTTTTTTTTAAAAAAAATATGATTGGTCGGGGGAGTTTTAAAGGGGTTTTCTGACACGACCACCAATCTAAACCCAACGACTGTCGTCCCTAGCGTTTTACCCCCATTCCGAACATAATGGGATATGTTTCGTAGGCCCATTCGACTGTTTCAGTCAGTTTTCCTTCAAATTAAAATATATAACATTCAATATTCAATTTGAACGTACATTTCAATTTGCCAGGGCCACAAACTGATTCGAAAAATTCCAGAAAAATAAATCTAGCTATTTTTTGACGATATGGTCCCAACAAAACTAGTTTTATCGAATTCTGAGACCGTTTGCAAAAAAGCCCATTTCTGGTCGATCCAATTTAACTATAAGGACCAAAAAACGTTTTCCTTTGCCACGCTCACATACTAGCTTCAAAAATTATGAAATTTGAAACCTAGCAATAACTTCACATCCCGGATCCAACAAAAGCAGTTTCGTCGAATTCCGAGGTCGTATGCAAAATGGCCAATTTTACAGGCTATATAAATTCCATAGCGACCTTTCTGAAAATTCATTTGGCCATAACTTTTGATTTCCGCTATGAAAATTCGATTTTTCAGATTCGTTAGAAAGGTGTTCACTAACAGATTTAAATGTTTTTGGTTTCACTCAAACCCGTTTTGTTTTGCGCCCGGTACAGTCCGACAAAGTTTGAATTCAATTTTTGAAACTGCAGCGCCATTTTAGGCCTTGTTTATAATTAAAATTAATTATATTCGTTTTCAATTGTCGATTCAAACTCAGTTTTCATTGCTATTATTTAAAATATTTATTTTAAATAATTAAAATCCATTATTTTAGCCAATTTAAAATTTTCAAATTGGTTCAGATTTTCTAGGTCGTTACACTCATCATCTGGGAAATGACAGAAATCGGGCAGGCAACATGGCTAAGTGGGCCGCACCCAATTAGGGTATATTGTTACCATCTAGAGAGTATTCATATTTGTACTTCTTTGGATTCTGTATCTCCTGGGAATGGTTATGTTGGAATACTAACCGAGGGGTGGCAATATATTCGATACATTCAAGAGAAATGAATGGTCGGTCATGTGTGGTCGAGTTACAAGATGAGCTTGTTGAACTCCAGTGTATCGCTTCTAGAGTACACTGAACGAAAGGTGGATCCATACCTTGTCATAGTTGGAATCCATTCCCCAAATAAGAGCCTGCGGTTTTGATTGTATATTATATATGTAGAATGTTAGATGCAAGCGTTTCCACTAGATTTCTATTTATTTGATTTAGACATTATTATAATATCAGAAGAGCCTTGATATAAAGAATATTTTGGGTTATCGTAAGGTAAAAACCATCTGTGTTTATGTGTGGATCGGTCTTATGACTATTCTTTCTTTTAAAAGGATTTTTAAAAGTTAAACCAAGTGATTTGAGTTTACTCACACCAGTCACATGACTGACCCAGAGTTTATTTTGTTTTGTTTTCCCTAAACTCTTGGGTGCCCAATTTTGTACGGGCAATCAAGTAGTCGGGATTTACAGATGCTTGAAGAGAAGGAGCAGGAGGCTTTAGGATTATATAGCTATTGTTATTTTTGCTGTGTGAAAGTGTTATACTCTAATAATGGTATTGTATACAGATACTATTTTATTTCAAATTTATGTTATGAAATATATTTATTCTTTCCGCTATGAGATTCGTGTTTACTCTGATGTTGTGTTGTTCTTCTTATTCTATTCTAAGTTTCTATCTTATCTATTCTCACCCTCTGTTTTCTTTCATTAACTACCGGTATTTTCGATGTTTGGATAATCGACGAGGGTTTTATGTCGATGACCAAAGATCGCAAATTTCCAGGACGTTACACTTGTATACTTGGAAGTAATATTTATGCCATGAACTGTACTAGGCCTGATATTGCATATGCTAGATATACCAGTAATCCTGGCAAACATCACTGGAAAGTGATAATCAAGGTCCTAGAATATCTAAAGTACACACAAAACTATGTGTTGCAATATGAAAAGAACCCTTCAGTGGTAGAACGATATAGTGATGCCAATTGGATAACTGGCTCAAATGACACAAAATCCACTAGTGGATATCCGTTTACATTAGGAAATGGAGCTGTCTCATGGAAATCATCCAAACAGACTTGCATAGCAAGGTCTACAATGGAATCGGAGTTCATTGCTCTAGATAAAGCTGCAGAAGAATCAGATTGGCTTAGAAGTTTCTTAGAAGACATTCCAAATTTGGAAAAACCAGTACCTCCAGTATGTATAAATTGTGATGTCAATTTGCTATTGGAAGGTAAAATTGTACATTTGATAATGGTAAGTCTCGACGTATTCGTCGTAGACATAAAACCATAACACAACTTCTCTCTAATGTAGTTATCACTATAAACTATGTACGGTCAAAGGATAACATAGCGGATCCACTAACAAAAGTCTTTCCAAGGGAGAAAGTTCAAACCTTATCAATGGGAATGGGCTTAAGACCTATGAATTAAAAGTTTTCTAAAAACAGAAACCCCACCTAGTTGACTGGAGATCCCAAGATTTAGGCTCAAAGGGACAACTAAGTTTAAGATAAACTTGACAACACTGTTAAATACAAACCATTCCTATGATAAGTCAGTGCTAAACCCGTCGGAGAATAGGTTAAGCTTGGATTTTAATAATGTTTATACTATGGTGTTATAAAAACCAAGTGGGGGTACTACGGGATACTCTATATAGAATCACCTATGTGAGTGCGAAGGTGCCGCTTCAAGAAGAATTGTAAGGTCGAATTTTTCAAGCACTCATGAAACCAAGGCGGTGTTCATAGCAAAAACGAACACAACCAGAGAACAAGGGGGTTAAAGAATATTTATCATTTGTTACCTTTATATACTTACGCAAACGTCTTACAGTTCAAAGACATTCTAGTCCACTGATTCCCCAGTTAGTCATAACGATAAAACACTAGGAAAATTTTAAGGATTTTGTGCTACTTTTTCTAATATGATAAATGCTTAGTAATTTTAAGAATAGATTAGATGACCACTCATTCATGTGAGGGATTGTTGGAAATGAATGAGCGGTTTTGGCAAAATCATTTAGTCCTACATCGGGGAAAAAAACACCTTTGGCACTACTTATATTAAGGCTTGATATGTTATTAAATAAGAAAGTGGAGATGGAAGAGAAAGACAATGGCATGATAAGCATTCATACTAATATTTAATGGTCAAAAGATAGGGCTTTGGGCCTTGGGGTCTCGTGATCGACTGGGTTTCAATCGAATGCCGATGGGCTTGCCGCGTTGGAAAACCATCATATTTTTGAAATTCGGCGCGCAAATACCAACGGAAATGTCTTTTGGTAAAGGGTCGAACCTTTCCGAAAATCATAGCCGTTGCAATTCAAATAGAAGCGCCTGTACATTAAAAGATGCGAAAATCGAATTAAGCACAGTTTTTAATTTGGGTTTCTCTTCTTTTTATCTTCTTCCTCCTTGATCTGTTCTGTAAAATAAAACATACCTTGCATTTGTCGTAAATCTGCAGTTGTAGCGTGACATCGCTGACAAGAACCGTTTCATCCTTAGGAAATGATTACTTGATCAAACCTTCCAACGCCGTAGAGGGAGAAATTTCATTTCAAGGAAACAACATTCGCTGGACTCAGTTATTAATCGGTAATATTTCATAATTTCTCTTGTTTTCCATATTTCTTTATTACTTAGTTTTGTTTCATACAATTCTTTGTAAAAACTCTGACTATTCCTTATTTTTGTGAATTGCAACTTCATTGAAACAACATTCCTTACGCTTGGAAGCGTTGTTGTTCATATAAACGGTTTTACGCCATTTCTGTTGATTGGTTTACAACAATCTTGAAACGAAATTGTAAATGTTGCTTCTGTTTCCAGACGACAATGTCGCAAAGTGTCAACAGCAAATCTGTGCCGAAGCAGACTATGCCATCGGCTCCGTCTCTGGTTCCACCAACTGTTCCATACTCACATGGCGAGAGAGCAGGGAAGTTTAATGGCCTGGATTTCAGACGTTGGCAAAAAAAGACGCTTTTCTACCTGACAACCTAGGGGCTAGCAAAATACCTTTCGTAGGATCCCCCATTTGTTGAAGAACTAGAGCTTGATGCCACCAAAATTGAGGCTCTTACTAGATGGAAGAATTTTGACTTCATTTGTAAGAATTACATGCTCAATGGTTTAGATAATAGTTTATATAATCTATATTGTACCTTTGAGACTACAAAGGTGCTCTGGTTATCTCTTGAAAAGAAGTATGATACTGAAGATGCCGGAATGAAGAAATTCATTGTCCGGAATTTTCTTGATTTCAAAATGGTCGATTCCAAAGCAGTCGTCAATCAGATTCAAGTAATCATTCATGGAATTCATGATGAAAAGATGGAGTTAAGTGAGTCACTCCAAGTGGATGCCGCTATCGAAAAGTTGCCTCCATCGTGGAAGGATTTCAAAACCTATTTGAAGCATAAGCGCAAGGAAATGACCAAGGAGGATCTGGTTGTTCGTCTACGAATCGAAGAAGACAACAGTAAATCAGAGAAAAAAGCTACTAGTTCGTTACAAGCAAGGGCTAATATGGTTGAGGATGAAAAGACAAACAAAAGAAAGCGCAAGCAGAATCCTAAGACGAAGAAACAAAAGAAGTTTCAAGGATCTTGCCATAATTATGGAAAGAAAGGCCACAAAGCAGTCGTGTGTCGTGCCTCTAAAAAGAAGAAACCAAAAACAAATATGGCAGAAAATTCAGATGATGTTGCAGCTATGGATATATGTGCGGTTGTTTCTGAATGCAACCTTGTTGGCAACAACAAGGAGTGGTTTCTAGGCATAGGTGCCACTCGTCATATATTTGCCAACAAGTGGATGTTTACAACCTACAAACCTACCACTGATCGCGGGCAACTATTCAAGGGCAACTCTTCCGCATCAAATGTGGAAGGCAAGGTAAATATTGTACTGAAGTTAACTTCTGGAATGGAACTACAACTGAACGACGTTCTGCATGTTCTAGAAATCTGTAAGAACCTGATTTCAGGATCGTTGCTTAGCAAGCATTATTTTAAACTAACATTTGTTACTGATAAGTTTGTAATATCAAAGAATGGAGTATATGTTGGAAGAGGATATGTGTGTGATGGCTTGTTTAAAGAAAATGTAACCAATGTTGTACCAAGTAATGAGATGAATAAAATTAAATCTTCTGCCTATATTGTTGACTCTTCGAACATACGACATTCTAGATTAGGGCATGTAAATTTGGATACATTGCAAAAATTAATAAATCTAGAATTTATACCAAAATGAAATACAGATTCCAATTATGAATGTCAAGATTATGCAGAAGCAAAATTGATAAGAACCTCATTTCATCACGTTGAACGAGAGACCGAACCTCTAGAATTAATACATACATACTGATGTATGCGGCTTGAAAATGTGTCAAACTAGTGGTGGAAAGTGGTACTTTATCACATTCATTGATGATTGCCCCAGATATTGCTACGCATATCTCCTTAGAAGTAAGGACGAAGCAATCGACATGTTTAAATAGTATAAGGCAGAAGTTGAGGATCAACTGAATAAGAAAATAAAATCTTAAAGAAGTGATAGAGGAGGAGAATATGAGTCTCCGTTTGAAGAATTCTGTGTTGAGCATGGAATTATACACCAAACTACAGCCCCGTATTCACCTCGATCCAATGATATAGTCGAACGAAAAAAAACTCTTAAAGAAATGATGAATGCCTTACTAATTAGCTCTGGCTTACTAGATAACTTTTGGGGAGAAGCTAGTCTTTCGGCAAATCATATTTTGAATAAAATAATACGAAGGAAAACATTTAAATCTCCACATGAACTTTGGAAAAACAAACCACTATCCTACAAATAATTGAAAGTGTGGGGGTGTCTTGCCAAAGTAGTAATACGAAAACCAAAAAAGGTCAAAATTGGACCAAAGACTATGGATTGCATATTCATTGGATATGCCCATAATAGTAGAGCATATCGATTTTTGGTGTACAAATAAGAAATTGATGCCATTCATGAAAGCATCATTACCGAGTCACAAAGTGAGAGTTTCTTTGAACACATTTATCCTCTAATATCATTTATTGAAACTATTGTTCCAAAGAGATCAAGAGATACAGATACACTTGAGGATAATGTTAATCAAAACTCAAAAAAGAGAAATGTTGAAACAGAGTAGAGGAACCCAGAAGGAGCAAATGTCAAAGGACTTCTAAAACCTTTGGACCCGATTTCTATGCATATATGATAGAAAATGAACCTCTTACTTACCAACAAGCAATGTCATCTCCTGAGGCTCCATACTGGAAGGAAGTCGTCAACAGTGAAATAGAATCCATTTTACAAAACCATATATGTAAACTGGTGGATCTACCCAAAGGATCAAAACCACTAGGATATATATGGATATTTAAGAAAAACCTAAAAGTTGAGGGCTCAATAGACAAGTATAAAGCGAGATTTGTAATAAAAGGATTTAGATAGAAGGAAGATCTAGATTACTTTGATACATATTCACTAGTAACTAGAATAATATAGATTAGTATGCTTATTGCAATCGCATCCAGATTAAATTTGGAAATACACCAAATGGATGATAAAACTACGTTTTTGAATGGTGAACTAGAAGAAATATATATGCAGCAACCTAAAAGGTTTCTAATCCCAGGAAATGAAAATAAGGTGTGCAAGTTAGTAAAAACACTTTATGGCCTTAAACAAGCACTAAATCAATGACACGAGAAACTTGATGAAACTATGTTATTAAATGGTTCAAAATAAATGAATCAAATAAACGCATATATATAAAATACATGGATATTAGATATGTCATTATTTGTCTTTATGTTGATGATTTGTTAATCCTTGGGAATAATAAGGCCATAATAAAATCTACAAAGGACATGTTATCCTCTAGATTCGATATGAAAGATCTATGTGTGCTGATGTAATCTGAGGTTTGAAAATTATAAAAACACCACAAGGATATGCATTATCTTAGTTACATTACATTTCCAAATTACTTGAAAGGTTCAAGCAGTATAATATAACCATTGCAAAGTCACCAGTGGATATGAACCAAAATTGGGTAAAGAAAACCGGTAATGGAATATATCAGCTTGAATACTCTCGTATACTAGGAAGTATTATGTATGTCATGAACTGTACTAGGACTGATATTGCATATGCTAGATATACCAGTAATCCTGGCAAACTTCACTGGAAAGTGATAACCATGGTCCTAGTATATCTAAAGTACACACAAAACTATGTGTTGCAATATGAGAAGTATCCATCAGTGGTAGAAGGATATAGTGATGCCAATTGGATAACTGGCTCAAATGGAACAAAATCCATAAGTGGATATGTATTTACATTAGGAAATGGAGCAATCTCATGGAAACCATCCAAACTAACTTGCATAGCAAGGTCTACAATGGAATCGAAGTTCATTGCTCCAGATTAAGCCGCAGAAGAAGCAGATTGGCTTAGTAGTTTCTTAGGAGACATTGCAAATTGGGAAAAACCAGTACCTCCAATATGTATACATTGTGATAGTCAATCTGCTATAGGAAGGGCTAATAGTACATTGTATAATGGTTAAGTCTCGACATATTCGACGTAGACATAAAACCATAAGATAACTTCTGTCTAATGGAGTTATCACTATAAACTATGTAAGGTCAAAGGATAACATAGCGGATCTACTAACAAAAGGCTTGCCAAGGGAGAAAGTTCAAACCTTATCGATGGGAATGGGCTTAAGACCTATGAATTAAAAGTTTTCTAAAAACGAAAACCCCACCTAGTTGATTGGATTTCCCAAGATAATTTTTGGAGAGAAGCTATTCTAGGCAAATCAGATTTTGAATAAAATACCACGAAAGAAAAAATCTAAATCTCCACATGAACATTGGAAAAACAGACCACCATCCTATAAATACTTGAAAGTGTGGGGGTGGCTTGCCAAATTAGAAATACAAAAACCGAAAAAGGTCAAAATTGGACCAAAGACTATAGATTGCATATTCATTGGGTATGCTCTTAATAGTAGTGCATATTGATTTTTGGTGTACAAATCTGAAATTGATGATATTCATGAAAACACCATTATCGAGTCAAGAAGTGCTAGATTCTTTGAACACATTTATCCTATAAAATGATCTATTGAAACTATTGTTCCAAACAGATCAAGAGATACAAATACACTTGAGGATAATGTTAAACCAAACTTGAATGAGAGAAATGTTGAAACAGGGGTAGAGGAATCCAGAAGGAGCAAACGTCAAAGGACTTCTAAAACCTTTGGACCTGATTTCTATGCTTATATGATAGAAAATGAACCTCTTACTTACCAACAAACAGTGTCATCTCCTGAGGCTCCATACTGGAAGGAGGCTGTCAATAGTGAAATAGAATCCATTTTACAAAACAATACGTGGGAACTAGTGGATCTACCAAAAGGATCAAAACCACAAGGATATAAATGGATATTTAAGAAAACACTAAAAGCTGACGACTCAATAGAAAAGTATAAAGCGAGACTTGTAATAAAAGGATTTAGTCAAAAGGATGATCTAGATTACTTTGAAGCATATTCACCGGTAACTAGAATAACATCGATTAGGATGCTTATTGCAATCGCATCCATATTAAATTTGGAAATACGCCAAATGGATGTTAAAACTACGTTTTTGAATGGTGAACTAGAAGAAGAAATATATATGCAGCAACCTGAAGGGTTTCTAAGCCCAGGAAATGAAAATAAGTTTTGCAAGTTAGTAAAATCGCTTTATGGCCTTAAACAAGCACCAAAACAATGGCATGAGAAACTTGATGAAACTATGTTATCAAATGGATTCAAAATAAATGAATCAGATTAATGCGTATATATTAAATACACGGATATTGGATATGTCATTGTTTGTCTTTATGTTGATGATTTGTTAATCCTAGGGAATAATAAGGCCATAATAAAATCTCCGAAGGACATGTTATCCTCTAGATTTGATATGAAAGATCTAGGAGTGGCTGATGCAATCTTGAGTGTGAAAATTAAAAAAAACACCACAAGGATATGCACTATCTCGGTCACATTACATTTCCAAAATACTTGAAAGGTTCAAGAAGTATAATATTACCATTGCAAAGTCACCAGTGGAAATGAACCAAAATTGGGTAAAGAACACCGGTGATGGAATATATCAGCCTGAATACACTCGTATACTCGGAAGTATTATGTATGTCATGAACTGTACTAAGCCTAATATTGCATATGCTAGATATACCAGTAATCCTGGCAAACATCACTGGAAAGTGATAATCAGGGTCCTAGGATATCTAAAGTACACACAAAAATATGCGTTGCAATATGAGAAGTATCCTTCAGTGGTAGAAGGATATAGTGATCCCAATTGGATAACTGGCTCAAATGACACAAAATCCACAAGTGGTTATGTGTTTACATTAGGAAATTGAGCAATCACATAGAAACCATCCAAACAAACTTGCATAGCAAGGTCTACAATGGCATTGGAGTTCATTGCTGTAGATAAAGCTGTAGAAGAAGCAAACTGGCTTAGGAGTTTCTTAAAAGACATTCCAAATTGGGAAAAACCAATACCTTCAATATGTATACATTGTGATAGTCAATCTGTTATAGGAAGGGCAAATAGTACATTGTATAATGGTAAGTCTCGACATATTCGCCGTAGACATAAAACCATAAGACAACTTCTCTCTAGTTGAGTTATCACTATAGACTATGTTAGGTCGAAGGATAACATAGCGGATCCACAAACAAAAGGCTTGCCATGGGAGAAAGTTCAAGCCTTATCGATGGGAATGGGCCTAAGACGTATGAATTCAAAGTTTTCTAAAAACGGAACCCCCACCTAGTTGATTGGAGATCCCAAGATCTAAGTTCAAAGGGACAACTAAGTTTAAGATAAACTTGATGGTACTGTTAAATACAAACCATTCCTATGATAAGTCAGTGCACAACCCATTGGAGAATAGGTTAAGCTTAGCTTTTAATGTTGTTTATACTGTGGTGTTATAAAAACCAAGTGCGGTGTTACTGGATATTCTTTATAGAATCACCTATGTGAGTGCAAAGGCGCCGCTTCAAGAAGAATTGTAAGGTTGAATTCTTCAAGCACTGATGAAACCAAGGCGGTGTTCATGGCAAAAACGAATACAAACAGAGAACCAATGGGTTAAAGAATATTTATCATGTGTTATCTTTATAGACTTACATAAATGGCTTATAGTTCAAGGACATTCTAGTCCACTGATTCGCTAGTTAGTCATAACGATAAAACACTTGGAAAAGTTCAAGACCTTTGTGCTACTTTTATTGATATGATAAATGCTTCGCAATTTTAAGAACAGATTAGATGACCACTCATTCATGTGGGGGATTATTGGAAATGAATGAGTGGGTTTGGCAAAATTATTTAGTCTCACATCGGGGAAAACTAACTCCTTTGCGACTACTTATACTATGGCTTGATATGTTATTACAAAAGAAAGAGAAGATGGAAAACAGAGGCAATGGCAAGAACTATGGCATGATAAGCATTCATATTAATATTTAATGGTCAAAAGATAGGGCCTTGGGCCTTAGGGCTCTTGAGGTCTCGTGATCGATTGGGCTTTCGTTCGAATGCCGATGGGCTTGCCGCGCTGCGAAACCGTCATATTTTTGAAATTTGGCATGCATATTCCAATGGAAATGATTGTTGGTTAAGAGTCGCAACCTTTCCAATAGCCACAGCCCTTGCAATGAAAGCCCAAGCGCCTATTCATGAAAAGATGCCTCTTCAAGTCTATATATGGGCCTGCGAAAATCGAATTAAATACAGTTTTTAATTCTGATTTCTCTTCATCTTCTTCCTCCTTGCTCTGTTCTATAAAATAAAACACACCTTGCATTCGTCGTAAGTCTGCGGTTGTAGCGCGACATCCCTGACAGGAACCGTTTCATCCTTGTGAAACGATTGCTTGATCAAACCTTCCAATGCCATCAGCTCCGTCTCTGTTTCCACCAACTGTTCCATACTCACATGGCGAGAGACCAGAGAATTTTAATGGCCAGGATTTTAAATGCTAGCAACAAATGATGCTTTTCTACTTGACAACCTTGAGGCTGGCAAAATACCTTTCGCATGATCCCCCATTTGTTGAAGAACTAGAGCCTGATGCCACCAAAGTCGAGGCTCTTACTACATGGAAGAATTCTGACTTCATCTGTAAGAATTACATTCTCAATGGTTTAGATAATAGTTTATATAATGTATATTGTACCGTTGAGACTACAAAGGTACTTTGGTTATCTCTTGAAAAGAAGTACAAGACTAAAGACACTGGAATGAAGAAATTCATTGTCGGGAAGTTTCTTGACTTCAAAATGCTCGATTCCAAAACAGCCGTCATTCAGATTCAAGAACTCCATGTAATCATTCATCAAATTCATGATGAAAAGATGGAGTTAAGTGAGTCATTCCAAGTGGCTGCCACTAACGAAAATTTGCCTTTGTCGTGCAAGGATTTCAAAAACCATTTATTGCTTAGCAAGCATGGTTTCATACTAACATTTATTACTGACAAGTTTGTAATATCAAAGAACGGAGTATATGTTGGTAGAGGATATGTGTGTAATGGCTTGTTTAAAGCAAATGTAACCACTGTTGTACTAAGTAATGATATGAATAAAATTGAATCTTCTGCTTATATTGTTGATTCTTCTAACATATGGCATTCTAGATTAGGGCTATAAATTTTGATACATTGTGAAAATTGATAAATCTAGAATTTATGCGGAAATGCAATGTAGATTCCAATTATAAATGTCAAGTTTGGGCAGAAGCAAAATTGATATGAACCTCGTTTCATCACGTTGAACGAGAGACCAAACCCTAGAATTAATACATATTGATGTATGCGACTTGAAAATATGTCAAACTAGAGATGGAAAGAGGTACTTTATCACATTCATTGATGATTGTACCAAATATTGTTATGTATATCTCCTTAGAAGTAAGAACGAAGCAATCAACACGTTTAAATAGTATAAGGCAGAAGTTGAGAATCAACTCAATAAGAAAATAAAATCTTTAAGAAGTGATGGAGGAGGGGAATATGAGTCTCTGATTGAAGAATTTTTTGCTGAGCATGGAAGTATACATCAAAATACAACCCCGTATTAACCTTAACCCAACGGTATAGCCGAACAGAAAAATAGAACTCTTAAAGAAATGATGAATGCCTTACTAATTAGCTCTGGCTTACTAGATAACTTTTGGGGATAAGTTATTCTTTTGGCAAATCGCATTTTGAATAAAATACCATGAAAGAAGACATCTAAATCTCCACATGAACTTTGGAAAAAAGACCACCATCCTACAAATACTTGAAAGTGTAGGGGTGTCTTTCCAAAGTAGAAATACCAAAACCATAAAAGGTCAAAATTGGACCAATGACTATAGATTGCATCTTCAATGGATATGTTCGTAATAGTGGTGCATATCGATTTTTGGCGTAAAAATCAGAAATTGATGATATTCATGAAAGCACTATTAACAAGTGCTAGATTCTTTGAACACATTTATCCTTTAAAATCCTCTATTGAAACTATTTTTCCAAAGAGATCAAGAGATACGCATACACTTGAGGATAATGTTAAACAAAACTCGAACGAGAGAAATGTTGAAATAGAGGTGGAGGAACCCAGAAGGAGCAAATGTCAAAGGACTTCTAAAACCTTTGGACCCGATTTCTTTGCATATATGATAGAAAATGAACCTCTTACTTACTAACAAACAATGTCATCTCCTGAGGCTTCATACTGGAAGGAGGCTGTCAATGGTGAAATAGAATCCATTTTACAAAACCATATGTGGGAACTAGTGGATCTACCCAAAGGATCAAAACCATTAGGATATAAATGGATATTTAAGAAAAAACTAAAAGCTGATGGCTCAATAGAGATGTATAAAGCGAGACTTGTAATAAAAGGATTTAGACAAAAGGAAGATCTAGATTATTTTGATACATATTCACCTGTAACTAGAATAACATCGATTAGGATGCTTATTGCGACCACGTCCATATTAAATTTGGACATAAACCAAATGGATGTTGAAACTGCGTTTTTGAATGGTGAACTAGAAGAAGAAATATATATGCAGCAACCTGAAGGGTTTCTAAGCCCAGGAAATGAAAATAAGGTGTGCAAGTTAGTAAAATCACTTTATGGCCTTAAAATGCACCAAAATAATGGCATGAGAAATTTCATGAAACTATGTTATCAAATGAATTCAAAATAAATGAATCAAATAAATGCGTATGTAAAATACACGATTATTGGATATGTCATTGTTTGTCTTTATGTTGATGATTTGTTAATCCTAGGGAATAATAAGGCAATAATAAAATCTACGAAGGACCTGTTGTCCTCTAGATTCGATATGAAAGATCTAGGAGTGACTGATGTAATCTTAGGTGTGAAAATTATAAAAACACCACAAGGATATGCATTATCTCACTCACATTACATTTCCAAATTACTTGAAAGGTTAAAGCAATATAATATAACCATTGAGAAGTCACCAGTGGATATGAACCAAAATTGGGTAAAGAACACCGGTGATGGAATATATCAGCTTAAATACTCACGTATACTAGGAAGTATTTTGTATGCCATGAACCGTACTAGGCCTGATATTGCATACGCTATAAGCAAGTTCAGTAGATATACTAGTAATCCTGGTAAACATCACTGGAAAGCAATAATCAGGGTCCTAGGACATCTAAAGTACAAACAAAACTATGTGTTGCAATATGAAAAGAACCCTTCAGTGGTAGAAGGATATAGTGATGCCAATTGGATAATTGGCTCAAATGGCACAAAATCCACAAGTGGACATGTATTTACAAGGAAATGGAGGAATCTCATGGATATCATCCAACAGAGTTGCATATCCAGGTCTACAATGTAATCGGAGTTCATTGCTCTACATAAAGCCGTAGAAGAAGCAGATTGGCTTAGAAGTTTCATTGAAGACATTCCAAATTAGGAAAAACAAGTGCCTCCAATATGTATACAATATGATAGTTAATCTTCTATAGGAAGGGAAAATAGTACATTGTATAATGGTAAGTCTCGACATATTCGTCGTAGACATAAAACCATAAGACAACTTCTCTCAAATGGAGTTATCACTATAGGCTATGTAAGGTCAAAGGATAACATAGCGGATCCACTAACAAAAGGCTTGCCAAGGGAGAAAGTTCAAACCTTATTGATGGGAATGGGCTTAATACCTACGAATTAAAAGTTTTCTGAAAATGAAAAACCCTACCTAGTTGACTGGAGATCCCAAGATCTAGGTTCAATGGGGCAAATAATTTACGATTAACTTGACAGCACTGTTGAATACAAACCATACCTATGATAAGTCAGTGCATAACCCATCGGAGAATGGGTTAAGCTTGGCTTTTAATGATGTCTATACTGTGGTGTTATAAAAAACAAGTGGGGTATTACGGGATACTCTTTATAGAATCGCTTATGTGAGTGCGAAGGCGTCGCTTCAAGAAGAATTGTAAGGTTGAATTCTTTAAGCACCCCATGAAACCAAGGCAGCATTCATGGCAAAAATGAACACAAACAGAGAATCAAGGGGTTAAAAAGTATATATCACGTGTTATCTGTATAGACTTACACAAATGGCTTATAGTTCAAAGACATTCTAGTCCACTGAATCGCTAGTCAGTCATAACGATTAAACACTAGGAAAAGTTCAAGGCCTTTGTGCTATAGTGATATGATAAATGCTTCACAATTTTAAGAACAAATTACATGACCACTCATTCATGTGGGGGATTGTTGGAAATGAATGAGCGAGTTTGGCAAAATCATTTAATCCCACATCGGGGAAAACTAACACCTTTGCCACTACTTATAGTAAGGCTTGATATGTTATTACAAAGGAAAGAGGAGATGGAAGAGAGGCAATGTCATGAACTATGGCATGATAAGCGTTTATATTAATATTTAGTGGTCAAAAGATAGGGCCTTGGGCCTCTTGGGGGTCTCGTGATCGGTTGGGCCTTCGTTCGATTACCGATGGGCTTGTCGCGCTGTGAAACTGTCATATTTTTTAAAATCGGTGCACAAATACCAATGTAAATGTCCATTGGTAAAGGTTCGCAACCTTTCCAATAGTCATAGCCGTTGCAATTCAAACAGAAGTGCCTATTCATGAAAATATACCTCTTCAAGCCTATATATAGGCCTGCGAAAATCGAATTAAACACAGTTTTTAATTCTGATTTCTCTTCTATTTATCTTCTTCCTCGTTGCTCTATTCTGTAAAATAAAACACACCTTGAATTCGTCGTAAATCTGTGGTTGTAGCGCGACATCGCAGACAGGAACCGTTTCATCCTTGCGAAACGAATGCTCAAACAAACCTTCCAGCGATGTAAAGGGAGCAATTTCATTTCAAGGAAATAACATTTGTTGGACTCAGTTATTAATCGGTAATATTTCTTATTTTCTCTTGTTTTCCTGATTTCATGATTGCCTAGTTTTGTTTTATACAATTCTTTGTCAAAACTGTGGTTGTTCCTTGTTGTTATGAATTGCAAATTCATTGAAACAATATTCCTTACGCTTGGAAGCGTTGTTGTTCATACAAACAGATTTACTCTGTTTCTGTTGATTGGTTTACAACAATCTTGAAACGAAATTGTAATTGTTGCTTCTTTTTTCAGATGACGATGTCGTAAAGTAGCAATAGCAAATCTGTGCCGATACAGACTGTGCCTCCGGCTCCGTCTCTGGTTCCACCAACTGTTCCATACTCAATGGCGGGAGACCAGAGAATTTTAATGGCCAAAATTTCAAACGCTGGCGATAAAAGGTGCTTTTCTACCTGACAACCTTGGGGCTGGCAAAATACCTTTCGCAGGATCCCTCTTTTGTTGTAGAACTAAAGCCTAACGCCACCAAAGTCGAGGCTCTTACTGCATGGAAGAATTCAGACTTCATCTGTAAGAATTACATTCTCAATGGTTTAGATAATAGTTTATATAATATATATTGTACTGTTGAGACTGCAAAGGTGCTCTAGTTATCTCTTGAAAAGAAGTACAAACCTAAAGATACCAGAATGAAGAAATTCATTGTTGGGAAGTTTCTTGACTTTAAAATGGTCGATTGCAAAATGGTCGTCAGTCAAATTCAAGAACTCTTAATAATCATTCATAAAATTCATGATGAAAAGATGGAGTTAAGTGAGTCATTCGAAGTGGCTGCCGCTATCGAAAAGTTGTCGCCGTCATGGAAGGATTTCAAAAACTTTTTGAAGCATAAGCGCAAGGAAATGATCATGGAGGATCTGGTTGTTCGTCTACGGATCGAAGAAGATAACAGAAAATCAGATAACAAGATTACCAGTTCGTTACAGGCAAAGGCTAATGTGGTTGAGGATGAAAAGACAAACAAAATAAAGAGCGAGCAGAATCCTAAGACAAAGAAACAAAATTAGTTTCAAGGATCTTGCCACAATTGTGGAAAGAAAGGCCACAAAGCAGTCGTGTGCAGTGCCCCTAAAAAGAAGAAACCAGAAGAAAATATGGCAGAAAATTCAGATGATGTTGTAGATATGGACATGTGCGCGGTTGTTTTGAATGCAACCTTGTTGGCAACAACAAGGAGTGGTTTCTAGACACAGGAGCCACTCGTCGTATATGTGCCAACAAATGAATATTTACAACCTACAAACCTGCCGCTGATCACGAGAAACTAATCATGGTTAACTAATCCGCATCAAAGGGGGAAGGCACGTGAAAGATTTTACTGAAGTTAACTTTTGGAAAGGAACTAAAATTGAATGACGTTGTCCACGTTTCAGAAATCCGCAAGAACCTGGTTTCAGGATCATTTCTTAACAAACATGGTTTCAAACTAACATTTGTTGCTGATAAGTTTGTAATATCAAAGAGAGAAGTATATGTTGGAAGAGGATATGGGTGTGATGGCTTGTTTAAAGCAAATGTAACCACTATTGTACCAAGTAATATATGAATAAAATTCAATCTTCGGCTTATATTGTTGACTCTTCTAACATATGGCATTCTAGATTAGGGCATGAAATTTTGATACATTGCGAAAATTGATAAATCTAGAATTTATACCAAAATGCAATATAGATTCCAATTATAAATGCCAAGTTTGTGCAGAAACAAAATTGACAAGATTCTCGTTTCATTACGTTGAACGAGGGACCAAACCTCTTGGATTAATACATAATGATGTATGCGACTTGAAAATGTGTCAAACTAGAGGTCGAAAGAGGTATTTTATCACATTCATTGATGATTGTACTGGATATTGTTACGTATATCTCATTAGATGTAAGGACGAAGCAATCGACATATTTAAATTGTATAAGGTAGAAGTTGAGAATCAACTCAACAAGAAAATAAAATCTTCAAGAAGTGATAAAGGAGGAGAATATGAGTCTCCGTTTGAAGAATTCTGTGCCGAGCATGAAATTATACATCAAACTACAGCTCCGTATTCACCTCAGTCCAACAGTATAGCCGAACGGAAAAATAGAACCCTTAAAGAAATGATGAATTCCTTACTAATTAGCTGCGGATTTCCAGATAATTTTTGGAGAGAAGCTATTCTAGGCAAATCAGATTTTGAATAAAATACCACGAAAGAAAAAATCTAAATCTCCACATGAACATTGGAAAAACAGACCACCATCCTATAAATACTTGAAAGTGTGGGGGTGGCTTGCCAAATTAGAAATACAAAAACCGAAAAAGGTCAAAATTGGACCAAAGACTATAGATTGCATATTCATTGGGTGTGCTCTTAATAGTAGTGCATATTGATTTTTGGTGTACAAATCTGAAATTGATGATATTCATGAAAACACCATTATCGAGTCAAGAAGTGCTAGATTCTTTGAACACATTTATCCTATAAAACGATCTATTGAAACTATTGTTCCAAACAGATCAAGAGATACAAATACACTTGAGGATAATGTTAAACCAAACTTGAATGAGAGAAATGTTGAAACAGGGGTAGAGGAATCCAGAAGGAGCAAACGTCAAAGGACTTCTAAAACCTTTGGACCTGATTTCTATGCTTATATGATAGAAAATGAACCTCTTACTTACCAACAAACAGTGTCATCTCCTGAGGCTCCATACTGGAAGGAGGCTGTCAATAGTGAAATAGAATCCATTTTACAAAACAATACGTGGGAACTAGTGGATCTACCAAAAGGATCAAAACCACAAGGATATAAATGGATATTTAAGAAAACACTAAAAGCTGACGACTCAATAGAAAAGTATAAAGCGAGACTTGTAATAAAAGGATTTAGTCAAAAGGATGATCTAGATTACTTTGAAGCATATTCACCGGTAACTAGAATAACATCGATTAGGATGCTTATTGCAATCGCATCCATATTAAATTTGGAAATACGCCAAATGGATGTTAAAACTACGTTTTTGATTGGTGAACTAGAAGAAGAAATATATATGCAGCAACCTGAAGGGTTTCTAAGCCCAGGAAATGAAAATAAGTTTTGCAAGTTAGTAAAATCGCTTTATGGCCTTAAACAAGCACCAAAACAATGGCATGAGAAACTTGATGAAACTATGTTATCAAATGGATTCAAAATAAATGAATCAGATTAATGCGTATATATTAAATACACGGATATTGGATATGTCATTGTTTGTCTTTATGTTGATGATTTGTTAATCCTAGGGAATAATAAGGCCATAATAAAATCTCCGAAGGACATGTTATCCTCTAGATTTGATATGAAAGATCTAGTAGTGGCTGATGCAATCTTGAGTGTGAAAATTATAAAAACACCACAAGGATATGCATTATCTCGGTCACATTACATTTCCAAAATACTTGAAAGGTTCAAGAAGTATAATATTACCATTGCAAAGTCACCAGTGGAAATGAACCAAAATTGGGTAAAGAACACCGGTGATGGAATATATCAGCCTGAATACACTCGTATACTCGGAAGTATTATGTATGTCATGAACTGTACTAAGCCTAATATTGCATATGCTAGATATACCAGTAATCCTGGCAAACATCACTGGAAAGCGATAATCAGGGTCCTAGGATATCTAAAGTACACACAAAACTATGCGTTGCAATATGAGAAGTATCCTTCAGTGGTAGAAGGATATAGTGATCCCAATTGGATAACTGGCTCAAATGACACAAAATCCACAAGTGGTTATGTGTTTACATTAGGAAATTGAGCAATCTCATAGAAATCATCCAAACAAACTTGCATAGCAAGGTCTACAATGGCATTGGAGTTCATTGCTGTAGATAAAGCTGTAGAAGAAGTAAATTGGCTTAGGAGTTTCTTAAAAGACATTCCAAATTGGGAAAAACCAATACCTTCAATTTGTATACATTGTGATAGTCAATCTGTTATTGGAAGGGCAAATAGTACATTGTATAATGGTAAGTCTCGACATATTCGCCGTAGACATAAAACCATAAGACAACTTCTCTCTAGTTGAGTTATCACTATAGACTATGTTAGGTCGAAGGATAACATAGCGGATCCACAAACAAAAGGCTTACCATGGGAGAAAGTTCAAGCCTTATCGATGGGAATGGGCCTAAGACGTATGAATTCAAAGTTTTCTAAAAACGGAACCCCCACCTAGTTGATTGGAGATCCCAAGATCTAAGTTCAAAGGGACAACTAAGTTTAAGATAAACTTGATGGCACTGTTAAATACAAACCATTCCTATGATAAGTCAGTGCACAACCCATTGGAGAATAGGTTAAGCTTAGCTTTTAATGTTGTTTATACTGTGGTGTTATAAAAACCAAGTGTGGTGTTACTGGATATTCTTTATAGAATCACCTATGTGAGTGCAAAGGCGCCGGTTCAAGAAGAATTGTAAGGTCGAATTCTTCAAGCACTCATGAAACCAAGGCGGTGTTCATGGCAAAAACGAACACAAACTGAGAACCAAGGGGTTAAAGAATATTTATCATGTGTTATCTTTATAGACTTACAAAAACGGGTTATAGTTCAAAGACATTCTAGTCCATTGATTTGCTAGTTAGTCATAACGATAAAACACTAGGGAAAGTTCAAGACCTTTGTGCTACTTTTACTGATATGATAAATGCTTCGCAATTTTAAGAATAGATTAAATGACCACTCATTCATGTGGCAGATTGTTGGAAATGAATGAGTGGATTTGGCAAAATAATTTAGACCCACATCAGAAAAAACTAACACATTTACCACTACTTAAACTAAGGCTTGATATGTTATTACAAAAGGAAGAGGAGACAGAAGAGAGAGGCAATGGCATGAACTATGGCATTATAAGCGTTCATATTAATATTTAATGGTCAAAAGATAGGGCTTTGGGGCTCTTGGGGTCTTGTGATCGATAGGGCCTTCGTTTGAAAGCCAATGGGCTTGTCGCGCTGCGAAACCGTCATATTTTTGAAATTCAGCGCGCAAATAACAACGGAAATGTCTATTGGTAAAGTATCACAACCTTTCCAAAAGTCATGGTCGTTGCAATTCAAATAGAAGCACTTATTCACAAAAAGATGCCTGTTCAAGCCTATATATAGGCCAACGAAAATCGAATTAAACACAGTTTTTAATTTTGATTTCTCTTCTCTTTATCTTCTTCCACCTTGCTTGTTCTATAAAATAAAACAGACCTTGCGTTTGTTGTAAATTTGCAGTTGTAGCGCGACATTGCAGATAGAAACCGTTTCGTCCTTGGAAAAAGATTGCTCTATCCAACCGTCCAGCGCCGTAGAGGGAGCAATTTCGTTTCAAGTGAACAACATTCGCTGGACTCGGTTATTAATCGGTAATATTTCATAATTTATCTTGTTTTCTTGATTTCTTGATTGCTTAGTTTTGTTTCATACAATTCTTTGTCAAAACTACGATTGTTCCTTGTTGTTGTGAATTGCAACTTCATTGAAACAATATTCCTTACGCTTGGAAGCGTTGTTGTTCATACAAACGATTTTACGCCATTTCTATTGATTGATTTACAACAATATTGAATAGAAATTGAAATTGTTGCTTCTGATTGCAAACGACGATGTCGCAAAGTAGCAACAACAAATCTGTGCCGACACAGACTATGCCATCGGCTCCGTCTCTGGTTCCACCAACTGTTCCATACTCACATTGCGAGAGATCAGAGAAGTTTAATGGCCAGTATTTCAAATGCTGGCAAAAAAGATGCTTTTCTACCTGACAACCTTGGGGATGGCAAAATACCTTTCGTAGGATCCCCCATTTGTTGAAGAACTAGAGCCTAACGCCACCAAAGTCGAGACTCTTACTACATGGAAGATTTCTGACTTCATCTGTAATAATTACATTCTCAATGGTTTAGATAACAGTTTATATAATGTATATTGTACCATTGAGACTGCAAAGGTTCTCTGGTTATCTCTTGAAAAGAAGTACAAGGTTGAAGACTCCAGAATGAAGAAATTCATTGTTGGGAAGTTTCTTGACTTCAAAATGGTCGATTCCAAAATAGTCGTCAGTCAGATTTGAGAACTCCAAGTAATCATTCATGAAATTCATGATGAAAAGAGGGAGTTAAGTGAGTCATTTCAAGTGGCTGCCGCTATCGAAAAGTTTCCTCCTTCATGGAAGGATTTCAAAAACTATTTGAATAATAAGCGCAAGAATATGACTATGGAGGATTTGGTTGTACGTCTACGAGTCGAAGAAGACAATAGAAAATAAGAGAAAAAGGCTACCAGTTCGTAATAGGCAAAGGCTAATGTGGTTGAGGATGAAAAGACAAACAAAAGAAAGCACGATCAGAATCCTAAGACAAAAAAACAAAAGAAATTTCAAGGATCTTGCCACAATCGTGGAAAGAAAGGCCACAAAGAGTTGTATGTCGTGCACCTAAAAGGAAGAAACTAGAAGAAAATATGGAAGAAAATTCATATGATGTTGCAGATGTGGACATGTGCGCGGTTGTTTTTGAATGCAACCTTGTTGGTAACAACAAGGAGTGGTTTCTAGACGCAGGAGCCACTCGTCATATATCCGCCAACAAGTGGATGTTTACAACCTACAAACCTGCCACTAATAACAAGCAACTATTCATGGGCAACTCATCCGCTTGAAAGGTGGAAGGCAACGGAAAGATTATACTGACGTTAACGTCTGGAAAGGAACTAAAATTTAATGACGTTCTCCATGTTCCAGAAATCCACAAGAACCTGATTTCAGGGTCATTGCTTAGCAAGCATGGTTTCAAACTAAAAATTGTTGCCGATAAGTTTGTAACATCAAAGAACAGGGTATATGTTGGAAGAGGATATGTGTGTGATGGCTTGTTTAAAGAAACTGTAACCACTGTTGTACGAAGTATTGATATGAATAAATATGAATCTTCTTCTTATATTGTTGACTCCTCTAAAATGTGGCATTCTAGATTAGGACATGTAAATTTTGATACATTCCGAAAATTGACAAATCGAGAATGCATACCAAAATAGAATGTAGATTCCAATTATGAATGTCAAGTTTATGCAGAAGCAAAATTGATAAGAACCTCGTTTCATCACATTGAACGAGAGACCAAACCTCTAGAATTAATACATACTGATGTATGCGACTTGAAAACGTGTCAAACTGGAGGTCGAAAGAGGTACATTATCACATTCATTGATGACTGTACCAAATATTGTTATGTATATCTCCTTAGAAGTAAGGACGAAGTAATCGACATGTTTAAATTGTATAAGGCAGAAGTTGAGAATTAACTCAATAAGAAAATAAAATCTTTAAGAATTGACAGAGGAGGAGAATATGAGCCTCCGTTTGAAGAATTCTGTGCAAAATAAGGAATTACACATCAAACTACAGCCCCGTATTCACCTCAATCCGACGGAACAGTCGAATGAAAGAATAGAACTCTTAAAGAAATGATGAATGCCTTACTAATTAGCTCTGGCTTACTAGATAACTTTTAGGGAGAAGCTATTCTTTTGGAAAATATCATTTTGAATAAAATACCACAAAAGAAAACTTCTAAATCTCCACATGAACTTTGGAAAAACAGACCATCATCCACCAAATACTTGAAAGTGTGGGGGTGTCTTGCCAAAGTAGAAATACCAAAACTGAAAAAGGTCAAAATTGGACCAAAGATTATAAATTATATATTCAATGGATATGCTCATAATAGTAGTGCATATCAATTTTTGGTGTACAAATCAGAAATTGATGACATTCAAGAAAATACCATTATCGAGTCACAAAGTGCTAGATTCTTTAAACACATTTATCCTCTAAAATCCTCTATTGAAACTATTGTTCCAAAGAGATCAAGAGATAAAGATACACTTGAGAATAATGTTAATCAAAACTCGAACGAGAGAAACGTTGAAACGGAGGTAGAGGAACCCAGAAGGAGCAAACGTCAAAGGACTTCTAAAACCTTTGGACCAGATTTCTATGCATATATGATAGAAAATGAACCTCTTACTTACTAACAAGCAATGCCATCACCTAAGGCTTCATACTGGAAGGAGGCTGTCAACAGTGAAATATAATCCATTTTACAAAACTATACGTAGTAACTGGTGGATCTACTTAAAGGATCAAAACCACTAGGATATAAATGGATATTTAAGAAAAAACTAAAAGTTGATGGCTCAATAGACAAGTATAAAGTGGACTTGTAATAAAAGGATTTAGACAGAAGGAAGATCTAGATTACTTTGATACATATTCACCAGTAACTAGAATAACATCGATTAGGATGCTTATTGCAATCACATCCATATTAAATTTGTAAATACACCAAATGGATGTTAAAACTGCGTTTTTGAATGGTAAACTAGAAGAAGAAATATATATGCAGTAACCTGAAGGTTTTTTAAGCCCAGGAAATGAAAATAAGGTGTGCAAGTTAGTAAAATCACTTTATGGCCTTAAACAAGAACCAAAACAGTGGCACCAGAAATTTGATGAAACTATATTATTAAATGGATTCAAAATAAATGAATCAGATAAATGTGTATACATAAAATACACGGATATTGGATATGTCATTGTTTGTCTTTAGGTTGACGATTTGTTAATCCTAGGGAATAATAAGGCCATAATAAAATCTACGAAGGACTTGTTATCCTCTAGATTCGATATGAAAGATCTAGGAGTGGCTGATGTGATCTTGGGTGTGAAAATTATATAAACACCACATGGATATGCATTATCTCGGTCATAATACATTTCCAAACTAATTGAAAGGTTCAAGCAGAATAATATAACCATTGCAAAGTCACTAGTGGATATGAACCAGAATTGGGTAAAGAACATCAGTGATGGAATATATCAGCTTGAATACTCTCATATACTAGGAAATATTATATATGTCATGAACTGTACTAGGCCTGATTTTGCATTCGATGTAATCAAGTTGAGTAGATATACCATTAATCCTAGCAAACATCACTGGATAGCGATAATCAGGGTCCTATGATATCTAAAGTACACACAAAACTATGTGTTGCAATATGAGATGTAACTTTAGTGGTAGAGGGATATAGTGATGCCAATTGGATAACTGGCTCAAATGGCATAAAATCCACAAGTGGATATGTGTTTACATTAGGAAATGGAGAAATCTCATAGAAATCATCCAAATTGACTTGCATAGTTAGGTCTATAATGTAAGCAGAGTTCAGTGCTCTTGACAAAGCCGCAGAAGAGCAGAGGAGTTTCTTAAAAGACATTCCAAATTGGGAAAAACCAATACCTCCAATTTGTATACATTGTGATAGTCAATCTGCGATTGGAAGGGCAAATAGTACATTGTATAATGGTAAGTCTCGACATATTTTTCGTAGACATAAAACCATAAGACAACTTCTCTCTAATGGAGTTATCACTATAGACGATGTAAGGTCAAAGGATAACATAGCGGATCCACTAACAAAAGGCTTGCCAAGGGAGAAAGTTCAAACCTTATCATGGGAATGGGCATAACACCTATGAATTAGAAGTTTTCTAAAAAATGAAACCCCACCTAGTTGACTGGAGATCCCAAGATCTAGGTTCAAAGGGACAACTAAGTTTAAGATATACTTGAAGCACTGTTAAATACAAACCATTCCTATGATAAGTCAGTGCACAACCCATCGGAGAATAGGTTAAGCTTGGCTTTTAATGATGCCTATACTATGGTGTTATAAAAACCAAGTGGGGTATTACAGATACTATTTATAGAATCACCTATGTGAGTGCGAAGGCGCTTCTTCAAGAAGAATTGTAAGGTTGAATTCTTCAAGCACTCATTTAACCAAGACGGTGTTCATGGTAAAAACGAACACAAACAGAGAACCATGGGGTTAAAGAATATTTATCATGTGTTATCTTTAAAGACTTACACAAACGGCTTATAGTTCAAAGACATTCTTGTCCACTGATTCGCCGGTTAGTCATAACGATAAAACACCAGGAAAAGTTCAAGGCCTTTGTGCTACTTTTACTAATATGATAAATGCTTCGCAATTTTAAGAACAAATTAGAAGACCACTTATTCATGTGGGGGATTGTTGGAAATGAATGAGTGGGCTTGGCAAAATCATTTAGTCCCACATCGGGGAAAACTAACACTTTGCTTTTACTTATGCTACGGCTGTATATGTTATTACAAAAGAAAGAGGAGATGGAAGAGAGAGGCAATGGCATGAACTATGGCATGATAAGGATTCATATTAATATTTAATGGTCAAAAGACAGGACCTTGGGGCTCTTCGGGTCTCGTGATCGATTGGGCCATCGTTCGAATGTCGATGGGCTTGCCGCACTGCTAAACCGTCATATTTTTGAAATTCGGTGCACAAATACCAACAGAAATGTCTGTTGGAAAAGGGTCGCAACCTTTTCAACAATCATAGTCGTTGCAATTCAAACAGAAGTGCCTATTCATGAAAAGATGCCTATTCAAGCCTATATATAGACCTACGAAAATCGAATTAAACACAGTTTTTAATTTTGATTGCTCCTCTTTATCTTCTTCCTCCTTGTTCTGTTGTGTAAAATAAAACACACCTTGCGTTCGTCGTCAATCTGCGGTTGTAGTGTGACATCGCAGATAGGAACCGTTTCATCCTTAGGAAACGATTGCTCTATCAAACCTTCTAGCGTTGTAGAGGGAGCAGTTTCGTTTCAAGGAAACATCATTCACTCGACTCGGTTATTGATCGGTAGTATTTCATAATTTCTCTTGTTTTCCAGATTTCTTGATTGCTTAGTTTTGTTTCATACGATTCTTTGTCAAAACTGTGATTGTTCCTTGTGGTTGTGAATTGCAATTTCGTTAAAACAATATTCCTCATGCTTGGAAGTGTTGTTGTTCATACAAACGGTTTTACACCATTTTTTTCAATTGGTTTACAACAATCTTGAAACGAAATTGTAATTGTTGCTTCTGTTTGCAAAAGACAATGTTGCAAAGTAGCAACAACAAATCTGTATCGACACAGACTGTGCCACCGGCTCCGTCTATGGTTCCACCAACTGTTCCATACTCACATGGCAAGAGACCAGAGAAGTTTAACGGACAAGATTTCAAACGCTGGTACCAAGAGATGCTTTTCTACCTGACAACCTTTTGTTTGGAAAAAATACCTTTTGCAGGATCCCCCATTTGTTGAAGAAGTAGGACCCGATGCCACCAAAGTCGAGGCTCTTACTGAATGGAAGAATTCTGACTTCATTTGTAATAACATTCTCAATTGTTTAGATAATAGTTTATATAATGTATATTATACCGTTGAGACTGCAAAGGTGCTCTAGTTATCTATTGAAAAGAAGTACAAGATTGAAGACGTCGGAATGAAGAAATTCATGGTCGGGTAGTTTCTTGACTTCAAAATGGTCGATTCCGAAATAGTCGTCAGTCAGATTCAAGAACTCAAAGTAATCATTCATGAAATTCATGATGAAAAGATGGAGTTAAGTGAGTCATTCCAAGTGGCTGCTACTATCGAAAAGTTGCCTCTATCATGGAAGGATTTCAAAACTATTTGAAGCATAATCGTAAGAAATAACCATGGAAGATCTGGTTGTTCGTCTACGAATCGAAGAAGACAACAGAAAATCAAAGAAGAAGGCTACCAGTTCGTTACAAGCAAAGACTAATGTGTTTGAGGATGGAAAGACAAACAAAAGAAAGCAAGAGCATAATCCTAAGACAAAGAAACAAAAGAAGTTTCAAGGATCTTGCCATAATTGTGGAAGGAAAGGCCATAAAGCAACTGTGTGTCGTGCCCCTAAAAAGAAGAAACTAGAAGCAAATATGGCAGAAAATTTAGATGATGTTGCAGATATGGATATGTGTGCGGTTTTTTCTGAATGCAACCTTATTGGCAACAACAAGGAGTGGTTTCTAGACGCAGGAGCCACTCATCATATATGTGCCAACAAGTGGATGTTTACAACCTACAAACCTGCCACTGATCACAAGCAACTATTCATGGGAAACTTATTCGCTTCAAAGGTGTAAGGCAAGGGAAATATTTTACTAAAGTTAACTTCTTGAAAGGAACTAAAATTGAATGACATTCTCCATGTTCCAGAAATCCGCAAGAACCTGATTCCAAGATCATTGCTTAGCAAGAATGGTTTCAAACTAACATTTTTTGCTGATAAGTTTGTAATATCAAAGAACAGAGTATATGTTGGAAGAGGATATGTGCATGATGGCTTGTTTAAAGCAAATGTGACCACTGTTGTACCAAGTAATGATATGAATAAAATTGAATCTTCTACTTATATTGTTGCCACTTCTAACATATGACATTCTAGATTAGGGCATGTAAATTTTGATACATTGCGAAAATTGATAAATCTAGAATTTATACTAAAATGAAATATTGTACAATTATAAATGTCAACTTTGTGCAGAAGAAAATTTGACAAGAACCTCGTTTCATCATGTTGAACGAGAGACCGAACCTCTAGAATTAATACGTACTGATGTATGCGACTTGAAAATGTGTCAAACTAGAGGTGGAAAGAGGTACTTTATCACATTCATTGATAATTGTACCAGATATTGTTATGTATATCTCCTTAGAAGTAAGGACGAAGTAATTGACATGTTTAAATAGTATAAGACAGAAGTTGAGAATCAACTCAATAAGAAAATAAAATCTTTAAGAAGTGATAGAGGAGGTGAATATGAGTCTCCATTTGAAGAATTCCGTGTTGAGCATGGAATTATACATCAAACTACGACCTTGTATTCACCTCAATCCAACGGTATAGACGAATGGAAAAATAGAACTCTTAAATAAATGTTGAATGACTTACTAATTAGCTCTGGATTACCAGATAACTTTTGGGGAGAAGCTATTCTTTTGGCAAATCACATTTTGAATAAAATACCACTAAAGAAAACATCTAAATCTCCATATGAACTTTGGAAAAACATATCACCATCCTACAAATACTTGGAAGTGTGGGGGTGTCTTGCCAAAGTAGACCCAAAAAGGTCAAAATTGGACCAAAGACTATAGATTGCATATTCATTGGATATGCTCATAATAGTAGTGCATATCGATTTTTTGTGTACAAATTTGAAATTGATGACATTCATGAAAACATCATTATCGAGTCACGAAGTGCTATATTCTTTGAACACATTTATCCTCTAAAATCCTCTATTTAAACTATTGCTCCAAAGAGATCAAGCAATATAGATACACTTGAGGATAGTGTTAATCAAAACCCGAACGAGAGAAATGTTGAAACAGAGGTAGAGGAATCCAGAAGGAGCAAACGTCAAAGGACTTCTAAAACCTTTGGACCTGATTTCTATGCATATATGATAGAAAATGAACCTCGTACTTACTAGCAAGCAATGTCATCTCCTGAGGCTCCATACTGGAAGGAGGCTGTCAACCGTGAAATAGAAACCATTTTACAAAACCATACGTGGGAATTAGCGGATCTACCCAAAAGAACAAAACTACTAGGATATAAATGGATATTTAAGAAAAAAATTAAAAGCTGATGGCTCAATAGACAAGTATAAAGCGAGACTTCTAATAAAATGATTTAGACATAAGGAAGATCTAGATTACTTTGATACATATTCACCACTAACTAGAATAACATCGATTAGGATGCTTATTGCAATCGCATCCATATTAAATTTGGAAATACACCAAATGGATGTTAAACTGTGTTATCAAATGGTTAACTAGAAGAAGAAATATATATATGTAGAAACCAGAAGGTTTCTAAGCCCAGGAAATGAAAACAAGGTGTGTAAGTTAGTAAATCGCTTTATGGCCTTAAACAAGCACCAAAAAAATGGCATGAGAAATTTGATGAAACTATGTTATCAAATGGATTCAAAATGAATGAATCAGATAAATGCATTTATATAATATACACGGATATCGGGTATGTCATTGTTTGTCTTTATGTTGATGATTTGTTAATCCTAGGGAATAATAAGGCCATAATAAAATCTACGAAGGACGTGTTACCCTCTAGATACGATATGAAAGATCTAGGAATGGCTGATGTAATCTTGGGTGTGAAAATTATAAAAACACCACAAGGATATGCATTATCTCAGTCACATTACATTCCCAAATTACTTTAAAGGTTCAAGCAGTATAATATAACCATTGCAAAGTCACCAATGGATACGAACCAAAATTGGGTGAAGAATATCGGTGATGGAATATATCAGCTTGAATACTCTCGTATGCTAGGAAGTATTATGTATGTCATGAACTGTACTAGGCCTGATATTGCATACGCTATAAGCAAGTTGAGTAGATATACCAGTAATCCTAGCAAACATCACTGGAAAGCGATAACCAGGGTCTTAGGATATCTAAAGTACACACAAAACTATGTGTTACAATATGAGAAGTATCCTTCAGTGGTAGAAGGATATGGTGATGCCAATTGCATAACTGGCTCAAATGACACAAAATTTACAAGTGGATATGTGTTTACGTTAGGAAATGGAGAAATCTCATGGAAATCATCCAAACAGACTTGCATAGCAAGGTCTACAATGGAATCTGAGTTCATTACTCTAGATAAAGCCGCGGAAGAACTAGATTGTCTTAGGAGTTTCTTAGAAGACATTCCAAATTAGTAAAAACCAGCACCTCCAATATGCATACATTATGATAGTCAATATGCTATAGGAAGGGAAAATAGTACATTATATAAAGGTAAGTCTCGACATATTCGTCGTAGACATAAAACCATAAGACAACTACTCTCTATTGGAGTTATCAATGTAAGGTCGAAGGATAACATAGCGGATCCATTAACAAAAGGCTTGCCTAGGGAAAAGGTTCAAACCTTACCGATGGGAACAGACTTTAGACCTATGAACTAAAACTTTACTAAAAATGGAAACCCCACCTTGTTGACTAGAGATCCCAAGATCAAGGTTCAATGGGACTACTAAGTTTAAGATAAACTTGACAGCACTGTTTAATAGAAACCATTCCTATGATAAGTCAGTGCACAACCTGTCGGAGAATAGGTTAAGCTTGGCTTTTAATGATGTCTATACTGTGGTGTTACAAAAACCAAGTGGGTTATTACGGGATAATCTTTGTAGAATCACCTATGTGTGTGCAAAGCAACCACTTCCAGAAGAATTGTAAGGTTGATTTCTTCAAGCATTCATGAAACCAAGGCGGTGTTCATGGAAAAAATGAACAAAAACAGAGAACCAAGGGGTTAAAGATATCATGTGTTACCTTTATAGACCTACACAAATGGCTTACAGTTAAAAGACATTCTAGTCTACTGATTCGCCAGTTAGTCATAACGATAAAACACTAGGAAAAGTTCAAGGCCTTTGTGCTACTTTTACTGATTTGATAAATGCTTCACAATTTTAAGAACAGATTAGACGACCACTCATTCATGTGGGGGATTGTTGGAAATGAATGAGTGGGTTTGGAAAAATCATTTAGTCTCACATCGGGGAAAACTAACACCTTTGCCACTGCTTATACTAAGGCTTGATATGTTATCACAAAAGATAGAGGAGATGGAAGAGAGAGGCAACAACATGATAAGCAATCATATTAATATTTCATGGTCAAAAGATAGGGCCTTGGGGATCTTGGGGTCTCGTGATCTATTGGGCCTTCGTTCAAATGCCGATGGGCTTGTTGCGCTGTGAAACCATCATATTTTTGAATTTCGTTCCGCAAATACCGATGAAAATGTTTGTTGGTAATGTATTGCAACCTTTCCAACAGTCATAGCCGTTGCAATTCAAACAGAAGTGCCTATTCATGAAAAGATGCCTCTTCAAGCTATATATAGGCCTGCGAAAATCGAATTAAGCACAGTTTTTAATTCTGATTTCTCTTCTATTTGCTTCTTCCCCTTGTTCTGCTCTGTAAAATAAAACGCACCTTGCATTCATCGTCAATCTGCGGTTGTAGCGCGACATCGCATACATAAATCGTTTCATCCATGGGAAACAATTGCTCGATAAAACCTTCCAGCGCCGTAGAGGGTGCAATTTCATTTCAAAAAAAACAGCATTCGCTGGATCCGGTTATTAATCAGTAATATTTCATAATTTCTCTTATTTTCCCAATTTCTTGATTGCTTAGTTTTTTTTCATACAATTCTTTGTAAAAACTGTGATTGTTCCTTGTTGTCGTGAATTGCAACTTCATTGAAACAATATTCCTTACGCCTGGAAGCGTTGTTGCTCATACAAATGGTTTTACGCCATTTCTGTTGATTGGTTTACGACAATCTTGAAACGAAATTGTAATTGTTGCTTTTGTTTGTCGATGATGATGTCGCAAAGTGGCAACAACAAATCTGTGCCGACACAGAGTGTGCCACCGGCTCCGTCTCTGGTTCCACCAACTGTTCCATACTCACATGGCAAGAGAGCAGAGAAGTTTAATGGCCAAGATTTCAAATGCTGACAACAAAAGATGCTTTTCTACCTGACAACCTTGCGGCTGGCAAAATACCTTTCACAAGATCCCCCATTTATTGAAGAACTCGAGCCTGACACCGCCAAAGTCGAGGCTCTTACTACATGGAAGAATTTCGACTTCATCTATAAAAATTACATTCTCAATGGTTTAGATAATAGTTTATATAATGTATGTTGTACCATTGAGACTGCAAAGGTGCTGTAGTTATCTCTTGAAAAGAAGTATAAGACCGAAGACGCCGGAATGACGAAATTCATTATCAGGAAGTTTCTTAACTTAAAAACGGTCGATTCCAAAATAGTCGTCAGTCAGATTCAGGAACTCCAAGTAATCATTTATGAAATTCAGGATGAAAACATGGAGTTAAGTGAATCAGTCAAAGTGGCTTCCTCTATCGAAAAGTTGCCTCCGTCATGGAAGGATTTCAAAAACTATTTGAAGCATAAGCGCAAGGAAATGATCGTGGAGGATCTGGTTGGTCGTCTACGATTCGAAGAAGACAAAAGAAAATCAGAGAAAAAGGCTACCAGTTCGTTACATGCAAAGGCTAATGTGGTTGAGGATGAAAAGACAAACAAAAGAAAGCGCGAGCAAAATTCTAAGACAAAGAAACAAAAGAAGTTTCAAGGATCTTGCCACAATTGTGGAAATAAAGGCCACAAAGCAGTCATGTGTCGTGCCCCTATAAAGAAGAAACCCGGAGCAAATATGGCAGAAAATTCAGATGATATTGAAGATATGGATATGTGTGCAGTTGTTTCTGAATGCAACCTTGTTGGCAACAACAAGGAGTGGTTTCTAGACACAGGAGCCACTTGTCATATATGTGCCAACAAGTGGATGTTTACAACCTACAAACCTGCCACTGATCACGAGCAACTATTCTTGGGAAACTCATCTGCTTCAAAGGTGGAAGGCAAGGGAAAGATTGTACTGATGTTAACTTCTGGAAAGGAACAAAAATTGAATGATGTTCTCCAAGTTTTAGAAATATGCAAGAACTTGATTTCCAGATCATTGCTTAGAAAGCATGGTTTCAAACTAACATTTGTTGCCGATAAGTTTGTAATATCAAAGAACAGAGTATATGTTGGAAGAGGATATGTGTGTGATGGCCTTTTTAAAGCAAACGTAACCACTATTGCACCAAATAATGATATGAATAAAACTGAATCTTCTGCTTACATTGTTGACTCTTCTAACATATGGCATTCTAGATTTGGGAATGTAAATTTTGATACATTGCGAAAATTGATAAATCTAGAATTTATACCAAAATGCAATATAGATTCCAATTATAAATGTCAAGTTTGTGCAAAAAGCAAAATTGACAAGGACCTCATTTTATCATGTTGAATGAGTGACCGAACATCTATAATAATACATACCGATGTATGCGACCTGAAAATGGGTCAAACTAGAGGTGGAAAGAGATACTTTATCACATTCATTGATGATTGTACCAGATATTGTTATGTATATCTCCTTAGAAGTAAGGACAAAGCAATCGACATGTTTAAACGGTATAAGGAAGAAGTTGAGAATCAACTCAATAAGAAAATAAAATCTTTAAGAAGTGATAGAGGAGGTGAATATGAGTCTCCATTTAAAGAATTCCGTGTTGAGCATGGAATTATACATCAAACTACGACCTTGTATTCACCTCAATCCAACGGTATAGACGAATGGAAAAATAGAACTCTTAAATAAATGTTGAATGACTTACTAATTAGCTCTGGATTACCAGATAACTTTTGGGGAGAAGCTATTCTTTTGGCAAATCACATTTTGAATAAAATACCACTAAAGAAAACATCTAAATCTCCATATGAACTTTGGAAAAACATATCACCATCCTACAAATACTTGGAAGTGTGGGGGTGTCTTGCCAAAGTAGACCCAAAAAGGTCAAAATTGGACCAAAGACTATAGATTGCATATTCATTGGATATGCTCATAATAGTGATAGAGGAGGAGAATACGAGTCTCCATTTGAAGAATTCTATGCTGAGAATGAAATTATACATCAAACTACAACCCCGTATTCACCTCAATCCAACGGTATAGCCGAACGAAAAAATAGAACTCTTAAAGAAATGATGAATGCCTAGTTAATTAGCTCTGGCATACCAGATAACTTTTGGGGAGAAGCTATTCTTTTGGAAAATAACATTTTGAATTAAATTCAATGAAAGAAAACATCTAAATCACCACATGAACTTTGGAAAAACAGACCACCATCCTACAAATACTTGAAAGTATGCGGGTGTCTTTCCAAAGTAGAAATACCAAAACCAAAAAGGTCAAAATTGGACCAAAGACTATAGATTGCATATTCGTTGGATATGCTCATAATAGTAGTGAATATTGATTTTTGGTGTGCAAAACTCAAATTGATGACATTCCTGAAAACACCATTATCGAGTCACGAAGTTCTAGATTCTTTGAACACATTTATCGTCTAAAATCCTCTATTGAAACTATTATTCCGAAGAGATCAAGAGATACATATACACTTGAGGATAATGTTAATTAAAACTCGAATGAGAGAAATGTTAAAACAAAAGTAGAGGAACTCGGAAGGAGCAAACGTCAAAGGACATCTAAAACCTTTGGACCAGATTTCAATGCATATATGATAGAAAATAAACCTATTACTTACCAACAAACAACGTCATCTCCTAAGGCTCCATACGGGAAGGAGGTTGTCAACAGTGAAATAGAATCCATTTTACAAAACCATACGCGGGAACTAGTGGATCTACCCAAAGGATCAAAACCACTAGGATATAAATGGATATTTAAGAAAAAACTAAAAGCTGATTGCTCAATAGACAAGTATAAAGCGGGACTTATAATAAAAGGATTTAGACAGAAGGAAGATCTAGATTACTTTGATAAATATTCACCAGTCACTAGAATAACATCGATTAGGATGCTTATTTCAATCGCATCCATATTAAATTTGGAAATACACCAAATGGATGTTAAAACTGCATTTTTGAATGGTGAACTAGAAGAAGAAATAAATATGCAGCAACCTAAAGGGTTTCTAAGCCTAGGAAATGAAAATAAGGTGTGCAAGTAAGTAAAATCACTTTATGGCCTTAAACAAGCACCGAAACAGTGGCTCGGGAAATTTGATGAAACTATGCTTTCAAATGGATTCAAAATAAATGAATTAGATAAATGCGTATACATAAAATACACGGATATGTCATTGTTTTCTTTATGTTGATGATTTGTTAATCCTAAGGAATAATAAGGCCATAATAAAATCTACGAAGGTGTTAAATCCTCTGCCACCAAACAGAGCTATGCACAAAGCTATGCTAAATAACGTTATACACAAAGCTATGCTAAATAAAGCTGTGCTTTGATCATCAACCACAAAGGCTATGCTTTTCAACAATAATCCTTGATTATTTGCATCTTGGCATGCTACATTGACAATTCACGCCATGCGATTAATGTCAACCAATATATAACCTCTGATCTAATATGTCTCAAAGAAGGGTGTTAAGCAAGAGAATAAATTCTCCGCCATCAAACAGATATATATTTAATAGAAATCAATCAGCACAGAATAAAATCCAATGTCAGATATACATCCATTTACAAGTCCGTTCTGGGTCTGAACGAAACCGGAAACACCTTATTCCTCGTTCCATATGTCCAATACGGAAGAGAGGCTTTCGAATATCCAGACAATCAACAAGTACATCCGGAAAACTACCACTGTAACCCTTTCAAGGCAACAACTCCAATCAAAGGCATCAGTAGTCATCCATTCAATGTGAAGATCGCCAGTCTTCAATCACCGTCTTCGAATTTTCGACTTCCAATCGTCGTATAATTATTTGAAATGAGATTTAACTCGGCCTTTTCAATTAATTCCCGAATATATATAATTCTAAATCATTTCTTTTCATTCCATATCGTTAATAATATTTTATAACGATTTATCACTATTTTTATTTATATAAAAATAGTCATTTTTAATTAAACTACGCTTCATGTCATTACATGGCCCTGGCGCTGTTTTCATCAAAATTCGATTTACACATTTCTCAAAATCTAACCATTGAATCTTGGTAAATTTTATATCGTTGGAAAGATCTTTCCAAATCAAACCCAACGGTTCCAGTTTTGGGAAAATCCGACGGTCGGATGTCTTGTTATAATCGTTTGAAGTTACGATTTCAAATCGCGAACTACAGCTGCGCGATTCATTTTATTTTAATTTATATATATATATATATATAAATAAATTAATTCGTTCGACGATTCCAAACAATTTTCTCTCTACAATGTAGTTAACATCATTTTAATATATCATAATTACATTAAAATGTAATTTTTAATGTTAAATTATTTTTACCATTCTTGAATCTCTTTTATATGAAATCATTACATCACATTAAAAATGTAATTTTTAATGTCATTAACATTTTCATTTCAACATTGATTTCTTTTATATGAAATCATGTATTGCGTTAAAAATGTATTTTCCTTATCTTTCTTTTATTACATTAAAATGTAATTTTCTTATGTAATCTTTTATTACCTTAAAATGTAATTTTCTGATGTAATCTTTTATTACATTAAAATGAAATTTTCTTATGTAATCTTTTATTCATCCTTTTATTACATTAAAATTGTAGTCTTTTTAATGTTAACACATTTAATAGACAATACATCTTTTTCTAATGATGCATTCACAGTGAAAATGTAAATTTCAATGTAAATCATTTTTATTTGACAATGCTATTTTTTTATGTTTCATTTACATTTAAAAATGTAAATTTCAAGGTATACACACTTTCGTACATCAGTGGTCGTTTTTAATGTCTTATTTACAATAAAAATGTAAATTTCAAAGTAAACATATTTTTATATGAAAATGGTTATTTTTAATGTTTCATTTACATTAAAAATGTAAATTTCAAAGGAAACACATTTTTTATAACAATGGTTATCTTTAATGTTTCACATACATTAAAAATGTAAATTCTATGTAAATACATTTTTATTTAACAAATGCTTATTTTTAATATTTCATATACATTAAAAATGTAAATTCCATGTAAATACATTTTTATTTAAAAAATGTTTATTTTTAATGTTCCATATACATTAAAAATGTAAATTCCATGTAAATACATTTTTATTCAACAAATGCTTATTTTTAATGTTTCATATACATTAAAATGTAAATTCCATGTAAATACATTTTTATTTAACAAATGTTTATTTTTATTGTTTCTTATACGTTAAAATGTAAATTCCACGTAAATCCCTTTTTATTTAACAAATGTTTATTTTTAATGTTTCATATACGTTAAAAATGTAAATTCCATATAAATACTTTTTTATTTAACAAATTTTTATTTTTAATGTTTCATGTACACTAAAAATGTAAATTCAATGTAAATACAATTTTTTATTTAACAAATGTTTATTTTTAACGTTTCATATACATTAAAAATGTAAATTCCATGTAAATTCATTTTTATTTAAGAAATGTTTATTTTTAATTTTCAACAAAAATATGAATTTTTATTTTAACATATGATGATCATTTTATATATAAAATAAAAATGTATATTTTTTTATTATTAAACAATTTTTCTATTATTAATCAATTTTTTTATATCATAACATGAATAGTATACAACACATGAATATTTCAGAAAATTTCGGTAGCATAACGGCAGGGTAATTAAAACCGGCACCATCCCTAGTACGACTCCTCGCGCTAATTAGGCCTCGCGACTATACAAGGGTTTATTTTTCCTAATACAATTTTTTTCTATACAATTTAATTTTCCACAAACACGATCAATTTCGTTTCAATCACAATCTATCACCAAAAAATCAACCAATTCCACATCACAATACAATCAAGTCGTCTATGGTCTGTGGGTGACGGGTGTCGAGAGTTTCTAAACTCCGTCTGCAACCTAATATAATTTTATTTAATTAATTTCAGATTCAGAAATCTCACATCGTTTTTTATTTCTTCTAAAATTGTAGAATGCTCTAAAAACAGTTCTGAAATGTATATCTCGTCGTTGTGATTCCAACGCTTCTGAATTCATCTGATTTGGTTGCTGTTTGAACAAGTTAGGACCTTTTAAAGTTAATCAATTAATTTAAATAATTTAAATTCTTAATATAATTAAATAATTATTAATTATTATTTACCCCCCTTAGAAAAAATGGTCGTGTCTTTTTCTTTGTTTAACTCTGAACAAACGAACCCAAACCCGTTCAAAACCTAACTCCACAATCGTCCCCTCCTCGAGCACCCTGTCCCCGACCAGAACCTACCACCAGAAGCACTTGTGTCACCCTTTCCGACGCTCTGAACTTCAAGCAACTCGCACCCCCTGGTGCTTCGATTTGGGTGTGAATCATAGGAGTTTGAGCTCCAAAATCTCTCAATACAGAACACGAAAAATCCATCACAACCTTATGAAAATAAGGATCGAACTCACCTCTTCTATTTTTGTTTTAAAAATTTGGATCGAAGTTGTTTGGATTGAAATCGATTAGGGTTTCAAAATCGGATGTTTTGGGCAATCCAACAAAGGCAGCAATGACTGTGTATTAGTGATTAGGGTTTTGTGATTTTTTTTAATATATATATATATATATATATATATTATTTAATACTTTTTTAATTTACAAATCATTTGTTTATCGGTCCAGACTTCAAGCGAGGCCCAACAACTGTTGCCCCTAGCTAATTACCCCTGTTCCGGCACAATGGACTAGGTCTCATCAACCCATTTGATCGTTTCAGCACATTTTTCTTTAAATTAAATAATAAAACATTTTATTATTTAATTTGATCGTACATTTTAATTTACCGGGGTCACAGACTGACTCCAAAATTTCCCTAAAAATAAATTTAGCCATGTTTTGACGATACGGTCTTAATAAAATTAATTTCATCAAATTTGGAGATCGTTTGAAAAATGGTCATTTTTTGGTCGATCGAAATTGACTGAAATTGACAAAACACATTTTCTTTTGCCATTCTCACATATTAATTCCAAAAATTATGAAAATTGGAATCTTACAATAATTTGACATTCCGGATCCAACCAGGGTGGTTATGTTGAAAACGGAGATCGTTTGCAAAATGGCTATTTATACGGGCTATATATTATATTAAATTCCATAGCGACTATTCTGAATATTCAACTGGCCATAACTTTTTATTCCCACCATGAAATTTCAATTTTTCAGATTTGTTGGAAAGATATCTTTAAATAGATTTAAATATTTTTGGCTTCACTAAAATCCGATTTATTTTGCATCCTGTACATTCAGTCAAAGTTCGAATTCAATTTTTCAAACTACTGCGCTATTTACAACTCCTTTTAAAATTAAAATAAATATACTCGTTCTAACTTTGATTTAAATAAATTTTTAATCATTTTTATTTCAAATAAATTATTTTAACTATTCAAAATTCAACAAAATAGGCAAAATAAAAAATTTAAATTGGTTCTAATTTTCTAGGTTTTTACAATCTCCCTCACTTAAAAACGTTTCGTCCTCGAAAAGGAAACAACAGTAAAGTAGGAAACAGAACGGAAAATGTAAAATATTGTAAATGTACCTTGCACTAGAGCTAGTCAGACATATCCACTTTGCACTGGGGATAAGCCTGTTTGATGCTATCCTCGGTCTCCCATGTACAGTCTCTAGGATCTCCTCCACTGCACTTTGACTAGATGAATTCTTTTGTTCCTCAAAACTCGGGTTTCTTTGCCAATGATCTTTACCGGCTCCCTTCTTACTGCTAAGCTCAGGGTAATCTCTAAATCTTGCTATATAGCTTATTCCACAATCAAGTCTGGATCATGTACATGCTTTCAAAGTTGAGACACATGGAATACATCATGTACTCCTGGCAACCAGTCAGGAAGCTAAACCCTGTAAGTGAGAGTTCCAATTCTTTCTAAAATAGGGAATGAACCAATGAATCTAGGAGCCAACTTCCCAGTCCTCCCTAAACGAACTACTCCTCTCAATGGGGAAACCCTCAAGTACACATAATCGCCAACAGCAAATTATAAATCCCTTCTTCTTGAATCTGCATAACTTTTCTGTCGGCTCTGAGCAGTTAGCAGTCGCTTCTTAATGAAATCAACTTTATCCAAAGCTTCGCGAATCATGTCGGGACCCAATACTAGTCTATTGCCTGGTTCTACCCAACATGCGGGAGATCTACATGGCCTGCCATACAATGCTTTGAATGGCGACATTTGCAAGCTTGCTTGGTAAATGTTATTATAAGAGAACTCAACTAGATGCAAATGATCTTCGCACGATCTGCCAAAATCAAGAATACATGCCCGCAACATGTCTTCCAGTATACGGTTCACCCTCTTAGTCCGGCCATCTGTTTGAGGATGATAAGCGGTGCTCAGATTTAACTTTGTTCCCAGCTCTTCTTGGAATGCTTCCCAGAATTTACTAGCGAATATCTGATCACGATCACTAATAATACTGATAGGAACTCCATGTAGTCTGACAATTTCTTTGAAATAAATTTTTGCCAGACTTTGAGCTGTTCTAGTTGATCTAACAGGAATAAAATGGGCAGACATCGTGAAACTGTCTACGATCACCGAAATACTGTCATTGGCTTTTCTAGTTCGGGGCAAGCCATCAATAAAATCCATGGAAATTCGATCCCACTTCCAGCTTGGAATTTCCAATGGTTGTAACAATCCGGTAGGTTTTTGCTGATCACTCTTGACTTGCTGGCAAGTAGAGCACCTGCTAACATATATGGAATTGTCTCTTTTAATAGATTTCCACCAGAACGTGCGCTTGAGATTATGATACATCTTACTCACGCCTGGGTGAATACAAAGCTTGGATTTATGACATTCATCTGTCACTTCTCTTCCGAGCTTAGGAATATTCAGAACGCAAATTCATCCGTTTAACCTCAGAACTCCCTTATTATCAATTTGGAAACTAGAGGGTTCGCCTTCCTGAACTCTCTTACTAATTCTCTGAATAAATTCATTATATTTCTAAAGAGCATAGATTTTGTCAATCAATGTGGGTGTAATGATAAGATTAGCGATGATAAGATTGGCGGTGATCGCATTCTTCCTACTGAGCGCATCGGCTACGACATTGGCTTTTCCTTGGAGTAAACAGGATGTCCAGATCATAGGCCGTAAGAAATTCTAACCAACGTTGCTGCCTCAAATCCAAGTCCCTTTGGGTGAACTGATACTTGAAGGATTTATTATCTGTATATAATTCAAAATTCTTACCCAAAAGATAGTGCCTCTATATTTTCAAAACAAACACGATGGCCATCAACTCAAGATCATGAGTGGGGTATCTCTTTTCGTGCGGCTTCAACTGACGGCTAGCATAAGCAACTACTTTGCCTCTCTGCATTAATACCACACCAATATCTTCAATAGAAGCATTAGTATAGACTGTTAAATCCTAATTTCCATCTATAATGGTCAACATAGGAGCAGTGGTCAACCTCAATTTCAACTCTTGGAAAGCTGCCTCACATTCAGGTGTCCAATTAAACTTTGTATGCTTTTTTGTAAGCTTCGTCAATGGAAAATATGGCTTCGAAAAATCCTTAATGAACTTCCGATAATAGCTAGCCAATCCTAGGAAACTTTTGACTTCAGTAGGAGTGCTAGGCTGCTTCCAATCTTTAATGGCTGTGATCTTGCTTGGATCCACTGAAATTCCTTCCTTTGATACTACATGATCGAGGAAATTCACTTCTTCTTGCCAGAATATGCATTTAGAAAATTTGGCTTTTAATACATTCTTTCTCAGAATTTCCAAAACTTGTTCCAAATATTTTTCATGCTCGGTAGTTGACTTTGAGAAGATTAAAATGTCGTCAATGAAAACCAGCACAAATTTATTAGGACATCGCGGAATACTCGATTCATTAAATCCACAAAATAGGCAGGTGCGTTGCATAAGCCGGACGACATTACTAACCACTCATAAAATATGTCTGGACCTCTGAAAGCTGTCAAAGGAACACACTCCTCGGCAATTCGCAGTTGATGGAAACCTGTAGCTAGGTCCATTCTAGAAAACACTTTTGCTCCATTCAAACGATCCAATAAATCATCTATATAGGGAAGTGGATATTTATTCTTGAGTGTCTGCTTATTGAGGTCTCGGTAATTAACACATAATCTGAGAGTACCGTCTGACTTTGGGACAAACACTACTGCTGCACCCCAATTTGAAAAGCTAGGCCTGATCTGACTTTTCCATAAAAGTTGTTGAGTCTGATTTCCCAATTCTTCTTTCTCTTTCTATGTCATTCTTCGAATAGGATGTACAACTGGCTTTGCATTCGGAACTAAATCAATCCTGAAGTCAATATCTCTTCGCAGAGGTAAGCTATCAACTTCTTCGAACACATCCGCATAATTCTTAACAACAGGAATATCTTCAATAGCAGTGGGGGAAACCTCAAGAGCAACCCAAAATTCTTTTCTGTCTGAATCTGAACCTACGCACGGTATAACAACATTGGCAAGCTTCGTTTAAATTCTGACAACTCTTTCTATGCATTTAACTTCGGCTTCATATTTGGTTAACCAGTCCGGCCCAAGAATAATACCAAATTCAGAAAAATCCATGACGATCAAGATACAAGAAAACCGATAATGGGAAAAAGAGATGGGCACTATACAACACGTACCAAGGAGCCGAGAACCTCCTATCGGATTATGAACCCTAAGGTATTCTTTAGTATCCCTCAATTTTAGATTTAGCTTCTTGACTGTATTACTCGAAATAAAGCTTTGAGACACGCCCGTATCAAACAATACTTTAACAGGTATATTGTTGACAGTTAGAGTGCCTTCCAAAACATCTGGTGTTTCCTACTAGCTGAGGGTGTTGGAGCATCTGTCGTGCTATTGATCTGAGCTTCTTTGGTCGCTTTAGAATGTTGGCAATCTCCACTTATATGACTTGACTTATGGCAAATATTGCATTCTCTGGTCTCTTGAGACTTCTTATCGGATTTAGATCCATCTTTTCTTTGTTTCTTTAGAGATCTGCAACTTATCGCCAAATGCCCTTGTCTATTGCAGTTGGATCATGTGGCAGTCGTTAACGGTTCTTTCTTAGATCTTGGCCTTTTCTTATTGGCTTTAGGCTTCTAACTGACCTCAGGCTGCGTACTTGCCTCAGGGCTATCAGTTTCAAGCTCCCTTTTGCTGCTAGAGCTGCCTTCCTCTTCATCTTCCAAACCATTTTGCTTATCAATATACTCACAGCTATAAGCCATTTGTATCATCTCAGAAAAAGGGAGATTCACATGAGCAAGTACTCTACCTTCGAATTTCTTTTGAAGTCCTTTGATAAATCTCATATTCTTCCTTAGAGGGTCTCAAATTAGTTCTGGGGCAAAGCGAGAAAGTTCATTGAATTTATTCTGATACTCCTGGATGGTCATATCTCCTTGTTTCAGATTGTAAAACTCATCATATAACTACTCAGTTGCTTCTGGAGGAACAAATCTTTCTTTGAAAATTTCTTTAAATCTATCCCAGGTAATATTACCTTCTGGATTTTCCTCGGTAATAGTTTCCCACCAGATTAGAGCTTCGTCTTTGAGTGCCCAAGATGCCAGTAATCTTTTCTGATCATCTCTCAGCTTTAAGCCTTGTAAGATTCTCTTAGAAGAACACATCCATTCTTGTGTTTCAATAATGGATTCTTTGCCCAAGAATTGTACTCCATCCAGATTTCAATACTTCATTGCTAGAGCTTCTAGATCTGGTTCTGGTTATGGGAGCTTGATTGGCTCATTAGATTGTCGAACCATAGAATTACTTCTTCTGTTTCTACCACTCATTTCTACTATGTCTGCAAACAGCAGACAAAGAGTCAGGCCAACAGAAAAGATATTGTAAAGCATAGAGACATGTATTTAAATGTAAATGAATCTACGTGGGTGTATTTTATTCTGCTATACCCATTCTAGGACATTAGTGATCCTATCTATGATGAGTTATTCGCCTTAAAATACTGCTAATTCTATTTCTGTCAAGTTTGTTAACATGTTATATTCCGAGCTAAGTTTAACCAAAGCTTTGATACCAACTGTGATAACCCCAAACTCCTGTAGCATGAAAGCAAGGGTAATCATTGGAATATAACACATAAACAGTAACAGCATAATAGAAATATAGAATTATAGTAGATAAAGTACATAAAATTACACTGGGAATAATATATCATCAGAGTTACACAGCATAATAGGATCATACTTAGTACATAATACAATTTTCAACTTAATATAAAATGTCTGCAGTGGAATCAAACATAATATACTAAACGAAGTCTGAACAGCATAATAGAAATGATAGGATCCATCTTCATATCCATAGCTATCTAGAATGAGTCTGCTAAAACCTGAATACAAGGTTGCCCATGTGGAAAGAGGGCACCCGAGTTTGCAAACTGAAACAAACTAAGAGTCAGTCATGGGACTGGTATAATAAATCTACTTAAACTTTTTAATAATAAGGCTAATCAGAGGACCACGCCGCTAACGCGGAACGGGTTTATTCCATTGGATTGCCAGTGCATAAATAAATCAAATCGTTAAACAACACAATGCTATTTAGATAAATGAAACCATTATAAGACTCAAGTCCCATCACACAATGCAACGCAAACCGGAGGATAGAGTTTTACCTTATAATTGTCAAAAATGCTTGATACGATAAAATGGATTTGATATTATTATTAGTGTATATATGTTTCAAAAGCATTTCAATCATAATGTATCAATCATAGACGGCATAGCTACCATATACTATGTCGCCACACTAGTTTTACAATCAAAACCGCATGGTGTCGTATTGGAAGTTGGATTTTCATCATGAACCAAGGCAAGGGATCGTCCTTACCGAATTCGAGACACTCTAGCCCGTGCCTCAGGATCAGTCGCAACTGCACCTAGGAGCCACAGGGTCGGTCCACAAATATGTTAGTGGATTACAACTCTTGAACAATACGTCTCCCCGCCCTATGGGGCATAAATAAAGAGCCACTAGGGACTCAAATCTGAGGTACCTCGCTTTCCATCATCCACATAAGTAAAAATGTCTGGGCTCCATACCATGACACCACTCCTAGCTAGAAAGAAATGCATGTTCTCCCTGGAACCTTCTGTAACACCCCACCTCCGTTAAGGTCACTCACAAAGGGAATGCCTTAACTTTGGTGGAGCATTTTAGTAAACAGAACAGAAACTTACAAGACAGATAAAACAGTACTTGAAAATTTTTGACTTTATTACAGCGGAAACAGAAATTAATATGGTTACATCCTTTCAATTTCAGAATTCAAGTACAAAATATCAGTCTTGTACAAAAGCCTTCAAAATGCATGGTTTAAAATCATAATCCCCATGGAACGGAAGCTATACAGAGCCAAGCCATACTTTAAGCACTTCAAGCAAAGAGAAATCCGGGTCAAGCTAAAGTATTTCCCTCCTTGGATAACCTTGGGGGGGGGGGGAAACGGAAGAAAGGAGGCGAAACAACAAGGGTCAGACAAAAAGTCTGGCAAGTCCAGTGACTTTCAGCATATGAACAGATAATAATAATATGATATGAACATAAAACTGGATGTGAGATAACTGTAACAGGTGTAGCAGATATAACAGAAAAACAGAATGATATAAACTATTGTTTTACACTTCTCTGCACTAATACTAGTATAGCAGAATTAGGTGCCACCCTAATGTCTAAATTGAAGCAGGAACGGGTACAGAATACTTTAACAGAAACAAAATGCTAATAATGGGCCTTTACTACCCGATCAGAAATAGACAGAAGCAGAAACAGATTTATCCCTACGGAAACAGAATGTAGAATTAGGTGTACACTAGTAATGGGCCTTTACCACCCGAACAGACGGTACCACACAGAAACAGACAGGTGTTACCACCCAACAGAAATAGACGGTACCAACAGAAATAGACATAACTAAGCGTACCCTAAAACCCTACCCCAAGCGATCGGCTCCCTAATACATAAATATTCTGTGTCGGCCCCACAGTAGGGTGTATCACTCCCTAAAGTGACAACCAATTGGCACAGACCTATTTACAGATGTCACGGCGTCTTACATCCTCAGAGGCAGACCGGGATCCATGCACGCACATGACCCGGTTGGAACGCACCATCAACACCCCTCGCCATTATCAGAATGAACCACTTATAATTAGTTCAGTAAGCGTGCCCGGACCCTACCTACTGTTGGGTCAAAGTTTTGATACCAGAAAGGGTTACTGACTAATATGGGTCCCAAACAACAGATGACACAAGTAATTCCCCTCCTAACCTTGTGTCCCCAAACTAACAGATTTCAGATTTACTTTTTTACAAGTTCAGACATACAGAATTCAGATTTACTAGTTCACAAATTAAGTTAACAAGTTTTCAGACTAACGGATCAGATGTACAGATTTTTCAGATTTGTCTAACTTTGTATTGGACGGGTTTACTACACCTATTAATCTCGTTGGTTTATCCCTATTTTCCCCAATACGTTTTAGACGTCATTCTTATCTTAGATTTGCATTAATTAATTATTAATGCCCAGACCTCTCACATTAGGTCGCTAGCTTGTGGCCGCTGGATGGGCCGGGCGGTTCCGGGCAGACTTCTGCCACAAGCCAGACCTAACCTCGTGTCTTAAGCAGGTTATGACTAACTTCTCACATTAGAACCTATTGTTTGCGGCCACTGGATGTGCCGGGCGGTTCCGGGCAGAATTACGCCGCAAACTCATTCTAACCTCGAGTTAGCCATGTTTATCTTTGCGGCCAATTAATAATTTACCGTTTATGCGCACGCCCAATATATATATATATATGCCAATTCAGATTATATCAATAACAGGATGATTATATCAACAGAGCAGATAACAGATTTTAGCAGGTAGCAGGTTTTTTTCCAGATTATATGACTTAACGGATTTAATAGATTTAGCAACTTAGCAGATTTTGGCATATAACAGGTTAGGCATCTCAACAGACAAATTTAACAGATTTGGCATTTCAATCTAATTAGCAGTCTATGCAATATAACAGAACTAGCAGTTTTAGGAAACTTAGCAAATTAGCAAAATAGGCATTTTCAACGGATTCAGTAAATGACAGATTTAGCAGGTTTAATATTTCTAAAGGTTCTATTTACATGCCTTGCCTAAACATAAATTAGGCCTAAATTCATATGCCTAAATAATTGTCGTGATTCACAATAAGATCATATACTTCCATGTTTGCATACATTTACATAGCGCAGAATATGGACATAATTTACCCTATAACATATGTTCCAATTTTTGTTAAACTAACCTTATACAGCAGATTCACATATAAATTATACCAAATATGATCATTAATTACAATGCATGCCATCTATGCAAAATTCCCTATTTAGGTGTAATCACAATAGTAGAGATCCTAATTAATGTAAATCTTTTACACCTACGTTTCCATATCCTTCTTCTTATTAATTCATGAATCATTATGCAAAATATACCCAACAATCTAAATCTTTAAATCATATCTTCTAAAAAAAAAAAAAAAATCAGATCTTGACTTTTATATGCATTTTGTCCAAAGTCTCAAATCATATGTAATCATAAAATGGTTCCTCTTTTCTTCTATCATAGAATATGCATAGATCCAAATCTAGTTTACAACATATGCTCATCTTTTTTTCTAATTAATTACAGATCTAAATTACAACATACACTATGCATACAACATATATAAATTATATGTTCATAGTCAAATTTATGCATCCAATCCCAAGTCACATGTCCAATATATTTTATGCCTCAGACCTAAAGTCATACATTCAATTCAGTCTTGTCAATTTCGCATCATTCATCCCAAAATTTGCGTTCATACGTTCATCTCTTATGAGATTAGGCACAGGCTCGTGGTAGCCTGGCTATAGAAACAGAAAAGAAGAAAAGGGATACAGAACAGTCACAGAAAAACAGATCTGACAGAAGAGAATATATATACAATCTCAGATTCAGAATTAAAAACATATCAAAATTATAATTAACGTTTATAGCGGAAAATAACTGTACTTGCCTTGATTGGATTAAAGAAAGAACTTTAGTTGTTACAGAATTGTTGCAGATGCTTTTATCTCAAATTTGAATTTAGGATGATGTTGATTGACTTCTAGTTTTGATTCTAGCAGAGTAGCGACGCCATTTTTATTTTTAATTGGAAGAAGAGAGCAATGGAGGCTAGAGAATTGTGTTAGAGACTTAGGTTAGGTAGAGTCTAGGGTCATTTTTATAGAGTTTATGAACTGATTAGGACCATCGATGTTGCTTGGATTGATCGTAGCCATTCATTCGAAAGAGAGACCAATTAGAGCCTGCCACCTAGCCCTAATGACAAAGCATGCTTCTGAAAATCGACCAACATAGACTAGGCCAGCCAGGGTGGACTGGGTTCGACCTGGGTCTGGACCAGGTCGACAGCCCTGTCGACAGCCCAGTCGACCTGGGTGCATTAGGCGGGAATTTTCCCGCCCTGGCCAATTGGGCCCGATTTTTAATTTTAAACTTGTTTTTCTGAGCTGTTCGAATTTTAAACTTAATTCAGAAACTTCCGGAGGCTATATCTTTTTCATACGGACTCCGTTTTTCGAAAACTCGGACTCTATTTCGCGTATTTTTCCGAGACGAACGCAATGGCGTGTCCCGTTTCCCTTAGTTCTTTGATTTCTAATTAATTATACTTTAATTTATGACTTTCACGGTTATAGAATACACGGGGTGTTACATTCTCCTCCACTTAAAAGGATTTCGTCCCCGAAATCTTCAAGTTAAGAAGAATGTGTCCTACCATCCAATCACCCATCTACTCAACCATCATCCACAAGCATCCATTGTCCTTAGAAAACTTCTAATGTTGTATGAACATATGCAAAAGTGTGTGTATATGTTCCTTATCTAATGCAAAGATCAGGCGGTCTACTGATTCAGTTGACCTCCTTAATGCGAATTATGTCAGTGCCATGAGTCCAACATGTATGCAATAGAATTCTGATGATATATATTATTTCTATATGAGTGCACAATCATTCACTCAAATGCAACATCCATGTGCTGAATCAACCATTTTGCATCCACAAGAATTGAAAAATGCTCACCCATCCATATGCAGTATGAGAGTGTTTTCGAGCCGATCTAGTGCTTAGTGTGTGTATATGCATCCACGGGCAACCACTAGCATCCACTTGCAACCATCAAACATAACATGTCTCAAACACATGTTTACACCCATTAGTTTCTACCTAAAGTTCAAATATTCGATCGATAGGATACAGTCGAATGATGGAAGCGAGTACAGATAGAAAGAAAATTTGGTTACCATTAGACATAGGTCCTAAGTATCGGCCCCAAAGACCGAAACCAACATCAAATTGACACCCAGAGGATTACCTTCTTTAGACAATGTCAAAACTGGAAATCCTATAAAAAGTATTTAGATATTTACAGACTACTGGTACAGATCAGGTTCCCTAATGATTCTTAGGAAGCTAAGCATGATAAAATCATACCCCACGAAAACTCAGAATGTATGCGTCATACTTGACGCCTAACACAGATATCCCTCAAACCCCAATCTCAAACAGATGATCCATAACCCTTATGGGTCTGAGTCTATAGCGGAATTCAGAAATAATACTAGTATTAAAGTGCAGAGTATCGATTACAAAATCAAAATACCAGAATCAGAAAAAGTCTTAACTCCATAATCAGATAAAGAAATTAAACCTACTATAGAAATTTTCCTATTTCTATCCTAGCCACTAGCCTCAAGAGTGTTCGCCTGCCCTCCTTGTCCTCGTCTCTTCGGGCAGTCCCTAGTGAAGTGTCCCATCTCCCGACAGTTGAAGCAAGCGCCCTTCCTTTTTCTGCAATCCTTGTTCAGATGAGTTGAGCTCCCACAAGTAAAGCACTTTTTCCCCTTCTTATCTTCAGACTTCTCATCCTTCTTTTGTGTTTCCTTTTTGGGCCCCGCTTTCTTATTCTGTGGTTCTTCCTTCTTTGTCTCTTTCGGGCCCTTGCCTTCCTCGTGCAGTAGTGCCATATCCACCAATTTCTCGTAAGTTGCTCCCATGGGTACATGGGTCATGGCTAGGCTGTGCAGTGGCTCATTCAATCCTTTAACAAAGCGGAGAGCCTTTTTATGCTGAGTGTTGACTAAATCCAATCCGAATCTTGCTAGTTGGTTGAACTGGTTGACGTATTCCTTGACCGTCATACTTCCTTGCTTAAGAGACAAGAACTTTTCCAATTGTAAACTTCGTTTAGCTTGCGAGAGGAATTTTGTCTCAAACCTTGTTCTGAAATCCATCCATGTCTCAACCGGCCTCTCGGCGTTAGTGACTTCCCACCAGTAGGAAGCTTCGTCTTTGAGCAGCCATACTGCCAACTGTACCTTCTGCCTATCGTCCACCTCGAAGATAACGAATAGATCCTCAGTTTCATTGAGCCAATTCCTTACTTCTACGAATGATTCAGTTCCTTTGAAATCCTTCCCACCCATGGCCCTAAAATCTCTATAGATCTTTGAGAAAGCAATTGCACGAGGAGGGGGTGGAAGAGGGGGATCATTTGCTGGACCTGCAGCGGCGGTCCTAGCCTCAAGATATTGACGAAACCAACCGGGTACATGAATACCCTCTGGTATCTCAGATGCTTCTGACATGCTGAAATGAAAAAGGAAGGGTTCAATACAAAAAGGACTGAAAGAAAGATATATGGCTCTTGGGGATTATCTTTTTCAAAATAAGCTTTTTTTTTTTTGAAAATACTTCCTTTCAAAACTTTTTTTGAAAATAATTTTCAAAACTTTTTATAAAATCTGGTAACCTTCAGCTCTGATACCAAGTGTAACACCCCACCTCCGTTAAGGTCACTCACAAAGGGAATGCCTTAACTTTGGTGGAGCATTTTAGTAAACAGAACAGAAACTTACAAGACTGATAAAACAGTACTTGAAAATTTTTAACTTTATTACAGCGGAAACAGAAATTAATATGGTTACATCCTTTCAATTTCAGAATTCAAGTACAAAATATCAGTCTTGTACAAAAGCCTTCAAAATGCATGGTTTAAAATCATAATCCCCATGGAACGGAAGCTATACAGAGCCAAGCCATACTTTAAGCACTTCAAGCAAAGAGAAATCCGGGTCAAGCTAAAGTATTTCCCTCCTTGGATAACCTGGGGGGGAAACGGAAGAAAGGAGGCGAAACAACAAGGGTCAGACAAAAAGTCTGGCAAGTCCAGTGACTTTCAGCATATGAACAGATAATAATAATATGATATGAACATAAAACTGAATGTGAGATAACTGTAACAGGTGTAGCAGATATAACAGAAAAACAGAATGATATAAACTATTGTTATACACTTCTCTGCACTAATACTAGTATAGCAGAATTAGGTGCCACCCTAATGTCTAAATTGAAGCAGGAACGGGTACAGAATACTTTAACAGAAACAGAATGCTAATAATGGGCCTTTACTACCCGATCAGAAACAGACAGAAGCAGAAACAGATTTATCCCTACGGAAACAGAATGTAGAATTAGGTGTACACTAGTAATGGGCCTTTACCACCCGAACAGACGGTACCACACAGAAACAGACAGGTGTTACCACCCTACAGAAACAGACGGTACCAACAGAAACAGACAGAACTAAGCGTAACCTAAAACCCTACCCCAAGCGATCGGCTCCCTAATACATAAATATCCTGTGTCGGCCCCACAGTAGGGTGTATCACTCCCTAAAGTGACAACCAATTGGCACAGACCTATTTACAGATGTCACGGCGTCTTACATCCTCAGAGGCAGACCGGGATCCATGCACGCACATGACCCGGTTGGAACGCACCATCAACACCCCTCGCCATTATCAGAATGAACCACTTATAATTAGTTCAGTAAGCGTGCCCGGACCCTACCTACTGTTGGGTCAAAGTTTTGTTACCAGAAAGGGTTACTGACTAATATGGGTCCCAAACAACAGATGACACAAGTAATTCCCCTCCTAACCTTGTGTCCCCAGACTAACAGATTTCAGATTTACTTGTTTACAAGTTCAGACATACAGAATTCAGATTTACTAGTTCACAAATTAAGTTAACAAGTTTTCAGACTAACGGATCAGATGTACAGATTTTTCAGATTTGTCTAACTTTGTATTGGACGGGTTTACTACACCTATTAATCCCTTTGGTTTATCCCTATTTTCCCCAATACGTTTTAGACGTCATTCTTATCTTAGATTTGCATTAATTAGTTATTAATGCCCAGACCTCTCACATTAGGTCGCTAGCTTGTGGCCGCTGGATGGGCCGGGCAGTTCCGGGCAGACTTCTGCCACAAGCCAGACCTAACCTCGTGTCTTAAGCAGGTTATGACTAACTTCTCACATTAGAACCTATTGTTTGCGGCCACTGGATGTGCCGGGCGGTTCCGGGCAGAATTACGCCGCAAACTCATTCTAACCTCGAGTTAGCCATGTTTATCTTTGCGGCCAATTAATAATTTACCGTTTATGCGCACGCCCAATATATATATATGCCAATTCAGATTATATCAATAACAGGATGATTATATCAACAGAGCAGATAACAGATTTTAGCAGGTAGCAGGTTTTTTTCCAGATTATATGACTTAACGGATTTAATAGATTTAGCAACTTAGCAGATTTTGGCATATAACAGGTTAGGCATCTCAACAGACAAATTTAACAGATTTGGCATTTCAATCTAATTAGCAGTCTATGCAATATAACAGAACTAGCAGTTTTAGGCAACTTAGCAAATTAGCAAAATAGGCATTTTCAACGGATTCAGTAAATGATAGATTTAGCAGGTTTAATATTTCTAAAGGTTCTATTTACATGCTTTGCCTAAACATAAATTAGGCCTAAATTCATATGCCTAAATAATTGTCGTGATTCACAATAAGATCATATACTTCCATGTTTGCATACATTTACATAGCGCAGAATATGGACATAATTTACCCTATAACATATGTTCCAATTTTTGTTAAACTAACCTTATACAGCAGATTCACATATAAATTATACCAAATATGATCATTAATTACAATGCATGCCATCTATGCAAAATTCCTTATTTAGGTGTAATTACAATAGTAGAGATCCTAATTAATGTAAATATTTTACACCTACGTTTCCATATCCTTCTTCTTATTAAGTCATGAATCATTATGCAAAATATACCCAACAATCTAAATCTTTAAATCATATCTTCTAAAAAAAAAAAAAAAAATCAGATCTTGACTTTTATATGCATTTTGTCCAAAGTCTCAAATCATATGTAATCATAAAATGGTTCCTCTTTTCTTCTATCATAGAATATGCATAGATTCAAATCTAGTTTACAACATATGCTCATCTTTTTTTCTAATTAATTACAGATCTAAATTACAACATACACTATGCATACAACATATATAAATTATATGTTCATAGTCAAATTTATGCATCCAATCCCAAGTCACATGTCCAATATATTTTATGCCTCAGACCTAAAGTCATACATTCAATTCAGTCTTGTCAATTTCGCATCATTCATCCCAAAATTTGCGTTCATACGTTCATCTCTTATGAGATTAGGCACAGGCTCGTGGTAGCCTGGCTATAGAAACAGAAAAGAAGAAAAGGGATACAGAACAGTCACAGAAAAACAGATCTAACAGAAGAGAATATATATACAATCTCAGATTCAGAATTAAAAACATATCAAAATTATAATTAACGTTTATAGCGGAAAATAACTGTACTTGCCTTGATTGGATTAAAGATAGAACTTTAGTTGTTACAGAATTGTTGCAGAAGCTTTTATCTCAAATTTGAATTTAGGATGATGTTGATTGACTTCTAGTTTTGATTCTAGCAGAGTAGCGACGCCATTTTTATTTTTAATTGGAAGAAGAGAGCAATGGTGGCTAGAGAATTATGTTAGAGACTTAGGTTAGGTAGAGTCTAGGGTCATTTTTATAGAGTTTATGAACTAATTAGGACCATCGATGTTGCTTGGATTGATCGTAGCCATTCATTCGAAAGAGAGACCAATTAGAGCCTGCCACCTAGCCCTAATGACAAAGCATGCTTCTGAAAATCGACCAACATAGACTAGGCCAGCCAGGGTGGACTGGGTTCGACCTGGGTCTGGACCAGGTCGACAGCCCTGTCGACAGCCCTGTCGACCAGGCTAGACCAGGTCGACAGCCCAGTCGACCTGGGTGCATTAGGCGGGAATTTTCCTGCCTTGGCCAATTGGGCCCGATTTTTAATTTTAAACTTGTTTTTCTAAGCTGTTCGAATTTTAAACTTAATTCAGAAACTTCCGGAGGCTATATCTTTTTCATACGGACTCCGTTTTTCGAAAACTCGGACTCTATTTCGCGTATTTTTCCGAGACGAACGCAATGGCGTGTCCCGTTTCCCTTAGTTCTTTGATTTCAAATTAATTATACTTTAATTTATGACTTTCACGGTTATAGAATACATGGGGTGTTACACCTTCTCCCGTATCTAGTTCATACCGGGGTGTGAGGCTCGCGAAGTAACGCAATACACAAATCTACGCTAAATAAAGCTGTGCTTTGATCATCAATCACAAGGCTCTGCTTTTCAAAAATAAGCCTTGATCATTTGCATCTTGGCATGCCACATTGACAATTCATGCCATGCGACTGATGTCTACCAATATATAACCTATGAGCTCATACGTCTCAGAGAAGAGTGTTAAGCAAGATAATAAATTCTCCACTACCAAACAGAAATATATTAAATAGAAATCAATCAACACAGAATAAAATCCAATGTCAGACATACATCCATTTACAAGTCCGTTCTGGGTCTGAACGAAATCGGAGACACCTTATTCCTCATTCCATATGTCCAATACGGAAGAGAGGCTCTCGCATATCCGAACGATCAACAAGTACATCCAAACAACTACCACTGTAACCCTTTCAAGGCAGCAACTCCAATCAAAGGCATCAGTAGTCATCCATTCAATGTGAAGATTGCCGGTCTTCAATCACCGTCTTCGAATCTTCGACTTCTAATCATCGTATAATTATTTGAAATGAGATTTAACTCGGCCTTTTCAAATAATTCTCGAATACATATAATTCGAAATCATTTCTTTTCATTCCATATCGTTAATAATACTTTATCACGATTTATCACTATTTTTATTTATATAAAAACGGCCATTTTTAATTAAACGACGCTTTAGGTCATTACATGGCCCTGGCGCTGTTTTCATCAAAATTTGATTTACACATTTCTCAAAATTTAACCGTTGAATCTTGGCAAATTTTATATCGTTGGAAAGATCTTTCTAAAGCAAACCCAATAGTTCTAGTTTTGGGAAAATCTGACGGTCAGATCTCTAGTTATAATCGTTTGAAGTTACGATTTCAAATCACAAACTACAGCTGCGCAATTCGTTTTATTTTAATTTATATATATATATATATATATATATATATATATTAATTCATTTGATGATTTCAAACCATTTTCTCTCTACCATGTAGTTAACATCATTTTAATAAATCTAAAATGTAATTTTTAATGTTTAATTATTTTTACCAATCTTGAATCTCTTTTATATGAAATCATTACATCACATTAAAAATGTAATTTTTAATGTCATAAACATTTTCATTTCAACATTGATTTCTTTTATATGAAATCGTGTATTTCATTAAAAATGTGTTTTCCTTATCTTTCTTTTATTACATTAAAATGTAATTTTCTTTTGTAATCTTTTATTACCTCAAAATGTAATTTTCTTATGTGATCTTTTATTACATTAAAATGAAATTTTCTTACGTAATCTTTTATTCATCCTTTTATTACATTAAAAATGTAGTCTTTTTAATGTGAACACATTTAATAGACAATACATCTTCTTCTAATGATGCATTTACATTGAATATGTAAATTTCAATATGAATCATTTTTATTTGACAATGCTATTTTTTATGTTTCATTTACATTTAAAAATGTAAATTTCAAGGCAAACACATTTTTATATATCAATGGTCATTTTTAATGTCTCATTTATGTTAAAAATGTAAATTTCAAAGCAAACATATTTTTACATAACAATGGTTATTTTTAATGTTTCATTTACATTAAAAATGTAAATTTCAAAGTAAACACATTTTTTATGAAATGGTTATCTTTAATGTTTCACATACATTAAAAATGTAAATTCTATGTAAATACATTTTCATTTAACAAATGCTTATTTTTAATCTTTCATATACATTAAAAATGTAAATTCCATGTAAATACATTTTTATTTAACAAATGTTTATTTTTGATGTTTCATATACATTAAAAATGTAATTCCATGTAAATACATTTTTATTTAACAAATGTTTATTTTTAATATTTCATATACATTAAAAATGTAAATACATTTTCATTTAACAAATGTTTATTTTTAATGTTTCATATACATTAAAAATGTAAATTCCATGTAAATACATTTTTTATTTAACAAATGTTTATTTTTAATGTTTCATATACATTAAAAATGTAAATTTCATGTAAATACATTTTTTTATTTAACAAATGTTTTTTTAATGTTTCAAATACATTAAAAATGTAAATCCCATGTAAATACATTTTTTATATTTAACAAATGCTTATTTTTAGTGTTTCATATACATTAAAAATGTAAATTCCATGTAAATACATTTTTATTTAAGAAATGTTTATTTTTAATTTCCAACAAAAATATGAATTTTTATTTTAACATATGATGATCATTTTATATATATAAAATAAAAATGTATATTTTTTTATTGTTAAACAAATTTTCTATTATTACTCAAATTTTTTTATATCATAACATGAATATTATACAACACAGGAATATTTCAGAAAATTTCTACAGCATAACAACAGGGTAATTAAAACCGGCACCGTCCCTAGTACGGCTCCTCGCGCTCAATAGGCCTCGCGGCTATACAAGGGTTTATTTTTCCTAATACAATTTTTTTCTACACAATTTAATTTTCCACAAACACGATCAATTTCGTTTCAATCACAACTAATCACCAAAAAATCAACCAATTCCGCATCATAATACAATCAAGTCGTCCATGGTCTGTGGACGATGAGTGTCGGGAGTTTCTAAACTCCGTCTGCAATCTAATATACTTTTATTTAATTAATTTCGGATTCAGAAATCTAACATCGATTTTTATTTCTTCTAAAATTGTAGAATTCTCCAAAAATTCTCCGGTCAGTTCTGAAATGTAGATCTCGTCGTTGTGATTCCAACGCTTCTGAATTCGTCCGATTTGGTTGCTGTTTGAACAAGTTAGGACCTTTTAAAGATTAATCAATTAATTTAAATAATTTAAATAATTTAAATAATTTAAATTCTTAATATAATTAAATAATTATTAATTATTATTTACCCTCTTTAGAAAAAAAACGGCTGTGTCTTCTTCTTCATTTAACTCTGAACAAATGAACCCAAACCCATTCAAAACCTAACTCCACAATCGCCGCCTCCTCAAGCACCCTGTCCCCAATCAGATGTTGCCACCAGAAGCGCCTATTTCACCCCTTCTGACACCCTAAACTTCAAGTAACTCGCATCCCCCTGACGCTTCAATTTAGGTGCGAGTCATAGGAGTTTGTGCTCCAAAATCTCTCAGTACAGAACAAGAAAATCCATCACAACCTTATGAAAATAAAGATCGAACTCGCCTCTTCTATTTTTGTTTCAAAAATTTGGATCGAAGTTGTTTGGATCGGAATCGATTAGGGTTTTAAAATTGGTTGTTTTGGGCCATCCAACAAAGGCAACGGCGGCTGTGTATTAGTGATTAGGGTTTTTGTGAATTTTTTTTAATATACATATATATTATTTAGTACTATTTTAATTTACAAATCATTTGTTTATCGGTTCGGACTTCAAGCGAGGCCCAACAACTATTGCCCTAGCTAATTACCCCTATTCCGGACACAATGGGCTAGGTCTCATCAGCCGATTTGATCGTTTCAGGATATTTTTCTTTAAGTTAAATAATAAAACATTTTATTATTTAATTTGGTCGTACATTTTAATTTATCGGGGTCACATACTGTCTCCCAAAATTCCCAAAAAATAAATCTAGCTATGTTTTGACGATATGCTCTTAAAAAAATTAATTTCGCCGAATTTGTAGACCATTTGAAAAATGGCCATTTTCTAGTCGATCGAAATTGACTGAAATTGACAAAACACATTTTCTTCTGCCACGCTCACATATTAATTCCAAAAATTATGAAAATTGGAATCTTACAATAATTTGACATTCCAAATCGAACCAGGGTGGTTACTTCTAAAATGGAGGTCGTTTGCAAAATGGCTATTTATACTGGCTATATATTATATTAAACTCTATAGCGACTATTATGAATATTCAACTAGCCATAACTTTTTATTCCTGCTATGAAATTTCAATTTTTCAGATTCGTTGGAAAGATATCTTTAAATAGATTTAAATATTTTAATCATTTTTGGTTTCACTAAAATCCGATTTATTTTGCATCCTGTACATTCAGTCAAATTTCGAATTCAAATTTTCAAACTATCGCGCTATTTCTAACTCCTTTTAAAATTAAAATAAATATATTCGTTCTAACTTCGATTTAAATAAATTTTTAATCATTATTATCTAAAATAAATTATTTTAACTATTCAAAATTCAATAAAATAGCCAAAATAAAAAAATTTAAATTGGTTCTGATTTTCCGGGTTGTTACAGATGGGCTTGCCGCGCTGCAAAACCATCATATTTTTTAAATTCGGCACGCAAATACCAACAGAAATGTCTGTTGGTAAAGGGTTGAAACCTTTCCAATAGTCATAGTCGTTGAATCCAAACAGAAGCGCCTATTCATGAAAAGATGCCTCTTCAAGCCTATATATAGTCTTGCAAAAGTCGAATTAAACACGGTTTTTAATTCTGATTTCTCTACTCTTTGTCTTCTTCCTCCTTGCTATGCTCTATAAAATAAAACATACCTTGCATTCGTCGTAAATCTGCGATTATAACGCGACATCGTAGACAGGAACCGTTTCAACCTTGGGAAACGATTGCTCGATCAAACCTTCCAGCGCTGTAGAGAGAGAAATTTTGATTCAACGAAACAACATTCACTGGACTCGGTTATTAATCAGTAATATTTCACAATTTCTCTTTTTTTCCTAATTTCTTTATTGCTTAGTTTTGTTTCATACAAACTGTGATTGTTCCTTGTTATTGTGAATTGCAACTTCATTGAAACGATATTCCTTATGCTTGGAAGCGTTGTTGTTCATACAAATGGTTTTACGCCATTTCTATTGATCGGTTTACAACACTTATCTCAATGGTTCTTTTATTAATCAAATAATGTGATTGATATAGTGAATTTACTTGAATGAACGATATTTAAAGGTCACGTGTGACACAACGAATTGAGGACACAATAATCCCACCTCTTAATAATTATACGCTTTTTCTAACCAAATTTTGAACTTTAGTAGCTATTACATCAGTTATTAAGGGTGTACGTAAGGGGCATTAGATAGGAGCACAAAAGGGAAATAATTCGCTAAAGAGTAATGCCTTCTTGTGCTACAGAAGAGGCATTCTAAAAGGAGCATGTAGGTAAGTGGAGGAAAATTTTGGTTGAAGCACTGCTTAAAACTGTCCCCTTGTGTTGCTGATCTGTCTTCCTCTGAACTTCACATACGGCCTTCTCCACTTCAAAGCACACATTTTTACCTTCAACATATATGTGATTGAAATATCATCAATCACAGCAATCTCCTTGTACTAAAATGTAAATAGAAGTGCCCCCATCTAGCATATCTCAATGGTTATTTTATTAGTCAACTAATATACTTAATATAGTGAAATTACTTTAAGGAATGAGATTTAATGATCATATGTGACACAACGAATTGAGGACATGATAATCGCAACTCTAATTAATTATACATTTTTACCAACAAAATTTTGAACTTTAGCAGCTAATGCATCAGTTATTAAGGATGTGTTCTTGTGCGACACGTAAGGGGCATTTGACAGGAGCATGAAAGGGGAATAATTCGCGAAAGAGGAATGCCTTCTTGTGCTACAGAAGAGGCATTCTAGAAGGAGCATGTAGGTAAGTAAAGGAAAAATGGTAGCTTATAGGATGCAAATTTTCCCCAATTCTATCAACTACTCGAATTGATCCATTTGACTTAGCTGGGAAAAATGGTGGGTCCCACGTCAGAAATGTCTGACAATTCAGACTCATCATTGAAGAAGCAAACATAAACAGGCAAAGAAAATTTCATGAATGCATCCTTAAGATTATTGACTTGCTACCACCAATTAGATTCAATTAGAAGGGGGAAAACTATAATTTGTATAATATTAAATATACTCCTAATAGAGATGCAAAGTTTCAAGCACCATATGTCATGTGTGAGTTACTTATTGCATTGCATGGAAACATTAAACCTCTTTGTATATATTGATGCTATTTTACATTGTTCATAAGCCTAGGGAAGAATGTGCGCATTTGATTACAAAACCTCATTTGAAGAAGTCGTCTGTTGTGAATAGCATTACTGGAAAGAATATGGCTACCAAGTTTGCTACCTGTGCTTCTTATGTTGTAGAGTGTTGGGTAAACATTAAATACTTTATTAATGGGAAATTAAAAAAGTGAAAGGTTTTGTCTACTAGTGAAAGGCAGTGTCTATTAACTATGAATTAACATGTAAGGCTACTATATATAGCCTACCATTTTGATTTGTTGAAAGCAAGCACCCAAGTAAGAGTATTGTAAAAAAAAGGAAATTAAAAATAATTCTTCCTCCAAATTAAATTAAGTATCCTCCTCTTCTAAATTTATCAAATTGGTGTCGGAGCTTCCAACTTTAACAAATTGGTATCAAAGCCCGGTCGAAATCATGGGATTTCTATTTTTTATGTCATTCGTTCTCACAAAAGAAAATTATGAAAGATGGAGTAATAGAAAGAAAGAAGAGTTGATCTCCAAAGGGCTATGGGAGATTGTTTAGTGTGGCTATGAATGACCAAAAGATATTAAAAACATGATGGAGAAAGAGAGTGAGACATTTACAAGTTTGAGAAGAAAAGTTCTTCAAGCTTTTATGGTGCTGAGTGAGAATGTCGATAAAGAAGCATGGTGTCATATTAATGGAGAAAAAACAACAAAAAATTCGTGGAAATTGTTGAAAGAGGTGTATGTAAACGAGGATGCTGAGATAACAGAGGTTAAGGAAGACATCAATGAAAGTGAAAACAACTCTAAGGATGAGCGTGATGCTTGCACAGCAAGCGGGAAAGTAGAAAAGAGGAGGCTATGAGGCTAAAAGAAAAGCTGATATTGGAGCAGAATTCAAAAGCTAAAGAGGCTGAAGAGAGAAAGAGACGCCAGGCTGAGATGGCGAAAGCAAGAGCTGAAATAAAGAGCAGAAGGAAGCTGAGCTCAGAGAGAAGAAAATAATGAGTTGAGAGATGATGCTATAGAGGAAGAAAAAGAAGATGATACTGAAGATGGAGAAGTAAAGCAGTAGAAAGAGAAGAATAGAGCGAAAGACAAGGACAAGAACGAATGGAAGAGTGAAAAAGAGATAAGTGAAAAAGAACAAAGAAGAGCGAGTTAAGGATAAAGAACTGAAGGAAAAAGGTAAGAAGGAAAATAAAGATGAGAAAGAGAAAGAAGGGGTTCTTGCAACGAAAGAAGAAATCGGGAATATTAGAAGTGATGATACATGGAAACTTTACATAGTTCCTTCATATAAATTTACCAATATTGCAAAGGGATATAATCAAAACAAACCTCTCTTGAAAGGTTTTTTACCAGATAAATTATACATTAAGCAACCTCCCGGATTCAAAGAGAAAAGTAAAGAGCTGACCGATGACATATACAAACCGTCCTAAAAGTCTAAAGCATTTAAGTTTATAGGAAGATTTGTTGGGTAAACATTAAATACTTTATTAATGGGAAATGAAAAATGTGACAGGTTTTGTCTTTTGAATCAAGAGTCATGTCCGTTCGTCAAGTGTTATGTTTATTCATGAAGAGTCGTGTCTGTTCGTGAAAAGTCCTATCCATTAGTGAACCGGTGTGTCTATTCAACAAGTCATGTGTATTTGTAAGAGTGTTTAGTCCACTGTACATAGGTAGCCATTTTTGTTGTAAGTAAATGGAAAAGAAGTGAATAAGAAAGTGAGTAAAGAAACTAAAGAAGTTCTTCCTCAATTATATTAAGTATTCTAAATTTATCATAGAGTATATTTAATCACTTTACTTATCTGAAGATTGTATGTTGTATGTAGAGGAAGAACAAGCTCAGGCATGTTTCTTAAAAGAGGACATGATGTCATAATTAATAGAATCGAGAAAAGAATAGCTGATCACACTTTTATACCTGTAGGCATGTAACTAATGCTAGCTCTCGCCATTTCAATATTATTTATGGCTTCTTTTACATGGTATTTGTGAGTTATGAATTATTTAATACCTTGAGATGTTGTAAAAAAATAGTGGATATTGCATGAGTGAGTGGTTAGGCTCCTGTTCTAGTTTAATTAGTCAATGATTTTTAAGTTATGCATTCTCTATAAATATACCTATCCATGCCAACATTTATATTTTATAAAACACGAAGAGGGGTTACAAATTCTCCATTACAAAGTTGGACAGGAATACGGGACTCACCATGATTATTTCCGTTACAATATCAGCATAAAAAATGTAGGGAAGAGAATGGCTACGCTTTTATATATGTATCTGTATGCATCTTACTTACATTTTATACAAGTAGTCATGTACTTCCTTCTCCCCCTGTATCTACATTAGCACATGTTGTTACTTAGTATTTTTTCATACAGCTCTGATGTAGAAGAGGGTGGTGAGACGATTTTTCCAAAATCAAGATGGGTCAATATCAATTCTTTGGTGTGGTATGATTAATTATCAGAGTGTGGAAAAAAGGGTCTGTCTTTTAAACCAAAAATGAGAGATTCTTTACTCTTATGGAGCATGAACCCTTATGTTACTCTAGATCCATTGAGCTTGCATGGTTCGTTTAGCTTTCATTTACATAATCTAAATGTGTATAGAAAACTTATTTTATCAAATCCTCGTTACATTATTTTTTTCTGAACATAAGAAATTAGGTGTTGGTCGTTGGTGTTTCTGTAGAGAATCCCTTAATCATTAACAATTTGGCAGAATAATTTTTGCTGGTAGGAATGCAGATAATCAATGAATCGTTAACTAAATTGTATGAAGTCACATTAATGCTATGATATTCAAACTAGTTTGTGTTAATATCAAATGTAAAATTGATGGTGTTGTAATCCGTATATATATCCTCTCATGTATTTTGTATTCAAAAAGAAGTTAAATTTTCTTATACCAGTTTTGTGTTCATGTGCAAGTGCGTATCCCATTATTAAGGGGAATAAATGGTCGGCTACAAAGTTTATGCACATTTACTGAGAATAATTAAAACCATTTCATCTTGGTATTTGCTGTCTTTTATACATCAAGATAATTTTCTTTCTTCCATGCAATGTGTGTATGCAAGGTTCGAGATTGCAGTGTCAATCTCGGTTTTACTCTTTTGCAATTTTAGAAATTTTGGTTCCATTTTCAATTTTTGTTATTCATTCTTTTTAGGAGCACGCATATATTTATTGAAATAAAATATGTAATTCATCTTAAATGAGAAAATTAGACATAAACAAGCATACAAATTGATTATAAATATTTATGGCACTTAAAAAAAAATGTTTATTCATGGTTTCTTTTTTAGTTTTTTAGTACTATTTATATATTTTATAATGTATGTTTTTAAAGTTAAAATTTCAGTTTTTGAATTTTCATATATATGAACTTTTCTATAAAATTTTATGTTCGATATATATATATATATATATATATATATATATATATATATATATATTGAATTGGAGTTTCCTTGTGGTGTAGTTTTAGTTTCTATTGAAACTGAAACGGAACGATTCCAATCTTGTTAAAACTTTTGCATATGTATCTGTGTATCATGTTATATTTTGAGCTTCTAGACGCATATAACGTGCACATGATGACATGGTGTCTATTGTAGAATGTTGCAGGGTAATGCATGATACATCAAGGTTTTTCTACATTTTTCGTTAGAAACTGAAATGTCAAACTATATGAAATGTTTTAGATATTAATTGTCAAAACTATGGCTTTGGAAATATTTTAAATCCTTAAAACGACTTGATCAACATATCATTTCATGCACATTGGAAAAAGACGACATATTTGTGGCTTTAGAAAACATTGACCAAAATAATGTTTGTAACAACCCGCATCGGAGGATTGTAGGATATTTATTTCATTTTCGTATGAGGTCGTATGATCTTGTAACTTTGGGGAACGACTATTGGGGTCATTTTCCATGTCCACGATTTTTTTCCTATTTTAAATGACTGTTTGGCCCCTGGCGAATCTTATTTCGCCTATAACTTTTGATTGGTAAGGGGTTTTGACCTGAAACCACTTCCATTGAATTCAGATGATGGTTTACCTTTTCGTTGAGTGGTCACAATTGGCAAATGGACTTTCCGTTTAGGAGATATGGCTGAAATAATGTTTGGAAGATGAAAAACAGCTTAACCGGGCCTAATTAGGGTGATTAGCAGCTAGGCGCATAACTCATTTCGGGATTAGGGTTATGTGGAGGCTGAAATCAGTTAGGAAACGATTTATTTTTCATTTTCTCAGCCTCCACTTACCTCTCTTCAACCCTAATAATGGCCTCCACCTTCTAAATCACCCCCAAATCACCGTTTAAGCATATATTAGCCTAATCAACATCAAATCAAGGCAAATCAACACCAAATCAGAGTTGGAGTTGCTGTGTTGCATAAGAATTCGACCCAAATCAGTAGAGTTTCAGATCTAAAGTTTTTTTTTTGTGGCTAAGGTGAGTGATTTGCATTGTTTTTCACTAATTACGGCTAATTAGGAGTGATTAGTGTTAATTAATGAAATTATGCATTATAAAAATCTGGGAAAATATGTACAAATTCTTAAATATTATTTTAGGGCTGTGATAAAAATTTGGGTTAATTTGGACATGTTTTGCTAATCCTATCATTAGTTATGGTTAAACATGATTAAGGGGAAAACATGGGTTTTGGGTATGTTTGATCCATATAAACATGTCATTTTGTTGTTTTGGTGTTTATGGGTAATTATATATATTGTTATTACTATTTGGAATGATTTATGATTGAATAGTTAGGTTAGAATGGTTGAAAACGCCATCGTATGGCGTAAACAGTTGCAGGAATCTGGTTCGGATCGGATCGCTCCCCCCATTCATGAAGTATGTGTCCCGACCTAACCCGGAGTATGTACCATGAACCGCTCACACCTGAAGCTCCTCGAATCAACATGGAGAGGCATCACGAGCCGGACCCAATGAGGAACCATGAGCCGCCACTCAGGAAGTACCACGAACCGGTGGAGACCTAAACCGATGCCTCTACGAACCAATGAAGCACCACGACCCGGAGCTTGACCTTGAGCAGAGGGAGACCGAACCGAACCGGTGAACAACATGAGTCATGAACCAAACTGCCAGGGAGACGTAGTCACGACCAAACCGAACCGAAGATGAGAAGGAAAGACCGAACGGATGCGGAGAAGACCAAAACCCGAGATGCAAAGGTAGTCCAAATAGGAAGAAGAACTTAGGATCTAGATTGGAACCAACAAGTTAACTTTATGAACTGGACTTTGCTGCGGTACGTATGCAAAGGGGTTATCGATGTCTATAGATTTGACTCACCACTGAGGAACAAATTATTGGCTATGGATCAATGCAGTGAAGTTGTCATGACTTCATGGGGCAAAATGATCGTAGCATGCTATGAGCCAGTGCAGTGGAGTTGTCATGACTCCATGGGGCGGAGTGGACATAGCAAAGTATTAGGGGTTACGAGTCAGTGCAGTGGACTCGTCAAGACTCCATAGGGGCAGAGTGATCGTAATAAAGAATTGGGTGATCAAAGTGGTAGATATCGTATACTTTACGCATGGAGTGAGAGATGTGAGGATGATTGCTATGTTTGATGTTTGCTATCACTATGTCATGCACACCCCCTCTCCATTATTTTTACATCATGTGTTAGTGTCACCTAAGAGTATTGTACATCCTGTTGTGCTAACTCTTTGGTTGCAGGTCCAGGTTCAGGTATGGTTATATATACCTGTTATTGTTTTGTTTTTACTGCTTATCGCTCATACCAGCCTTTTGTCTGACCCAGAGTTTTATGTCTCTTCTTATTACTCTGGGTGCTCTTAAACGAGCAGACTAGAGACATGTTAGTTGGTTATGCACGAGTAGCTGTCCGGAGACGAGCAAGAGGCTTACACGTATTGTTCCCATATATTCTCTATGTGTTGTTGCTGGTCACTGCTTTGGGCATTAGTAGTGTACCTTCCTATTTTGCTTTAGAGACAGTTTTAAAAGTTGTAATAAAGATGGTTTAGATCATAAGCTGTATTTTGAATTTTCCGTTGTAATGATGGTTTAGTTTTCAGTTTATGCATTGTCTCGCTTGTTTTATATCAAGTTATGTTATTATTATATTTTGTTCCATGCGCTGTGAGATATACTACAGGTTCTTTGATGATACATAGTTTCAAATTCCTTCCCTTTTCTTTCTTTTGATGATTGTCCCGTGCTGGTTGGACGTCGGCACAGAGCGTTTCATTGGAAATGTCGGCTGGTGCGGGGCGGGCCGTCACACTTGGTATCAGAGCTCTAGGTTGCATAGTTAACCTAGGGAAAGACACCAGGGAGAGATAGTACGTATATGAGAGCGCATATTTGTGATATTTTGGTTTTCAAAAGCTATACATATACTATTATTTTATCTAAGGATGGAGTCACACTGCACTGGCATCACTGAAGAGATGGTTAATCGTTTTCTCCTTACAGATTGAACGATGAGCCGATATGCGAGGAATAGTAATTCAGGAGCCAATAATAGGAATGCTCCTGATATGAGGACGATTTATACTGACTTTATGAGAGAGATGCTTAGAGATGTTCAAAGGCAGCTCCTAATGCTGCAAATGGTGGTGGTGCAGCAGTGCAGTCGCCTAGGGCCGATTTTGCCAAGCTCTGTTAGGACTACACTTGTCTTGGTGGGAAGCTTTTCTACGAAACGGAATCGACTACAGAAGCTCAGGATTGGCTTGATAGTTGTGAGCGTATCTTCGAGGACCTGGGAATCGAAGACACAATGAAGAGAAAGCTAGCATCCCGTTAGCTTCAAGGACGAGCTATGAATTGGTAGAATGCTATTAAGGCAGCTACTCCTGAGGATCAAGTTACATGGAATCAATTTAAAGCTCGCTTCAGTGACAAGTTTATCCCAGCTTCCCAGAAATTAGAACTGTTTAGGATGTTCTTGGAGCTTAAGCAGAATGGTAGGGCAGTCTCGGAGTATATTGTTGAGTTCGATACTTTATCGAAGTATGGATTATCCCTTATTGACATTGCTGAGAAGAAGAACAAGAAGTTCATAACTGGTTTAGATTAGTACTTGGGGGAAAGGCTTATAAACCATATTGATGAGACTTTTGAATCGATTGTTGGGAAAGCATTGAGATCAGAGAGCCTTTATCCTAAGCCCAAGGCTGAAGTCGTTGTTGCATCTACCGAGGGGCCAAAGCCATAGGCAAGCGTGGAGGCAAGAATAATTCTCAAAATAAAAGGAAATAGAGTCAGACCAAGGATAGTCAGAAAAGAAAGATAAGAAAGATGTTGAGTGCTTTAGCTGTGGCAAGAAGGGCCACTATACCAAAGAATGTCGAGCAAAGCCAGCAGACAGGAAGTGCTTCAACTGCGGCTAAGTGGGACATCACAAGGATAAATGTCCGCAACCCCCTAAAGAGAAGCAGATTGTGAAAGCATATGCTATTAATGTTGTTCCTTCTTCGACGAATGCCCCAACTGCGGCGGAGAAAGGAAAGAATGTCGTCATTAACAAGGTATGCTTTCGGTTTATGATGTTCCTGTTTGAGTATTGTTTGATATTGGGGCTTCCCGTTCCTTCACATCTAGTGACCTGGTAGATAGGCTGGGATTGGAACCCGAGATTGTCGATAGACCTTTAGTGGTGACGAACCCGATTGGTGGTTCGACTAGCCCTAGTATGATTTGTTGGAATTCGGTCTTATTGAGTCATGGATGTACGTTGCTTGTGATTGCTTTGTTTTGGGCTTTACTGGGTTTGGCATTATTTTGGGAGTCGATTGGCTCCAAAGATATGGGGTGGTGGTATAATGTGAGGGATTTTCAGTGACTATTAGGGCAGATGATGGGCGTAGGGTAGTGTTTGGTGGCCTACCTAATGATGAGGTGATGGCTAGTTTTCTAAATTCCCTCGACATCCTGTGGGACGAGTTATCAGAGGTTCTCATTGCTGGCCAGTATCCGGATATCTTCGAGGAAATGACCGGACTTCCACCACACCGAGAGATTGAGTTTCGTATTGATTTAGTGAAAGATGCCAGACCTATACTAATGCCACTTCGTCGTATGGCGCCAAGGGAGTAGCGTTTAGGGGTGTAAATCGGTTGGACCGAACCAGACGGAGGTTTGTTCAGTTTCTGTCCTAAAAAATTCAGACCGAACACGGACCAGACGAATATTTTTCTCGGACAAAACTTCTTGTCCTAATTCGTGTCCTAAATAAAATCGGTCGGACATGAACATACATTTTTCAGACATGGATACGAGCGGACTCGGTCGAACATGTCTACTTATATCATATTTTATACTTTTTATTAGGTTTTCTATCAACTATATATCAAATTACAAATAAATCAGACAGATTCGAACGAACTCGGACCGGATGTGATATTTTCTCATACAGATTTTTTTGTCCTAACTCGTCTCCTAAATGAAAATCATACGGACTCATACGGACATATTTCGGTCACGGGCACGAACGAACGTCGGACATTCGTACAAAATTTACAGCCCTAGCTGCGGGAGCTCGGGGTGCAAGTAAGCGATCTTTTGAAGAAGGGATTTATCTGAAGGAGTGTCTCCGAGTAGGGAGCACCAGTTGTATTTGCTACCAAGGCAGATGGTTCCCTTCGTTTATGTGTGGACTATTGCAAGTTGAATAAATTGACTAGGAAAAATAAGTATCCTATTCCGCGGATAGATGATTTGTTTGATCAACTGGAGGGAGCAAGAGTGTTCTCCCAATTAGGCCTCGTGATAGGATTTCATTAGCTCCGAGTAGTAGATGAGAGTATTCCTAAAACGACATTTCAAACGTCGTCTGGATTCTATAAGTGGTTGGTCATGCCACTCGGGTTGACCAATGCACCAGCATATTTTTGGATCTTATGAATAGAGTATTCCGAGATCAATTGAATAAGTTTGTTCTTGTGTTCGTGGACGATATACTTGTTTATTCGAGGGTATAGGAAGAACACAAGGAACATTTGAGTAGTGATGGAGGTGTTGAGAAAACACCAACTGAAAGCGTTTTCTAAGTGTCACTTCTGGAGGAGGGAAGTGAGATTCTTGGGCCATGTTGTTTTAGAGAATGGTATTGCCGTGGACGCTGCGAAGGTCGCTATAGCACAAGATTGGTCTACGCCGAGGAATGCAACAGACGCAAGAAGTTTCTTGGGATTAGTTGGATATTATGGTAAGTTTATCAAGACTTCTCTAAGATAGCGGCACCGTTAACTCAGTTGACCAAGAAAAATCAAGCTTTCATTTAGGACGAAAGGTGTGAAAATTTATTCAAGAGTCTAAAGGAAAAGTTGAAGCATGCGCCAGTATTAGTCATTCCTAAAGGGAATGAAGAGATGACATTATACATGGATGCCTGTGGTACCGGACTAGGTGCTATATTGATGCAAGGAGGAAGAGTCGTAGCTTATGCTAGTTGGCAACTGAAACTGCATGAGAAAAGATATTCTACCCATGATTTGGAATTGGCAGCGATCGTATTCGCATTGAAGATGTGGAGACATTATCTCTTGGGAGATAGATTTGAGTTGTTTACCGATCATAAGTCATTAAAGTATCTCTTCTCTCAGAAGTATCTAAACCTACGACAGCAAAGATGGTTAGAATTCTTGGCTTCCTATGATTTCGATATCGCATATACACCAGGAAAGGGTAATGCGGTAGCCAATGCATTGAGTAGGAGACATGCCAGTTTAGTTGCTTTGTTTCTAGAATGGAAGCAACTGAAGTATATCGTTGGGTATGATTTCATAGCAAAGTGCGAATTGGATCCAAAAATGCTAGCAAGTTTGACGATCAGACCCACTTTGATTGAGCGGATTTGTTCTAGTTAGAGGGACGATCCTGATCTATTAGAAAACATCTCCAAATTAGAAATGGGAATCAATGAGGAGATGAACAAGTATAGGCTTGATCAAGATGGATGGCTTAGAAAGAATGTGAGACTAGTTGTGCCCAATGTTAGTGGATTGAGAGCTAAAGTGCTTAGAGAATGTCATCACTCAAAACTGACTATACATCCCGGTGGTAACAAAATTTATCGAGACATGAAGCAGACCTACTACTGGGAAGGGATAAAAAGAGATGTTGGGAAGTTTCTGTCCAAATGCATGAATTGCCACCTAGTTAAAGCCGAGCAAAAGAAGCCTACTGGTTTGCTGCAATCATTGGAAATTCCAGAATGGAAATGGGAACAAGTCTCAATGGATTTTATTGATGGGTTACCAAGGACCAGATCGAGCCATGATAGCATTTGGGTGGTTGTTGACCGATTGACCAAGAGTCAAGGTTTATACCCGTCAAGTCGAATAGAACAACAGCTAAGTTAGCAGAATTGTATATGAAGTGGTAGTGAGATTTCATGGAGTACCCAAAGGCATTGTGAGTGACTGAGATTCGTTGTTTACTAGTGGATTTTGGAAGAGCTTACAAGAGGCTTTACGGTCAGAATTACATCTTAGTACTGCGTACCATCCTCAAACCGATGGTCAAACAGAGAGGGTGAATCGAGTATTAGAAGATCTCTTGAGAGCTTGCATATTAAATTTTGGAGGGTCATGGGATGACCATTTGCATCTGGTTGAATTCACATATAATAATAGTTACCAGTTCAATATTGTACGGCTCCATTTGAAGCTTTATACGAAAGACCGTGCAACTCACCATCATGTTGGTTAGAAATAGGTGAGAAATTTGTGCTTGGGCCGGATGTGATAAGAGAAACTTCTGATAAGATCAAGGTTATCCAACAGCGAAGGAAGGCTGCCCAAGATAAGCAGAAAAGTTATGCTGATAAGAGACGAAGAGAATTGAAATTCTCCATTGGCGACTTGGTATTCGTCATGATTTCTCCGTTAAAGCATGTAATTAGATTTGGTAGAAAGGGAAAGTTGGCACCAAGGTTTGTTGGTCTATTCCCATTTCTTGAGCAAGTTGAGAATTTAGCGTATAAAGTTGGATTTCCTGATAAGATGGCGGGATTTCACAACGTATTTCATGTTTCCCAGCTAAAGAAGTTCGTGCATGACCCCAATATGACTATTTCACCTGATCAGTTGGATGATATCAAAGTAAAACCCGAGGCGGTTAGGAACCGCAGGCTGATTCGTATTGTCGAGCATGATACGAAGCAACTTCGAAGGAAGGCGGTGAAATTAGTCAAGGTCCAATGGGGCGAGAACGAGAATGACTGTACTTGGGAGACAGAGGATAACATAAGGAAGTCGTATCCAGATATCTTTGCCTGGTAAGATTTTAAACTACGATTTAGCTATTCCACATGCTAAGATAGACTTGATGTGTTTGTAATGTATGTTTGATTGTTTGTAAATGGCTGATAAGCATGGGGGACACCTTTTACGTTTTGCTTAAGGAATTTCGGGGGCGAAACTTCTTAAGGGGGAAAATGTAACGACCCGCATTTTACACATCGGAGGATCGTAGCATATTTATTTCATTTTCGTTTGAGGTCGTGTGGTCATGTTACTTTGGGGAATGACTATTTGGGTCATTTTCCATGTCCATGATTTTTGCCAATTTTTAAATGATTGTTTTGCCCCTGGTGAATCTTGTTTTGCCTATAACTTTTGATTAATAAGGGGTTTTGACCTGAAACCACTTCTAGTGGATTTAGATGATCATTTATCTTTCCGTAGAGTGGTCACATTAGCCAAACGGACTTTCCATTTGGGAGATATGGCTGAAATAAGGTTTGGAAGGTGAAAAACAGCTTAATCGGGCCTAATAAGGGTGATTAACAGCTAGGCCCATAACCCATTTCGGGATTAGGGTAATAAGGGAGGCTGAAATCAGTTAGGAAATGATTTATTTTTCATTTTCTTAGCCGCCACTTACCTCTCTTCAATCCTAACAATGGCCTCCACCTTCTAAATCACCTCCAAATCACCACTTAAGCATATATTAGCCTAATCAACATCAAATCAAGGCAAATCAACACCAAATCAGAGTTGGAGCTGCTGTGTTGCATAAGAATTCGACCCAAATCAGTAGAGTTCCATATCTAAAGTTTTATTTGTGGCTAAGGTGAGTGATTTGCATTGTTTTTCACTAATTACGGCTAATTAGGGGTAATTAGTGTTAATTAACGAAATTATGCATTATAAAAATCTGGGAAAATATGTAAAAACTCATAAATATCATTTTAGGGCTCTGATAAAATTTTGGGTTAACATCGACATGTTTTGCTAATCCTATCATTAGTTATGGTTAAACATGATTAAGGGGAAAACATGGGTTTTCGGTATGTTTGATCCATATAAACATGTCATATTGTTGTTTTGGTGTTTATGATTGATTATACATGTTGTTATTACTGTTTGGAATGCTTTGTGATTAAATAGTTAGGCTAGAATGGTCGAAAACGTCGTCGTGTGGCGTAAACAGTTGCTGGAAAAGTTGCAGGAATCTGGATCGGATCGGATCGCCCCCCCATTCGTGAAGTATGTGTCCTGACCCGACCCGGAGTATGTACCACGAACCGCTCGCAGCTGAAGCTACCTGAACCAAACCGATGGATAGGCATCACGAGCCGGACCCAATGAGGTACCACGAGCCGCCACTCAGGAAGTACCCCGAACTGATGCCTCTACGAACCGATGAAGCACCACGATCCGAAGCTTGACCACGAGCAAAGGGAGGCCGAACCGAACCAGTGAACAACATGAGTCACGAATCGAACCGCCAAGGAGAGGTAGTTACGACCGAGCCGAAGATGAGAAGAAAAGACTGAGCTGATCTGGAGAAGACCAAAACCCGAGATGCAAAGGTAGTCCAAATAGGAAGAAGAACTCAGGAACCAGATAGGAACCAACGAGTTAACTTCATGAATTGGACTTTTCTGCGGGATGTGTGCAAAGGGGTTATCGATGTCTATAGCTTTGACTCATCACTGAGGAAGGGATTATTGGCTATGGGTCAGTGCAGTGAAGTTGTCATGACTTCATGGGGCAAAGTGATCGTAGCAGACTATGAGCCAGTGCAGTGGAGTTGGCATGACTCCATGGGGGCAGAGTGGGCATAGCAAAGTATTAGTGGTTACAGATCAGTGCAGTGGAGGCGTCAGGACTCCATGGGGCAGAGTGATCATAACAAAGAATTGGGTGATCAAAGTGGTAGATATCGTATACTTTACGCACGGAGTGAGAGATGTGAGGATGATTGCTATGTTTGATGTTTGTTATCACTATGTCATGCACACCCCCTCTCCATTATTTTTACATCATGTGTTAGTGTCAACTAAGAGTATTGTACATCCTGTTGTGATAACTCTTTAGTTGCAGGTTCAGGTATAGTTATGTATACATGTTATTGTTCTGTTTTTGCTACTTATCGCTCATACCAGACTTTTGTCTGACCCAAAGTTTTATGTCTCTTCTTATTACTCTGGGTGCTCCTAAACGAGCAGACTAGAGATAAGTTAGCTGGTTATGCACGAGTAGCTGTCCGGAGACGAGCAGGAGGCTTACACATATTGTTCCTATATATTCTCCCTGTGTTGTTACTAGTCACTACTTTGGGCATTAGTAGTGTACCTTCCTATTTTGCTTTAGAGACAGTTTTAAAAGTTGTAATAATGGTGGTTTGGATCATAAGTTGTATTTTGAATTTTCCGCTGCTATGATGGTTTAGTTTTCATCTTATGCACTGTGTCGCCTGTTTTATATCAAGTTATGTTATTATTATATTTTGTTCCATGCGCTGTGAGATATAATACAAGTTCTTTGATGATACATAGTTTCAAATTCCTTCCCTTTTCTTTCTTTTGATGACCATCCCGTGCTGGTTGGACGTCGGCACAGCGCATTTCATTGGAAATGTCGGTTGGTGCGGGGCAGGCCATCACAATGTTGATAATAATTTGTATGCGTTTTAATGGTGAAAGAATTGAATCTCTACACAACCGGATTTTCATTTTGATCTCGAGTATGATTAAAAAAACATTGTTGTTTATATATCTATGGATTTGATTGGTGTACGGTTGATTTAGTTTACCGAGAATGTAACGTGTCGTTCGCAGGCATTCCATGCCACATTACCGTTGCGTTGGCGTCCGACGCATCGGATGCCTGAACATGGAAATCAACGTTCACCAATGTCATTGGTGAGTTGGTGAATGTTGGAAAATGAGGCGACAGCGTCCGATGACCGACGACGTTGCCTCATTTTCTAGTGTTTATCTTCTCAACGACTTCTTTTACCAAACCACTTATAATTCATCTCTTACTTCCTCCACTTCTCATCCATCATCCTCTTTTTCTTCTTCTTCATATTTCAAAAAAATTGTACCTTCGATTCATCCTCCAATTTCGACGATTTTCTTAATCTATATGGGATGCCATTATGCCAAAATTCATGTAGGAATCATATGACCCGGATTAACACTTCAGAGTATACTGGTTTAGCTTGTATCAACGACATTTTGAACGGGCATCAACAACATTGTCAAAATAATTTTCGTATGAAAGTGCTTTGTTTCTACTTGTTATGTGACAGACTACAGCACCATTGTCTCCCTTCAACAGCAGAAATTTGTGTTAGAGAAATGGTTCGTATTTTGGTTTACACAAAGACTATTGGGCTCTCAAATAGACAACTTAGCAAAAGATTTCAACGAGCAGGTAGCACAATTTTTGTTTGTTCTCATGTTATTTTAAATGCTTTTCAATTACTTGACGATCTAAAATTTAATAATGTTTCACATCACATCAGCAATTCAATCCGGTACTATCCATATTTCAAAAATTGTATTGGTGCTATAGATGGTACACACGTAATGTTGATATAGTTATTCTGTTTATCGAAAGAAAAGGTTACGCTATATAGAATATGTTAACGGTATGCTCTTTCGATTTGCATTTTACTTATGTTATAGCTGGTTGGGAAGGGACTTTGCATGATAGTAGAATTTTTAATTTGGTTATAGATGATAGAAACTCCAACTTTTCCATACCTTCAGTTGGATAGTATTACTTGGTCGATTCGGGATATCCACATCAGACTGTATATTTACTACCTTATCGAAATATGAGATATCATACTACGCATTTTCGTGAAACCGTGAATCAACCAAAATCTAGCAATGAAGTGTTTATTTTCTACCATTCAAATTTGTGGATGGTCGTTAAAGGAACTTTTGGCATTTGAAAAAAAAGTTTTCTATTTTGAAGAGTATGCCAACATACTCATTTGAAACTCAAGTCAAAGTTGTCATAGCTATAATGGCCTTACACAACTACATACACAAATATAATAGTGATGATCCATATTTTATGGCTTTTGATGATGATCCCAAATTCATTCCTGATGAATACTTGGAGAGATATTAAGCTCTAAGAAATGAGACGAATAGAGGCACTGAATGAGTACAACGAAATGGATACCAAGAAATATCATCATTTTGAGATACCATAAGAGATCAGTTGGTTGCTTCAGGGTTGAGCTGAAACATACTACTGTATTGTATCTGTATTTGTAACTGTATTTGTATCTGTATTTTAAATTTATATTTCTGTATCTGTATTTCATGCTGTTATTTTGAAAATTGTATTTGTATTTCTACTGATATTTTGAAATTTTATTTTTACAATGTTAAAATTAAACGTATATTACAAAATAACACATCTCAAATACACAGTTCAAATACCACGCTTAAATATCCCGTTCTTAGCAAAAAACTCATTCCCCGTTTACAAATGTGCCACACTCAAATGCCCATGCTGATATTTTCGTTTCGTTGCCGATAATTGACACTTGAATCTTCTTCTAATTTGGAAGAAAGAATGATATTCAACTAACGTCTATGTTATAAACTCCAACTGGGACGGTAGACGCCTTACATAGATTTTCTTCTCCTACATATATATATATACATATACATATTGGAAATGTTCCACTACACCACTTAGTCTACACATTAATCTTCCCCTAAATTCCAGCCACTCATTTCGATTGTAATATTAATTCTTTCTCTCTCTTTCCACTACAATCAAAGAGAGAAATAATGAATATTAAAATCAGAATGAGTGGTTGGAATTTAGAGAGAGATTCACGTGTAGCCTAAGAGGTGTAGCAAAACATTTCTCTCTCTATACATATATATATCTAAATAGATTTTCCCAATATATATATAAATATTTGTGTGTGTATATGTATATGTGTGTATATATGTTTGTGTGTGTATATATATATACATATATATATGTGTGTGTGTATATCTTGTATATGCTTAAATTACCATAATAGACTAAGGGTTCATTATTGGCCATGTCGAGTGGTTGAAATGGAAGGGTTGACCAAGCGGTTAAATTTGGCTGAGTGGATTATGTATTTTTGAATAGTGAATTGAATTATTAAAGTGAGCAAAGTATTAAACGGTGTGTTGAGTGGTTATATATCTTTTTTTGCAACACAGTGAAGAGAAAGTTAGCAGGCTAGTTCTTTCGATATGAAGATTCTGATCTTCAATCATCATCCTCTAATATCTCTTCTTTACCATGTCATATTATTATTCTTAATGGTTTTCGTATGTATGTTCCGATCCTGGTTTTCCCAAATAATAAGCATCATTTTGAAATAGTATGGATATATCAGATTTCAGTTAAGTCTGAACCCATCTTAACTTTTGAAACTTCAATTCATCGTAAAAAACACTTCATTATTTATTTGAAATGATTCGACAAAGGTTAGATACTGATTATTAGGTTTAAATCCTTCAAAATCACTTATTCAGCAAAAAGTGTTTCAAAAGCGTTGCAAATAGTTTATATAAACTAGTTTGATGAAATAACTTTAAAACTTTACATTTTCAACCCAAATCATCTAGAAAACACTTATTATGATTTATCAAAAATTTCCATATTTTTAATGATTTTTTATATGGCTATTTCAGTTGATTTCTAAATTCAGTCACTATATTATACTACCGCGATTTTTATTGAAAACTGTTTTGGACATAACTTAAAAAAATACATCAAAATTTATAAAATTCCTTTTTATTGGAAACCTATTATTATAAGGAAGCAAACCTTTTTAGCTTCAGGAAAATCCAATTTAAAATGAATCCATTATGACAATTTAAAATCTACGATCAAAATTCGCGAACTACCGCTACGGGACAAGCTCTATTCTAACCGTATTTTATATTTATATTAAATAAAATCAGATTTACTTCAAAATAGTTTAGAAAACCTTTTAAAACATATATAAGACTAATTCAAAACAACATTTCATAATTTCAACTTAAAATTCAAATATTCATTTTTGATTAATATTATAATACTATTTAATTGTTAAAATGTTATTATTTTCCAAAAATTAATCCTTTGATACTCGAACTTTCCCAAACTTAAATTAAATATTATATAAGCTATATGGAACAATCAGTTTGAGCTAAAATATTTTATATATAGCTAAACAAAACTTCAATTTCAAAATCGAATTCAATTTAATTATTTTAAACTTGAATACACAGTTTACTATCAAAACCTTATTTAGTAAAATTCCTACTTTTAACAAAAAAAATTCAAAATCACTTCAATTTCATTTCTATTAAATTTCGGGTAGAAAAATCCAAATTTTATTTTTAACACTATATTCAAATGAATAAAATATTCAAATGAATAAAATATTCAATTATATTACCCAATAAATATGAGACTTAACCAATACCCAAATATCTCAACATAGGTGGGTGTAACATGTGTAGTAACTAACAATCATTACAACGTTCATCGCATTAATTCACCCATCACATAACATATATATCACAATATATACATATAAGCTTTTGGTAATTAACGCTCACACTATGTTTAACAACTAATTAATCATCCATAAACATAACAACATAATAAATAAATTTAAGTGTAGAGATTCTCATTGAGGGTTCCACTCCGTTAATCTTTACCGTAGGACTGCCTAGCTATATCGGATTGCTAAAACCAAATTCCGACCTTCACCGACTTTGACGATACTAATAATAATATTATATAAATATTATATTTTACTATTTTTATTTGGAGGAGGTGGGTGGTGCAAGCGGTGGCGATGGTGGCCGAGCTTGGGTATGGGTTAGTGGTTCTTTAGGTCGAGCAAGGGGGATGCTAGGGTGGCATGGGAAGGTGGCTTTGAAGGCCGAGGATGGGCGTGATGGTGGATCCAAGAGGGTGGCTTAAGGAGGGCATGGTAGCGGCTTACGATGGTGGAAGAGGAGGGAAGGGATGCCGAATTGAGGAGGAGAGAGGAGGATCTAGGGGCCAAACCTAGGTCGGTAGGAGAAGGAAAAGAAAAGAGGGAGGAGGAGATTAGGCTATGAAAGCCATGGATTTCAAAAAGAGGAAAAGTAGAAAAAGGAGAGTGGAATGTAATGAGAAGCAAGGAGGATGGAGAAGTTCTTATATATAATGAGAGGAGGGTAAAATAGTAAAAAAAGAAGGGTAAAAACCATGGGCTTAGAAACCAAAACCAAGGCTATGGAACATGGTATTCTACCTAACCTTTTATGAAAGTTTTGTTATGCTTTTGGGTGTTTCAAGCTTGTGACGCTTATAAGTGTTGTTATATTTCAATGTATACATTATCGTTTAAAATCAAAAGCTAATATATATTGTCAATCTACTTCCCAACTATAATTTATAATTCTAAACAATATATTTTTATTTATTTAAAGTAATTCAAATGTAGCCTATTTAATTTATAAATTTAACTAAATTAATTATTTAACTAGTCAAAAATTCTAGATTGTTACAGTAACTATCAAATATTTCTCAAAGTTATAGAGCCACAAGGCCTCAAATAAAATTTCAAAATAATATATTATGCTCCTACAATATGTAAAATAGTGGTTGTTCATCTCGTAGGTTTTTGATTTATAAGAACGTAAGAAATGGTAAGGACTGGGATGTCGATGATGATGGTTTTGATGACACCAACCTTATTTCTACTTTGTTTAAATTATGACTGTTATAAAATATATACTAACTCAATTCTTTAGAATATATACATGTGCGTGTGTATAGGAAATATATGCGGGTATTTTATAATTGAAGACTGTACAGTTCACAAGAATCAAGATTTCAAATATTAGAGTTCAAATTTCAGGAGTCATGAGTATAAGGGTTCAAGAATTCAAGAATTATTGAGTCAATATTTCTAATTTCTAATTGTAACATCCCAGAACTTTTACTAAAGTTGATTTGGATTTTTGATATGTAATTTTTGGATTTTTCTAAATATAAAGGATTTTTATAAGGTTTGAGTATAAAATTTTCACTTTGAATAAGTATTTTGTTAAATATGATTTTTTTATTTTAAGAAAGACTTATTTTAAAAGTTATATTTAATTTATAAGATTTATGTTTAAGTAATGATATTTTCTGATTTTGATAATATTGATTTATATGAATTTGGTAAAGAATACTTTATTTTTAAAAGGATTTCACAAGAATGATTTTTATTTTCTTTAATGATGTCTGTAAAATTTATTAAGCTTTTATTTTAAAACCATTTGTTAGTATAAATTTTTGGTAAATTATGTGTGTAAAAATATTTGATAAATAATATAGATGAATATTTTTGGAATATTAATATGTAATAATATTGTTTTTATAAAATGTATTGTTTTCCACAAAGACTTGTTGCGTATCTTAATTTCATTTTTATAAGTTAAACATGATAAATGGTGTGAATATGCATTTTGATAAAAATTAAGTAATATGAACTTTAGCTACATTAATAAGTGTTACAAATGTGTTACTAAATTAAATAAATTAATTAAGGTTTATAGAGATGATGTGTCCACTTATGTGTTTAAATGCATGAAGTGGTGTGTGTGTTGAAAACCATATGTCCTCTTATGTGTTTATATGCATGTGAAAGTTACATGAGGAGAAACCAAGTGTCCCTTGAATTAATTACTAAATTAACCTTCCTAATGCCTATATAAACACATATACTCCCCTCCATCAGACCATACTACAATTTGTATCTCACGTTCAACCTTCCTCTCCATATTTTCAGTTTCCATTGAATGAAAATAAACATTTCTTTTTAATGAAAAATCTACAACTCCCAAACCTTTCATTTTTAGCTGAAACAATACATACGGAACTTGTCCCGATCGCCATTCCCGATTTTTAGAAATCGACGGATCAGAGTTTTGCTGAGTATTGAGAGAGATATTGTTGATTTACAGAAAAATGGAAAATTTGTGTAGAAACTTCGAAAAATCATATCTCATAATCCGCTTCGAATTAACCGACGCCGTCAGCGCCATTGCGATCAACAGGGGATGTAGTATTTTTGGTGTGAGTTTGGTTCGATTCTGTGACGATGATTTGGAAAGTTCAAATTTAGGTTTTGAGATAATCGAAGAAAGAAGCGACGATGTTCGAATCGAAGAATGGTGTTGTGATGCGGTTGGAGAGGGCTTCGCGGTGACAAAAATTGGTGAAGAACGGTGTACGAATGAGAGGTGCGACATTAGGGGTGCGCGCAATTTTCTTTGGGTTCCTATTACGATCATGATGATCAAATTTCAGGGGAGGGGCTAGAAGTCGATACGAGTGGTTGCAAATGAACAAGGAGGTGAAGAGGAATCTGTGGGCGGTCTCGGATGTTGGTTCGGTAGAGATTTTGAGGTGTGCATATGCACGGGCACGCGTGGGATGGGGTACAGGAGTTTCACACAAGAAATTAGGAGGAGAAGAAGAAGAGAAGGAGTAGTGGGCTAGCGGGCTGAGTTTGGTAAAGGAGGGCTTGGGCTTGGTGGGCCTTGGTATGTTTTATTTATCTAATTTTTAAAGTTTATATTAGTTAAACTTTAAACACTCGTATTTCATTCGTTTTAAATCGGATTTGCTCGCCGTCAGAAGCTTTAGAATCGTATCCGAATGCCGTGGTATATAGTATTGGAAATTTTATAAAGTATAAATTTATAATAAAAATAAAATAAAAGTTGTTATATATTAAATATAACGAAGATCGTTATTAATAGAATTTTCAATATATAAATCAGCAGAAATTTACCAGTTGCTGATAAGAATGGACTGAGAGCACAATGAGTAGAGATGGCAGTATTCGTTGATCTGTTCGCTCTGGTAATGAAGATTTTGAAGCTTGATTTGGTGAGAACTTCTAATTTGAATTATTTATTTAAATTAGCTAATTATAATTAGCTGAGATAATTATAATTAGTTGATGATGATTGTGTGATGGATGTTGATGTTTGAATGGTTGTTCATGTAATTAGATAATACACTGAACACCGATAAGAGTTATTGTCTGTAACGCTTGTGCACAGTTAAAATGTTGTTTGTGATGAATGAATTCGTATCCATCTGGTCGTATGATTCATTTGGATAAATTTGATTGCATTGCACGATATTACACTCCCACACACACACCGTGGCTGTGGAAATATATGGGTGATCGATTTAGAATCTCCTTCCTATATACGATTTTATTTGATTATTAAATAATATTTAAAAATGTTAGTTTTGAATTAAATATCAACTTTTTAAATATTGAATTAGGATTTGAAATGATTTGAATTATGTATTGATTTTTGTATAACGATCTTTATATCTATCTGAAACTAGTTTTGGTAAAAATATATTATTTTCAATTAAAAATGAAATTTTAAAAATATGAATATAGTTTTATAGATATTATAATAATGATATAATATACACCAGAACGGTCTAGGATGACAGAGAAGATAGTGTCTAGGCTTGGGTTTGAAAATTCAGTTTCCTGCTCCCCCTGGCTATCCCTAATTGGTCCGACAATGGGATGGTAAATTCGAAATCAAATTCGAAATATAATTTGAAACTGGTTTTCAAATGATTTGGAATTATAATTAAAATTGAAAAGGACGTGAAAATTTATAATCGTTATATGGTTTGAATAGAACGCACTATGATGCGACAATTCGTAAATATCGATTTCAAACTTTGAATGGCTATGACTTGATTTTTTTTAAATTGACTTGACTGGAAATAAGGCGTGTTGGATTTCAAATAATAATAGTATTTGAAGAGAAAGAACAATTTCGATTTTCGAGAATATATTCAAACAGATTTGAAATACGTGTAGTTGCCGATCATAACGGAAATTGAATAAAAACAAATTATTAAGTTGGAGAAATTTATGATAATTCCTAAAAAGGTGATTAGAATTGGAATACTTGAATTTCAAATAATTTTTAAATATATTTGATTTAAAAGGGCTATTGTTAATAGCAGCGCTTTGGTAACATTTTCAAAATGTTATTATTGGTTGGAAATTTATAAGTGTGAACTATTATTTGACTATAAGAATGAAAAAAATATAGTTCAATGATTATTAAAGTATCAGGAATACTTGTATGGGATTGAAATGGGCTTTTCCAATTTTAAAATTTGGGTATGGTTGGAGATAATCTTCGGATGTTTGATATTAACTCGGTGGATGAAAATTCTTATTATCTGAGGAATTTAAAAGGGTAATTCACCGTTATTCCACTTATAATATGAGTTGGATACGGAGATTAATATTGAAGATAAGTTGATGTTAGTTCTATCCAGATCAAATATCAAAGAGTTGAATAAATCTTTTAATTAAGATATGGGTTTCTCTACTTAATTGAAATAAGTTAGATAGAAATAATCTTCGATATTGGATATAAAATTTCATGGTGTAAATGAATACTATCTGGGGAATTTGGAAGATATTATTATATCACTATTACACGTATAATATTTGTTGATTAGGAGAATTTATATCGAATATAAGTGGATAAAAATTTCTGTGTAATTCATGATTCAATATCGATTGATTTGGGTTTTTGTTGTGAATCGTATCTTCAATAATATCATTCTTGAAACCCGGTGAGATTGAATGGTGGAAATTCATATCGTAATTAGGGATTTAATCAAATCTTTGATTCGAGGGAATTAAAGGTAAGAAATTGAAGCGAAGGTATAATCTTTGATTTCAAAGAAGAGATAAGATGATAACGAGATGTATGAAATTCAAATCTTGAGTCGTAAATAAATTAATAACTAATTGGAAGGAGATTTTAAGAGAAAAGCCTGTGTAAACCATAGCTATTGTTTTAAAGTACGCTTATTACTTGGAAAAACCGGAATCGAATATATGTTCGAAAGCCATCCCATGTAATAATACGACGTTATGAAGCAATTCAAACTCGGTAAACAACGAATGAAGACCGGAAATATTTGGATTTGTATAGATTGATTGTTGATTGAAGTCTCGATTAGGTAGGCCACCGATACGAGGTATGAGTTACATAAGACCTGAACATATTTAAGCATTTTCGGGTTGTTGTTCCGTTCAGTCCCAGAACGGATTTGTATGGATGGTGTGTCTAACGTTGAAATTGACTACATAGCACTGATTTCCGTTAATGTATATTTGATTTGTGGCAATATATTATCCTCATCTCTAAGTCATATGAACTTAGAGGGTTTGCATTGATTTAAATCAGTGATATGTCATGAATTGTCAATGTGGCATACCCAAGTTATGAAACGAGCTAGTGATGATCAAAGAATGGCTTATCGAAGCATCGCTTTGTGTATGACGTGACAGCAACAAACCTCACACCCCGGATTGATGAGAAACTGGCGGTTAGGTTTTATACTTATATATGAATTGATGATGAAGCTGTGCAGTAGTGGGAAACCACTTATGAACCTGGGGAAGTTGGGTATGTATGAAGGGTCGTGTTTGATCGAAAACTGTTGATCTGCCCTAACGATGTGTAGTTGGTGTCCGCGAATGGACAAAAAAGCCGTTGAGGCACTTCGTTTTGTATCCCTGATTGGTCTTTCGTGCCAGGAATCATCAAGTTGGAAATCCAATCTCCTATACAAGCCATATGATTTTGATTGTATATATATATATATATATATATATATATATATATATATATATATATGGCGACATAATATTATGGGTATTATGCCATCTAGGATTAATACATTTATTTGCAAAATTGTTTTCCACACTATATGATAATATCAGAAGAGGATTTTCACATATGAAAGCATGTTTGGTTATCATAAGGTAAACTCGCCCATCTGGTGTGCGCTTGCATTGTGTGATATGGGACGAGCTTATGATAGCTTCATTTTCCCAAAGTCATTGCGAATTCATATTCATGGGTATTCACATGGAGTAAACCCGTTCCGCGTTAGCGGCGTGGTCCAGTGAATTTCCCAACTTTAAAATAAAACCTAAAAATAACTGTTTTTGAGTTCTCACACCAGTCCCACGACTGACCTGGAGTTTATTGTTCCTTTCTAAACTCTGGGTGTCCATTAATTTACACACGGGCATTTAGTAGTTTATTTTTGCAGTTATAGATCGTTGGAGCAGGATTCAGAGAGCTTTTAGAGTTGGAGTCCACGCTAGAGTTTGGAGCTTCCGCTATATCATTTTCTTTTCTTCCGCTGAGAGTATATTTTCTTTTCTTCCGTTGTATGTGTTGTAACTCTGATATTCTATGTAACATTGTATTTTGCAATTAAAGGTTCTGTTATTCTATTCAATATATGTACGTGCCCATACCAATTCATCTTTGTGAACGGTTTAAGTCGGTTTAATTACCGGCGAAAATCGGGCAAAAGATGGGTCGTTACACTATTTTTTTTTAAAAACTCTGATTAGCACTTGTTTATATCTAAATTCTAATTTTAAAATTTAGATCCTGATTTTAAACTTGATTTCAAAATAATTTCAAATTTATTTACTTGACTTTTAAAACATAGTTTCAAATGATTTCAAAATTACTTACTTATTCATAATATATACTTCTTTGTTTTAATAATATTTTAACTCCTGATAGTTATTTTCTAAACTTCTGAAAACTAAGTTTGTATTCAAATTTATATTTTAAATTTCAAACTTAAGTTTTGCTCAATTACTTATATTGTTTAACCTTCTTGTTTATAATAAGTTTTTAATATATATGTATAATTTTATATATTTAAACTTTTATATCATTTTATATTTAACTTCTTAATATATCTTTACATAAGTTTTAAAATATATTTAATACTCTGGAAAATGTTTAAATATAAAGGAAATTAGTTTCTTTTTAACTCAGGACTTACCATAGTTTATTCAAACAACATTTACTTTGGTTTAAAATATATCTTTTGATTTTACACGCGCATCTGTTGACATATGCATATAGGCATGTTGACATACTAGCTGTTAGAGTGTTTTTTAAAATTTGAAAAGAGGTGTCTTTTGAATTCAAATCCTTTCAGAAACGTTGTGACTATTGGAAACCTATAAATATGTAACACCCCGCATTTTATGAAAATTTAGTAATTAAATAATGCAAATGTATATATATATACTGTAACGTCCTAGAAATTTTGACAACTGGAATTTAAGATTAAATTAGAAATTTAATTTGAAATTTAATTATTAATAATCAATTTATATTGATACTGGGATTGGAAATTTTAAAATCAAATATATAGTTTGAGTTGAATTGAATTTGATATTTAATTTAGGCTGTTTGGTTAGTAATAAAATATTATTGTTGAATATTTCAATTGAATTTAGTTGAATGTTCGAATTTAATTTGAAATCCAACTAGAAAATATAATTGATTGGATTTAAAAATATACGTCATTAAGTTAAATAAATTGGAAATTTTATTTGTTGAAATATAAGGAAAATTGAATTAGATATGTGTGTATTTGAATGTATAAAAAGATTTAAATTTAACGTTTCAAAACAAACAACGTTATTGGTGGACAAAAGAAATAAAATTGGTGAACCAATAAATGATTCGTAATTTAAAATAACATCGTATACAAATGAAATCGGATTACAACCAAAATAATTTTATTAGATTCAGAACATGAAGACGAGGAGGTACGTATACATTTTGTCGTGTTTGGAAGTTGACGTTACACGGTTTTCATGGTAAAAATTAATATTTTATTTAACCAAATAAAACCTTCATCAGTTAAATATTTAGTCGACCTAGTTCTAAAAATCGTTTCTGCCTAAATACCTATTGATATAACATTGCTTTTATCTCCATTTCTCCTTCTATAAAAAATCACCTCCACATTCCATTCATTTCAGCAAAACAAACTTGCCCCAAATTAGATAATGCTTTGTCCTCTTGAAAAGATTTCATCTTTTCCAAAAGTCGAGTCACCACTTCCAATTATGTTGATGCGCAACCCTCCACTTTTAATTCAAAACCAAAAATCACGTAACCCTCATTTTAATTTCCCAAATCTTCCTGAAGCCTTCCTCTTTTCATGGCTTCCACCCCGAATCGAGAGCACCCAAATTAATTGAAAATTACTTCCCTCAAACCATAATCAAGCTTCGAAGCTCCGCCTCATTGTCACCGACTCGTCGTAGCTAAAGCCCACTTCAACTAATTCGAGCCTGCTCCTTTCTTTCTCGTGGTTCAAGGTAACTTTAACTTACGATTTAACTTATTGCAAGTCGTTACTTTGTTTTTCACTAAGTATAAATTGTTTTGGGATGTTACCGTGTTTCACCATATTGACTGAGTTTTACGCCTTTGTTTCCAAGGTTGTGACCTGTTGTGGGATAGATTTTGGGTTAAATTGACCCGGGGATTTAGACAGAATTCTGGGAGCAATGAAACGATGCCATATTCACACATGATTTCTGAAATAATTAAAATTGTTCCTTGCTATTTCTGGAATGATTTTCTACCTAAAATAAATCTGGAGTATTTCTGGAAAACTTTTTCAATAGGAATGCCAATTAAATTCGAAATTGTTATTTGAATCTGTGAATCTTGTCAAAAAAAGGAAATAAGTCCCTTGAGGTTCGAAGATTAATTCTTGTACTTGTCGAAAAACCTAACTGTTTATTCCTTGTACATTTTCAGATCTTGTTTAATGTTGCATTGCATTTTTGTCTTGGCCATTACTTGTATTTGCACCCATCCTCTTTGATATTTATTGCCTCGGCCATTCTTTGTATGAGGACAGAATTTTGTATGCATGATAAAAAAATTCTTTTGTATTCATGACAGAACTATGTAGCCTCTAAATTGTCATATAGTTAAAAGTTATAATGAATAAGAAAAACACTACAGCACTATGATATGGTACGACATTAAAGTAAAGTAAATTACTTGTTGCTGCTCCAAAAAGAAGCACAATTTCCTTGTTAATTTCCTTGTGCATATAGTTTGTGCTCATTGACTGCAAACTCAGTGCAGTAGTAAAACTTTCAATTAATAATGCAAATTACTTATGCCGGTCATAGTGGTTAGATTTTGAAGCTTGTAGGATGTATATGTAGGGGCCAATCATATACGTGTATACATGTACTAATGTACATGTATATACGTAAGAACGACATACGTATATATTCATAAACTCGCTGACTCATCTCTATTTTTTGCCATGTCGGTGTTGATCGTGCATACGCGTGGAGGCTGGTATAGATGGGTGTATATACGTAATTACGTATGTGTATACACACACCCTCGGCATACGTGTATACATGATGAAAAGTCAAGAATTTCACCACATCACGTTGGATTGGTTTTGCTGTCTTAGGGGTTGGATCAATATACTGAAATCTGATATGCATATTTCCTCAAATTGCATACATTAGAATCATGATGCCCATATATGATTTACCTAAGAAAAGTTTCTAAAAACATGCAGAACTCGGATCATTCACGCTGTAGAACTCTTCATTGACTTGTTGTTTGAACCTATTTTTGATGCTGCCTTATTACTCTATCTATTGAAATAAGAATAGTTGAGTAATCTGAGACAGTCGCCTTACCTTGATCTTGTGTTGTCCAACTGGAAGGCCGTTAGATTAGGACTTTTTTTTCGTTAATCAGCTAGACAAATTTTTGCAACCAAAATGTATATGTTATTTGTTGTTGTCGAGAAATATCTGGCATGAAAGTTACATATATAACTTTACTCAAATATTATAACTATGATGATATGCATATTGGTGTTTCTGGACTTATCACTTGATCATGTATAAATGATTCTGGTCCAACTGAATGGAAGTGCTGTTGTATCCGCTCTATAAGAGATTTAGACGGCATAGTGTAGACAAGAATTAATTTCAGACATTGTTCACATAAATCAAATAAAATAGGAGGGGAAATAGCAGATAATAAACGAATATATTTTTATGTATATATATTTTTTGGTTTTAATTCATGTTTTAGATGGAAATTATCCAAGCTCAAATAAAAAGAAAAGTGATATAGTCTCAAATCCATTTGTGATCACACAGTACAAAAATTTATCCATACTCCCGTCCTCTTAGGTTTACCCCTACATGAGATATGAATACACTTTACACTAAGCAATCTTCACGAATTGTTAGCTCAAATAGCGATTTTCATGCTTAGGATATAGGAACCAATATTGTTATTTCACATTCATAGGTTATGTCTCTTGTTAATTTAGTGCAGATCAATGTATTCATAAGCTAGTTTCACATATTCAAAATTTTCCATTTTGAAACTATCTAATACTATAAATAGATTATTAAGCATGCACATGCATGGGATGAGCTACCCTTACATGCTGCTACTTTTAATTCAATGTTGTTTGCCACCTTGATACATCACTTAGTACTCTTTGCTCTTTGCTGTAGCATTTCGTATGCCTCCATTCCTTGGTATATGATCCACATGAGACTGTCATGCTTTGTCCAAAATATTGATTTAGCTAATTTCTATTTTTGATAGTTTCACTAGTTTAGTATGATCAAAACATTAGCATACGCCCTGTCGTTTTGTTAGCTATAAATATTTGTACTCAATATTGTTCTTTTTGTTAATAATCGACCTGTATATTCTTGGATGAAAAATATTCCTCACTGCAAATAATTGCATTGTAACCAGTATCAAGAAATATTTGTAATAGCCCGTGTATTCCAAATTCAACAGTTGACATCGATTAGAAAAAATGCATCATTTTCAACAATACTTGTTTAGAACAGGAAGTTAGCTTATATCATTTTGTTTAGAGGAGAGAATGCCTAGTTTTTATTCTTCTTATGAGTGAGATCCAAAATAGTATGATCAAAATATTTAATAAAGTGTTGAAATTTAACCAATTATATTTATGTGTCTTATCCGGAGTTTGTGGACTTGCAATAAGTTTAATCCTGACTTGGGTGTTTTATGTTTTTGCATGGAATGCTCTGGTCAGACCCGAGCATTGCAGATTTAAAGGTTTCAGCTTAGGATTTGAAGACTGGCAAAGCTGGGGATTCCAGAGACGGCTCACTTTGAAGATTTTAAACCAGTAAATACTTTCTGTATTCAAACTGTATTTTTATATTCTGTTGTACATAGAAAAGTTTTGTATTCAAATATTATGATTACAAGTAAAAGTTTTATTCTGCTGTTCAATCTTGTGTTATCTATTTATTCTATATTTTTTGTGTTGATTCTGCTTTTAAACTCTGTAAGTTAAATAATGAACCATCGATTTGAAAGTTTTAAGTTGGGTTAAATTCCAATTTGAAGCGGTCAAAAAGGCGGGACGTTACAAGTGGTATCAGAGCTTTGGTTTATTCAAAGCTTAGCTTATTGGGTTTTAAAACGGATTCTGGAAATAAAAAGATTTTGAGATAAAAAATTTGGAAGTATAAATAAATTTAAAATAGATTTTTGAAAGGTAAATTATTTTGGAAATATTATGTATTTGAAAATTAGTATTTTGAACTAGTACAATGGAAACAAAAATTTTGTTTTGAAATTTAAAATTCGCCTTGGAATCCATCGTCTTCGGATCAAGTCCTGCAAGAACTATTCTTTGATAAGCTTTTAGGTTTGAATCTCAAATCCATCATTAGATAATATCTAAGTATAAGAGGAACAATGAATCAATCTCTCTAGTTGTTTATTTTAGCATGTATTTTAGCGGTTCAAGATAACAAAAATTTATTGGAAAGGAGAATTCTGATGGGGATGTAAATGAAAGAGGAAATTGGAAATCGTCTCAAAAATGAAATGATGAATTTTATTTTGAATTCGGAATATAAATTAATAAAATTGAAAGGGTATAATTGGAATTTGATCATGTCAAATTGGATTACTAAATAACCTAGTTTATTCGGAAGGAAGTTTTTCATAGGAGCTGATTATGTGAAATGCAGGAAAATATTATTTATTTTCTGTTTTAATCAAAATTTAATTTATCATTAATTAATTGTTTATGTACTTAGATTAAGGAATAAAGTATATTTTTTAAAATTGAAAATCTTGAGAACGTGAATTGTTATAATCAACAATTTTTGTAAATGAAGTGAGTTCTTTATTTGAATTCGGATGTTATGAGAATTGATATTTTATTCGAAGTGGTGAATTTTATCTATTTCGAAGTTAATAATATTGTACAGTTAAGGTCTGAGAGGTAAACATACCCCAACTTGATTGACTTCATTGTTGACTAAGAAATGGTTAAGGTTCGGTAGCCAAAGTGGTTAGGTGAAGTATGTAAATAAGTGTCAGTAGCTAATTGAAAATAGCAGTGTTGTATTTAATATATGTTTTAATTCAAATAACGAGTTTAGAAGTGTTTACCCTGAGAATAAAGGGTATTTTATATAGAAAATAAAGATTTGTAAATGTTAGGAGGATTGTGAGAGGCTAACGGGTTTGATAAATTAAAATGGCAAGAACTGAAGAACAAAGAGCCGTACGATGAGAACGAAGGTCGGTAGAACTTAAGAAAAGTGGACTCATAAACTGAATTCGAGAGTTGCATAAGAATTGATTTGATAAGAAATTTAGAAATGAGGTTAGGGAATTTAGAAACCGACTGAAGATTAGTTAAGTTGAATAATTTCCTGAGTGTTGATCTGATGTTGGTTTCGGCCTTCGGGGTTGACGCTTAGGGAGTTGCTCACTTGCTAATTGAAACGACCCGAACTCCCCCGTGAAGGAAAGCACGGATTGAATTGAGGACAAGACGAATTAGAACGCAAACAGAAGAACATTTCATTGTTTATTACAACAAATTCATCAGAATACAAGAATATACAGAGTATGAATAAATATTACACAGAAAATATCAGAGATTTAAATTACATTCAAATACATCGCAGCGGAAAATAATACAAAACACAACTAGAAGTAATACATGGATACAGAGCTTTCCGAGTATCGTTCCAGCTCTAAATCAGGATCCTGTGAATATAAATCTGCAAAACCAAAACTACTAGCTACCCGTGTGGAAAATAAGGGCACCCAGAGTTTAGGTTAAAACAATAAACTCCAGGTCAGTCATGTGACTGGTGTGAGGACTAAAACAGTTATTTAAAACTTTATTTTAAAATAAAGTAAATCAAGGGACCACGATGTATAACACGGAACGGGTTTCCTCCTAAGAATACCAGTGCATATAACAAAACAGCGCAATGCTTTTTTGGAAAAATGAAGCTATTGTAATACCCAGGTCCCATCACACAATGCAACACAAGCCGGAGGATAGGGTTTTCCCTTATAATAGCCAAACAGGCTTGTTACATTAAAAAAAATCATTTGATACTATTATAAGTGTATAGTGTCAAAACAATTTCAATCATATATATATCAATCATAGACGGCATGGGTATTATATATCATGTCGCCATACTAGGCTCTACAATCAAAACCACAAAGTCACGTATTTGGAAATTGGATTTCCATCTATGAACCGAGGCCAGGGATCGTCCTCCACCGATTCGAGACAATCTAGCCTACTATGTCTCAGGATCAGAGCTCTAGTGATCCTGAGGAGCCACAGGGTCGGTCCACCGATGTGGATTAAAATGCCTGAACACTACGTTTCCCCGCCCTTTGGGGGCGTAAATGAGCCAAATGACTCCATCGGCTCCACACAGTCACCGATATATCCGAGTCGCCTCGCAACAGCAATAACCACACACACAAGTGAAAATAATATAAATGTCAGGGCTGGTAGGTCACTGACACCACCCTAGCTAGAAAGAAACGCATGCCCTCCCTGGATCCTTCTCCCGTTTTTGGTTCACAACCGGGGTGTGTGGCTCGCGAATCAACACTACACAAAGCTATGCCACACGGACCGTGCTTTGATCATCAAACACAAGACTCTGCTTTTCAATAAAAGCCTTGATCAATTGCCACTTAGGCATGCCACACAGGCAATTCACTCCATGAGATTCATATCCATCAATATATAACGCCTGAGCTCGTACGTCTCAGAGAAGGGCGTTAAGCAAGAGAATAAATTCTCCGCTGCCAAACAGATATATATTTATTAGAAATCAATCACACAGAATAAAATCCAATGTTAGACACACAGTCCATTTACAAGTCCGTTCTGGGTCTGAACAAAACCGGAGGCACCTTGTACCTCGCATATCCATCGATCTCCAAGTACGTCTGGACGATCACCAACTTATTCCCTCCTATTGGGTGTACAGCCCAATCAAGATCATAGTAATCACCAAAACGATGTGAAGACCTCCGGTCTTCGACCACCGTCTTCTTCCTCGACACAGCGTCGAATCAGTTATTCAGAACGGGGTAAACCCGGTCTTTCTGAATAACTCGCGTATATAATAAACAAGTGTTACACAAACACAACATACGCCTCATTCCAATTCAGAATATTCTTTTATTCAAATATTCTTATACTTTGGGAAAGGTTCCCATTAATTTTATCAAAGATAAAATCTTTAAATTTATTCTTTAATCTTCTTTTAAATATCAATTCAAACTAGTCGTGATTAGCGAACCACACCGAAGTAATCATTTATTTTATTTCCCAATCCCAACCTATTCATCCCATGAAGTAAAACTGGTAATACTTCATATCTAACACCACAGTGTTATCGGTAAATTCAATTACCATTTCACGTTCAAATCCAATTAAAGATTTAACTATCGCCTGGAGCAAAACTGGTGATACTCCATTCTCGATCATTTCTATCTAATTAAAGATTCATTAAAACTCCACTTAGTTTTAATCTTCCCAATAATCACTATCAATGATTATTTAACTTGGGAAAACACATCCTGTCTTTAACTAGGTTAAAGAACCAATGTCATTTAAAACCCGATTCACTATAAACCCAAAATCACATTATTATCGGGTTAAAGAACCAGTGTTATTTAAAACACCGTTCACGATAAACCCAAAAATCAATTCAAATTCAATTCCAATTAAATACCATTTTATCGGTACACTTCATTAAATCTAAATAAAAAGATTTAATCTTTTTCTCAACTGGGTTTAAGAACAGTGTTAATGAAGACACCATTCATGACAAACCCAAATCCCATTTGATATTAAATACAAGGCTCTAAATAGAAAATATATCGGCTTATATTCAATATCAAATTCTACGACCCACAAATATCGTATTGGAAATAACCATATAAATATATCTTTCAAATTTCCATAACAATATCTGTGTAATCACGAAATCCAACATCGAAATATTCCAAAGACAATTTCGATTCAAATCCATTCCAATTCAATTATTGGAAATTTCGGGTTATTTTCAAAACCATTTCAAATCCAATTTATTTATTTAAAACTAAATAAATTATTATTCTTCAACACATGAATTTTCATTCTACTCAATACATGAATATTATTTTCTTCAACACATGAATTTTCATTCTTTATTTTCCAAATTAGAATGAGGCCCAATCAATACAATATAATGTCAATTATATGGATTCCATACAACACACGTATATAACAGCAACGATAAATCATCAACCATCATCCAGAGTGCACCACACAACTGCATAAACATTAAATATAAATAAATAAAGCTTACACAGTCTGTCAACCCATCGATTAACATATAACTAAACAATCGGGATTAGTGTACGTCAAATATCATCCCAATACCCGTGTGGGGTTTCAAATCAATAAACACATATTTTATTTGTGCGGTTGTGCGATGTGTAAAATTTATCGTCCCAATCAATATCAGTCAAATCAGTGTATATAAACAAATCGTCTGATTTGTTTATTGCTATTTATTTTATATACACGTTAAAAATCATATTTTTAACTATAAAATATTTTCCACTATAAAATATTTTATTTCATTCCACAACACACAATCAAATTTCACAACACAACAATCGAACAAACAAGTCATCCATGGTCTGTGGACGACAGGTGTCGGGTGCTGCTAAGCACCGTCTGCATTCTAGTATATATTTCAAACTAGAAATAAAAATAAAAGTGAGGAGTTCTCACCGACTAGCTAAACCAAACACCACGACTCTTCATATGTAGAAATCTTCATCGTGCTCGCCTTCTGTTACTTTCGTTGCCCGTAGCCACTACATATATAAAAATCACATTTTTATATTGTTGCTATGTATATAAAAATACTATTTTTATACCGCTACCATATAGATAAAAATTCTATTTTTATCTTGCTAGTAATATAATAAAAAATATATTTTTATTACTCTACATGAATAAAAATCATATTTTTATAATTCTAATCATATAATAAAATTATATTTCTACTTCATATATTTTTACAATGCTTCCTTCTATATAAAGATCGAATTTTTATTATCATACCTATATAAAAATTATATTTTTAACTTACTACTTGAATAAAAATTATATTTTTATCCACTTGCTTATATAAAAATTATATTTTTATTAAAAAAACCATGTCTTTATATATACGATAAAATCAGATCTTCGTATACAATAAAAATCAGAACTTTATGTAATTAAAAATCACTCCTTTATGTATGCATCCTAATAAATAATGTTACTTATTTAAAAATCAGAAATTCGCCTAAATACTAAATTAAATAAGTATTTTATATAAAAGAATGCTCACCTTCACTGAACTAAGAGAGAGGAGGGGATCAGAGTCAGGGTAGGCGGCCAGTGGGGGTGGTGGTGTAGGAGAGAGAGGGCGGAGGTTTGGGGGGATGCGCTCCGGCGTCGGGGCTCACGTCTTGGAATTCGCGACAGGGGGGCTCACGGTTGTCGAATGGAGGAGGGGTGAAGCAGGGGAGCAAGCGCGCGGCGGTGAGATCAACCCTGGCGCGACAGCGATGCCCTCCTAGAGGCGCGACGGTCATCGATTAGGCTAGGGTTATATATTTTTTTCTTTTTCTTTCTTTGAGCGGGCGTTGACTGTAAGGGAGAAATAAAGGGAGGGGGTAGGTGAAGATTATATAATATATTATTTTATTTTATTATTTTATTTTCCAAAAGGTACCTTTTTTATTTTGAACTCGAAATCGAACCTACCGACTATCCTCCATAGCTAATTACTCCCATTCCGAACATAATTGGATATGTATCGTAAGCCAGTTGGGCTGTTTCAACCAGTTTACATCACAATCAAGATATAAATCTATATATTGAATTTTAAACGCACATTTCAATTTATCGGGGCCGCATACGGGCTCTAAAAATTCCCAAAAAATATTTTCTAGCTTCGTATTGACGATACGATTCTAACCAAACAAATTTCGTCAAATTCTGAGACTGTTTGAAAATTGGCCATTTTCCAGTCGATCGAAATTGATTGAAACTATCAAAACACGTTTTCCTTTGCCACGCTCACATATTGATTTAGAAAATTACGAATTTTGAAATCTAACAATAACTTGACATCATGGATCCAACAAAAGTGGTTTCGTCAAAAACCGAGGTCATTTGCAAAATTTCCATTTTTAGGGGCCAGAATTCCATAGCGACTATTCAGAATTTTCAACCGGGCATATCTTTTTATCCCCACTATGAAATTTCAATTTTTCAGATTCGTTGGAAAGATATTTTCAAATAGATTCAAATATTTTTGGTTTCACTAAAATCTGGTTTATTCTACACCCGGTACATTCATTTGAACTTTGAAATCGAATTATCGAACTACCGTGCCATTTTCAATCCCTTCTATAATTTAAATAAAATATTTATATTCTAACGACGATTCAAATAAATATATACATCCTAATTCAATTCAAAATAAATTTCTCATCGTTACTATTTAAAATAATCCATTTTAAATATTCAAAATTCACTAAAATTGCCAAAATAAAAAATTTAAATTGGCTCGGATTTCCGGGTTATTACAATCTCCCCCACATAAAACTTTTCGTCCCCGAAAAGGAACGAAGACGAAAGTTGTTTAAATAATCAACTCAACTTTTATTAATTTCATTACGGCTTAAGTTCTTCAACTTTTCAGTTTCTAAGAACTTTTCAAATTTTAAAAAAAAATTGGCTAGCAACCTAAATTTTCAAAAAAAATCGCCATAACCTCCCCTGCACCGAGGACTTCGGGATATTTCAAATAGCCTCCCATGGCCCTCATCAATCCAAAAAGAAAAAGAAACATCCAAGCGGCTAGCCAATCGGCTTATAAAATCATCAAAAACCAAATAAATTCGTAAACATGTACCTATTTGTCGGGCAAACAATCTTATTCTTCTGCTCTAGCCTCCTTACTATGACCTGTTCAATGTAAGTACGTGTATATGCAGGCAAATGCGACTAATTCTCAATACAATTCACTATTTGGTTCAATTTGGCTAAAGGTTCAACATTTAATTAATCAAACAATAATCAGACAACACAATCAGCAATCAATTAGTTGATTAACGTTTCAAATCTATAATTTTGATATATAGTCAAAAAATCATATTTTTGATGCCAAATCACAACAATAAGCCCTATCTAGTTTTGGTTCTCACACCAGTCTATTGGAAATATATAGAAATCTCACATTCATAACTCGAAAATAAATACTGGCGATGGTGCCCCCTCACCAGAATTTCCCCGGGCAACTAGAGTGTGATTCTATAACTATCCAGTACATTAAAACTTCGAATACACTTTTGCAAGGCGTATACGCAAAATCTTTATACATTGGATTGTCCAAATTAATTTAAAAATAAATATTCAAATACGTATAAAACGATTTAAATTTCAAAACAAAACTTGTCATTTTAAAAATATACTCTTCACACTCGTTCTAGGATACTACTGATCCCATCTCTAATGAGTCATTCTCAATGGATATTACTAACCCAATCTCTGATGAATTCTTTCGTTTGGTTCTAACGTGTCTTGTTCTCTGAGCTCTGTAAACCAAAGCTCTGATACCACGATGAAACGACCCGAACTTCCCTGTGAAGGAAAGCACGGATTGAATTGAGGACAAGACGAATTAGAACGAAAACAGAAGAACATTTCATTATTTATTACAACAAATTCATCAGAATACAAGAATATACAGAGTATGAATAAATATTACAAAGAAAATATCAGAGATTTAAATAACATTTAAATACATCGCAGCGGAAAATAATAGAAAACACAACTAGAAGTAATACACGGATACAGAGCTTTCCGAGTATCGTTCCAGCTGTAAATCAAGATCCTGGGAATATAAATCTGCAAAACTAAAACTACTAGTTGCCCATGCAGAAAATAAGGGCACCCAGAGTTTAGGTTAAAACAATAAACTCCAGGTCAGTCATGTGACTGGTGTAAGCACTAAAACAGTTATTTAAAACTTTATTTTAAAATAAAGTAAATCAAGGGGCCACGCCGTATAACACGGAACGGGTTTCCTTCCAAGAATACCAGCGCATATAACAAAACAGCGCAATGCTTTTTGGAAAAATGAAGCTATTATAGGACCCAGGTCCCATCACACAATGCAACACAAGCCGGAGGATAGGGTTTTCCCTTATAATAGCCAAACATGCTTGTTACGTTAAAAACAAATCATTTGATACTATTATAAGTGTACAGTGTCAAAACAATTTCCATCATAAATATCAATCATAGACGGCATGGGTACCATATATCATGTCACCATACAAGGCTCTACAATCAAAACCGCAAAGTCACGTATTTGGAAATTGGATTTCCATCTATGAACCGAGGCCAGGGATCGTCCTCCACCGATTCGAGACAATCTAGCCTACCATGTTTCAGGATCAAAGCTCGAGTGACCCTTAGGAGCCACAAGGCCGGTCCACCGATGTGGATTAAAATGCCTGAACACTGCGTTTCCCCGCCCTTTGGGGCGTAAATGAGCCAAATGACTCATCGTCTCCACACAGTCACCGATATATCCGAGGCATCTCGCAATAGCAACAACCACATAGGTGAAAATAATATAAATGTCAGGGCTGGTAGGTCACTAACACCACCCTAGCTAGAAAGAAATGCATGCCCTCCCTGGATCCTTCTCCCGTTTTTGGTTCACAACAGGGGTGTGAGGCTCGCGAATCAACGCTACACAAAGCTATGCCACATAGGTCGTGCTTTGATCATCAACCACAAGACTCTGCTTTTCAATAAAAGCCTTGATCAATTGCCACTTAGGCATGCCACACAAGCAATACACTCCATGCGATTGATATCCATCAATATATAACCCCTGAGCTCGTACGTCTCAGAAAAGGGCGTTAAGCAAGAGAATAAATTCTCCGCCGCCAAACAGATACATATTTAATAGAAATCAATCACACAGAATAAAATCCAATGTCAGACACACAGTCCATTTACAAGTCCGTTCTTGGTCTGAACGAAACCAGAGGCACCTTGTACCTCGCATATCCATCGATCTCCAACTACGTCTGAACGATCACCAACTGATTCCCTCCTCTTGGGTGTACAGCCCAATCAAGATCATCAGTAATCACCCAAACGATGTGAAGACCTCCGGTCTTCGACCATCGTCTTCATCCTCGAAACCACGTCGAATCAGTTATTCAGAATGGGGTAAACCCGGTCTTTCTGAATAACTCGCGTATATAATAAACAAGTGTTACACAAACACAACATACGCCTCATTCCAATTCAGAATATTCTTTTATTCAAATATTCTTATACTTTGGGAAAGGTTCCCATTAATTTTATCAAAGATAAATTCTTTAAATTTATTCTTTAATCTTCTTTTAAATATCAATTCTAACTAGTCGGGATTAGCGAACCACACCGAAGTAATCATTTATTTTATTTCCCAATCCCAACCTATTCATCCCATGAAGTAAAACTGGTAATTCTTCATATCTAACACCACGGTGTTATCGGTAAATTCAATTAACATTTCACGTTCAAATATTATTAAAGATTTAACTATCGCCTGGAGCAAAACTGGTGATACTCCATTCTCGATCATTTCAATCAAATTAAAGATTCATTAAAACTCCACTTAGTTTTAATCCTCCTAATAACCACTATCAATGATTATTTAACTTGGGAAAACACATCCTTTCTTTAACTGGGTTAAAGAACCAATGTCATTTAAAACACGGTTCACTATAAACCCAAAATCACATTATATTAATTATCGGATTAAAGAACCAGTGTTATTTAAAACACCGTTCACGATAAACCCAAAAATCAATTCAAATTAAATTCCAATTAAGTACCATTTAATTGGTAAACTTCATTAAATCTAAATAAACAGATTTAATCTTTTTCTCAACTGGGTGTAAGAACAGTGTTAATGAAGACACCATTCACGACAAACCCAAATCCCATTTGATATTAAATACAAGGCTCTGAATAGAAAATATATCGGCTTATATTCAATATCAAATTCTACAACCAACAAATATCGTATTGGAAACAACGATATAAATATATCTTTCAAATTTCCATAACAATATCTGTATAATCACGAAATCCAACATCGAAATATTCCAAAGACAATTTTGATTCAAATCCATTCCAATTCAATTATTGGAAATTTCTGGTTATTTTCAAAACCATTTCAAATCCAATTTATTTATTTAAAAATAAATAAATTATTATTCTTCAACACATGAATTTTCATTCTACTCAACACATGAATATTATTTTCTTCAACGCGTGAATTTTCATTCTTTATTTTCCAAATTAGAATGAGGCCCAATCAATACCATATAATGTCAATTATATGGATTCCATACAACACATGTATATAACAGCAACGATAAATCGTCAACCATCATCCAGAGTGCACCACACAACTGCATAAGCATTAAATATAAATAATTAATGCTTACACGGTCTGTCAACCCATCGATTGACATATAACTAAACAATCGAGATTAATGTACGTCAAATATCATCCCAATACCCGTGTGGGGTTTCAAATTAACAAACACATATTTTATTTTTGCAGTTGGGCGATGTGTAAAATTTATCGTCCCAATCAATATCAGTCAAATCAGTGTATATAAAAAATCGTCCGATTTGTTTATTACTATTTATTTTATATACACGTTAAAAATCATATTTTTAACTATAAAATATTTTATTTCATTGCACAACACACAATCAAATTTCACAACACAGCAATCAAACAAACAAGTCATCCATGGTCTGTGGACGATGGGTGTCGGGTACTGCTAAGCACCGTCTGCATCCTAGTATATATTTCAAACTAGAAATAAAAATAAAAGTGAGGAGTTCTCACCGACTAGCTAAACCAAACACCACGACTCTTCATATGTAGAAATCTTCGTCGTGCTCGCCTTTCGTCACTTTCGTTGCCCGTAGCCACTACATATATAAAAATTACATTTTTATACTGTTGCTATGTATATAAAAATTATATTTTTATACCACTACCATATAGATAAAAATTCTATTTCTATCTTGCTAGTAATATAATAAAAAATATATTTTTATTACTCTACATGAATAAAAATCATATTTTTATAATTCTAATCTTATAATAAAATTATATTTCTACTTCATATATTTTTACATTGCTTCCTACATAAAGATCGAATTTTTATTATCATACCTATATAAAAATTATATTTTTAACTTACTACTTGAATAAAAATTATATTTTTATCCTCTTGCTTATATAAAAAATATATTTTTATTATAAAAATCAAGTCTTTATATATACGATAAAATCAGATCTTCGTATACAATAAAAATCAAAACTTTATGTAATTAAAAATCACTCCTTTATGTATGCATCCTAATAAATAATGTTACTTATTTAAAAATTAGAAATTCGCCTAAATACTAAATTAAATAAGTATTTTATATAAAAGAATGCTCACCTTCACTGAACTAAGAGAGAGGAGGGGATCAGAGTCAGGGTAGGCGGCCAGTGGGGGTGGTGGTGTAGGAGAGAGAGGGCGGAGGTTTGGGGGGTGCGCTCCGGAATCGGGGCTCACGTCTTGGAATTCGCGACAGGGGGGCTCACGGTTGTCGACTGGAGGAGGGGTGAAGCAGGGGAGCAAGCGCGCGGCGGTGAGATCAACCCTGGCGCGACAGCGATGCCCTCCTAGAGGCGCGGTGGTCATCGATTTGGCTAGGGTTAAATATTTTTTCTTTTTCTTTCTTTGAGCGGGCGTTGACTGTAAGGGAGAAATAAAGGGAGGGGGTAGGTGAAGATTATATATTATATTATATTATATTATTATTTTATTTTCCAAAAGGTACCTTTTTTATTTTGAACTCGAAATCGAACCCACCGACTGTCGTCCATAGCTAATTACTCCCATTCCGAACACAATTGGATATGTATCGTAAGCCAGTTCGGTTGTTTCAACTAGTTTACATCACAATCAAGATATAAATCTATATATTGAATTTTAAACGCACATTTCAATTTATCGGGGCCACATACGGGCTCTAAAAATTTCCAAAAAATATTTTCTAGCTTCGTATTGACGATACGGTTCTAACCAAACTAATTTCGTCAAATTCCAAGACTATTTGAAAAATGGCCATTTTCCAGTCGATCGAAATTGACTTAAACTATCAAAACACGTTTTCCTTTTCCACACTCACATATTGATTTAGAAAATTACGAATTTTGAAATCTAACAATAACTTGACATCACGGATCCAACAAAAGTGGTTTCGTCGAAAACCGAGGTCGTTTGCAAAATTTCCATTTTTAGGGGCCAGAATTCCATAGCGACTATTCTGAATTTTCAACCGGGCATATCTTTTTATCCCCGCTATTAAATTTCAATTTTTCAGATTCGTTGGAAATATATTCTCAAATAGATTCAAATATTTTTGGTTTCACTAAAATCCGGTTTATTCTGCACCCGGTACATTCATTTGAACTTTGAAATCGAATTATCGAACTACCACGCCATTTTCAATTCCTTTTATAATTAAAATAAAATATTTATATTCTAACGACGATTCAAGTAAATATATACATCCTAATTCTATTCAAAATAAATTTCTCTTTGTTACTATTTAAAACAATCCATTTTAAATATTCAAAATTCACTAGAATTGCCAAAATAAAAATTTTAAATTGGCTCGGATTTCCGGGTTATTACAATAATTTATGGTCAAAGGATGTGAATATGGAAGAGGAATAAGGAATGTTTTATAACAATGGAGAATTTTGGAATTTTGAAAGCGTGAAGATTTGAATTAAGTGACGAACTTAATAATTGGAAATGTGAATGGAAATTTGGCTGAGTTTGAAAGGATATCAGTTATCTTAGTTGATTAAGAGATCAAAAATTTTTTTTTTGAATTGGAATGGAATTTGAGAACATTCGATTTTAGACATTGGATACAGAAGTTTCAGATTTTATATAAGAGATATATAAGAACATGGTGAATTTGAAAACTACTGGACTGGAAGATGATCGATTTGAGATAAAATCCTACATAATAGAATTTCTATAAGAATGAGATGTTTGGAAATATGATTTGAAAAAAAATTATGTATGATTTATGAGGAGTATGAGTACTATACGTACATAGTATTATATGTTTTCAAAGCAAAATAAGGAAAGTATCTTCCTTCTTATTTGAATTTCGAGCTTAGTGAGATGTGCTGCTGGTGGTAGTAGGTTGTCCGGACATAAAACTCGAGTTGTTATTGTTCCTTGAAGAACATGACCGTGTAGCGTAATTCGCAGCGCTGTAGATGGCCTACGGCGGACGGATGTTTCTTGGAGGAACCAAGCGTAACCATTGTGTCTGCTGCGATCTACAGTCGTGATAATGGCGTAATCCACAGAGCTGTGAAAGCTTATGGGTATGGATGTTTCCTGAGGGAATCAGGCGTAACCATTGCATAACTACGGTCCACATGGCATATCTACAAGTGAAAGAGATGTAACCATTAGAGTTACTAAAGGTAGAATGGACCCATGCGATGTTGAGATATCTTAGTAATGTGGATCCACATGTTTGATGCAGCACTGTGTCTACATGACTTGATGTGTCTTCATGACTGGAATTGTCTTCGTCACTTGATTCATCTTTGTGACTGATCCTCATAATTTGAATTATCTTTAAAATTGACAATTTTTCGTGATTCTGAGATAGAGCAATCAACACTCAATGACCTCAGATTTTCTTTTGATTCTTAAATATTTTTCGTTGATCTGTCCATGATGAAATTCGTACGGAAGTGATTTCCTACGGATACGGATGTTTTCTGGGGGATCCAGACGGAACCATTGTGTATCTGCTATTCATGAACAATCAAAATATTAATATCACATTGGTACTTTCCGTATCTGTTTTTTTAAAAGAATTTTTGAAATATTTTCACTAGGAGTTGAAACAAGGATATTTAGTACTTGGAGAATTTAGTCGTGCGCCTGGCCAGCGTATGTCTAACATCTGTGAGAACGACAATAGATTTGTCAAACTTCAAGTTATCAAGTATTTTAAAATTAAATAATTTGAGATTAAAATGTACCTAATTTAATAAGCTAAGTAAAAGAATTTCAGAGTAATAATACAAATATTTTCTATATAAATTTTTTAAAAAGCTCAGAATTTGGAAATCTTCAAGTCAACTATTTGTGACATTGAAAAATGTTATATACACTCTCCAATGAGTGAGGAAAATTAAACGGATTGAATGTGAGGGGATTGGATTGAAGTGTAAATGAATAAATATTGATAGATGAGATTATAAATTTGAAATAATTTGCAAGATTTGAAATTTAAGAAGTGATTGGTTTTATAAAGAAATTTGTTTTTCCAAGTAAATTAAATATGATAAATGACTAAAATATCGATATTTAAGTTAGTTATGGGAGAAATTCACACAGATGTGAAAATGTGAAGTATACAATGGTATAGCTCCAACGATCTTTCCTTTTCGAGGACGAAAAGTGTAACACCCCACCTCCGCTAGGGTCACTCTTTCGGGGGCACTAGCTTCTGGGGGGCGTTAGAACTGGGTAAGCATGCATAATGATATATCAAGGCAGAACAAGAACATAAATATATATGTAAAACAGAGTAAGTGAGAATAAAACAGCGGAATATCTCAAACCATCTCAAAACAAGTCTAGTACATCATAAAGTCATCTGCCAAAATAAACATGTCTAGTACAGCATAAACAGAAATACTGAAATACATAGTGCTATCCCCAAAAATAAAGGTGATAAACCATAGCGAGCTCAATGTCCAGACATACATGAGCTATCCAGCGAACAAGCAAGCGATCCAAGCTAAGCACCACTGTTCCCTCCCTGAGAACCTGGGGGGGGGGACAGAAGAAAAGAAGCGAAAGAAAACAGGTCAGTCAAAAAGACTGGTAAGCCCTACTACGATCAGTCTATAAACTAATAAAGTTAACATCATGATGGAAACTGAGATGAACATACTGGCAATAGATAAAGGTGTCATCACATAAAGAAGATTAAGCTTTGCACCACAGTGTACAAGCAAACTAACATAACAGGTATTGATCCCTCAGCCCAAACTTTGGCCCAATAGCATGAGGTGACCTTAATACAAGGTCCAGCCCAACGGTCTAGTCGATCGGCTCCTTATAAACCTAACACGTCAAGTGTTGGTGTCCATACGGCCCACGTATGGTTGTAGTCAGACTGTGCTGGGTCCACCTTCGGGTGTATCAAGCCCTCGGGTGCCAACCCCAGACACCTAAGCAATAATGCACAGTCTAAATCTACTGGTACCCGTGCCTCGAGTTTGTCCAACACCGGACTACGTGCACGTCCGTAGCCCGCCTGGACCCGCACCGCTGTACCACTCAGCCGTCGCTTTGGTCGCTTACATCGGTCCAGTAATCGTGCCCCGCCCTAGCCTAGCCTCTAGGGTTGTGAATGATACCAAACTGGGATTACTGCTGGAACAGACCACGTTGCTAGGGTTTTCTAAGAGGGTTAAGTGTGGTTTAACCCCTCACTAATCGTGGATTAAATTAGTTAAGTGTAACCAACAGTTCACCACTTAACCCCATTTAATCCCTCGTATCCCCAAAATTGGTTAAGTATTAGTGGGCCATGACTTAACCCTAATTATGAGGCATTAATTTAATTGTACCTTAACCTCTCACATTAGACTTTGTTGCGGTTACTAGTTAAGCCGGGCGGGTCCGGGTAGCTTTACACCACAACTTGGTCTAACCTCGGGTCCCAGGTACACATGACCAACTTCTCACATTGGGTCCTATTGTTTGTAGCAACTAGTTAAGCCGGTCGGTTCCGGGTAGGTTTACGCTACAAACTCAACCCAACCTCGAGTTGGCCACACATGTTTTCTAAGTGTCATGTCCACTTTATTTTCAAACATAATTACAAGTTTAACAAATACTTGGGTAGACCTAACTTAATAGGTAAATTCCCAAGGGGTAGACCTAACTTAATAGGTAAATTCCCAATCTTATATTTTCATATATTTTAAGTTTTACCCAAAAAAAACCCCAACGTCATTCTATCGCTTACATATTCGTCATAACGCATAAAGGATAGAAAGAGGGAACTTGGCACAACGTACATGATGAATCTTACATATCATAATAAGCATGCATAACATGTTGGACTTGCATAACTTAGCATAGTGAACTTGCATAAACATGCATAACTTGTTAAACTTGCAAATCATGGCATAGTGAACATGCATAACTTATCAAACATGTGTAACATGGCATAGTGAACTCGCATAAGCATGCATAACTCATTAAACATGCATAACATAGCATAGTGAATTCGCATAAGCATGCATAACTCATTAAACATGCATAACATAGCATAGTGAATTCGCATAAGCATGCATAACATAGCATAGTGAACTCGCATAAGCATGCATAACTCATTAAACATGCATAACATAGCATAGTGAATTCGCATAAGCATGCATAACTTATTAAACATGCATAAATCCCAACTTTCATCACATATTAACTTTAGAGTTTCTAAAATGAAGGTAAGAGGGCTTACAAATATTATGAAGACACAAATCTACTAATAAAGATTGAGAAGCAATTTTATGCAAGCATATAAAACCCCAAAACAAAGCTCCAATTAACAAAAATCCCAAAAACTCTAGCTTAGCAATTAAAGCTTGCAACTTGATGATGTATGCAAGCTAATGATCATTCATACAACTTAGAGATGCTTGTATGAACATCAAAATCTTCATAGAAATGATTTTTGAAGAGGGTGGAGGCTAGGGTTTTTAGGTGGAGGCCATTTGAGAATTCAATTTGACATAGTTTGGTTGCTAGAATGAATAATGAGGTTTTAGGGTAGGATTAGGGGCTTATTTATAGAAGATTAGAGTGTTTTTAGCCCTAGGATTAACCCTAGGTTAGTTTAGGTCCGTCAGATTTAGGAATTCTCTAGAACCAAGCCACAAGACCAGACCAAGATCCAAAATGGTGCGCCAGGCAAAACTGCCCGGCCACCCTGTGTCGACAGGGCTGTCGACAGGGCTGTCGACACCCTAGGGACCCTGTCGACATGCCTGTCGACATGGGGGTCCTGGAGGGAATTTTCCCGCCTGCGCCAGTTTGCCCTAATCCTTGTTTTTAATTTAAAATTTAAATCTGTTTTTAACATGGAAATTTCTGAAAACTTCAATGGGCCTTAACTGGGTCATACGGACTCCGATTTTCGAAAACTCGGACTCTATTTCGCGTATTTTTCCGAGACGAACGCAATGGCATAGCCCATTTCCCTTGATTCAGATTTTTGAATTAAATTCTGCCTCGATTTATGTTATAACAGGTTATTGAAAATACGGGTTGTTACATTCTCCCCTCCTTAAAGGATTTCGTCCCCGAAATCTTCAAGTTAGGAAGAACGTATCCTACCATCCAATCATCCATCTACTCAAAGCATCATCCACGAGCAATTATTGTCCTTAAAGGATTCTAAATGTTGTATGAACATATGCAAAAGTGTGCGTATATGTACTTATCTAATGCAAAGATCAATGCAGAATATGTTAGTGAAATGTATCCATATGTATGCAAATCCCTAACATAATGTATAATATCTACATGCGTGCTCAATCATACATCCATATGCAACATCCATGTGATTGCATACAAATTTCATCCAAGAATAAGCATAAACACTCATGCACATGCAATATGAGGAGTGTGTGAGCCGATCTAGTGCCTAATGTGTATCATGCATCCACGAGTAACCACTTGCAAACACTTGCAACCACTTGCAACCATCAAACATAACAAGTCTCAAACACATGTTTCATCCAAAGGGTTTCTACCTAAGGTTCTCATGACAAGATTAGCACGATAACTAGATAAACATGGATAGTAAAGAGAAAGATATGCTAACAAAGGAAAGAGATTGAGAGTGTACCCTAAAAAAGGAATGGATAAAGCCCACGCATCTTCTCCTCGGTTTCCCAAGTTGCGTCTTCTTCGGCTTCACCCCATTGAACCTTCACCAACTTGACCTCTCGATTCCTTAGCTTCTTGGTCTCCGTCCCCAAGATACGAATCGGAGCTCTCCTCAAAGTCGCCTCTTTCTCTATTTCCACGTCTTCAAGAATGCTAGGTTCAACCACCTCAGCGGACTCATGTAGGCACTTTCGGAGATGCGAGACATGAAAGACATTATGCACTCCGGACAGCTTCTCGGGCAATTGCACTTTATAAGCCATCTTCCCAATTCTCTCTATGATAGGGAAGGGTCCAACAAATCTCGGTGCTAACTTCCCAACAGCTCCAAATCGGACCACATTCCGCAAAGGAGAAACCTTTACGAAAACCTTATCCCCAACATCAAACTCCAAATCGGATCTTCGCTTATCAGCATAGGATTTCTGTCGGTCTTGGGCCGCTTTCATACGCCTCCGAATCAACTCGATCTTCTCGGATGTGTCTCTAATCATGTCAGGCCCAAGTATGAGCTTCTCTGTAGTCTCCCACCAACATGTAGGCGACTTGCATGGCCTCCCATATAAAGCTTCAAATGGTGCCATCCCTATGCTTGCCTGATAACTGTTATTATATGCAAACTCAACAAGAGGAAGATGGTCTTCCCAAGCACCACCAAAATCCAGAATGCAAAGCCTCAATAAGTCCTCAAGTACCCTATTCACCCTTTCTGTTTGGCCGTCCGTTTGTGGGTGATAGGCCGTACTCAGGTTCAACCTCGTGCCCATAGCTTCCTGCAAACTGTTCCAGAACTGGCTAGTAAAGATGGGGTCTCGGTCACTAACTATGCTGGAAGGGACTCCATGTAGTCGTACTATCTCACGAAGATATACTGATGCTAGTCCAGATGCGGTCCTTTTGCTCTTCACCAGAATGAAATGAGCACTCTTCGTAAGCCTATCTACAATGACCCAAATGCTCGTATTCCCTTTCCTTGACCTTGGAAGCCCATCAATAAAGTCCATAGAAATACTCTCCCACTTCCATAGCGGGACCTCTAGATGATGCAATAGCCCACTGGGCTTCTTCGACTCGGCTTTTACTCTCTGACAAACGATACATCTAGAGACAAACTCCGCCACATCCTTCTTCATTCCAGGCCAGAAGAAAATACGCTTCATATCTTTATACATCTTATCACCGCCTGGATGTATAGTCAACTTGGAGCGATGTGCTTCCTCAAGAACTTTCCTCACCAAGTCTCCCACCATCGGAACACAAAGCCTTCCGTCTCTCCTCAGCCAACCCTTATCATCTATAGAATATCGAGCAAGGTGACTAGATGTCTCCCCTCGAATCAGCTTATCCATAATCTCAATTATCTGAGGGTCTTCCTTCTGCGAAGCCCCAACTTGATCTAGAAGGGTAGGCCTGAGCTCAAGAGATGCTAAAGAACCGGTCATCGACTCCATCGCCAAAGAGAAATCAAAGGTTGCCAAGAACTCTAAATTCTTCATCTCAACAAATAGAGGACTTAGTGTCAACCTTTTTCTACTCAACGCATCCGCTACAACATTCCCCTTGCCAGGGGTATAGGCTATATCAAAATCATAGGACGCCAAGAATTCCATCCATCTTTGATGCCTCAAGTTCAGATCCTTCTGTGAAAAGAGATACTTCAAAGACTTATGATCAGTATACAGCTCAAATCTCTCTCCCAGAAGATAATGACGCCAAGCCTTGAGTGCATATACAATCGCTGCCAGCTCTAGATCATGAGTAGGATACTTCTTCTCATGCACCTTAAGTTGCCTACCACCAAAACATATAACTCTGCCTTCTTGCATCAGAACGGCGCCCAATCCTGTGCCACAAGCATCAGTATACACGGTAAATATCTTACCACCATCGGGTAGAGCTAGAACTGGTGCTGAGGTAAGGGCTCTCTTGAGTCTTTGAAAAGCAAGCTCACAGTCCATATCCCAAGCAAAAACTAAGTTCTTCTTCGTCAACTTAGTAAGAGGAGCGGATATCTTCGCGAAATCCTTGATGAACTTTCAGTAAAAACCCGCAAGACCTATAAAACTTCTCACCTCGGTTGCATTCCTTGGAGTCTTCCAATCCTGAACTGCAACCACCTTAGCGGGATCCACCGCTAAGCCTTGCTTGGATACGATATGCCCAAGGAATCTAACTTCTCTTCTCCAAAAGTGACACTTGGAGAACTTGGCCTTTAACTGATGCGCTCTAAGCGTATTCATCACCTCTACAAGATGCCTCGCGTGCTCTTCTTCATCCTTGGAGAAGATCAGAATATCATCCACAAAGACCACGACAAACTTGTTTAAGAACTCCCGAAACACCCTACTCATCAAGTCCACGAAATACGCGGGTGCATTCGTCAAACCGAACGGCATAACAAGCCATTCAAAGAATCCATCTGGAGTTCTGAATGCAGTCTTGTCTATACTATCTTCAGCCACTCTGAGCTGATGAAATCCAGTAGCAAGATCAAGCTGAGAGAAAACAGAAGCACCAACAAGCTGGTCAAAGAGATCATCGATCCTCGGTAACGGGTGTCTGTTCTTCTTAGTCAGCTTATTCAATTCTCTATAGTCCACACAGAGTCGAAGAGAACCGTCTGCCTTAGTAGCAAACACCACAGGCGCTCCCCATTCGGATATACTTCGTCTGATGAAGTTCTTCTCAAGTAACTCCTTTACTTGCTTGCTGAGCTCCCGTCTCTCACGCGGAGCCATGTGCCGAACGGGCAAAGAAACAGGCTTAGCATTATCCACCAGATAAATGCGAAAATCAATCTCTCGTTTAGGGGGCAACCCCTTAACTTCTTCAAAAACATCTGGATAATCTTAGACCACCCTTACAGACTGAAGGGCTTCCTCTGACGAGTCGAGAGATTCAAGATAGCACAACATGACGGGATCCTTCGGATTGCATGAAATCTCTAAGGCGTTGCCAAGGCGGGTCACAAGCCTCACAACCCTATGCTCACAATCAAGAATGGCTCCATATCGGGACAACCAATCCATGCCCAGTATCAATCCGTATCCCCTGAAACCAAGAACATATGCACTACACAAGAACTCTACACTGAGTATAGAGATCCTCAGATCCTCACATATCATAGATAGATGAGCAGAACCCCCAATGGGATTCGAAACACAAACGGGATCATCCACTAAGCTAGTACTAAGGTGCAAGCTATCAACAAGATCAGATGAAATAAAGCTATGTGATGCACCAGAATCAAACAAGGTACGAACTGGAAGATCAGAAACATAAACAAGGTTCTCAACAGAAACACTACCTCGATCTGGAACTGGAGCGGTATTGAGAGCATGAACTTGCCCTCTTGAAGGTCCAGCCTGTCCTTTCTTCTTCGGACATTCCTTGCTGAAGTGTCCAGTATCACTACAGGAAAAACATCCACCACTAAGCTTCCTTTTCTTCTTCCTACAATCCTTAGCAAAGTGTCCAGGCACACCACAGTAATTGCACTTTCCCTTGCCTTTGTTGTTGTTCCCCTTCTTGTTCTTGCTCTGATTCCCCTGACTGCTTTGACCACCTTTATAGCCTTTACCTTAAGAATCAGTCTTCTTTGCTTGAGTATCACTCGTCTTGACCTCTTTCTTTCCATCTCCCTGAAGTAGAGCCATATTAACCAAACTCTCAAAAGTAGCTCCATGCGGAATATGTGACATTGCCAAGCCCTGCAGCGGCTCATTCAATCCTCTAGCAAATCGAAGAGCCTTCTTCTCAGGAGTGTTTACCATATCCAAACCAAAACGGGCCAGCTGATTAAACTTGTTCACATACTCCTTGACAGACATATCACCTTGCTTTAATGCAATGAACTTCTCCATCTGTAAATTCGCCTCAGCAGAAGATAGAAACTTGGCCACAAATCTAGCCCTCAAATCGGCCCAAGTCTCAACGGGCCTCATCCCATTGGTGACCTCCCACCAATAGGCCGCTTCATCCTTCAAAAGCCACACTGTCAATAAGATCTTTCTCTCGTCATCAATCCCAAAGATAGCAAACAAGTCCTCAGTGTCTTTCAGCCAATTCCTAGCTTCAACAAAAGATTCCGTGCCTAGGAAATTCTTGCCTCCCATCGCCTTGAAGTCTTTACAAACCTTCGTGAACTCAACCTGAGGATGCTGAGGGGGAGGAGGAGGAAGAGGAGCCTCAGCAACGGGAGGAGGAGGAACATTAGCAACGGGAGGAGGGATATTAACCACTGGAGGGACCACCGGAGGAGGGACATTAGGGGGAGGACTCTCAACTACAGGAGGAGGATTGGGAGTAGGTTTTGCGGGGCCGGCCGCCGCCCTAGCTTCTAGAAGTCTCCTATACCAGAGTGGCACATTTACTCCATCCGGGATGGCAAGATCCTCAGCCATACTGAAACGAAGGATAAGATAAGATTAGGTCAAGGGAATGAAGGATAACGCTAATGGCTTTTTGGGGAATAGCCTTTTAAAATACTAGACTTTTCTTTGGAAAATACTTTATACTTGTTTTGAAAATAGTTTTTCAAAAGTCTTTTAAAAACTTTTTGTTCTTCCTTGTAAACCTTATGCTATGATACCAAATTTGTAACACCCCACCTCCGCTAGGGTCACTCTTTCGGGGGCACTAGCTTCTGGGGGGTGTTAGAACTGGGTAAGCATGCATAATGATATATCAAGGCAGAACAAGAACATAAATATATATGTAAAACAGAGTAAGTGAGAATAAAACAGCGGAATATCTCAAACCATCTCAAAACAAGTCTAGTACATCATAAAGTCATCTGCCAAAATAAACATGTCTAGTACAACATAAACAGAAATACTGAAATACATAGTGCTATCCCCAAAAATAAAGGTGATAAACCATAGCGAGCTCAATGTCCAGACATACATGAGCTATCCAACGAACAAGCAAGCGATCCAAGCTAAGCACCACTGTTCCCTCCCTGAGAACCTGGGGGGGGGGGGGGGAAACGGAAGAAAAGAAGCGAAAGAAAACAGGTCAGTCAAAAAGACTGGTAAGCCCTACTACGATCAGTCTATAAACTAATAAAGTTAACATCATGATGGAAACTGAGATGAACATACTGGCAATAGATAAAGGTGTCATCACATAAAGAAGATTAAGCTTTGCACCACAGTGTACTAGCAAACTAACATAACAGGTATTGATCCCTCAGCCCAAACTTTGGCCCAATAGCATGAGGTGACCTTAATACAAGGTCCAGCCCAACGGTCTAGTCGATCGGCTCCCTATAAACCTAACACGTCAAGTGTTGGTGTCCATACGGCCCACATATGGTTGTAGTCAGACTGTGCTGGGTCCACCTTCGGGTGTATCAAGCCCTCGGGTGCCAACCCCAGACACCTAAGCAATAATGCACAGTCCAAATCTACTGGTACCCGTGCCTCGAGTTTGTCCAACACCGGACTACGTGCGCGTCCGTAGCCCGCCTGGACCCGCACCGCTGTACCACTCAACCGTCGCTTTGGTCGCTTACATCAGTCCAGTAATCGTGCCCCGCCCTAGCCTAGCCTCTAGGGTTGTGAATGATACCATACTGGGATTACTGCTGGAACAGACCACGTTGCTAGGGTTTTCTAAGAGGGTTAAGTGTGGTTTAACCCCTCACTAATCGTGGATTAAATTAGTTAAGTGTAACCAACAGTTCACCACTTAACCCCATTTAATCCCTCGTATCCCCAAAATTGGTTAAGTATTAGTGGGCCATGACTTAACCCTAATTATGAGGCATTAATTTAATTGTACCTTAACCTCTCACATTAGACTTTGTTGCGGTTACTAGTTAAGCCGAGCGGGTCCGGGTAGCTTTACACCACAACTTGGTCTAACCTCGGGTCCCAGGTACACATGACCAACTTCTCACATTGGGTCCTATTGTTTGTAGCAACTAGTTAAGCCGGTCGGTTCCGGGTAGGTTTACGCTACAAACTCAACCCAACCTCGAGTTGGCCACACATGTTTTCTAAGTGTCATGTCCACTTTATTTTCAAACATAATTACAAGTTTAACAAATACTTGGGTAGACCTAACTTAATAGGTAAATTCCCAAGGGGTAGACCTAACTTAATAGGTAAATTCCCAATCTTATATTTTCAAATATTTTAAGTTTTACCCAAAAAACCCCCCAACGTCATTCTATCGCTTACATATTCGTCATAACGCATAAAGGATAGAAAGAGGGAACTTGGCACAACGTACATGATGAATCTTACATATCATAATAAGCATGCATAACATGTTGGACTTGCATAACTTAGCACAGTGAACTTGCATAAACATGCATAACTTGTTAAACTTGCAAATCATGGCATAGTGAACTTGCATAAACATGCATAACTTGTTAAACTTGCAAATCATGGCATAGTGAACATGCATAACTTATCAAACATGTGTAACATGGCATAGTGAACTCGCATAAGCATGCATAACTCATTAAACATGCATAACATAGCATAGTGAACTCGCATAAGCATGCATAACTCATTAAACATGCATAACATAGCATAGTGAATTCGCATAAGCATGCATAACTCATTAAACATGCATAACATAGCATAGTGAACTCGCATAAGAATGCATAACTCATTAAACATGCATAACATAGCATAGTGAATTCGCATAAGCATGCATAACTTATTAAACATGCATAAATCCCAACTTTCATCACATATTAACTTTAGAGTTTCTAAAATGAAGGTAAGAGGGCTTACAAATATTATGAAGACACAAATCTACTAATAAAGATTGAGAAGCCCTTTTATGCAAGCATATAAAACCCCAAAACAAAGCTCCAATTAACAAAAATCCCAAAAACTCTAGCTTAGCAATTAAAGCTTGCAACTTGATGATGTATGCAAGCTAATGATCATTCATACAACTTAGAGATGCTTGTATGAACATCAAAATCTTCATAGAAATGATTTTTGAAGAGGGTGGAGGCTAGGGTTTTTAGGTGGAGGCCATTTGAGAATTCAATTTGACATAGTTTGGTTGCTAGAATGAATAATGAGGTTTTAGGGTAGGATTAGGGGCTTATTTATAGAAGATTAGAGTGTTTTTAGCCCTAGGATTAACCCTAGGTTAGTTTAGGTCCGTCAGATTTAGGAATTCTCTAGAACCAAGCCACAAGACCAGACCAAGATCCAAAATGGTGCGCCAGGCAAAACTGCCCGGCCACCCTGTGTCGACAGGGCTGTCGACACCCTAGGGACCCTGTCGACACCCTAGGGACCCTGTCGACATGCCTGTCGACATGGGGGTCCTGGCGGGAATTTTCCCGCCTGCGCCAGTTTGCCCTAATCCTTGTTTTTAATTTAAAATTTAAATCTGTTTTTAACATGGAAATGTCTGAAAACTTCAATGGGCCTTAACTGGGTCATACGGACTCCGATTTTCGAAAACTCGGACTCAATTTCGCGTATTTTTCCGAGACGAACGCAATGGCATAGCCTGTTTCCCTTGATTCAGATTTTTGAATTAAATTCTGCCTCGATTTATGTTATAACAGGTTATTGAAAATACGGGTTGTTACAAAAAGTTTTAAAGGGGGGAAGATTGTAACGTCCCAGAAATTTTGACAACTGGAATATGATATTTAATTAGAAATTTAATTATTAATAATCAATTTATATTGATAATGGGATTGGAAACTTAAAAATCAAATATAAAGTTTGTGTTGAATTGAATTTGATATTTAATTTAGGCTAACTGGTTGATAATCAAATATTATTGTTGAATATTTGAATTGAGTTTGGTTGAATATTCGAATTTAATTTGAAATTCGACTAGAAAATATAATTGATTGAATTTAAAAATCTACGTCATTATGTTAAATAAATTGGAAGTTTTATTTGTTGAAATATAAGGAAAATTGAATTAGATATGTGTGTATTTGAATGTATAAAAATATTTTAATTTAACGTTTCAAAACGAACAACGTTATTGGTGGACAAACGAAATAAAATTGGTGAACCAATAAATGATTCATAATTTAAAATAACATCGTATACAAATGAAATCGGATTACATCCAAAATAATTTTATTAGATTCAGAACATGAAGACGAAGAGGTACGTATACTTTTTGTCACGTTTGGAAGTTGTATTGATGGTACGAATTTAGAATGTTACGCGGTTTTCACGGTAGAAATTAATATTTTATTTAACCAAATAAAACCTTTATCAGTTAAATATTTAGCCGACCTAGTTCTGAAAATCGCTGCTGCCTAAATACCTATTGATATAACATTGTTTTTATCTCCATTCCTCCTAAAAAAAAAATCACCTCAACGTTCCATTCATTTTAGCAAAATAAACTTGCCCCAAATTTGATAATGGCTTTGTCCTCTTGAAAAGATTTCATCTTTTCCAAAGCTGGAGTCACCACTTCCAATCATGTTGATGCGCAACCCTCCACTTTCAATTCAAAACCAAAAATCACGAAACCCTCATTTTAATTTCCCAAATCTTCCTGAAGCCTTCCTCTTTTCATGGCTTCCTTCCCGAATCAAGAGCACCCAAATTAATTGAAAATTACTTCCCTCAGACCCTAATCAAGCTTCAATGCTCCGCCTCGTTGTCACCGACTCGTCGTAACTAAAGCCCACTTCACTTGATCCGAGCCTGCTCCTTTCTTTCCTGTGGTTCAAGGTAAGTTTAACTTACGATTTAACTTATTGCAAGTCCTTACTTTGTTTTTCACTAAGTATAAATTGTTTTGGGCTGTTACCGTGTTTTGCCATATTGACTGAGTTTTACACCTTTGTTTCCACGGTTGTCACCTGTTGTGGGATTGATTTTCGATTAAATTGACCCAGGGATTTGGATTGAATTCTGGGAGCAATAAAACGATGCCATATTCACACATGATTTCTGAAACAATTAAAATTGTTCCTTGCTATTTCTGGAATGATTTTCTACCTAAAATAAATCTTGAGTATTTCTGGAAAACCTTTTCAAAATGAATGCCAATTAAATTCAAAAATGATATTTGAACCCATGAATCTTGTCAAAAAAAAAGGAAATAAGTCCCTTGAGGTTCCAAGATTAATTCTTGTACTTGTCGAAAAATCAAACCGTTTATTCCTTGTACATTTTCACATCTTGTTTAATGCTGCATTGTATTTTTGTCTTGGCTATTACTTGTATTTACACCCATCCTCTTCGATATTTATTGCCTCGGCCATTCTTTGTATGAGGACAGAATTTTGTATGCATGATAAGTTTTGTCTTTTGTATTCATGACAGAACTATGTAGCCTCTAAATTGTCATATAGTTAAAAGTTACAATGAATAAGAAAAACACTATGATATGGTACGACATTAAAGTAATGTAAATTACTTGTTGCTGCTCCAAAAAGAAGCACAATTTTCTTGTCAATTTCCTTGTGCATATATTTTGTACTCATTGACTGCAAACTCAATGTAGTAGTAAAACTTTCAATTAATAATGCAGATTGCGTATGTCGGTCATAGTGGTTAGATTTTGAAGCTTGTTGGGTGTATATGTGGAGGCCAATCATATACATGTATACATGTACTAATGTACATGTATATACGTAAGAACGGCATACGTATATATTCATAAACTCATTGACTCATCTCTATTTTCTACCATGTTGGTGTTGATCGTGCATACGCGTGGAGGCCGGTATAGACGGGTGTATATACGTACTTTTGTTATGTGTATACACATGCCCTCGACATACGTGTATACACTATGAACAAGTCAAAAATTTCACCGCATCACGTTGGATTGGTTTTGATGTCTTAGGGGTTGGATCAATATACTGAAATCTGATATGCATATTTCCTCAAATTGCATACATTAGAACCATGATGCCCATATATGATTTACCTAAGAAAAATTTCTAAAAGCATGCAGAACTCAGATCATTCACGCTGTAGAACTCTTCATTGACTTGTTGTTTGAAACTATTTTTGATACTGCCTTATTACTCTATCTATTGAAATAAGAATAGTTGAGTAACCTGAGACTGTCGTCTTGCCTTAATCTCGTGTTATCCAAATAGAAGGCCGTTAGATTAAGACTTTTTTTCATTAATCAGCTAGACAAATTTTTGCAACCAAAATGTATATGTTATTTATTATTGTCGAGAATTATCTAGCGTGAAAGTTACATATATAACTTTACTCAAATATTATTATATATATAATGATATGCATATTGGTGTTTCTGGACTTATCACTTGATCATGTATAAATGAATTTGGTCCAACTGAATGGAAGTGTCGTTGTATCCGATCTATAAGAGATTTAAACGGTATGGTGTAGACAAGAATTAATTTCGGACATTGTTCATATAAATCAAATAAAATAGAAGGGGAAATAGCAGATAATAAACCAAAATATTTTTATGTATATATATTTTCTGGTTTTAATTCATGTTTTGGATGGAAATTATCCAAGCCCAAATAAAAAGAAAAGTGATATAGTCTCGGATCGATTTGTCATCACACAGTACAAAAATTTAACCATACTCCTGTTCTCCTAGGTTTACCCCTACATGAGACATGAATACACTTTACACTATGCGATCTTCATGAACCGTTAGCTCAAATAGTGATTTTCATGCTTAGGATATAGGAACCAATATTGTTGTTCCACATTCATAAGTTATGTCTCTTGTTAATTTAGTGCAGATCAATGCATTCATAAGCTAGTTTCACATATTTAACAATTTCCATTTTGAAACTGTCTAAGACTATAAATAGATTATTCAGCATGCACACGCATGGGATGAGATACCCTTACATGCTGCCACTTTTAATTCAATGTTGTTTGTCACCTTGGTACATCACTTAGTACTCTTTGCACTTTGCTGTAGCATTTCGTATGCCTCCATTTCTTGGTATATGATCCACACGAGGTTGTAATGCTTTGTCCAAAATATTGATTTAGCTAATTTCTACTTTTGATAGTTTCACTAGTTTAGTATGATCAAAACACTAGCATACGCCCTGTCATTTTGTTGGCTGTAAATATTTGTACTCAATATTGTTCTTTTTGTTAATATTTGACCTGTATATTCTTGGATGAAAAATATTCCTCACTGCAAATAATTGCAGTGTAACCAGTATCAAGAAATATTTGTAACAGCCCGTGTATTCCAAATTCAACAGTTGACATCAATTAGAAAAAATGCATCATTTTCAACAATACTTGTTTAGAACAGGAAGTTAGCTTATATCATTTTGTTTGGAGGAGTGAATGCTTAGTTTTTATTCTTATTATGGGTGAGATCCAAAATAGTATGATCAAACTATATAATAAAGTGTTGAAATGTAACCAATTATATTTATGAGTTTTATCCGAAGTTTGCGGACTTGCAATAAGTTTAATCCTGACTTGGGTGTTTTATGTTTTTGCATGGAATGCTCGGGTCAGGCCCGAGCATTACAGATTTAACGGTTTCAGCTTAGGATCTGAAGACTGGCAAAGCTGGGCAGAGACAGCGCACTTTGAAGATTTTAAACCAGTAAATACTTTTTTGTATTCAAACTGTATTTTTATATTCCGTTGTAAATAGAAAAGATTTGTATTCAAATATTAAGATTACAAATAAAAGTTTTATTCCACTATTCAATCTTGTGTTATCTATTTATTCTATATTTTCTGTGTTGATTCTGCTTTTAAACTCAGTAAGCTAAATAACGAATTGTAACAACCCGGAAAATCCGAACCAATTTACATTTTTTATTTTGGCAATTTTAATGAATTTTGAATATTTAAAATGATTTATTTTAAATAATAACTACGAGAAATTTATTTTAAATAGAATTAGAACATATATATTTATTTGAATTGACGTTTGAATATAAATATTTATTTTTAATTATAAAAGGAATTGAAAATGGCGTAGTAGTTTGAAAATTCGATTTCAAATATCAAATGAACGTACATGATTCAAAATAAACCGGATTTTAGTGAAACCAAAAATATTAGAATCTATTTGAAAATATGTTTCCAACGAATCCGAAAAATTGAAATTTCATAACAGAAATAAAAAGTTATGTCCAATTGAAAATTCAGAATAGTCGCTATGAAATATATAGCCCTTAAAAATGGAAATTTTGCAAATGACCTCCGTTTTCGATGAAACCGATTTTGTTGGATCCGGAATGTCAAATTATTGCTAGATTCCAAAATTCATAATTTTTGGGATTAATATGTGAGCATGGCGAAGTAAAACGTGTTCTGACAGTTTCAGTCAAATTGAATCGACCAAAAAATGGCCACTTTTCAAACGGTCTTCAAATTTGATGAAATTAGTTTTGTTAGGACCGTATTGTCAATACGAAGCTACAGATAATTTTCTTGGAATTTTTAGAGTCCGTATGTGACCCCAGTAAATTGAAATGTATGTTTAAAATTCAATATAATGATTTAAATGTAAATTAATTGAAAACTGGTCATAACGGTCGAATTGGCTTACGGGACGTATCCCATTGTGTTCGGAATGGGGGTAATTAGCTAGGATCGACAGTCAGTGGGTTTCGTTTGGAGGTCGAAATAAAAAGTACCTTTATGGAAAATTAAATAAATTAAATATTTATATACTATATATACTTTGCCTCCCTCTCTCTCCTTCATTTACCAGGTCAATGCCGCAAATCAGAAAAGCCGATCCCCGTCGTTCAACCCAAACCCGCGACGTTCCCCTTCCCTTCTCACCGCTGCACCCCACGCCGCACCCTCCCCTCCGTCCGTAGCCCCTTACGCCGCCCTCTCTCCCCTCCTTTCTCCTCCCTCTCAGTATAAACCCATACGCTCTTGCCCCGGTTCGACCCCAAACCATCGTCGGGCCCCCTACGCCGCCACCTGGACCTTCCCCCGACCACCCAGCCCCCTGCGCGACCCCTACTAGCCCCGCCGACGGTCAGAAGAGCCGCCACCCCTCTTGCTCCACTTCATCGGCTGATTTACCCTCTTTTTCTTCGATTCAAGGTATGTAAATGCAAACTGAAATTTTATTTCAGTTTATATATATATATATATATATAGCGAAACAAAATAAAAAGATTTTGTTTTAAAATGAAATAATAAAAAGATTTGATTTTGTTAGATAAAAAAATTGATTTTTAACAACATAAAGCTTTGATTTTTAGCTAGATAAAGATTGGAAATTTGTATATGTGTTTAGGAAATAAAAATCTGGAGTTTGCATATTTGTTTATGATATAAAATTATGATTTTTATAATACCATAGCGAAGTAGAAATATTATTTTTAGCTATATAAAAAATTTATTTATATATATATGAAGTGACGAAATAAAAATATGATTGTTATATTATAGAGAAAATAAAAATATGACTTTTATTTATGTAGAGTAGTAAAATTGCGATTTTTATTATGAAGTTAGCGAAGTAAAAATATAAGTTTTATACAGAAAGAGGCATTGTAAAAATATATGTTTTTATATATGAAGTGCCATTATAAAAATATGATTTTTTAAATAAACATCATATTAAAAATGCGATTTTTACTATGAACAGCGGGAAAAGATCGCATTGGAATTTTGGGCAAATCCGAACCGTTCAGAAATAGAGAATGGAGGAGTGGATACCAAAAGTGAGAACTTCTCACTTGAATTTTAATTTCTAGTTAAAATATATACTAGAATGCAGACGGTGCTTAGCAGCACCCGACACCCGTCGTCCACAGACCATGGACGACTAGTTTGTTTGTTTGATTGTGTTGTGAAAATTGATTGTGTGATGTGGAATGGAGTAAAATATTTTATAGTTAAAAATATGATTTTTAACATGTATAAAAATGAAATAAATATTCATAAACAAATTGGATGATTTGTTTATGTACACACATTTGACTGATATTGTTTGGGACGATAAATTTACACATCGCCCAACTGCACAAAAAAACATGTGTTTGATTGTTTGAAACCCCACATGGGTATTGGGATGATATTGGACATACACTAACCCCGATATTTAGTTGTATGTCAATCGATTGGTTGACAAGTTGTGTAAGGGCTAAATATTTATATTTGATGCTTATGCAGTGTAGAATGCACTCTGGATGATGGCTGACTGCGTTTGATTGTTGTTGTATACATGTGTGTATGAAATCCATATAAATCAAATTATATGGTAATTGACTGTGTCTGATTCCAGTTCAGAAAGAATGAATATTTTAAAATAACAGTTATTTTAAAATAATGAATGTTTTAAAATAATATTCAGTAAAAGATCAAATTTTGATTTTGATGTCCGATTTGGGATGGACACGAAAATATTTAAATACATAAAGCCGTGTTGATTAGATTAACGCCATTTTGACGTGAACAATATTTATATCGATTTTATTCATTTCTATAATGAATATCGAAAAGGATTTGATTTCGAAATATAATGTTTTGAAAATACTATCATTTATATATCGATGATATGGAATATTCAATTTTGATTTGAAATTGAACATAAAGTTGAAATAATTTTGAAAACAAATTTAAAACGATTTATAAAATATGTTTTAAAAGGAAATTGATGAAAAACATATTATATACATTATATACATAATATAATGGCCTGAATAGAACGCGCCGCGGCAGTTCGCGAATTTCAACCATTGACTTCGAATGGACATTACGGGACATCCGACCGTCGGATTCTACTAAAACCGGAACCATTGGGTTTGTATCGAAAAGAACTTTCTAACGAATATTAGAGATTTGAAATCTAACGGTTGGATTTGGAATTAAGTCCAAATCAAATTTGGAAAAGGTCATTGTAAGTGCAGTTCGATGGCCGCTTATGGAAATCGACTGTACAGGCCTTGATAAAATTATTAAAAATATCAATAATTTGTGTAAAATCATAATAAATGATTTGGAAAGAACTAGGATGAAAAATCCCATATTTGAAAAGACAAAATATATTTTTGTCGAAATGAACTAGTTTTGAACTAGAATTAAAAATCCAATATTTTTAACTAAATAAATTGGATTTGAAATGGTTTTAAAAATAACCAGGATTTCCAGTATATGAATTGGAATGGATTTAAATCGAAATTATCTTCGGAATATTTCGATACTGGATTCCGTAATTATACGGATATTGTGGAGGAATTTGGAAGATATGGATATATCGTTATTCCAATACGATATTTGTTGATTTCAGAATTTGATATTGAATATAAGCCGATATATTTTCTATTCAGAGCCTTGTATCAAATTGGATTTTGGGTTTGTCGTGAATGGTATCTTTAATAATACTGTTCTTAAACCCAATGGAGTTAAGAAAATTAGAAACGGACGGGAGATTAGTTAAGTTGAATGGTTTCCTGGGTAATGATCTGATGTTGGTTTCGGCCTTCGGGGTTAACACTTAGGGAATTGTTCTCTTACTAATTTACGGTTAGAGACTGATGGAAAGTGTAACGACCTGCATTCTACGCATCGGAAGATCGTAGAATATTTATTTCTTTTTCTTAGTAAGTCGTATGGTCGTGTACTTTTGGGAAACGACTAGTAGGGTCATTTTCCATGTTCATGATTTTTGTCGATTTTTAAATGACCGTTTTGCCCCTAGTTGAACTTGTTTTGACCATAACTTTTGACTAGAAAGGAATTTTGACTTGAAACCACTTCCATTGGATCCGGATGATGGTTTACAATTCCGTAGAGTGGTCATATTAGCCAAACGGACTCACCATTTGGGAGATATGGCTGAAACAAGTTTCAGATGGTGAAAAACAGCTTAATTGGGCTTAACCGGGTGATTAACAGCTAGGCCCAAAGGGGGATTTCGGGATTAGGAGTTTAAAAGGGCTGTTAGGGTTTGGAGAATACCTTTTTCTCATTTTTCAGCCGTCACTATTCATTCCTCTTAACCTAGCCATGGCCTCCACCCTCTAAATCTCTTCAAAACACCTCTTAATCACTTTCTAATTGAAGATTAGGCTTAGCAAACATCAAATCAAGGAGTACTAGCGCGAGAACCGAGGTAGAGCTGTTGTGTAAGATTGGGAACAACGCCAAATCAAAGAATATTTCAGTTTTGGGGTTTTAGTGGTGGCAAAGGTGAGTGATTAGCTTGCTTTTACACTAATTACGGTTAATTATGGGTAATTAGTGAAGATTAGCGAATTTATACATTAATAAATTCTGGAAAAATTCCTAAAATTCTATAATGATGTTTTATGGCTCTGATAAAAATTTGGGCTAATTTGGATAAGTTTTGCTAATTGTATGCATAATCACGGTTAAGAAGGATTAAGGGGAAAACATGGGTTTCTGGGTATGTTTGATCTAAAGTATTTCATGTAAATGATGTTTTAATGTTTGTGATTGATTCTATATGTTGTTACTGCTGTTTGGAATGTTTTGTAATGTCATAGGAAGTTTAGAATGGTTGAAAACGTCGTCGTTCGGCAAAAATAGCTTGCTGGAAAAAGATGCAGATTTTCAGAACCGGTTAGGAAGAACACCCGATCCGAACCGGATAGGAGGAGGAGATCCGATCCGAACCGGATAGGAGGAGGAGATCCGAACCGAACCGGATAGGAGGAGGAGATCTGATCCGAACCGAATAGAAGGAGGAGATCCGAACCGAACCGAATAGGAGGAGACACCCGAACCGAACCGGATAGGAGGAGACACCCGAACCGAACCGGATAGGAGGAGGAGATCCGATCCGAACCGAATAGAAGTAGGAGATTTGAACCGAACCGGATAGGAGGAGACACCCGAACCGAACCGGATAGGAGGAGGAGATCCGAACCGAACCGGATAGAGGAGGAGACCCGAACCGAACCGGATAGGAGGAGGATGCCCGAACTGAACCGAATAGGAGGAAGAGACCCGAACCAAACCGAAGAAGACCATAACCCGAGATACAAAGGTAGTCCAAATGGGAAGTTTGTACCAAGGATCCAGATGGGAACCAACGAGTTGACTTCATGATTATGCTTTGCTGCGGGACGTGTGCTAAGGGGCTGTCGATGTCTGTAACTTTGGATCACTATGTATAGGGGGTACGTGAACGGATTCAGGGCCACAGTGGTCTAGGTACGACTAAAAAAGCTATAGACCAATGAAGTGGGGTCATTTGTAAAGGTTTAGTCATGACTCCATGGGGTAAGCTTGGTGGCAGTAGTTGTACAAGCCGAACTCCGTCACTACTTCGATGGGTCTAGTGGTTGAAAGCGGTATACATCGTATGCTTTATGCACTGAGTGAGAGATGTGAGGATGGTTGCCATGATGGAATTGTTTGCTATCACTATGACATGCACACCCCACCCCCATATTTCTTTACACCATATGTTGATGGCACCTTAGAGTATTGTACAGTATGTAGTGCTAACTCTTTGGTTGCAGGTCCAGGTTCAGGTATGGTTTAGTATACCTGTTATTGTTCTGTTTAGCTGCTTATCGCTCATACCAGACTTTTTGTCTAACCCAGAGTTTTATGTCTCTTCTTATTACTCTGGGTGCTCAAACGAGCAGACTAGAGACAGGTTAGCTGGTGATGCACGGGTAGATGATCCGGAGACGAGCAGGAGGCTTCCACGTAATATATATATATATATAGTATTCTCCCTGTGTTGTTGAAGATCACTGCTTGGGCATTGGTGGTGCATCTTCCACTTTAGCTTTCTTTTGTTTAGAGACAGTAGATTTTGAAAAGTTGTAATAAGCTGTATTTGGATTTCCGCTGCTCTGATGTTGACATTTATTATTAGTTATCAGCTTATGCACTGTCTCACCTGTTTTATGTCAAGTATGTTATTATTATATTTTATTCCATGCGCTGTGAGACATTCTACAGGTTCCTTGATTAGTTTATTCTCTTCTTTCTTTTCTTATGATGACCGTTCCGTGCCAGTTGGACATGTGTACAGCGCACACTTGGAGGAAGTGTCGGTTGGTGCGGGGCGGGCCGTCACACTTGGTATCAGAGCTCTAGGTTGCGTAGTTAACCTAGGGAAGTTATCAGGGAGAGATAATATACGTATACGAGAGAGCGTATTTGTGGTTATTTTGGTTTTCAAAAGCTATATATATACTATTAGTAGTATAAGAATGAAGTCGTACTGCACTAGCACCACTATGGAATCGTTAATCGTTTCCTTTTTCAGATTGACGATGAGCCGAGATACTAGAGGTGCTGGTAGGGGAGCCAATAATGGGAATGCTGCTGACGTGAGGACGATGTTTACTGACCTCATGAGAGAGATGCTTACAGATGTACGGAGGGAAGCTCCCAATGGTGGAAATGGTGGTGGTCCAATAGTGCAGGCGCCAAGAGTCGACTTCGCCAAGCTGAATAAGGATTATACTAGCCTTGGTGGGAAGCCGTTTCGCAGAACGGAGTCGGCCACAGATGTTCAGGATTGGTTGGATAGTTGCGAACGTATCTTCGAGGATTTGGGTATCGAGGATGCGATGAAGAGAAAGCTAGCGTCCTGTCAGCTGCAAGGGCGGGCAATGAATTGGTGGAATGCTATAAAGGCAGCTACTCCCGAAGATCAGATTACTTGGGAGCAGTTTAAAGCTCGCTTTAGCGAGAAGTTCATTCCAGCTGCTCAGAAGTCAGTGTTGTTTAAGAAATTCTTGGAGCTCAAGCAGAATGGCAGAGCTGTCTCGGAGTACATTGCTGAATTCGACACTTTGTCAAAGTATGGGTTATCTCTTGTTGATACTGCCGAGAAGAAGAATGAGAAATTCATAACTGGGTTAGATCAGTACTTAGGGGAAAGGCTTATTAACCACATCGATGAGACGTTTGAGTCGATTGTGGGGAAAGCATTAAGATCAGAGAGTCTCTACCCTAAGCCGAAGACTGAGGTTGCATCCGCAGATGAGCCAAAGCCACAAGCAAGTGGTGGAGGCAAGGGTGGTTCCCAGAATAAAAGAAAGCAGAGTCAGACTAAGGATTGCCAGAAGAAAAGGAATAAACAAGATGTTGAGTGCTTCAGCTGTGGTAAGAAGGGCCATTATGCTAGTAATTGTCGGGCCAAGCCAGCGGATAGGAAGTGCTTCAACTGTGGCCAAATGGGACATCACAAGGACAAGTGTCCGCAACCCCCTAAAGAAAAGCAAATGGTGAAAGCATACGCCCTTAATGCTATTCCTTCTTCGTCGAATGCACCTACTGCGGCGGAGAAGGGAAAGAATGTCGTCATCCAAGGTATGCTTTCTATTTATGATGTTCCTGTTAGAGTTTTGTTTGATACCGGAGCTTCCAGTTCTTTCATATCTAGTGACCTGGTAGATAGGTTGGGATTGGAGTCCGAGATTGTCGATAGACCTTTAGTAGTGACGAACCCGATTGGTGGTTCTACTAGCCTTAGCATGATTTGTCGTAATGTGGTCTTATCGAGTCATGGATGCATGTTTGTTTGTGATTGCTTTGTTTTGGGCTTTACTGGGTTTGGCATTATTTTGGGAGTAGATTGGCTCCGAAGATACGGGGTGGTGGTAGACTGTGAGGGCTTTTTGGTGACAGCTAGAGCGGATGATGGGCGGAGGATAGTGTTTGGTGGTCTACCCAGTGAGGGGGTATTGGCTAGTTTTCTAAACTCCCTCGACATTCCGCATAGTGAGTTGTTAGGTTTGCCCGTGGTTGGCCAGTATCCGGATGTTTTCGAAGAAGTGACCGGACTTCCACCACACCGAGAGATTGAGTTCCGTATTGATTTGGTAAAAGATGCCAGACCTATAGTGATGCCACTTCGTCGTATGGCACCAAGGGAGCAGCGAGAGCTCGAGGTGCAAGTCAGCAATCTTTTGAAGAAGGGATTTATCAGAAGGAGTGTCTCTGAATGGGGAGCACCAGTTGTGTTTGCTACCAAGGCGGATGGTTCCCTTCGTTTGTGTGTAGACTACCGCGAGTTGAACCAGGTGACGAGGAAGAATAAGTATCCTCTCCCGCGGATAGATGATTTGTTCGATCAGTTGAGTGGCGCAAGAGTGTTCTCCCAGTTGGATCTCGCGACAGGTTTTCATCAGCTTAGAGTGGAAGCTGAGAGTATAGCTAAAACGGCATTTCGAACGCCGTCTAGATTTTATGAATGGTTGGTTATGCCATTTGGGCTGACTAATGCCCCGGCATATTTTGTGGATCTTATGAATAGGGTATTCAGAGATCAGTTGAATAAGTCTGTTCTTGTGTTCGTGGATGATATTTTGGTTTACTCAAGGAACGAGGAAGAACACAAGGAACATTTGAGGACAGTGATGGAGGTGTTGAGGAAACACCAATTGAAAGCAAAGTTTTCTAAGTGTCACTTCTGGAGGAAGGAAGTGAGATTCTTGGGCCATGTTGTTTCAGAAAATGGTATCGCCGTGGATCCTGCTAAGGTGGCTACGGTGCAAGATTGGTCTACGCCCAAGAATGCAACAGACATAAGAAGTTTCTTGGGATTAGCGGGATATTATCGTAAGTTTATCCAAGGCTTCTCCAAGATAACAGCACCGTTGACTCAGTTGACAAAGAAGAATCAAGCTTTTGTTTGGAACGAAAGGTGCGAGGATGCATTCAAGAGTCTAAAAGAAAAGTTGACAAGTGCACCAGAGTTAGTCATTCCCAAGGGGAGTGAAGAGATGACGGTATATACAGATGCTTGTGGTACCGGACTAGGTGTTGTGTTGATGCAGGGTGGTAGGGTTGTAGCTTATGCAAGCAGGCAACTGAAACCGCATGAGAAGAGGTATCCTATCCATGATTTGGAATTGGCAGCGATCGTATTCGCATTGAAGATGTGGAGACATTATCTCTTGGGAGAAAGATTCGAGCTGTTTACTGATCATAAGTCGCTGAAGTATCTTTTCTCTCAAAAGGATTTGAATCTTCGTCAGCAGAGGTGGTTAGAGTTCTTGGCTTCATATGATTTTGACATCGCATATACACCGGGAAAGGGCAATGCGGTAGCCGATGCGTTGAGTCGAAGACATGCCAGTTTAGGGGCTATGTTCCTTGAATGGAAGCAACTGGAGTATATCGCGGGGTTTGATTTCAGACCAAAGTGCGAATTGGACCCAGAAATGTTAGCAAGTTTGACGATCAGACCCACTTTAATTGAGCGGATCGGCTCTAGTCAGAGGGACGATCCTAACCTATTGGAAATCATCTCCAAGTTAGAGATGAGTATCGATGAGGAGATGAGCAAGTATGGGCTTGATCAAGATGGATGGCTTAGAAAGAATGGAAAGCTCGTTGTACCCAATGTCAATGGATTGAGAGATGAAGTGCTTAGAGAATGTCATCACTCAAAACTGACTATACACCCCGGTGGTAATAAGATGTATCGAGACATGAGACAGACTTACTACTGGGAAGGGATGAAAAGAGACGTTGGGTAGTTTATATCCAAATGCATGAATTGCCAGCTAGTTAAAGCCGAGCAAAAGAAGCCTAGTGGGTTGTTACAGCCATTAGAAATTCCCGAATGGAAATGGGAGCAAGTCTCGATGGATTTCATTGATGGTTTACCAAGGACTAGATCGGGACATGATAGAATTTGGGTGATTGTGGACCGATTAACCAAGAGTGCAAGATTTATACCAGTCAGATCGACTAGAACGACAGCTAAGTTAGCAGAATTGTATATGAAGTGGGTAGTGAGATTCCATGGAGTACCTAAAAGCATTGTGAGTGACCGAGACCCGTTGTTCACTAGAGGGTTTTGGAAGAGCTTACAAGAAGCTCTAGGGTCAGAGTTACATCTCAGTACCGCATATCATCCTCAGACCGACGGTCAGACGGAGAGGGTGAATCGTATTTTGGAAGATCTCTTGAGAGCATGTATATTGGATTTTGGTGGATCATGGGATGACCATTTGCATCTAGTAGAGTTTGCATATAATAATAGCTACCAATCCAGTATCGGTATGGCTCCGTTTGAAGCTTTGTACGGAAGACCATGCAACTCACCATCATGTTGGATAGAGACTGGCGAGAAGTTTATGCTTGGACCAGATGTGGTGAGGGAAACTTCAGATAAAATCAAGACCATTCAACAACGAATGAAGGTTGCCCAAGATAGGCAGAAGAGTTATGCCGATAAGAGGAGAAGAGACTTAAAATTCTCTGTTGGCGACTTGGTGTTTGTCAAGATTTCTCCGTTGAAGAGCGTAATACGATTTGGCAGGAGAGGAAAGTTGGCACCAAGATTCGTTGGCCCATTCCCTGTTCTTGAACTAGTCGGGAATTTGGCATATAGAATTGACTTACCAGACAAGATGGCGGGAGTTCACAACGTATTTCATGTTTCCCAGTTAAGGAAGTTTGTGCACGACCCTAATGTGGCTATTTCACCTGATCAGTTGGACGATATCGAGGTTGAACCTGAGGCGGTTGGGAACCGTAGGCCTATGCGTATCGTTGGGAACGATACGAAGCAACTTCGAAGGAAGGCGGTGAAATTAGTCAAAGTCCAGTGGGGTGAGGATGAGAAAGACTGTACTTGGGAAACAGAGGAGGACATAAGGAAGAAGTATCCAGAACTCTTTGCCTGGTAAGATTTAATTAGCGATTTAGTTTTCCGCATGCTAGGTTATGTTTGTTTTGCTTGTTTTGCATGTTTGGTTGCTGTGAATGATTGTTAGGCATGCGGGATTCATTGTTTGTTTCTTTGTTAAGGAATTTCGGGGGCGAAATTTCTTAAGGGGGGGAGAATGTAACGACCTACATTCTACGCATCGGAAGATCGTAGAATATTTATTTCTTTTTCTTAGTAAGTCGTATGGTTGTGTACTTTTGGGAAACGACTAGTAGGGTCATTTCCCATGTTCATGATTTTTGTCGATTTTTAAATGACCGTTTTGCCCATAGTTGAACTTGTTTTGACCATAACTTTTGACTGGAAAGGAATTTTGACTTGAAACCACTTCCATTGGATCCGGATGATGGTTTACAATTCCGTAGAGTGGTCATATTAGCCAAACGGACTCACCGTTTGGGAGATATGGCCGAAACAATTTTCAGATGGTGAAAAATAGCTTAATTGGGCTTAACCGGGTGATTAACAGCTAGGCCCAAAGGGGAATTTCGGGATTAGGAGTTTAAAAGGGCTGTTAGGGTTTGGAGAATACCTTTTTCTCATTTTTCAGCCGTCACTATTCATTCCTCTTAACCTAGCCATGGCCTCCACCCTCTAAATCTCTTCAAAACACCTCTTAATCACTTTCTAATTGAAGATTAGGCTTAGCAAACATCAAATCAAGGAGTATTAGCACGAGAACCGAGGTAGAGCGGCTGTGTAAGATTGGGAACAGCGCCAAATCAGAGAATATTTTAGTTTTGGGGTTTTAGTGGTGGCAAAGGTGAGTGATTAGCTTGCTTTTACACTAATTACGGTTAATTATGGGTAATTAGTGAAGATTAGCGAATTTATACATTAATAAATTCTGGAAAAATTCCTAAAATTCTATAATGATGTTTTATGGCTCTGATAAAAATTTGGGCTAATTTGGATAAGTTTGGCTAATTGTATGCATAATCACGGTTAAGAAGGATTAAGGGGAAAACATGGGTTTCTGGGTATGTTTGATCTAAAGTATTTCATGTAAATGATGTTTTAATGTTTGTGATTGATTCTATATGTTGTTACTGCTGTTTGGAATGTTTTGTAATGTCATAGGAAGTTTAGAATGGTTGAAAACGTCGTCGTTCGGCAAAAATAGCTTGCTGGAAAAAGTTGCAGATGTTCAGAACCGGTTAGGAAGAACACCCGATCCGAACCGGATAGGAGGAGGAGATCCGATCCGAACCGGATAGGAGGAGGAGATCCGAACCGAACCGGATAGGAGGAGGAGATCCGATCCGAACCGAATAGAAGGAGGAGATCCGAACCGAACCGGATAGAAGGAGACACCCGAACCGAACCGGATAGGAGGAGACACCCGAACCGAACCGGATAGGAGGAGGAGATCCGATCCGAACCGAATAGAAGGAGGAGATCCGAACCGAACCAGATAGGAGGAGACACCCGAACCGAACCGGATAGGAGGAGGAGATCCGAACCGAACCGGATAGAGGAGGAGACCCGAACCGAATAGGAGGAAGAGACCCGAACCGAACCGAAGAAGACCATAACCCGAGATACAAAGGTAGTCCAAATGGGAAGTTTGTACCAAGGATCCAGATGGGAACCAACGAGTTGACTTCATGATTATGCTTTGCTGCGGGACGTGTGCTAAGGGGCTGTCGATGTCTGTAACTTTGGATCACTATGTATAGGGGGTACGTGAATGGATTCAGGGCCACGGTGGTCTAGGTACGACTAAAAAAGCTATAGACCAATGAAGTGGGGTCATTTGTAAAGGTTTAGTCATGACTCCATGGGGTAAGCTTGGTGGTAGCAGTAGTTGTACAAGCCGAACTCCGTCACTACTTCGATGGGTCTAGTGGTTGAAAGCGGTATACATCGTATGCTTTATGCACTGAGTGAGAGATGTGAGGATGGTTGCCATGATGGAATTGTTTGCTATCACTATGACATGCATACCCCACCCCCATATTTCTTTACACCATATGTTGATGGCACCTTAGAGTATTGTACAGTATGTAGTGCTAACTCTTTGGTTGCAGGTCCAGGTTCAGGTATGGTTTAGTATACCTGTTATTGTTCTGTTTAGCTGCTTATCGCTCATACCAGACTTTTTGTCTAACCCAGAGTTTTATGTCTCTTCTTATTACTCTGGGTGCTCACACGAGCAGACTAGAGACAGGTTAGCTGGTGATGCACGGGTAGATGATCCGGAGACGAGCAGGAGGCTTCCACGTAATATATATATATATATAGTATTCTCCCTGTGTTGTTGAAGATCACTGCTTGGGCATTGGTGGTGCATCTTTCACTTTAGCTTTCTTTTGTTCAGAGACAGTAGATTTTGAAAAGTTGTAATAAGCTGTATTTGGATTTCCGCTGCTCTGATGTTGACATTTATTATTAGTTATCAGCTTATGCACTGTCTCACCTGTTTTATGTCAAGTATGTTATTATTATATTTTATTCCATGCGCTGTGAGACATTCTACAGGTTCCTTGATTAGTTCATTCTCTTCTTTCTTTTCTTATGACGACCATTCTGTGCCAGTTGGACATGTGTACAACGCACACTTGGAGGAAGTGTAGGTTGGTGCGGGGCGGGCCGTCACAGAAAGTGAATTGGATTTGTTGTGAACTGTGTTTTACCGACATTCGTTCTTTAACCCGATTTACAATGAAATAGATTTTGAATTTATAAATCTTTTGTTAAGATTTAAAGGAGATTTTCCAAAGTACAGTTTTCCAATTTAACATATTAAATTGGAATTGAATGGAATTCGATTTGGCAATAATCGAAGTAAGCTTCTGTGGAGGAAGACGGTTAATATATATGGAATTTAAAAGGCCTTGTCGTTATTCCATTTATATTATCGGTTGGATATGGAAGTTTAAATCTATTATATATATCGACTTGTTTTCCATGAAGATTCCATTGTTAATGGAATGTGATTTTAGGGTTGTCGTGGATGGTATCTTAAATAATATTGTTCTTAGACCCGATAGAGTTAAGAAAATCAGAAACTAATTGGAGATTAGTTAAGTTAAATGGTTTCCTGGGTATTGATCTGATGTTGGTTTCGGTCTTCGGGGTTAATACTTAGGGAATTGTTCACATGCTAATTTACGGTTAAAGGCTGATGGAATGGAATGTGATTTTGGGTTTATCGTGAACCATGTTTTAAATGACATTGGTTCTTTAACCCAGTTAAAGGCAGGATATGATTTCCCAAGTTAAACAATCGTTAATATTGATTTTTGGGAAGATTAAAACCAAGTGGAGTTTTAATGCATCTTTAATTAGATTGAAATGATATCCAAAGGAAGATTAAAGAATAAATTTAAAGAATTTATCTTTGATAAAATTAATAGGAACCTTTCCCAAAGTATAAGAATATTTGAATAAAGGAATATTTTGGACTGGAATGAGGCGTATGTTGTGTTTTTATAGCACTTGTTTATTATATACGCGAGTTATTTAGAAAGACTAGGTTTATCCCATTCTGAATAACTGATTCGACGATATGTCGAGGATGAAGACGGTTGTGACAACAAGGAATTTCGCTCGATCCGAATCAGTCGCTAGACCGACCCAGACCGCTCGAAAAGCCTGATTATTTTGAGAACACGACAAATTAGAACGCAGACAGAACAAAACTTCATTGTATATTACAAGAATTCCATCAGAATACAGGAATATACAGAGTATATATCTATATTACACATTTACCAAATATCAGATATTACAATAAATTACATAGCAGCGGAAAATAATACAATACACAACTGAAGGAGATATACGGATACAAAGCTTTCCGGATATCATTCCAGCTGTAAACTAGGATCCTGTGAATATAAATCCGCATAACCAAAACTACTAGTTGCCCGTGTCAAAATAAGGGCACCCAGAGTTTAGGTTAAAACAATAAACTCCAGGTCAGTCATGGGACTGGTGTGAGAACTAAAACAGTTATTTAAAACTTTACTTTAAATCAGATATATCAAGGGACCACGCCGTATAACACGGAACGGGTTTCCTCCCAAGAATACCAGTGCATATAACAAAACAGCGCAATGCTTTTTGGAAAAATGAAGCTATTATAAGACCTAGGTCCTATCACACAATGCAACGCAAGCCGGGGGATAGGGTTTTCCCTTATAATAGCCAAACATGCTTAGTACGTTTAAAACAAATCATTTGGTACTACTATAAGTGCATAGTGTATAAAACAACTTCAAATCATAAGTATCAATCATAGAAGGCATGGGTACCATATATCATGTCGCCATACTAGTTCTACAATTAAAACCACAAAATCACGTATTTGGAAATTGGATTTCCATCTGTGAACCGAGGCAAAAGATAGTCCTCTACCGATTCGAGACGCTCTAGCCCGTGTCTCAGGATCAGAACGCATCAACCCTTTGGATCGTCAGGGCCGGTCCACCGATGTGGATTATTATGCCTAAACACTACGTTTCCCCGCGCTTTGGGGTGTAAATGAGCCAACGAATGACTCCATCGGACCCAGATCGTCCGATCTAACCGAGGCGCCTCGCAACAACAACAACCACATAAGTTAAACTCGTCAGGGCGTGTAAAACCACTGACGCCACTTTTAGCTAGAAGGAAACGCATGCCTTCCCTGAGGTTCCCTCCCGTTTCTGGTTCACAACCGGGGAGTGAGGCTCGCGAATCAATGTTACACAAAGCTATGCCACACAGGCCGTGCTTTGATCATCAACCACAAGACTCTGCTCTTCAACAGAAGCCTTGATCAATTGCCACTTAGGCATGCCACAGAGGCAATTCACTCCATGCGTTTGATATCCATCAATATATAACCTCTGAGCTCGTATGTCTCAGAAAAGGGCGTTAAGCAAGAGAATAAATTCTCCGCCTCCAAACAGATATATATCTAATAGAAATCAACCACACAGACTGAAATCCAATGTCAGACACATAGTCCATTTAAAAGTTCGTTCTGGGTCTGAACGAAACTGGAGGCACCTAGTACCCCGCATATCCATCGATCTCCAAGTACGTCTGGACGACCACTAATTGATTCTCTCCTCTTGGGTGTACGACCCAATCAAGATCATCAGTAATTATCCAAACGACGTGAAGACCTCCGGTCTTCAACCACCGTCTTCATCTTCGACACCACGTCGAATCAGTTATTCAAAATGGGATAAACCCGGTCTTTCTGAATAACTCGTGTATATAATAAACACGTGTTACTCAAACACAACATACGCCTCATTCCAATTCATCAGTCACTAACCGTAAATTAACAAGAGAATAATTCCCCGAACATTAACCTCGAAGGCCGAAACAAACATCAGATCAATACCCAGGAAACCGTTCTGCTTAGCTAACCTACAGTTAGTTTCTAAATTTCACATTCTTAGGGAAAGATTCCCATTAATTTTATCAAAGATAAATTCCTTTAAATTTATTCTTTAATCATCCTTTGAAAATTAATTCAAACCAAATTTTGGTTTATCCAAACTAGTCGGGATTAACGAACCTTACCGAAGTAATCAATTGTTAAATTTCCCAACACCTACCTATTCATCCCATGAAGTAAAACTGGTAATACTTCATATCTAACACCACGGTGTTATCGGTAAATTCAATTACCATTTCACGTTCAAATCTAATTAAAGATTTAACTATCGCTTGGAGCAAAACTGGTGATACTCCATTCTCGATCTTTTCAATCTAATTAAAGATTCATTAAAACTCCACTTAGTTTTAATATTTAACTGGGTTAAAGAATCAGTGTCATTTAAAACACGGTTCACGATAAACCCCAAAATCACATCACATTTCAATCAGTCCCTAACCGTAAATTAGCAAGTGAGCAATTCCCTAAGTATTAACCCCGAAGGCCGAAACCAACATCAGATAAATACCCCAGAAACCATTCAACTTAACTAATCTCCAGTTAGTTTCTGATTTTCTTAACTCCTTTGGGTCTAAGAACAGTATTATTAAAGATACCGTTCACGACAACCCAAAATCACATTCCATTAATTATCGGGTTAAAGAACAAGTGTTATTTAAAACACTGTTCACGATAAACCCAAAAATTAATACCAATTCAATTCCAATTAAATATTATTTAATTCGTACACTTCATTAAATCTAAATAAAAAGATTTAATCTTTTTCCCAACCGGGCTTAAGAATAGTGTTAATGAAGACACCATTCACGACAAACACAAATAACATTTGATATTAAATACAAGGCTCTGAATAGAAAATATATCGGCTTATATTCAATATCAAATTCTACGACCAACAAATATCGTATTGGAAATAACGATATATATATATATCAAATTTCCATAACGCTATCTGTATAATCACGAAATCCAACATCGAAATATTCCGAAGACAATTTCGATTCAAATCCATTCCAATGCAATTATTGGAAATTCTGGTTATTTTCAAAACCATTTCAAATCCAATTTATTTATTTTAAAAATAAATAAATTACTATTCTAGTTCAAAACTAGTTCATTTCGATAAAAACCTATTTTTATCTTTTCAAATATGGAGTTTTTCATCCCAATTCTTTCTAAATCATTCCTTACGATTTTACACAAATTATTACTATTTTTTATAATTTTATCAAGGCCCGTACAGTCGATTTCCATCAACGGCCATCGAACTGCACTTACAGCGACCTTTTCCAAATTTGATTTGGACATAATTCCAAATCCATCCATTAGATTTCTAATTTCTAATATTCGTTAGAAAGCTCTTTTCGATACGAACCCAACGGTTCCGGTTTTAGGAGAATCCGACGATCGGATCTCCCGCAATATCCATTCGAAGTCAATGGTCGAAATTCAAAACTACCGCAGCGCGGCGCGTTCTATTCAGGCCATTACATTATATATATAATATATACTTCGTCGATTTCCTTTTTAAAACGTATTATATAAATCGTTTTAAATTCGTTTTCAAAACAATTTCAACTTCATCTCAAATTCAAATCAAAATTGAATTTTCCAATATAATTCGTTTTAAATTCATTTCAATTCAAATCGGTTTCAATTCAAATCAATTTCAGTTCAATTTCAATACGTTTTAAAATCAGTTCAAAACGATTTCAGTTCTATTTCTATTTCAATCTAATTCAAATTTCAATTCTATTCAGTTTAATTCGAATTTCATTTCAATTCAATTTAATTCGAATTTCAATTCCTTTCGAAATATTTCAATATTCATTGTAAAATGAGTAAAATCGATATAAATATCGTTCACGTCAAATGGCGTCAATCTAATCAACACGGCTTCATATATTTCTATTTTCAAATATTCTATTTCAAATATTTCTTTTTCAAATATTTCTATTTCAAAACTGGAATGGCGCCCAATCAATTACCATATAATGTTAATTATATGGATTTTCTACCACACGTATATAACAGCAACGATAAATCATCAACCATCATCTAAAGTGCATTCTACACTGTATAAGCATCAAATATAAATATTCAACGCTTATAACAGTCTGTCAATCAATCGATCGACATACAACTAATTATTGGGATTAGTGTATGTCACATATCATCCCAATACCCGTGTGGGGTTTCAAACAATCAAACACAGATTTTATTTGTGCAGTTGGGCGATGTGTAAATTTTATCGTCCCAATCAATATCAATCAATCAGTGTATATAAACAAATCTCCGATTTGTTTATAAATATTTATTTTATATACACGTTAAAAATTCTATTTTCAACTATAAAATATTTTTAACTATATAAATATTTTATTTCATTTCACATCACACAATCAACTACACATCAAAATCAAACAACCAAGCATACAAGCCGTCCATGGTCTGTGGATGACGGGTGTCGGGTGCTACTAAACACCGTCTGCATCCTAGTATATGTTTATATAACTAGAAAATAAAATCAAAAGTGAGAAGTTCTCACAGAGGGTTCCACTCCGCCGTGCTTTACTGTTGAACTGCTGAATCGTCTGAATCTGCTTGAAATTCTAATGCAGTCCTTTTCACGTGATTTGGTCGGAAGGGGGCATCACAGGTGTGGTGCTACGGCCTTGAGGCGGCGGTGGTCATCAGGGTGGCGGCGCTCGCGGTGGCTGCGCCTGGACACAGGCAGAGGCGGAAGGGGAAGAGGAGGTCCTCAGGTGGCGGCTCACGTCGATTGGGTTTAGGAGGTGCGGTCTTTTCTCGTCAGAAGAAGGGAAGGAGGGAGATTCGAGAAGAGGAGGGAGGCGGCGATCGGAGCAGGGGGGCAGTGTGTAACGACCCAGAAAATCTGAACGAATTCAAAAAATTTAAATTGGCTAAAATAATGGATTTTAAATATTTAAAATAAATATTTTAAATAATAGCGATGAAAACTGAGTTGAAACGACAATTGAAAATGAATATAATTAATTATAATTATAAACAAGGCTTGAAAAGGCGCTGCTGTTTCAAAAAAATTGAATTCAAACTTTGTCGGACTGTACCGGGTGCAAAACAAAACGGATTTTAGTGAAACCAAAAATATTTAAATCTGTTAGTGAATACCTTTCTAACGAATCTGAAAAATCGAATTTTCATAGTGGAAAGCAAAAGTTATGGCCGAATGAATTTTCAGAAGGGTCGCTATGGATTTTATATAGCCCGTGAAATTGTCCATTTTGCATACGACCTCGGAATTCGACGAAACTACTTTTGTTGGATCCAGGATGTAAAGTTATTACTAGATTTCAAATTTCATAATTTTTGAAGCTAGTATGTGAGCGTGGCGAAGGAAAACGTGTTTTGGCCAATTACAGTTAAATTGGATCGACCAGAAATGGGCCTTTTTGCAAACGGTCTCAGAATTTGACGAAACTAGTTTTGTTGGGACCGTATCGTCAAAACATAGCTAGATTTATTTTTCTAGAATTTTTCGAATCAATTTGTGGCCCTGGCAAGTTGAAATGCACGTTCAAAATAGAAATTGAATGTTTTATATTTTAATTTGAAGAATAAATGACTATAACAATCAAAATGGCTTACGAAACATATCCCATTGTGTCCGGGATGGGGGTAATTAGCTAGGGGCGACAGTCGTTGGGTTTGAAAAGGAGTTCGTTTGTGAAAACACTATTTTAAATTTTTAAACCATCGGCCAATAGAAATTTTTCTTTCATTAATTTAAAAATTAAAAAAATAAAAAAAAACCCTCCGTTATCCAGGCGCTCTCGATGGAAACCAAGCCGCCACCTTCTCTCCTCGTTTCCCGCCGCCACAGCCACTTCCACGCCGCGCCACCGCTAGATCTCGACAGCCCTCCTCCCCCTCGTCACATCCATACCCGCCTCGACCCCCCTCGTCGACCGTACAGCGTGAATCGAGCCTCCAAAGGCGCCGCCTTTGGACAGCCGCCACCACCGCTAGAAGCCATCGCAGGGGACCCCACCACCGGCGCTGGAAAGGCCTCGCCTCCCTCTTCGACACCATATAAACCATTCGTCCTATCGCTTCCCGGATTTGCTGAAAATTGGCGACCTAGTTTTGAACATTCAAACGAGGTATACGGCTTGTTTATTTTCAACTGATTTTTACACTTTAAAGTGTTGCAAACTTTAAAAAAATCGTATCTTTTTCATTCGTTAACGAAATTCGATGAAACAGGAAACATCGTGACCGTGTGGACGCCTTCTACATTTTAGAAGAGACCGCATATTTTTCTGAGCCTTCTGCTATTTTTGGTGGAGTGGAACCCAAGGTGAGATTTCTAATTTATAAACAATATGGAAAACGACGATGTATAAATTATATAGTCGATGTACGAGTTATATAAGCGTTGTACACCTCTTGTATAAGCGTTGTATAAGTTGTATGTTCGATGTATAAATTATATATGCGTCGTAAAAATTATACATGTGTTGAAATAAAAGTGAATTGCTATATATATATATATATATATATATATATATATACACGCCCCTAGTCCACAAACCATGGACGATATTTATTGATTGTGATTGGTGTGAAAATTGATTGATAGTGAATGATTGTTTGGGATTGTTTGTGGTTGATATTGATTGATTGTGGTTGAAAAATACCCGTTTGTGGTTGAGAAAGATTTGGTTGGAACCACATAGGATTAGTTTGTGGAAATGAAATAAATATATACATGCCGCCTGCGTGCGAACTAGATGCATGATCCCCATTGTCAAAAACCGCGAGGTTTTAAGGTAGAGCGAGGAGCTGTACTAGGGACGGTCCCGGTTTTAACTACCCTGCCGTTATGCTGCCGAAATTTTGAATAATATTCATGTGTTTGAATTATTTTCATTCGGTAAAAACTATATTCATTCGTTGAATAGAAAACCTTCATGTGTTGAATCGATATTCATTCGTTGATTAGAAATTCATGTGTTGAATGGTCTTCGTGCTTTAAATATAAAAATCACATTTTTATCTATATATATAAACTATAGAAAACCTTCATGTGTTGAATCGATATTCATTCATTGATTAGAAATTCATGTGTTGAATGGTCTTCGTGCTTTAAATATAAAAATCACATTTTTATCTATATATAGAAACTATAGAAAACCTTCATGTGTTGAATCGATATTCATTCGTTGATTAGAAATTCATGTGTTGAATGGTATTCATATTTTGAAATAAATTGTTTCATACTAAAAACCACCTTTTTATCACCTATATTAACTATATAGAATAATAGTGTTTTGAAATGAATTGTTTTACAATAAAAATCTCATTTTTATTATATACATGAACTGTTGAAATGTGAAGTGTTAAAAATAGCCACTCGTTCAAATAAACATATATGAGTTGAAATATTCATTAATTAGCTAATGATACGATCTTTGCCTATACATGCAACATTAGAATGAATGGTGTTTTTAAACCAAAAGGAATCAAATATGAGGTTGAATGGAAAATGATAAATAATATGAACTGTATATATGTACATGCATATTTATTGAACAGGTTATAGCAAAGGGGCTAGAGAAGAGGAATAAAATTTTGTGCCCGACAAATAGGTACACATTTATTGTTTTGTTTGGGTGATGATTTTATGAGCCTGTTGGCTAGCCGCTTGGCTTTTTCTTTTTTTCTTTTTGACATGAGACGCCCGTGTGGCTATTTGGGAATTTTCCCAGCCCCTCCCGTTCAAAGGAGGTTATGGCGAAATTTTCCAAAATTTAAAGGCGTTAGTGAAATATTTGAAGTGAAAACGATATTGAAATTGTTGAAGGAACTATATTTATATAAATATATAAATATAAATAAAATTAAAACGAAACGTGGCCGTGCAGTTCGTGTTTTGAAACTGTGATTTCAAAAAACTAGTGCGGGAAATCCGACCATTGGATTTTCCCGAAATCGCAACCGTTGGGTTCGCCTTGGAAATATCTTTCCAACGACACCAACTTTGTAAAAATCCAACGGTTGGATTGTCTGGAATGTTTAATTCAAATTTGAAGAAAAACAGCGCCAGAAATGATTATATATATATATATAATTATATTTAATCGAATAACGACGCTGCAGTTCGTATTTTGAAATCGGAACTTCAAACGATTGTACCGGGAGATCCGACCGTCGGATTTTCCCGAAACTGGAACCGTTGGATTCGTTTTGAAAAGACCTTTCTAATGATGTAAATTTTGTGAAGATCCAACGGTTAGATTTTCAGATATTTGTAAATCAAATCTGAAGAAAAACAGCGCCATGGTCGCGTTATGGCCCGAAGCGTCATTTTGAATAAATTGGCTATTTTAAAATAAGTAAAAATAGCGATAAACCATTATAAAATATCATAAACAATATGGACTGGAAATAAACTGAATTTGCTCGATTTATGTTGTATTTGATGGTTGAATGTGTTTGGTGTGAAAATTACATTAAAGAACAAAATTGTTGTTGTCGAATGATTTAACCATTGAAATAAATTGATTTGAATTTCTAAATATACGTGAGTTATTTGAAAAGGCCGATTTAATTCTCATTTCAAATAATTGACCGACAATTGATAGTCGAAGATGAAGACGGTGGTCGAAGACCGGAGATCTTCACCTCGTATTGGATGGTAACCGAGGTCCTGATTGGGAGGCATCCCAAAATATGGATAATGAGTGGTGATCGTCCAGACGTACGGGGTGATCGATGGGTTTGCGAGGTATTTAGTGCCTCCGGTTTCGTTCAGACCTAGAACGGACTTGTAAATGGACTGTGTGTCTGACATTGGATTTTATTCTGTGTCGATTGATCTCTATTAAATATACATCTGTTTTGGCGGCGGAGAATTTATTCTTTTGCTTAACGCCCTTCTCTGAAACGCACGAGCTCAGAGGTTGTATATCGATGGACATCAGTCGCATGGCATGAATTGCAAGTGTGGCATGCCTAAGTGGCAAATGATCAGGGCTTCTGTTGAAATGCAAAGTCTTGTGGTGATGATCAAAGCACCGCCTGTGTGGCGTATCTTTGTGTATAACGTGGAATCGCGAGCCTCATACCCCGGTATGAACCAGAAACGGGAGAAGGACCTCAGGGAGGGCATGCGTTTCTTCCTAGCTAGGGTGGTGTCAGTGATCTACCAGCCCTGACATTTATATACTTTTCACCTATGTGGTTGTTGCTGTTGCGAGGCGCCTCGGTTTGATCGGACGATCTGGGTCCGATGGAGTCATTCGTTGGCTCGTTTACGCCCCAAAGGGCGGGGAAACGTATTGTTCAGGCATAATAATCCACATCGGTGGACCGGCCCTGGTGATCCAAGGGGTAGTTGCGGCTGTTCCTGAGACTCGGTCTAGGCAGTCTCGAATTCGGTAAGGACTATCTTTTGCCTTGGTTCATGAAGGAAATTCAATTTCCAAATACGTGACTGTGCGGTTTTGATTGTATATATATATGGCGACATGATATATGGTACCCATGCCGTCTGTGATTGATAGTTATGATTGAAATTGTTTTTGAAACATATAAACGCTAGTAGTAATATCAAATGCTTTTATTTTATTCGTATCAATCATATTTTGGCCATTATAAGGTAAAAACTCTATCCTCCGGTTTGCGTTGCATTGTGTGATGGGAACTGAGTCTTATAATGGCTTCATTTTTATAAAATGCATTGCGTTGTTTAAAAGAAAGATTTGTTTTAAAGCACTGGCAATCCAATGGAGTATATTTCTCATACCAGTCCCATGACTGACTCGTAGTTTGTTTCACTTTCAAACTCGGGTGCCCCTTTTTCTACACGGGCAGCCTTGTATTCAGGTTTAGCTGGTTCTTTCTGGATAGCTGGAGCTGAAGATGGATTCTATCATTTATCTCTTTTTATGCTGTTCAGCTCCTATTGTACATATTATGTTTGTTTTCCGCTGTAGACATTTATGTATAGCTGAACTGTATTTCTTCTAAGTATGATCCTGTATACTGTGTAACTCTGATGATTACTTTTATCCAGTATATTCTATTGTTCATTATCTGGTGTATTTATTTAATTCTGTTCTGCTATTTTCTGTTTCTGTGTTATATTCCAAGGATTACCCTTGCCACCGTCAGTACGGGGTTTGGGGTCGTCTCATTTGGTATCAGAGCTTTGGTTAAGCTTAGTTCTGGAATATAACATTTGAACGAACTCGTCAGAAATAGAACCAGTAGTGTTCTAGGACAGGTAACTCCATACAGATAGGATCAGAAATATCCTAGTATGAGAAAAGCAGAATGAAATAACACCTCGATAGACACATTTACATTTGAAGTAGGTGTTTCTATATTTTAAATTATCTTTTCCGTGACCTGACACTTGATCTGCTATTTGCAGAAGAACTAGAAAATGAGTGCCAGAAACAGAAGAAGTGATACAGACCCGGATGTAGAAGCCCTACATATGAAATATAGAAATCTGGGTGGAAAGCCGTTCTCGGGCGAAGAATCTATTATGAGAACGCAAGCTTGGATTCGTTCGGCTGAGAAAATCTTCGAAGCATTAAAGCTGAGGGATGACCACAAAAGATTACTGGCCTCCTGGGCACTCGAAGACGAAGCATTATTCTGGTGGGATTCTGTTGTTAAGGATAATCCAGAAGGTTATATCACCTGGGATAAATTCAACGTGATTTTCCTGGAAAGATTTACTCCTCTAGAAGCAATTGAGCGACTATGTGATGAATTTTCATATTTGATACAAGGAGATATGACCATTCCCGAATATCATAAGAAATTCAACGAACTTTCTCACTTTGCTCCTCATCAAATTGAGAATCCGAAGAGGAAGAATATGAGATTTATCAACAGGCTTCAAAGAAAATATCAGAATAGTGTGATGAGGAATGTGAAACTTCCTTTCTCAGAAATGATTTATATGGCTTATCAGTATGAGGATCTCGACAAGAAAGGTATGTTACCTTACGAAGAAGGGGTTAGTACTGGTAATGAAGATGAGCCTGAAACTGATAATCCCGAGGCCAGTGCGATGTCTGAGATGAGTAAGAAGCCCAAAGTGAATCGAAAAAGGGCCAGATCTGAAAAAGAACCAACCACGACGGCCACCTGCTCTAACTGCAAGAAGCCAGGGCATTTGACCAGAAACTGTAAAACCTCGAAGAAACGAATGAAGGGGTTTAAACCCGATAAGAAGATTCAAGAGAACAGAAAGTGTGGTCAATGCCAACAGGCGGGTCATGTAAAGCAAGATTGCTGGCTATTGAAAAAGACCAAAGAGGCTCAGGTAAATGAAGTGGCAGAAATTTCTGAGCCCACAGCTATTCAGGAGAGGCCAGATGTTTTAGAAGGCACGCTAACTGTCAAAGATATACCAGTTAAAGTACTGTTTGATACTGGCGTGTCTCGAAGCTTCATTGCAAAGGATGCAGTTAAGAAACTGGATTTGAATTTGAAAAAGCTCAAGGAACCAATGACTGTCCAGAATCCGGTTGGGGGTTCCATTGATCTCAGGTGGGTTTGTGGAGTCCCATTTTTTTTTTCTCGTTATCGGTTTCCTACCATCGCGGTCGTCATGAATTTTAAAGAGTTTGATCTTATCTTGGGATTAGACTGGCTGACCAAATATGGAGCTGAAGTTAAATGCGCCGATAGAGTCGTAAAGGTGAAGATTAAATCAGGTGATTATATAACCATACCATGTGAAGGCCCGACTTCAAATAGAAAAGATTTTTGGTCAGCTATCGATGTTTCTCCAGCTCAAATAGAAATTATCCCCGAAGTCACAGAGAATATTCCTGACCTCATCAAAGACATTCCTGTCGTCAAGAACTATGCGGATGTGTTCGAAGAAGTTGTTCGCTTACCTCCGCAGAGAGAAATAGATTTCAAAATTGCTTTAATTCCTAATGCAAGGCCAGTAGTTCACGCTGTTCGAAGAATGTCCTTGAAAGAGAAGGAGGAATTAGACAATCAAACACGACAGCTAGTATGGAAAGGTTTGATCAGGCCCATTTTCTCTGATTGGGGAGCAGCAGTGGTTTTTGTCCCAAAATCTGACGGTACTCTACGGTTATGTGTGGATTATCGTGATTTGAACAAGCAGACCATAAAGAACAAATATCCATTGCCGCGAATAGATGATTTGTTGGATCGATTAAATGGCGCACAAGTATTTTCACGAATGGACCAAGCTACAGGTTTCCATCAACTTCGAATTGCCAAAGAGTGTGTTCCAATGACAGCATTCAGAGGTCCCGACTTATTCTACGAGTGGTTAGTAATGCCGTTCGGCTTATGTAACGCTCCTGCTTACTTCGTCGATCTGATGAACAGAGTATTCAGAGGAGTATTGAATAAATTTGTTCTGGTTTTTATTGACGATATTCTAATCTTCTCTAAATTAAAGGCCGAACATGAAAAGCATCTGGAACAGGTTCTAGAAATCCTCAGAAGGAATGTATTGAAAGCAAAGTTTTCCAAATGTATATTCTGGAAAGATGAAGTAAAATTTCTAGGCCACGTCGTATCGGAAGAAGGAATCGCTGTGGATCCAAGCAAAATCACAACTATTTAGAATTGGAAACAGCCCAATACCCCCACTGAAGTCCGTAGTTTTCTCGGATTGGCCAGCTATTACCGGAAGTTCGTTAAAAACTTTTCGAAGATATCTGGTCACTTAACGAAGCTTACAAAGAAGCACTCTAAATTCAAATGGACTCCAGAAAGTGAGGAGGCTTTCGAAGAGCTAAAGTTAAGATTAACGACAACTCCAGTGTTAACCATCATCGATGGCAACCAAGATTTAAAAGTCTGGACTGATGCTTCTAGAGAAGGCCTTGGCGTAGTGTTAATGCAAAGGGGTCAAGTGATTGCTTATGCTAGCTGTCAGCTGAAGCCGCACGAAAAGAACTACGTAACTCATGATCTTGAGTTATTGGCTATAGTATTCGCTTTGAAAATCTGGAGGCATTATCTTCTGGGTGAGAGATTCGAAATGTTTACAGATCATCAGTCGCTGAAGTATCTGTTCACCCAGAAGGACTTGAATCTGAGGCAGCAACATTGGCTGGAGTTTCTTGCAGCATATGACTTTGAAATTATATACACTCCAGGGAAAGCCAATGTCGTGGCAGATGCGTTGAGCCGAAAGAATGAAATGATCGCCAGTTTTATTATCACGACTTCATTAATAGGTAAAATATCTGCTCTTCAGAAGGATGATCACTTCATTCAGAAGATCATAGAGATAATTCAACAAGGCGAACCCTCGAGTTTCCAAGTTGACGAGGAGGGGTTTCTAAGGCTGAAAGGTCGAATCTGTGTCCCTAACATTCCTGAGCTTCGAAAGGAAGTACTGGATGAATGCCACAAGTCAAAACTTAGTATCCATCCGGGAGTAGCCAAAATGTATAACGACATCAAACGCACTTTCTGGTGGAAGTCGATGAAGAGGGACATTTCTTTATATGTTAGCCGATGCCCTACTTGCCAACTAGTCAAGAGCGACCAACAGAAACTGGCTGGATTGTTACAACCGCTAGACGTTCCTGGTTGGAAGTGGGAACATATTTCAATGGATTTCATTGATGGTCTGCCCAGGACCAGAAAAGGAAATGACAGTATTTGGGTGATTGTATATCGCTTCACGAAGACCGCCCATTTCATACCTGTCAGATCAAACAGAACTGCTCAGAGTCTGGCGCAGATTTACTTCAGGGAAATAGTTAGACTGCATGGAGTGCCGCTCAGTATAGTCAGTGATAGAGATACAATATTCACTAGCAAATTCTGGGAAGCATTTCAAGTCGAGCTAGGAACGAAGTTGAACTTAAGCACCACTTATCATCCTTAGACAGACGGCCAGACTGAGAGGGTGAATCGTATTTTAGAGGATCTATTGCAGGCTTGTGTTATAGATTTCGGTGGATCATGGGAAGACCATCTGCATTTGGCTGAATTCTCATATAACAACAGCTACCAGGCGAGTCTGACAATGTCGCCATTCGAAGCATTGTATGGTAGACCATGCCGATCTCCTTCTTGTTGGGTCGAAGCCGGTAATAGACTTGTGTTGGGTCCTGATATGATCCGAGAAGCCGCCGACAAAGTCGATTTTATTAAGAAGCGATTACTTGCCGCTCAAAGCCGGCAAAAGAGCTATGCCGATAGAAGAAGAAGAGACATATCCTTTGCTGTTGGCGACAACGTATATTCGAAAGTATCGCCGATGAGAGGAGTAATCCGTTTCGGTAAAACTGGAAAGTTAGCGCCCAAATTCATTGGTCTGTTTCCTATTCTGGAACGGATCGGAACTCTCGCTTATAGAGTCAAATTGCCTGATTGGTTGCCTGGAGTTCATGATGTATTTCACATATCTCAACTTCGAAAACACGTTCATGATCCAGACTTGATCGTGGAAGAAGCAGCTCAGCAGGATATTGAAATTACCCCTGAATTAGCTGTGAGAAGAGAGCCGCTAAAGATCATCGACAAAGAAACCAAAGAGCTGAGGAACAAGAAGGTTCACTTAGTCAAAGTGCAATGGAGTGGAGATCCACGAGATTGTACTTGGGAAACTGAGCAGTGCATTCAAAAAGCTTATCCTAGATGCCGAGTGGATATCTCTGATTGACTCCGGTGCAAGGTACATTTACCCTACTTTGCATTACCATTTAATTCTCTACTCGGTTGTTATTTCCATTCCATGGATGTGCACTTTTAAATTCTATAGTCTGAATGATTTTAAAGAAAAAGAGTATAGGAGTTGATCAGTATATTTTTAAAGGTTAAAACGATTTGATTGTTGGTTGTGTTGTGTGATTGTAGATATATCAAACTACTTTCGACTTTGTTCCTTTTCGGGGATGAAAAGCTTTAACTGGGGGAGATTGTAACGACCTAGAAAATCTGAACCAATTTAAAAAAATTAAATTGGCTAAAATAATGGATTTTAAATATTTAAAATAAATATTTTAAATAATAGCGATGAAAACTGAGTTGAAACGACAATTGAAAATGAATATAATTAATTATAATTATAAACAAGGCTTAAAAAGGCGCTGCTGTTTCAAAAAAAATTAAATTCAAACTTTGTCGGACTGTACCGAGTGCAAAACAAAACGGATTTTAGTGAAACCAAAAATATTTAAATCTGTTAGTGAATACCTTTCTAACGAATCTAAAAAATCGAATTTTCATAGCGGAAAGCAAAAGTTATGGCCGAATGAATTTTCAGAAGGGTCGCTATGGATTTTATATAGCCCGTGAAATTGGCCATTTTGCATACGACCTCGGAATTCGACGAAACTACTTTTGTTGGATCCGGGATGTAAAGTTATTGCTAGATTTCAAATTTCATAATTTTTAAAGCTAGTATGTGAGTGTGGCGAAGGAAAACGTGTTTTGGCCAATTAGAGTTAAATTTGATCGACCAGAAATGGGTCTTTTTGCAAACGGTCTCAGAATTCGACGAAACTAGTTTTGTTGGGACCGTATCGTCAAAACATAGCTAGATTTATTTTTCTGGAATTTTTCGAATTAATTTGTTGCCCTGGCAAATTGAAATGCACGTTCAAAATAGAAATTGAATGTTTTATATTTTAATTTGAAGAATAAATGACTGTAACAATCAAAATGGCTTACGAAACATATCCCATTGTGTCCGGGATGGGGGTAATTAGCTAGGGGCGACAGTCGTTGGGTTTGAAAAGGAGTTCGTTTGCGAAAACACTATTTTAAAATTAAATAAACCATCGGCCAATAGAAATTTTTCTTTCATTAATTTAAAAATTAAAAAAATCAAAAAAAACCCTCTGTTATCCAGGCGCTCTCGACGAAAACCAAGCCGCCACCTTCTCTCCTCGTTTCCCGCCGCCACAGCCACTTCCACGCCGCGCCACCGCCAGATCTCGACAGCCCTCCTCCCCCTCGTCACATCCATACCCGCCTCGACCCCCTCGTCGACCGTACAGCGTGAATCGAGCCTCCAAAGGCGCCGCCTTTGGACAGCCGCCACCACCGCTAGAAGCCATCGTAGGGGACCCCACCACCGGCGCCGAAAAGGCCTCGCCTCCCTCTTCGACACCATATAAACCGTTCGTCCTATCGCTTCCCGGATTTGCTGAAAATTGGCGACCTAGTTTTGAACATTCAAACGAGGTATACGGCTTGTTTATTTTCAACTGATTTTTACACTTTAAAGTGTTTCAAACTTTAAAAAAATCGTATCTTTTTCATTCGTTAACGAAATTCGATGAAACAGGAAATATCGCGACCGTGTGGACGCCTTCTACATTTTAGAAGAGACCGCATATTTTTCTGAGCCTTCTGCTATTTTTGGTGGAGTGGAACCCAAGGTGAGATTTCTAATTTATAAACAATATGGAAAACGACGATGTATAAATTATATAGTCGATGTACGAGTTATATAAGCATTGTACACCTCTTGTATAAGCGTTGTATAAGTTGTATGTTCGATGTATAAGTTATATATGCGTTGTAAAAATTATATATGTGTTGAAATAAAAGTGAATTGCTATATATAAATATATAAATATATATATATATACGCCCCTCGCCCACAAACCATGGACGATATTTATTGATTGTGATTGGTGTGAAAATTGATTGATAGCGAATGATTGTTTGGGATTGTTTTTGGTTGATATTGATTGATTGTGGATGAAAAATACCCGTTTGTGGTTGAGAAAGATTTGGTTGAAACCACATAGGATTAGTTTGTGGAAATGAAATAAATATATACATGCCGCCTGCGTGCGAACTAGATGCATGATCCCCATTGTCAAAAACCGCGAGGTTTTAAGGTAGAGCGAGGAGCCGTACTAGGGACGGTCCCGGTTTTAACTACCCTGCCGTTATGCTGCCGAAATTTTGAATAATATTCATGTGTTTGAATTATTTTCATTCGCTAAAAACTATATTCATTCGTTGAATAGAAAACCTTTATGTGTTGAATTGATATTCATTCATTGATTAGAAATTCATGTGTTGAATGGTCTTCGTTCTTTAAATATAAAAATCACATTTTTATCTATATATATATAAACTATAGAAAACCTTCATGTGTTGAATCGATATTCATTCGTTGATTAGAAATTCATGTGTTGAATGGTCTTCGTGCTTTAAATATAAAAATCACATTTTTATCTATATATAGAAACTATAGAAAACCTTCATGTGTTGAATCGATATTCATTCGTTGATTAGAAATTCATGTGTTGAATGGTATTCATATTTTGAAATAAATTGTTTCATACTAAAAACCACCTTTTTATCACCTATATAAACTATATAGAATAATAGTGTTTTGAAATGAATTGTTTTACAATAAAAATCTCATTTTTATTATATACATGAATTGTTGAAATGTGAAGTGTTAAAAATAGCCACTCGTTCAAATAAACATATATGAGTTGAAATATTCATTAATTAGCTAATGATATGATTTTTGCCTATACATGGAACATTAGAATGAATGATGTTTTTAAACCAAAACGAATCAAATATGAGGTTGAATGGAAAATGATAAATGATAAGAACTGTATATATGTACATGCATATTTATTGAACAGGTTATAGCAAAGGGGCTAGAGAAGAGGAATAAAATTTTGTGCCCGACAAATAGGTACACATTTACTGTTTTGTTTGGGTGATGATTTTATGAGTCTGTTGGCTTGCCGCTTGGCTTTTTCTTTTTTTCTTTTTGACATGAGATGCCCGTGTGGCTATTTGGGAATTTTCCCAGCCCCTCCCGTTCAAAGGAGGTTATGGCGAAATTTTCCAAAATTTAAAGGCTTTAGTGAAATATTTGAAGTGAAAACGATATTGAAATTGTTGAAGGAACTATATTTATATAAATACATAAATATAAATAAAATTAAAACGAAACGTGGCCGTGCAGTTCGTGTTTTGAAACCATGATTTCAAACAACTAGTGCGGGAAATCCGACCATTGGATTTTCCCGAAACCGCAACCGTTGGGTTCGCCTTGGAAATATCTTTCCAACGACACCAACTTTGTAAAAATCCAACGGTTGGATTGTCTGGAATGTTTAATTCAAATTTAAAGAAAAACAGCGCCAGAAACGATTATATTTATGTATATATATATATAATTATATTTAATCGAATAACGACGCTGCAGTTCGTATTTTGAAATCGGAACTTCAAACGATTGTACCGGGAGATCCGACCGTCGGATTTTCCCGAAACTGGAACCGTTGGATTCGTTTTGAAAAGACCTTTCTAATGATGTAAATTTTGTGAAGATCCAACAGTTAGATTTTCAGATATTTGTAAATCAAATCTGAAGAAAAACAGCGCCACGGTCGCGTTATGGCCCGAAGCGTCGTTTTGAATAAATTGGCTATTTTGAAATAAGTAAAAATAGCGATAAACCATTATAAAATATCATAAACAATATGGAATGGAAATAAACTGAATTTGCTCGATTTATGTTATATTTGATGGTTGAATGTGTTTGGTGTGAAAATTACATTAAAGAACAAAATTGGTGTTGTCGAATGATTTAACCATTGAAATAAATAGATTTGAAATTCTAAATATACGTGAGTTATTTGAAAAGGCCGAGTTAATTCTCATTTCAAATAATTGACCGACGATTTAAAGTCGAAGATGAAGACGGTGGTCGAAGACCGGAGATCTTCACCTCGTGTTGGATGGTAACCGAGGTCCTGATTGGGAGGCATCCCGAAATATGGATAATGAGTGGTGATCGTCTAGACGTACGTGGTGATCGATGGGTTTGCGAGGTATTTAGTGCCTCCGGTTTCGTTCAGACCCAGAACAGACTTGTAAATGGACTGTGTGTCTGACATTGGATTTTATTCTGTGTCGATTGATCTCTATTAAATATACATCTGTTTTGGCGGCGGAGAATTTATTCTTTTGCTTAACGCCCTTCTCTGAAACGCACGAGCTCAGAGGTTGTATATCGAGGACATCAGTCGCATGGCATGAATTGCTAGTGTGGCAAATGATCAGGGCTTCTGTTGAAAAGCAAAGTCTTGTGGTGATGATCAAAGCACCGCCTGTGTGGCGTAGCTTTGTGTATAACGTGGAATCACGAGCCTCAAACCCCGGTATGAACCAGAAACGGGAGAAGGACCTCAGGGAGGGCATGCGTTTCTTCCTAGCTAGGGTGGTGTCAGTGAGCTACCAGCCCTGACATTTATATACTTTTCACCTATGTGGTTGTTGCTGTTGCGAGGCGCCTTGGTTTGATCGGACGATCCGGGTCCGATGGAGTCATTCGTTGGTTCGTTTACGCCCCAAAGGGCGGGGAAACGTATTGTTCAGGCATAATAATCCACATCGGTGGACCGGCCCTGACGATCCAAGGGGCAGTTGCGGCTGTTCCTGAGACTCGGGCTAGGCAGTCTCGAATTCGGTAAGGACTATCTTTTGCCTTGGTTCATGACGGAAATTCAATTTCCAAATACATGACTGTGCGGTTTTGATTGTATATATATATATGGCGACATGATATATGGTACCCATGCCGTCTATAATTGATAGTTATGATTGAAATTGTTTTTGAAACATATAAACGCTAGTAGTAATATCAAATGCTTTTGTTTTATTCGTATCAATCATATTTTGGCCATTATAAGGTAAAAACTCTATCCTCCGGTTTGCGTTGCATTGTGTGATGGGAACTGAGTCTTATAATGGCTTCATTTTTATAAAATGCATTGCGTTGTTTAAAAGAAAGATTTGTTTTAAAGCACTGGCAATCCAATGGAGTAGATTTCTCATACCAGTCCCATGACTGACTCGTAGTTTGTTTCACTTTCAAACTCGGGTGCCCCTTTTTCTACACGGGCAGCCTTGTATTCAGGTTTAGCTGGTTCTTTCTGAATAGCTGGAGCTGAAGATGGATTCTATCATTTATCTCTTTTTATGCTGTTCAGCTCCTATTGTACATATTATGTTTGTTTTCCGCTGTGGACATTTATGTATAGCTGAACTGTATTTCTTTTAAGTATGATCTTGTATACTGTGTAACTCTGATGATTACTTTTATCCAGTATATTCTATTGTTCATTATCTGGTGTATTTATTTAATTCTGTTCTGCTATTTTCTGTTTCTGTGTTATATTCCAAGGATTACCCTTGCCACCGTCAGTACGGGGTTTGGGGTCGTCTCACAGTGGATGATCGACGGCGAAAAAGGGGGATCGGCACGATTTAATTTTCTTTTTTTTTTCTTTTTTTTTTCGTTCGAGTGAATGAAAGGGGACTGAGAGAGGGAGATAAAAGGGTTTTATAAAAATTTATATTATATTTAATTTGCACCAAAAAGTAACTTTTTATTTCGACCTCAAAACGGGACCCACCGCCTGTCGTCCATAGCTAATTACCCCCATTCCGAACACAATGGGATATGTGTCGTAGGCTGATTCGATCGTTTCGATCAGTTTTCTTCAAAATCCAAATATAACTCTATATATTGAATTTGAACGCACATTTCAACTTACTGGGGCCACATACTAACTCGAAAAATTCCCGAAAAATATTTTCTAGCTTCGTATTGATGATATGGTCTTAATAAAAATAGTTTCGTCAGATTCTGAGACCGTTGGAAAAATGGCCATTTTCCAGTCGATTAAAATCAACTAAAACTGGTCAAATGCATTTTCCTTTGCCACGCTCACATATTGAATCGAAAAATTACGAAAATTGAAACCTAGCAATAAATTGACATCATGGATCCAACAAAAGTGGTTTCGTCGAAATCCGAGGTCGTTTGCAAAATTTCCATTTTTAAGGGCCTGAATTCCATAACGACTATTCAGAATTTTCAACTGGGCGTATCTTTTGATTCCCGCTATGAAATTTCAATTTTTCGGATTTGTTGGAAAGATACTCTCAATTTGATTCAAATATTTTTGGTTTCGTTAGAATCCAGTTTATTTTGAATCCTATACATTCATTTGAAATTTGAAATCGAATTATCGAACTACCGCGCCATTTTCAATTCCTTTTATATATATAAATAAATATTTATATTCTAACGTCGATCTATATAAATATATACGCTCGAATTCTATTCAAAATGAATTTCTTGTCGTTTTTATTTAAAATATTCATTTTAAATATTCAAAATTCATTAAAATTGCCAAAATAAAATTTTTAAATTGGCCCAGATTTCCGGGTTATTACAATCTCCCCCACTTAAAACTTTTCGTCCCCGAAAAGGAACAAAGCCGAAAGTTGTTTAACTAATCAACTCAACTTTCATTATTTTCACTACGGCTTAAGTTCTTCAACTTTTCAGTTTCTAAGAACTTTTCAAATTTTTCAAAAATTTGGCTAACACCCTAAATTTCTGAAAAATTTCGCCATAACCTCCCCTGCACCGGGAGCACCGGGAAAATCCCAAAATTGCCATACAGGCCCTCTGATCTCAAAAAGAAAAAGAAAAAGCCAATCGGCTCATAAAATCATCATCACCCAAACAAAACAGTAAATTATGGTAAACATGTACCTATTTATTGGGCAAACAATTTTATTCTTCTGCTCTAGCCTCCTTGCTATGACCTGTTCAATGTAAGTACATGTATATGCATGAAAACGCGACTAATTTTCAATACAATTTACTATTTGATCAATTTAGCTGAATGGTTAAAAAAATTAATTAATCAAGCCATAATCAAACAACACAACCATCAATCAATTAGTTGGTTATCATTTCAAATGCATAACTTTGATATACAGTCAAAAATCACATTTTTGATGCCAAATCACAACAATAAGCCCTATCTAATTTTGGTTCTCACACCAGTCAATTGGAAATATATAGAAATCTCACTTTCAAAACTCAAAAATAAATACTGGCGATGGTGCCCCATCACCAGAATTATCCTCGGGCACTAGAGTGCGATTCTATAACTATCCAATACATTAAAACTTCGAATACACGTTTGCAAGACATATATGCAAAATCTTTATATATTGGATTGTCCAAATTCAATTCAAAATAAATAATCAAATACGAATAATTGATTTAAAATTTCAAAACAATTCTTGTTTTCATTTTAAAATATACTCTTCACACTCGTTCTGGGATACTACCGATCCTATCTCTAACGAGTCATTCTCTTTGGATATTACTATTCCAACTTCTGATGAATTCTTTCGTATGGTTCTAATGTGCCTTGTTCTCTGAGCTTTGTAAACCAAAGCTCTGATACCAAATGTGACAACAAGGAATTTCGCTCGATCCGAATCAGTCGCTAGACTGACCCAGACCGTTCGAAACGCCTGATTGTTTTGAGAACACGACAAATTAGAACGCAGACAGAAGAACACTTCATTGTATATTACAACAATTCCATCAGAATACAAGAGTATACAGAGTATAAATCAATATTACACATTTACCAAATATCAGAGATTACAATAAATTACATAGCAGCGGAAAATAATACAATACACAACTGAAGGAGATATATGGATACAAAGCTTTCCAGATATCATTCCAGCTGTAAACCAGGATCCTGTGAATATAAATCTGCAAAACCAAAACTACTAGCTGCCCGTGTCAAAATAAGGGCACCCAGATTTTAGGTTAAAACAATAAACTCCAGGTCAGTCATGGGACTGGTGTGAGAACTAAAACAATTATTTAAAACTTTACTTTAAATCAGATATATCAAGGGACCACGCCATATAACACGGAACGGGTTTCCTCCCAAGAATACCAGTGCATATAACAGAACAGCGCAATGCTTTTTGGAAAAATGAAGTTATTATAAGACCCAGGTCCTATCACACAATGCAACGCAAGCCGGGGGATAGGGTTTTCCCTTATAATAGCCAAACATGCTTAGTACGTTTAAAACAAATCATTTGGTACTACTATAAGTGCATAGTGTATAAAACAACTTCATATCATAAGTATCAATCATAGACGTCATGAGTACCACATATCATGTCGCCATACTAGTTCTACAATTAAAACCGCAAAATCATGTATTTGGAAATTGGATTTCCATCTGTGAACCGAGGCAAAAGATAGTCCTCTACCGATTCGAGACGCTCTAGCCCGCGTCTCAGGATCAGAACACATCAACCCTTTGGATCGTCAGGGCCGGTCCACCGATGTGGATTATTATGCCTGAACACTACGTTTCCCCACCCTTTGGGGCGTAAATGAGCCAACGAATGACTCCATCAGACCCGGATCGTCCGATCTAACCGAGGCGCCTCGCAAGAGCAACAACCACATAAGTCAAACTCGTCAGGGCGTGTAAAACCACTGACGCCACTTTTAGCTAGAAGGAAACACATGCCCTCCCTGAGGTCCTCCCCCGTTTCTGGTTCACAACCGGGGTGTGAGGCTCGCGAATCAACGTTACACAAAGCTATGCCACACAGGCCGTGCTTTGATCATCAACCACAAGACTCTGCTCTTCAACAGAAGCCTTGATCAATTGCCACTTAGGCATGCCACACAGGCAATTCACTCCATGCGTTTGATATCCATCAATATTTAACCTCTGAGCTCGTATGTCTCAGAGAAGGGCGTTAAGCAAGAGAATAAATTCTCCGCCGCCAAACAGATATATATCTAATAGAAATCAACCACACAGACTGAAATCCAATGTCAGACACACAGTTCATTTACAAGTTCGTTCTGGGTCGTACACCGCATATCCATTAATCTCCAAGTATGTCTGGACGACCACTAACTGATTCTCTCCTCTTGGGTGTACGACCCAATCAAGTTCATCAGTAATTATCCAAACGACGTGAAGACCTCCGGTCTTCAACCACCGTCTTCATCTTCGACACCACGTCGAATCAATTATTCAGAATGCGATAAACCCGGTCTTTCTGAATAACTCGCGTATACAATAAACATGTGTTACACAAACACAACATATGCCTCATTCCAATTCATCAGTTACTAACCGTAAATTAACAAGAGAATAATTCCCCAAACATTAACCCCGAAGGTCGAAACCAACATCAGATCAATACCCAGGAAACCGTTCTGCTTAGCTAACCTACAGTTAGTTTCTAAATTTCACATTCTTAGGGAAAGATTCCCATTAATTTTATCAAAGATAAATTCCTTTAAATTTATTCTTTAATCATCCTTTGGAAATCAATTCAAACCAAATTTTGGTTTATCCAAACTAGTCGGGATTAACGAACCTTACCGAAGTAATCAATTGTTAAATTTCCCAACCCCTACCTATTCATCCCATGAAGTAAAACTGGTAATACTTCATATCTAACACCACGGTGTTATCGGTAAATTCAATTACCATTTCACGTTCAAATCTAATTAAAGATTTAACTATCGCCTGGAGCAAAACTGGTGATACTCCATTCTCGATCTTTTCAATCTAATTAAAGATTCATTAAAACTTCACTTAGTTTTAATCTCTAACTGGGTTAAAGAATCAGTGTCATTTAAAACACGGTTCACGATAAACCCCAAAATCACATCACATTTCAATCAGTCCCTAACCATAAATTAGCAAGTGAGCAATTCCCTAAGTATTAACCCCGAAGGCCGAAACCAACATCAGATCAATACCCCAGAAACCATTCAACTTAACTAATCTCCAGTTAGTTTCTGATTTTCTTAACTCCTTTGGGTCTAAGAATAGTATTATTGAAGATACCGTTCACGACAACCCAAAATTAATTATCGGGTTAAAGAACAAGTGTTATTTAAAACACTGTTCACGATGAACCCAAAAATTAATACCAATTCAATTCCAATTAAATATTATTTAATTGGTACACTTCATTAAATCTAAATAAAAAGATTTAATCTTTTTCTCAACTGGGCTTAAGAACAGTGTTAATGAAGACACCATTCACGACAAATCAAATCACATTTGATATTAAATACAAGGCTCTGAATAGAAAATATATCGGCTTATATTCAATATAAATTCTACGACTAACAAATATCGTATTGGAAATAACGATATATATATATATATATATCTTTCAAATTTCCATAACGCTATCTGTATAATCACGAAATCCAACATCAAAATATTCCGAAGACAATTTCGATTCAAATCCATTCCAATGCAATTATTGGAAATTCTGGTTATTTTCAAAACCATTTCAAATCCAATTTATTTATTTTAAAAATAAATAAATTACTATTCTAGTTCAAAACTAGTTCATTTCGATAAAAACCTATTTTTATCTTTTCAAATATGGAGTTTTTCATCCCAATTCTTTCTAAATCATTCCTTATGATTTTACACAAATTATTACTATTTTTTATAATTTTATCAAGACCCGTACAGTCGATTTCCATCAACGGCCATCGAACTGCACTTACAGCGACCTTTTCCAAATTTGATTTGGACATAATTCCAAATCCATCCATTAGATTTCTAATTTCTAATATTTGTTAGAAATCTCTTTTCGATACGAACCCAACGGTTCCGGTTTTAGGAGAATCCGATGGTCGGATCTCCCGCAATATCCATTCGAAGTCAATGGTCGAAATTCACAAACTACCGCAGGACGGCGCGTTCTATTCAGGCCATTATATTATATATATAATATATACTTCGTCGATTTCCTTTTTAAAACGTATTATATAAATCGTTTTAAATTCATTTTCAAAACAATTTCAACTTCATCTCAAATTCAAATCAAAATTGAATTTTCCAATATAAATTCGTTTTAAATTCATTTCAATTCTATTTCAATTCAAATCGGTTTCAATTCAAATCAATTTCAGTTCAATTTCAATACGTTTTAAAATCAATTCAAAACGATTTCAATTCTATTTCAATCTAATTCGAATTTTAATTCTATTCAGTTTAATTCGAATTTCATTTCAATTCAATTTAATTCGAATTTCAATTCCTTTCAAAATATCGGATTTTGAAATCACTTTCGATATTCATTGTAAAATGAATAAAATCGATATAAATATCGTTCACGTCAAACTGGCGTCAATCTAATCAACACGGCTTCATATATTTCTATTTTCAAATATTCTATTTCAAATATTTCTATTTCAAAACTGGAATGAGCCCCAATCAATTACCATATAATGTTAATTATATGGATTTTCTACCACACATATATAACAGCAACGATAAATCATCGACCATCATCCAAAGTGCATTCTACACCGTACAAGCATCAAATATAAATATTCAACGCTTATAACAGTCTGTCAATCAATCGATCGACATACAACTAATTATTGGGATTAGTGTATGTCACATATCATCCCAATACCCGTGTGGGGTTTCAAACAATCAAACACAGATTTTATTTGTGTAGTTGGGCGATGTGTAAATTTTATCGTCCTAATCAATATCAATCAAATTAGTGTATATAAACAAATCTCCGATTTGTTTATAAATATTTATTTTATATACACGTTAAAATTCTATTTTCAACTATAAAATATTTTTAACTATATAAATATTTTATTTCATTTCACATCACATCACACAATCAACTACACATCAAAATCAAACAACCAAGCATACAAGCCGTCCATGGTCTGTGGACGACGGGTGTCGGGTGCTACTAAACACCGTCTGCATCCTAGTATATGTTTATATAACTAGAAAATAAAATCAAAAGTGAGAAGTTCTCACAGAGGGTTCCACTCTGTCGTGCTTTACTGTTGAACTGCTGAATCGTCTGAATCTGCTTGAAATTCTAATGCAGTCCTTTTCACGTGATTTGGTCGGAAGGGGGCATCGCAGGTTTGCGGCTACGGCCAGGAGGCGGCGGTGGTCATCAGGGTGGCGGCGCTCGCGGTGGCTGTGCCTGGACGCAGGCAGAGGCGGAAGGGGAAGAGGGGGTCCTCAGGTGGTGGCTCACGTCGATTGGGTTTAGGGGGCGCGGTCTTTTCTCGTAAGAAGAAGGGAAGGAGGGAGATTCGAGAAGAGGAGGGAGGTGGCGATCGGAGCAGGGGGGGCGGTGGATGATCGACGGCGAAAAAGGGGGGGTCGGCGCGATTTAATTTTCTTTTTCTTCTTTTTTTTTCATTCGAGTGAATGAAAGGGGGCTGAGGGTTAAGGAGGAGGGAGAGGAAGATAAAAGGGTTTTATAAAAATTTATATTACATTTAATTTGCACCAAAAAGTAACTTTTTATTTCGACCTCGAAACGGGACCCACCGCATGTCGTCCATAGCTAATTACCCCCATTCCAAACACAATGGGATATGTGTCGTAGGCTGATTCGATCGTTTCGATCAGTTTTCGTCAAAATCCAAATATAACTCTATATATTGAATTTGAACACACATTTCAACTTACTAGGGCCACATACTAACTCGAAAAATTCCCAAAAAATATTTTCTAGCTTCGTATTAACGATACGGTCTTAACAAAACTAATTTCGTCAGATTTTGAGACCGTTGGAAAAATGGACATTTTCCAGTCGATTAAAATCAACTGAAACTGGTCAAACGCGTTTTCCTTTGCCACGCTCACATATTGAATCGAAAAATTACGAAAATTGAAACCTAGTAATAACTTGACATCATGGATCCAACAAAAGTGGTTTCGTCGAAATCCGAGGTCGTTTGCAAAATTTCCATTTTTAAGGGCCTGAATTCCATAGCGACTATTCAGAATTTTCAACTGGGCGTATCTTTTGGTTCCCGCTATGAAATTTCAATTTTTCGGATTTGTTGGAAAGATACTCTCGATTAGATTCAAATATTTTTGGTTTCATTAGAATCGAGTTTATTTTGAATCCTATACATTCATTTGAAATTTGAAATAGAATTATCGAATTACCGCGCCATTTTCAATTCCTTTTATATATATAAATAAATATTTATATTCTAACGACGATCTATATAAATATATATGCTTGAATTCTATTCAAAATAAATTTCTCGTCGTTTTTATTTAAAATATTCAAAATTCATTAAAATTGCCAAAATAAAAATTTTAAATTGGCCTAGATTTCCGGGTTATTACAACGGTGGTTGAAGACTAGAGGTCTTCACATCATTTGGATGATTACCGATGTCTTGATTGGGCTGTACACCCAAGACGAGGTAATAAGTGGTGATCGTTCAGATGTAGTTGGATATCGACGGATATGCGAGAGCTTCTCTCTTGTATCGGACATATGGGGGAGGAACAAGGTGCCTCCGGTTTCGTTCAGACCAGAACAAACTAGTAAATGGATGTGTGTCTGACATCGGATTTCGTTCTATGTGATTGATAGACATCGGTTGCATAGCGTGAATTGCCTGTGTGGCATGCTGAGATGCAAATATTCAAGGCTTCTGTTGAAAAGTAGAGTCTTGTGGTTGATGATCAAAGCATGACTTTAATATAGCGTTGCTTTGTGTAGCGTTGATTCGCGAGCCTCACACCCCGGTGTGAACCAGAAACGGGAGAGGACCTCGGGGAAGGCATGCGTTTCCTTCTAGCTAGGAGTGGTATCAGCGTTTTACTAGCCCTGACACATTACTTATGGGGATGATGGATTGCGAGGCGCCCCGGTTATGTCAGTCGTTCCGGGGCCGATAGTTTGGTCGGGATATGACCAGTTATGCCCCATAGGGCGGGGAAACGTAGTGTTCAGGCATTTTAATCCACATCGAGTGGACCGGCCCTGACGATCCCAGAGTCGATGCGTTCTAATCCTGAGGGGCGGGCTAGGGCGTCTCGAAGCGGTAAGGACGATCCCTTGCCTTGGTTCACAGATGGAAATCCAACTTCCAATACGACATTTTGTGGTTTTAATTGTAAAACTATATATGGCGATACAGTGGTATGGGGCACTTATGCCGTCTATGATTGATACTTATGACTGAAATTGTTTTGACACTATACACTTGTAGTAATAATAAAACATGAAATTTTACGTACAAAGCATTATTGGCTATTATAAGGTAAAAACTCTATTCTCCGGCTTGCATTGCATTGTGTGATGGTGTGACAACCCGCCCCGCACTAGCCGGCATTTCCTCCGAAAGTGCGCTATACACATGCCCAACTAGCACGAAACGGTCGCCAAAGAAAGGAAAGAAGAGAATGAACAAATAAAGGAACCTGTAGAATGTCTCACAGCGCATGGAATAAAATATAGTAATAACATAATCTTGACATAAAACAGGCGAGACAGTGCCTAAGCTGAAAACTAAACCAACATAGCAGCGGAAATCCAAATACAGCTTATTACAACTTTCCAAATTTAATGTCTCTAAAACAAAAAAAAGCTAAAGTAGAAGATGCACGACTAATGCCCAAGCAGTGATCTTCAACAACACAGGGAGAATACTATATATATCATACGTGGAAGCCTCCTGCTCGTCTCCGGATCAGCTACCCGTGCATACCCAGCTAACCTGTCTCTAGTCTGCTCGTGTGAGCACCCAGAGTAATAAAAAGAGACATAAAACTCTGGGTCAGACAAAAAGTCTGGTATGAGCGATAAGCAACAAACAAAACAATAACAGGTATAATCCAATCATACCTGAACCTGGACCTGCAACCAAAGAGTTAGCACTACATATTGTACAACCCTCTAAAGTGCCATTAACATATGGTGTAAGGAATACGGGGGTGGGGAAGTGCATGTCACAGTGATGTCAAACAATCAAGCATAGCAATCATCCTCACATCCCTCACTCAGTGCGTAAAGCATACGATATCCTTTACTTTGGTCACCTAATCCTTTGGGCCATGACGGAATCCAATCCCGTACAACTATCACTATAAGCCCCTAATTTATCTGTCAATGGTGAACCAAGGTTACGGATACCGATAACCCCTTTGCACATGTCCCACAGCAAAGCCCAATCATGAAGTGAACACATTGGTTCCCATCTGGATCCTGAGCTCTAACTTCCATTTGGACTACCTTTGCATCTCGGGTTATTGGTCATCACTAGATCAGTTTGGTTCTCTGTCCTTTTTCTCCGTTGGATCGGTATCCTCCAAGTGCTTCGGTTCGGGTCGGGGGTCTCCAAGTCCTTTAGTAGTACGTCGGTTCGGTTCGGGTCCTCCATGTCACATCGGGTCGGTTCAGGTCCTCCATGTCGCATCAGGTCGGTTCGCGTCCTCCATGTCGTATTGGGTCGGTTCGCTAACTATCTTCCTTCCGTCCCTTGCTTGATCTTCTGGTCTGATCCGATCCCCATTCCTATTCTAATCCGCTCTGATGCTATCCCCCTTCTCTAGCTCGATCCGATCCCAGTTCAACCATTTTGGCCTTCCTTTTTTCCACACTTTCCCCTTGTGCCAAGCCACGGTTCGGTTCGGTGATCCCTTGCCCAGTCCTCTCTTCGGTCCGAGCCCATTCCTCCGATCCGATCCGAAAACCTACACTGTTTTTCTGCAACTTTTCCAGCGACTGTTTACGCCATATGACGGCGTTTTCGACCATTCTAACTTTTCTAATCAATCATAAAGCATACCATACAGTCATAGCAACATGTATAAACATCCACAAACAGCAAAACAACAATATTGTATGTTAAAATGGATCAAACATAGCCAAAACCCCATATTTTCCCTTAATCCTTCTTAATCACGTTTAAGCAAATCTAATGATAGGATTACCATAACTTAACCAAATCAGCCAAATTTTCTAACAGAGGCCTAAAATAATATTTAGCAATTTATAAATATTTTTCCAGATTTTTAACATGCATAAATTCGCTAATTATCACTAATCACCCCTTAATCCCCTAAATTCCGGGATTAGCAAAACTGGTCGAAATTAAACCAAATTCATATCAGAGGCATAAAATGATGTTTTAGAATTTTAGAAATTTTTCTAGATTTTTCTGAGTTCTAATTTCGCTAATCTTCGCTAATTACCATAATTAGCCGTAATTAGTGAAAAACAATGCAAATCACTCACCTTTGCCACAAAGTAAACTATATATCTGAAATAATCTCTTATTTAGATCCAATCTCTATGTGTTCCAGCAGCTTTATCCCAATCCTTATGCTAATCCGCCTTGATTTGATGTAGATTAGGCTAATATGTGATTAGAGATGACAAAAAGGTGTTTTGGAGTGTTTTAGAAGATGGAGGCCATTGCTAGAGCTTAAGGAAGGTTTGTGGTGGCTGAGAAAACTGAAATGAAATGATTTTCCTAACCCTTCCAGCCCTCTCATAACCCTAATCCCGAAATTCCCCTTTGGGCCTAGCTGTTGATCACCCGGTTAAGCCCAATTAAGCTGTTTTTCACTATCTGAAACTTGTTTCAGCCATATCTCCCAAACGGTGAGTCCGTTTGGCTAATGTGACCACTCTACGGAAAGGTAAACCATCAAACGAATCTAATGGAAGTGGTTTCAGGTCAAAATTCCTTTCCAATCAAAAGTTATGGCCCAAACAATACCAGCTAGGGGCAAAATGGTCATTTAAAAATCGGCAAAAATCATGAACTTGGGAAATGAAACTCCCAAAGTTACACGACCATACGACTTCATACGAAAAAGAAATAAATATTCTACGATCCTAGATACGTAGAATGCGGGTTGTTACAGATGGGGCCTGAGTCTTATAATAGCTTCATTATTCTTTATTTAGCATTGCGCTGTTATTTTTATGCACTGGTATTCTTGTAAGGAAACCCATTCCGTGTTAAACGACGTGGTCCCTGAATTTACCTAACTTTAAAATAAAGATTAATAACTGTTTTAGTTCTCACACCAGTCACATGACTGACCTGGAGTTTATTGTTTTAACCTAAACTCTGGGTGCCCCTATTTTCCGCACGGGCAGCTAGTAGTTTTGGTTTTGCAGATTTATATTCACAGAATCCTGATTCACAACTGGAGCGATATTCAGAAAGCTCTGTATCTGTGTATTACTTTCAGTTGTGTTTGTATTGTTTTCTGCTGCTATGTATTTAAATGTAATTTAAATCTCTGATATTGATCAAATGTATGTGATTTATTCATACTCTGTTATATTCTAGTATTCTGATGGAATTGTTGTAAAAAGCAATGAAATGTTCATCTGTTTGTGCCCTGATTTGCTGTGTTCTCAATTCAATCTGGGCTTTCCTTCACAGGGAGGTTCGGGTCGTTTCATTTTGGTATCAGAGCTTTGGTTTACAGAGCATGGGGAACAAGTCACGTTAGAACCAAATGAAAGAATTCATCAGAGATTGGATTAGTAACATCCAATGAGAAGGACTCGTTAGAGATGGGATCAGTAGTATCCTAGAATGAGTCGGAAGAGAGTTGTTTTCAAACAAATATGAAAAAAATAATTGAAAATTTAAATCAATTATTCATATTTGAATATTATTTTTATATTGATTTGGACAATCAAGTATATAGAGATTTTAATATACGTCTGATCCACGTGTATTTGAAGCCTCAAATATACTAGATAGATATAGAATCACACTCTAGTCACCCGGGAATGATTCTGATGATGGGTACCCATCATCAGTGTTGTGTTCGAGTTTCGAAAGTGAGATATGTATATATTTCCAATTGAATGGTGTGAGAACCAAAATATAGTTAGAATATATCGTTGTGAATTGGCACCAAAAATGTGATTTTTGAGTATATATCAAAGTTATGAATTTGAAAAGATAAACAACTAATTGAGTGCTGACTGTTGATTGAGTTATGTGATTATCCATTTAAACCAACATATGAAAGAAAGGTAAATTTAGCCCAAATTGAACCAAATTTGAACTGACTTGAAAATTGCTTGAATTTGCATGCATATACATGTATGTACATTAAACATGTCATAGCAAGGAGGCTACAGAAGAGGAATAAAATTGTTTGCCCGACAAATAGGTCCATGTTTATTGTATTTCTTGGGTTTTTTTGATGATTTTATGAGCCGATCGGCTAGCCGCTTGGCTATTTGTTTTTCTTTTTGATTGGAAAGGCATGTGTTGCGGTTTGGGGATTTTCCCGATGCTCCCGTAAGAAGGAGGTTATAGCGAAATTTTTCGAAAATTTAGGGTGTAAGTCAAAATTTTGAAAAGTTCTTAGAAACTAAAAAGTTGAAGAACTTAAGCCATAATTAAAATAATGAAAGTTGAGTTGATTAGTTAAACAACTCTCAGCTCCGTTCCTTTTCGAGGACGAAAAGATTTTAAGTGGGGGAGATTGTAACAACTCGGAAAATCCGAACCAATTTAAAAATTTTATTTTGGAAATTTTAATGAATTTTGAATATTTAAAATGATTTATTTTAAATAATAACGATAAGAAATTTATTTTGAATAGAATTAGAATGTACATATTTATTTGAATCAACGTTAGAATATAAATAGTTATTTTTAATTATAAAAGGAATTGAAAATGGCGTGGTATTTTGAGAATTCAATTTCAAATTTCAAAAGAATGTACAGCATTCAAAAACCGAATTTTAGCAAAACCGAAAATATTAGAATCTATTTGAAAATATCTTTTCAACGAATTCGAAAAATTGAAATTTCATAGCGGAAATAAAAAGTAATGTCTAATTGAAAATTCAGAATAGTCACTATGGAAAATATAGCCCATGAAATGGAAATTTTGCAAACAACCTCCATTTTCGATGAAACCACTTTTGTTGGATCCGGAATGTCAAATTATTTCTAGGTTCCAAAATTCATAATTGTTGGGATTAATATGTGAGCGTGGCGAAGTAAAACATGTTTTGACAGTTTCAGTCAATTTGAATCGACCAGAAAATGGGCATTTTTCAAACGATCTTCAAATTTGACGAAATTATTTTTGTTAGGACCATATCGTCAATACGAAGTAAGAGATAATTTTTCTGGAAATTTTCAAGTCCGTATGTGACCCCAGTAAATTGAAATGTACGTTTAAAATTCAATATAATGATTTAAATGTAAATTTAACGAAAACGGATCATAACAGTCGAATTGGCTTACGGGATGTATCCCATTGTGTTCGAAATGGGGCTAATTAGCTGGGGGCGACAGTCAGTGGGTTTCGTTTAGAGGTCGAAATAAAAAGTACCTTTATGGAAAATTAAATAAATTAAATATTTATATACTATATATACTTTGCCTCCCTCTCTCTCCTCCATTTACCAGGTCAACGCCCCCAAATCAGAAAAGCCGATCCCCCACATTCAACACAAACCCGCGACGTTCCCCTTCTCCCCCCGCCGCCGCACCCCACACCGCATCCTCCCCTCCGTCCATAGCCCCCTGCGCCGCCCTCTCTCCCCTCCTTTCTCCTCCTCCTCCGTATAAACCCATACGCCCTTACCCCAATTCGACCCCAAACAATCACCGAGCCCTCTACGCTGCCATTTGGGCCTTCCCCCAACCACCCAGCCCCCTGCGCCACCCCCACTAGCCCCGCCGACGGTTAGGAGAGCCGCCACCCCTCTTGCTCCATTTCGTCGGCCGATTTACCCTCTTTTTCTTTGATTCAAGATATGTTAATGCAAATTGAATTTTTATTTCAGTTTATATATATAGAGAGAGAAACAAAATAAAAATATTTTGTTTTAAAATGAAATAATAAACAGATTTGATTTTGTTCGATTAAAAGAATTGATTTTTATTTATAAAGTTTTGATTTTTCACAACATAAAGCTTTGATTTTTAGTTAGATAAAGATTGGAAATTTATATATGTGTTTAGGAAACAAAAATCTGAAGTTTGCATATTTGTTTATGATATGAAAATATGTTTTTTATAATATCATAGCGAAGTCGAAATAAATTTTTTAGCTATATAGAAATTCAATTTTTATATATATGAAATGGCGAAATAAAAATATGATTTTTATATTATAGAGATAATAAAAATATAATTTTTACTTATATAGAGTAGTAAAAATGTGATTTTTATTATGAAGTTAGCGAAGTAAAAATATAATTTTTATATATGAAGTGCCATTAAAAAATATGTTTTTTAAAATAAACATCATATTAAAAATGCGATTTTTACTATGAACAGCGGGAAAAGATCGTATTGGAATTTTGGGCGAATCTGAACCGTTCAGAAATAGAGAATGGAGGAGTTAATCCCAAAGGTGGGAACTTCTCACTTTAATTTTAATTTCTAGTTAAAATATATACTAGGATGCAGACGGTGCTTAGCAGCACCCGACACCCGTCGTCCACAGACCATGGACGACTTGTTTGTTTAATTGATTGTGTTGTGAAAATTGATTGTGAGATGTGGAATAGAGTAAAATATTTTATAGTTAAAAATATGATTTTTAACGTGTATATGAATGAAATAAATATTCTTAAACAAATCAGACGATTTGTTTATGTACACACATTTGACTGATATTGTTTGGGACGATAAATTTTACACATTGTCGAACTGCACGAATTAAACTTGTGTTTGATTGTTTGAAACCCCACACGGGTATTGGGATGATATTGGACATACACTAATCCAGATATTTAGTTTTATGTCAATCGATTGGTTGACAAGTTGTGTAAGCGTTAAATATTTATATTTGATGCTTATGCAGTGTAGAATGCACTCTGGATGATGGTTGACTGTGTTTCATTATTGTTGTATACATGTGCATATGAAATCTATATAAATCAAATTATATGGTAATTGACTGTGTCTGATTCCAGTTCAGAAAGAATGAATAGTTTAAAATAACAATTATTTTAAAATAATGAATGTTTTAAAATAATATTCAGTAAAAGATCAAAATTTGATTTTGATGTCCGATTTGAGATGGACACGAAAATAATTAAATATATAAAGCCGTGTTGATTAGATTAAGCCATTTTGACGTGAACGATATTTATATCGATTTTATTCATTTTTATAATGAATATCGAAAAGGATTTGATTTCAAAATATAATGTTTTGAAAATACTATCATTTATATATCAATGATATGGAATATTCAATTTTGATTTGAAATTGAATATAAAGTTGAAATTGTTTTGAAAACGAATTTAAAACGATTTATAAAATACATTTTAAAAGGAAATCGATGAAATATAATATAGATAATATATATAATATAATGGCCTTAATAGAACGCGCCGCGTCGCGGTAGTTCGTGAATTTCGACCATTGACTTCGAATGGACATTAAGAGAGATCCGACCGTCGGATTCTCCTAAAACTGGAACCGTTGGGTTTGTATTGAAAAGAACTATCTAACGAATATTACCGATTTGAAATCTAACGGTTGGAATTGGAATTAAGTCCAACTCAAATTTGGAAAAGGTCGTTGTAAGTGCAGTTCAATGGCCGTTTATGAAAATCGACTGTATAGGCCTTGATAAAATTATTAAAAATATCAATAATTTGTGTAAAATCATAATAAATGATTTGGAAAGAATTGGGATGAAAAATCCCATATTTGAAAAGATAAAAATATATTTTTGTCGAAATGAACTAGTTTTGAACTAGAATTAAAAATCCAATATTTTTAACTAAATAAATTGGATTTGAAATGGTTTTAAAAATAACCAGGATTCCCAATATGGAATGGATTTAAATTGAAATTATCTTCGGAATATTTCGATATTGGATTCCATAATTATACAGATATTGTGGAGGAATTTGGAAGATATAGATATATCGTTATTCCAATATGATATTTGTTGATTTTAGAATTTGATATTGAATATAACTCGATATATTTTCTATTTAGAGCCTTGTATCAAATTGGATTTTGGGTTTGTCGTGAATGGTATCTTTAGTAATACTGTTCTTAAACCCAATGGAGTTAAGAAAATTAGAAACTGACTGGAGATTAGTTAAGTTGAATGGTTTCCTGGGTATTGATCTGATGTTGGTTTCGACCTTCGGGGTTAACACTTAGGGAATTGTTCTCTTACTAATTTACGGTTAGAGACTGATGGAATGTGAATTGGGTTTGTTGTGAATTGTGTTTTAATGACATTCGTTCTTTAACCCGATTTACAATGAAATGGGATTCGGAATTTATAAATCTTTTGTTAAGATTTAAAGCAGAATTTCCATAGTAAAGTTTTCCAATTAAATATATTAAATTGGAATTGAATGGAATTCGATTTGGCGATAATCGAAGCAAGCTTCTGTATAGGAAGACGGTTAATATTTGTGGAATTTAAAAGGCCTTGTCATTATTCCATTTATACTATCGGTTGGATATGGAAGTTTAAATCGATTATATATATCGATTTGTTTTCCATAAAGATTCCATTGTTAATGGAATGTGATTTTGGGGTTGTCGTGAATGGTATTTTTAATAATACTGTTCTTAGACCCGACGGAGTTAAGAAAATCAGAAACTAACTGGAGATTAGTTAAGTTGAATGGTTCCCTGGGTATTGATCTGATGTTGGTTTCGGCCTTCGGGGTTAATACTTAGGGAATTGTTCACATGCTAGTTTACAGTTAAAGGCTGATGGAATGGAATGTGATTTTTGGCTTATCGTGAACCGTATTTTAAATGATGTTGGTTCTTTAACCCAGTTAAAGGCAGGATATGATTTCCTAAGTTAAACAATCATTAATATTGATTTTTGGGAAGATTAAAACCTAATGGACTTTTAATGCATCTTTAATTAGATTGAAATGATATCCAAAGGAAGATTAAAGAATAAATTTAAAGAATTTATCTTTGACATAATTAATGGAAGCCTTTCCCAAAGTATAAGAATATTTGAATAAAGGAATATTCTGGATTGGAATGAGGCGTATGTTGTGTTTTTATAGCACTTGTTTATTATATACGCGGGTTATTCAGAAAGATCGGGTTTATCCTATTCTGATTAACTGATTCGATGATATGTCAAGGATGAAGACGGTGGTTGAAGACCGGAGGTCTTCACATCATTTGGATGATTACTGATGTCTTGATTTGGTTGTACACCCAAGACGAGGTAATAAGTGGTGATCGTCTAGACGTACTTGGAGATTGATGGATATGCGAGAGCCTCTCCCCTGTATTGGACATATGGGGAGGAATAAGTGCATCCGGTTTCGTTCAGACCCAGAACGAACTTGTAAATGGATGTGTGTCTGACATCGGATTTCATTCTGTGTGATTGATAGACATCGGTTGCATAGCGTGAATTGCCTGTGTGGCATGCTGAGATGCAAATGATCAAGGCTTCTGTTGAAAAGCAGAGTCTTTTGGTTGATGATCAAAGCACGACTTTAATATAGCAAAGCTTTATGTAGCGGTGTTTTACGAGCCTCACACCCCGGTGTGAACCAGAAACGGGAGAGGACCTCAAGGAGGGCATGCGTTTCCTTCTAGCTGGGACTGGTGTCGGCGTTTTACTATCCCTGACATTTTACTTATATGGATGATGGATTGCGAGGTGCCTCGGTTATATCGGTCATTTCGGGGCTGATAGTTTGATCGGGATATGACAAGTTACGCCGCATAGGGCAGGGAAACATAGTGTTCAGGCATTTTTATCCACATCGAGTGGACCGGCCCTGACGATCCAAGGGTAGATGTGTTCTGATCCTGAGGTGAGGGCTAGAGCGTCTCGAAGTGGTAAGGACGATCCCTTGCCTTGGTTCACAGATGGAAATCCAACTTCCAATACGACATTTTGCGGTTTTAATTGTAAACCTATATATGGCGACATAGTGTTATGGGGAACTTATACCGTTTGTGATTGATACTTATGATTGAAATTGTTTTGACACTATACACTTATAGTGATAATAAAACATGAAATTTTACATACCAAGCATTCTTGGCTATTAGAAGGTAAAAACTCCTTCCTCCGGCTTGCGTTGCATTGTCTGATGGGACCTGAGTCTTATAATAGCTTCATTATTCTTTATTTAGCATTGCGTTGTTATTTTTATGCACTGGTACTCTTGGGAGGAAACCCGTTCCGTGTTATACGGCGTAGTCCCTGGATTTACCTAACTTTTAAATAAAGATTAATAACTGTTTTAGTTCTCACACCAGTCACATGACTCACCTGGTGGAGTTTATTGTTTTAACTAAACTCTCGGTGCCCCTATTTTCCACACGGGCAGCTAGTAGTTTTGGTTTTGCAAATTTATATTCATAGGATCCTGATTTACAGCTGAAGCGATATTCGAAAAGCTTTATATCCGTGTATTACTTTCAGTTGTGTTTTGTATTGTTTTCTTCTGCTATGTATTTAAATGTAATTTAAATCTCTGATATTGATCATATGTATATAATTTATTTATACTCTGTTATATTCTTGTATTCTGATGGAATTGTTGTAATAAGCAATGAAATGTTCTTCTGTTTGTGTCCTGATTTGTCACATTCTCAATTCAGCCCGGGCTTTCCTTCACGGGGAGGTTCAGGTCGTTTCACGAACCGTCGATTTGGACGTTTTAACTTGGGTTGAATTCCAATTTGACGCGGTCAAAAAGGTGGGATGTTACATATACGCATAGACATAAATATATATATGAAGAATAAAATAAGGATAATATGTGATTGCACGTAATAAATACCTACATTGAAAAAGAAGAAAAGATTAATGCATTAAAAGAAAGAAAGGATCGGTTGCATGCAGAGTAAATATGTTGCATGCACTGATTTATAAATATTATACATTAATAATAAAATGAGAATGACTAAATTAAATATTCAGAATTAAGTAAAAGGATTGTACCATTGCGTTCGTCTCGGAATTCTGGTTTAGGTAGACTTCGAGCTTGTGTAAAATGGATAACATATAAAAAAGTTATGGATGGTAGAAGTTTGACAAAGAAAACAGGTGGCAGGCCAGAACAACTGGCGCGCTTGCCAAGTGCGCCGAGGTATTTTTGCACTGGAGCACTTGTGAAGTGCGCCCATGTTAATTTTCGGCATTCGGACCCCCAAGGGTCGACCCCATAAGGGGGATGTCGACCCAGGGGTCAACCCCGGGGTCGACCCCCCTCATATCTGGGTAGATTCTTTGATGAATCTGGATTGTTTTCTGGACTATGTTCGTGCTAATTCAACGCTGCATGTGCATGAACACCTATAAATAGGCTAGCAGAGCCTAGCCTAAGTCTCATATTTCTGAGACGAAGTATATACTCTGCCATTCGTCTTCCTCCTCAAATCTCTTTAGAAAAATAAGATAATTAGTTTAGGAAAATTCTGAATCAAGATCTGGAGGAAAAGAATGAATATTAATTAGAAGGTGTTCAAAATTATATTCGAAGTAAGGTAATTTCTTAGATCTGGTCTATTTCAATTTTCTCCTCTTTCATCCCTTTTTCTTTTAGTAAGAATTGTGGATCCATAGTTGCTAAGTTCTAAATTCAGTTAGGAGGACCATGGAATACTAGATCTGGACCAAATTCAGGATTTGGAAAGCAAATTAAGTGAGTGGATTTAAGATATATGAATTTCGATAATGATATATTATCGTTCGACATTCCGTGTTAATCTGTAATGTAAATATACTAGAATGATTAAAAGTGTTGAAATGCTAATATGATATGTTGAGATATTAATATGTTAAAATATTAATATGTTGGAAATTCATATGTTGAAAGGTTTAATGTGCTGAAATGCTGAAATGTTCACATGCTAAAATGTAAACTTGTTAAAATATATGTAGTGATTACTGTTGTTCTAATTTCATGTTAACTTGTGACATTTATGTACTTGAACCCTTAATTGTAGAAATTGGAATAATTACATGATTTGACGATCATATGGTATTTTAAGATGAAATTAATTACATGTAAGGAAGAACATGTTAAAAAATAGGCTTAATATGATGACATGAAAAAAAATATGTTATAGTAAAAATTTGAAATGGACATGCCTAAATTATATAGAAAATTTACAGTAAATAGAAAACTGTTACCGCACTTAGACACGAGGTTAAATTCAACTTGTGGTAGAAGTCTGCCCGGAACCGCCCGACAAATCCAACATCCACAAGTTGTTAATTTAATGTGAGAGGTCTAGTGAATAAATATATGTGTAACGATGCTAAGAAACGAGTTTAATTCAACTTGTGGAAGAAGTCTACCCGGAACGGCCAGGAAAAACCAGCATCCACAAGTGTAGGCTTAATGTGAGAGGTCTAGTGCATACACACACACACACATATATATATATATATATGTGTGTGTGTGTGTGTGTGTGTGTGTGTGTGTGTGTGTGTAAAAGCAGTATTGATAAAATAACATTTATTGTGATTAACGGAAATGAATGGAGTTACAACAGTAAAAGAAAGTGAATGAACCGGGAATGATAATAACCTATTATAATTGACTACATTAATTAGAATGTTATATAATAGGTAGACTTGTCCTAGGGCAAGTGAAGATTATAACTTAGGTTATAATAAACGATTAAGAAAATGAGATAACTTATGTAATGAGATAATTGGTACTTAATTGTAAATTAAATAATAAGTAAATGGGGAAACCTGAAGCCAGTTGTTTGTAATAAGTAGAGAAAAGGGGGAAAATATATGAAATTCAAGAAGTTGTACTTAATTATAAATTAAGTAATCTGTAAACTTGGAAATCTGAAATCTGCTGATAAGAATAACATTTTAAGGCTTGTCCTAGGGACAAGTGGGAATTGTAACATAAGTTATATTCATGGAAAGGAAACTTATTACTAAACCTTAGTTAAGAGAACTAAGTTAATAAGTGTTAGACCAAAAAGTGGTTCTAACACCCAAATTGACTAAAATAAGAATAGAATAAGATCAAAAGTAAAATGGAGACACAGAATTTATAGTGATTCGGCGTTGAAAAGCCTACGTCCACTTGTCAATCACTATTCTCGATGATAGAGTTGCAATTACAATGAGATATTCACTCAATTTCGCTCACAACTCACATACATTCACTCAATTGACTCAAAACAAATGTTGAAAGACGATTTGGATTATCCGGGAGTGCTGGAATTCGGTTTATGAAAGTGGTTGAACTCTCAAAATGCCAAAAAGAAGATCCCTTTAACTGTCTCCAGGCGAGGTATTTATAAGTGAAAATTTAGTCAGAACCCAATCCGGATCGGATCCACGTGTCCTCCATCCCATCGTCCTCGGGTTCGGATGGACTCCAGTGTTGACAGCGCATCAGAACAGAGATTATCGTGGGTAGGAACTAGTCATAACCGCTCCGCATCTTCAGGCGATTGTGGGGGGAAATGACGTGGATTACTGGTTCGGTTCGGAGGAGCCTGCAGAGGGGGTTCGGATCGGGGTATTCGATCCGACCCGGATTTACCTAGAACTAAATCTTTATCCACTTTGCTCTGCTCTGTTCCTGTAGCAACCCGGATTTTCGGCGGCTTTGGTTATCGACGTAAGCCCGACGTCGATAACCAAACCATCGAAAAATCCCGGTAACTAATGAAAGAAATTAGAAGGTGAGGATAGATAAGATAGAACTTATAGAATAGAAGAAGAAGAAGAACATCACATCAGAGTAAACACGAATCTCACAGCGGAACGAATAAAATATAACATAACATATCTTTGAAATAACATCAGTATATGTATACAATAACACTTATCAGAGTACAACACTTACAACAACAGCGGAAATAATAATAGCTATAGAATCCTGAAGCCTCCTGCTCCAAGCTCTCCAAGTGTATCTGTAAAATCCCGACTACTTGACTGCCCGTACAAATTTAGGCACCCAAGAGTTTAGGGAAAAACAACAAAATAAACTACGGGTCAGTCATGGGACTGGTGTGAATAAACTTAAATCATTTAAACAGGTATATGATATCTCATAAGACCACGCCGTGAATACGGAACGGGTTTTTCCCTTATGAGAATCCAAATAACTTTTCAAAGCAATATCATTCTGATATTATAATAATGTCTAAGTACAAATATATATCAATCTAGCAGAAACGCTTGCATCTCACGTTACTACATATATAGTATACAATCAAAACCGCAAGCACGTATTGGATAATGGATTTCCAACTATGACAAGGTATGGAATCACCTTCCGATCAGTGTACTCTAGGAACGATACACTGGAGTTCAACAAGAACATCTTGCAACTCAGCCACACATGACCGACCACTCATTTCGCTTGAGTGTATCGAATGTACATCACCAACGGTTGGGATCAGCAACCGTTCCCGTATATATATATATGGGACAGCATTGATAGATTTAAGAAACAAATGAATATTCACTAGATAGGTGATTATACACCCTACTTCGGTGCGACCGACTTAGCCATGCTGCCTGCCCGATTTCTGTCATTTACCGGATGTGAGGCTAGAAGCTACGCTTTATCATCACAATAGATTCACTTCGAATGCTACATTGTCAAATCCATCGAAAATCACTAATTGACGTCTACAACAATACATTACGTGTCAGCTAAAAGAAGTTTCCTTCTCCGCTTCCACTCTTGGTACGGTTGAAGAAATCAATGTACGTGACCTTTCTGGAAATACTCTGTCAGACATCCATCTTCATTCACTTAGAATGTCACATCGTCATACCCGCCAAATCACAAATTGACTTATCCAAAAATAACACGGGTATACAGCTAAGAGAAACGAATTCCTCCGCCACCAAACGTGTATACGTTTGAATAGATCAACTTACGCGATCCATTGGATATACTCTGTCAGACCTTCGTCCATACAAGTTGTCCTGGGACTGGACAAACCGAAGGCACTATTCTGTAAACAGGATAGCCCTTGCATTTTACTCCGTCTTCAATTATCTTTGGCATATATGATTCGCGACGCTTATGCCAATACAGAGTGGTTCTTTGGATAAAAATCCAACCGGTCTCTCCATATTAACAACGTTAAAATGGTCAAAACTTCGATAGTCTGTGATTTAACCATCAAAGAAAAACAAGTGTGCAAACAACGATATTATTCCCAGATGGAAATTATATCGAACAAACATCATTTAACATTAATCTCTTTAGTTCATTTATTTACTTATCTCCTGTTTCCCTATATTCTAAATTCTTGTTTTCTTTTATCAGAAAACATTTCTGATTCTCGTTTGGAAAACATTTCCAAAACTCCTTTACGATCAAACCTTACCATTTCTTAGTTAAGAAGGAAGTCACTCAAGTTGGGGTATAATTACCTCTCAGACCTTAACTGAACAACGTTATAACTTCGAAATGGTCAAAGTTTATCTTTTAATTTTTAACAACTTCTTTACGCCTTTCTCGGATTCAATTTTACTAGTCCACTTCTATATTTAAAACATTGGTTATAACGATAACTTTATAATCCCTACTTTCGAATTATCTAACTTTAATTATAACTTCTATTCTTATTAGTGAATAATTAACCTAACACTTATTTATTTATAAATAAATAAATCTCTATTTAAACACTGGAAAGTATAAGTACTTTCCCGAATTCGATATAATCGAATTTGCCGATTAACTCTCTTCGAGAAAATCTCTATTTGATTAACTCTTCTTCGAATAACCTATATTCGATTAACTTTTTCTCGAATAAACGATATTCGATAATCTCTCTTCGAATAACTAATATTCGATAACTCTTCCTTTTCAAATATCTCATATTTGAAAATCTCACTTCGATTAAACTATAATCGATAACTCCCTTCGATGAAACTAACATCGATAACTCCTTTCGATGAAACTAACATCGATAACTCCTTTCGATGAAACTAACATCGATAACTCCTTTCGATGAAACTAACATCGATTTATTTAACTCGACGAACTTAACTCGACTAACTTAACTCGACTAACTTAACTTACTTGGTTCGACCAATTCGATTCAATTAACTAGGCTCGACTAACTTGGTTTATTTAACTCAACTTGATTAACTCCTATCGAATAACTAATATTCGATTTAACTCCATTTAACTCTATTCGAATAACTACTATTCGATTAACTCCATTTAACTCTATTCGAATAACGACTATTCGATTAACTCTATTCAACTCTATTCGAATAAACTATATTCGACTAACTCTATTTAACTCCATTCGAATAAACTATATTCGACTAACTCTATTTAACTCCATTCGAACAACTACTATTCGACAACTCTATTTAACTCCATTCGCTTGACTCTAGATCGCAGCGATCACAATGGTTACGCCTGATTCCCTCAGGAAACATCCGACCGCCGAAGGCTATTTATAGCCCTGCGAATTACGCTAGCAGTCGTACACGATGGCAACTTACCCTGAATACTATGTTTGACTAACTCTGTCTCAAATAACTATATTTCATTAACTCTAGTTCGTTTTAACTCTAACCGATTAACTCTAACCGATTAACTCCACTGGTTAACTCTAACTGATTAACTCTAACTGGTTAACTCTATTTGATTAACTCTAACTGGTTAACTCTATTTGACTAACACGACTCGACTAACCCCTTTCGAATAACTTGTTCGATTAACTAACTTTCGAATACTATATTCGATTAACTAACTTCGAATACCATATTCGATTAACTAACCTCGAATACCATATTCGATTAACTAACTTCGGATACCATATTCGATTTACTAACTTCGAATACCATATTCGATTTACTTTATTCACTTTATAAAGATTTCCTTTTTAACAACGTTTTATTCATTTGAGAAGATGTACTTTTAAATAACGGTTCTACACTTTAAAAATGATTTCCTTTTTATAATGTTTCCTTTCCAATTCTATTTGTAAATGGTTTACGAATATTTCCTTTTCAAATTTATTCTTGAAATATTCTAACTCCTTAAATTTCCTGAAAAATTCGCCATAACCTCCTTTGTAACGGAAGCATCGGGAAAATCCCCAAACTCGCCACACAGGCCTTTCCATTCAAAAAGAAAATGTTTTGAATTTATTTCCTTTTTTAAAATATCTCCTATTTATAAATATCCCAATTTATAAATATTCCTTATTTATAAATATTTAAATTTATAAATATCTCTTATTTATAAATATCTCATTTTATAAATATGCTATTTTCAATATCACTTTGAAAATTCTCCTTATCTACATTCCGGTATGTCATGGTATCCAATCATATCAAATCACGATGCTCAATATCGTTCAAACACATATAATCGCCAACAGATTATATATCACACTATATAAATCACAGTAAAATAACTGTTGAGGAATCCAGTTGGATTCCTCCAACCTATTTCCCTGCATCACAGATGTTAGACAATATAGATAACATCACTTTCAGTTCCATATGATATATTCGGTTAAACAGAATCAATATAGAAATTTAACTAACCGACTAGCAGTTCAATCAAACAATCAACACACAGTACATCAGACAATTTCTAATAGTTCTAAATATACAACATGAAATTATAAACTGTTCAGAGTTGGTGAGATTTACTCACATTTGCAGTTCATCGCTAAAGAACGATAAACTGTTTTTGATTTGAATCAAACAATTTATTTCGCCATAAATTCATACGAGCTCTAATCCACTTCCAGTCAGCTTCATTGTGAAGCTCTCGTCCATACGGTCCCAACGCAACTTACGGTTCCTGAATCTGATATAGTATGTGGAAGTTACACGTTATAGAAGTTATATGATTATTATAATTTAAATTAAAACTCAACTTTTAATTAAACGGGCCTCACCCCTCTTGAACTTCGGCCCAACCAAAGAATAAAAGCCCGCCTCTCTCTTCTTCCTTCCCAAATGCTTCGTCGCCTGCTTCTAACACCGCACCATTTCCACCGACTTCGTCCTCCCATCGTACCCCCATTACTTCACTAAGTCAACCCCCAAAATCACCATTGTTCTTCTCGTTCGATTCTCTTCTACCTCCACCCAAAAGAAAAGAACTCGATCGCCTCCTTCTCACCGCGTTCTGGAAACCGCGGGTGCCGCTACAGGCACAGTATCGACACCAAATGTGTCGGTATCCCACCCAACCAAGCCAACAGGTGCGGTTCCCTTCGCCGAACTCAAAAATCCCATCCAAACTATGCCTCGACACTCCATAAACCCGCAAGTGCCAACCCTAGTTTACTGTTCGACAATTCGAACAGCAGGAAACGGCGCCGCTCCAACCAAAATGAGCACCAACTCGAAGCTCTTTACATGCTGAGTCCATACGTATACATCATACGATTTGTAGAATTTTATTTGGTTTATTCTTGATTTTTGAACTTGCCATTTTTGTTGAGAGGAAACAGAAAAGCGACGGCGGGTTGTTACTGAGGAAATTAGGTTTTAAGGAATGTTTGTGGGGGTATTTATACTGTTAAAAAAAAATATCTAGATATTTTATAGAGGGAATATTCCCGGTATATTCCTTTTTAAAAAATTTGTTTTGCCTTCTAAAAATCCGTGTGATCACACACGATACCCAAAAATCACGAAACTGGACTTGCAGCTACAGCTCAACATTACGGTCCCAACAAAACTGGTTTCGTCGAATTCCGACTTCGTTTGCAAAAGTGGCTATTTTTAGACCCTTGAATAATCCATTTAAATATATAAATATATTTAAATAAATTAAATTAAATATAAATAAATTTATATTCTCGTATATATTCACAGATGATGTCGTACGGCTCCAGAATATCCTGCCAGAATTTATGACTTGATTTCCAGAATTCTGATTTGATCGATATTCAATTCGTATCGAAAAATCGATTTATAACGTATATAAAGCGTCGCAAATTATAAAGGAAATCCATAGCGACTTTTCTGCAATTTGATTTGGACGTAAATCAAAATCTACACAACGAAATCCATATTTTTCCCTTCCACTAGAAAGATATACTCCACCAGCTCCACACGTTTCTTGTTTCACAGAAATCCGATTTAAAACGAATCCTGTATACTCAGTTGAAGTTCAAATCGCCAAATAGCGAATTGCAGCGCCATTTCAAGCTCTAATTTAATTATATTATAAATTATAAATTCAATTGGCTTATATAAATATATTCGTCAATATAATTCAATATAACTGAATTATATATTTTCAACTGTCCAGTTTACACAGTATTGTCAATTCCAATATTTCTGACTAATTCAGAAATAAATATATTTTATCCTATTATTTAAATTAATTAAAAAAAATCATTTTTATTTAATTCAGGTCGTCGATATCGCCAAAACGATATTTAAATAATTAAATAATTTAATTATCGGCAGCTAAAATGCGGGTTACTACAATCTTCCCCCCTTAATAAAATTTCGTCCTCGAAATTGCTAAGCTAGGGGATGGCCCTATCTTCTGGGTAAAAATTTATCTGTTTACCTCTTGTCTCCGGTTTCAACTGAACCAATTAATATCGACTAAAATATTAATTTATTCCCACTAACTAAATTTTCAAAAATTCTGAAAATTTTCTAACGCCTTAACTTTTCGAAAAATTTCGCCAGCACCTCCTTTGTACTGGTCGATATCTCAAATTCCAACTCGCCTCTCTGGGCCTTCTTTAACCCAAAAGAAAATCAAACAGCCAAGCGGCTTGCCAATTCGGCTCATAAATCTCATATCCATATATAAAATGGTACCTTTTTGTCGGGCATATCATTATATCCCTTCAATCTGTTATCACTTCAACATATACCGATGTTATTCCAATCAACTCAAATCGATTTATTCTCAAATCCAATCATTCGGTTATATCTAAACCAAATTCCATTCAAACTCCAATATCAATTTCAAATTCTTAACTCATCAATGAAATTCCATTTCAGATTATTCTCTTATCACCCCAGTTTTACTTAACTTAACAAGTTAGATTTTAAATTCTAGAATTTAAATCCCTGGGCTCTTATTTCAAGTCAATTTGAAATCATAATACCGATTCAAAACATTTGAATTCTTAAACAACTTGTTTTCGCAAAACAAATTTGAAAATAAAATCTTGGGTAGTAATCCGTCACTTATAACTCGAAAATCACACTGATGATGTGTACACCATCATCAGAATTATTTTCCAGCGATCAAAGTGAGTTCAATACTATATTCATTTTCAGATTGAAAAACATTTTCAAAATCTCCCAGGAACTTAAAATTTCCTTATTTTAATTCCAATCTGGTTTAAATTCAGATTTTTCTTTATTTTATTTTATATACTTTACTTATATGAATTCTGATTAGTCATTTATAATCATTTTACCTTTTTATAATCTTACTCGATTATAATAACAACCAACACATCCAATTTACTATGTTAATTTCAAAACATACCATGTCGGTTCATCGTGTTCAAGTGTTTATAAAACTCCTACCGATACAGTGGATCAAACTGATCGACCAGAATTTATAAGCCACTCAACCAATAAATCTCCACAATATAAAATCATTTTATATTAACTAACAAATACGTTCACTCGTATATATACACTCATACTCAGTCTAGGATATTACTAATCCCATCTCTACTGAATCACGCCACAGAGCCAAGGTAATAACTAAACCAATGCTCTGATACCAACTGTAGCAACCCGGATTTTCGGCGGCTTTGGTTATCGACGTAAGCCCGACGTCGATAACCAAACCATCGAAAAATCCCGGTAACTAATGAAAGAAATTAGAAGTTGAGGATAGATAAGATAGAACTTATAGAATAGAAGAAGAAGAAGAACATCACATCAGAGTAAACACGAATCTCACAGCGGAACGAATAAAATATAACATAACATATCTTTGAAATAACATCAGTATATGTATACAATAACACTTATCAGAGTACAACACTTACAACAACAGCGGAAATAATAATAGCTATAGAATCCTGAAGCCTCCTGCTCCAAGCTCTCCAAGTGTATCTGTAAAATCCCGACTACTTGACTGCCCGTACAAATTTAGGCACCCAAGAGTTTAGGGAAAAACAACAAAATAAACTACGGGTCAGTCATGGGACTGGTGTGAATAAACTTAAATCATTTAAACAGGTATATGATATCTCATAAGACCACGCCGTGAATACGGAACGGGTTTTTCCCTTATGAGAATCCAAATAACTTTTCAAAGCAATATCATTCTGATATTATAATAATGTCTAAGTACAAATATATATCAATCTAGCAGAAACGCTTGCATCTCACGTTACTACATATATAGTATACAATCAAAACCGCAAGCACGTATTGGATAATGGATTTCCAACTATGACAAGGTATGGAATCACCTTCCGATCAGTGTACTCTAGGAACGATACACTGGAGTTCAACAAGAACATCTTGCAACTCAGCCACACATGACCGACCACTCATTTCGCTTGAGTGTATCGAATGTACATCACCAACGGTTGGGATCAGCAACCGTTCCCGTATATATATATATATGGGACAGCATTGATAGATTTAAGAAACAAATGAATATTCACTAGATAGGTGATTATACACCCTACTTCGGTGCGACCGACTTAGCCATGCTGCCTGCCCGATTTCTGTCATTTACCGGATGTGAGGCTAGAAGCTACGCTTTATCATCACAATAGATTCACTTCGAATGCTACATTGTCAAATCCATCGAAAATCACTAATTGACGTCTACAACAATACATTACGTGTCAGCTAAAAGAAGTTTCCTTCTCCGCTTCCACTCTTGGTACGGTTGAAGAAATCAATGTACGTGACCTTTCTGGAAATACTCTGTCAGACATCCATCTTCATTCACTTAGAATGTCACATCGTCATACCCGCCAAATCACAAATTGACTTATCCAAAAATAACACGGGTATACAGCTAAGAGAAACGAATTCCTCCGCCACCAAACGTGTATACGTTTGAACAGATCAACTTACGCGATCCATTGGATATACTCTGTCAGACCTTCGTCCATACAAGTTGTCCTGGGACTGGACAAACCGAAGGCACTATTCTGTAAACAGGATAGCCCTTGCATTTTACTCCGTCTTCAATTATCTTTGGCATATATGATTCGCGACGCTTATGCCAATACAGAGTGGTTCTTTGGATAAAAATCCAACCGGTCTCTCCATATTAACAACGTTAAAATGGTCAAAACTTCGATAGTCTGTGATTTAACCATCAAAGAAAAACAAGTGTGCAAACAACGATATTATTCCCAGATGGAAATTATATCGAACAAACATCATTTAACATTAATCTCTTTAGTTCATTTATTTACTTATCTCCTGTTTCCCTATATTCTAAATTCTTGTTTTCTTTTATCAGAAAACATTTCTGATTCTCGTTTGGAAAACATTTCCAAAACTCCTTTACGATCAAACCTTACCATTTCTTAGTTAAGAAGGAAGTCACTCAAGTTGGGGTATAATTACCTCTCAAACCTTAACTGAACAACGTTATAACTTCGAAATGGTCAAAGTTTATCTTTTAATTTTTAACAACTTCTTTACGCCTTTCTCGGATTCAATTTTACTAGTCCACTTCTATATTTAAAACATTGGTTATAACGATAACTTTATAATCCCTACTTTCGAATTATCTAACTTTAATTATAACTTCTATTCTTATTAGTGAATAATTAACCTAACACTTATTTATTTATAAATAAATAAATCTCTATTTAAACACTGGAAAGTATAAGTACTTTCCCGAATTCGATATAATCGAATTTGCCGATTAACTCTCTTCGAGAAAATCTCTATTTGATTAACTCTTCTTCGAATAACCTATATTCGATTAACTTTTTCTCGAATAAACGATATTCGATAATCTCTCTTCGAATAACTAATATTCGATAACTCTTCCTTTTCAAATATCTCATATTTGAAAATCTCACTTCGATTAAACTATAATCGATAACTCCCTTCGATGAAACTAACATCGATAACTCCTTTCGATGAAACTAACATCGATAACTCCTTTCGATGAAACTAACATCGATAACTCCTTTCGATGAAACTAACATCGATTTATTTAACTCGACGAACTTAACTCGACTAACTTAACTCGACTAACTTAACTTACTTGGTTCGACCAATTCGATTCAATTAACTAGGCTCGACTAACTTGGTTTATTTAACTCAACTTGATTAACTCCTATCGAATAACTAATATTCGATTTAACTCCATTTAACTCTATTCGAATAACTACTATTCGATTAACTCCATTTAACTCTATTCGAATAACGACTATTCGATTAACTCTATTCAACTCTATTCGAATAAACTATATTCGACTAACTCTATTTAACTCCATTCGAATAAACTATATTCGACTAACTCTATTTAACTCCATTCGAACAACTACTATTCGACAACTCTATTTAACTCCATTCGCTTGACTCTAGATCGCAGCGATCACAATGGTTACGCCTGATTCCCTCAGGAAACATCCGACCGCCGAAGGCTATTTATAGCCCTGCGAATTACGCTAGCAGTCGTACACGATGGCAACTTACCCTGAATACTATGTTTGACTAACTCTGTCTCAAATAACTATATTTGATTAACTCTAGTTCGTTTTAACTCTAACCGATTAACTCTAACCGATTAACTCCACTGGTTAACTCTAACTGATTAACTCTAACTGGTTAACTCTATTTGATTAACTCTAACTGGTTAACTCTATTTGACTAACACGACTCGACTAACCCCTTTCGAATAACTTGTTCGATTAACTAACTTTCGAATACTATATTCGATTAACTAACTTCGAATACCATATTCGATTAACTAACCTCGAATACCATATTCGATTAACTAACTTCGGATACCATATTCGATTTACTAACTTCGAATACCATATTCGATTTACTTTATTCACTTTATAAAGATTTCCTTTTTAACAACGTTTTATTCATTTGAGAAGATGTACTTTTAAATAACGGTTCTACACTTTAAAAATGATTTCCTTTTTATAATGTTTCCTTTCCAATTCTATTTGTAAATGGTTTACGAATATTTCCTTTTCAAATTTATTCTTGAAATATTCTAACTCCTTAAATTTCCTGAAAAATTCGCCATAACCTCCTTTGTAACGGAAGCATCGGGAAAATCCCCAAACTCGCCACACAGGCCTTTCCATTCAAAAAGAAAATGTTTTGAATTTATTTCCTTTTTTAAAATATCTCCTATTTATAAATATCCCAATTTATAAATATTCCTTATTTATAAATATTTAAATTTATAAATATCTCTTATTTATAAATATCTCATTTTATAAATATGCTATTTTCAATATCACTTTGAAAATTCTCCTTATCTACATTCCGGTATGTCATGGTATCCAATCATATCAAATCACGATGCTCAATATCGTTCAAACACATATAATCGCCAACAGATTATATATCACACTATATAAATCACAGTAAAATAACTGTTGAGGAATCCAGTTGGATTCCTCCAACCTATTTCCCTGCATCACAGATGTTAGACAATATAGATAACATCACTTTCAGTTCCATATGATATATTCGGTTAAACAGAATCAATATAGAAATTTAACTAACCGACTAGCAGTTCAATCAAACAATCAACACACAGTACATCAGACAATTTCTAATAGTTCTAAATATACAACATGAAATTATAAACTGTTCAGAGTTGGTGAGATTTACTCACATTTGCAGTTCATCGCTAAAGAACGATAAACTGTTTTTGATTTGAATCAAACAATTTATTTCGCCATAAATTCATACGAGCTCTAATCCACTTCCAGTCAGCTTCATTGTGAAGCTCTCGTCCATACGGTCCCAACGCAACTTACGGTTCCTGAATCTGATATCGTATGTGGAAGTTACACGTTATAGAAGTTATATGATTATTATAATTTAAATTAAAACTCAACTTTTAATTAAACGGGCCTCACCCCTCTTGAACTTCGGCCCAACCAAAGAATAAAAGCCCGCCTCTCTCTTCTTCCTTCCCAAATGCTTCGTCGCCTGCTTCTAACACCGCACCATTTCCACCGACTTCATCCTCCCATCGTACCCCCATTACTTCACTAAGTCAACCCCCAAAATCACCATTGTTCTTCTCGTTCGATTCTCTTCTACCTCCACCCAAAAGAAAAGAACTCGATCGCCTCCTTCTCACCGCGTTCTGGAAACCGCGGGTGCTGCTACAGGCACAGTATCGACACCAAATGTGTCGGTATCCCACCCAACCAAGCCAACAGGTGCGGTTCCCTTCGCCGAACTCAAAAATCCCATCCAAACTATGCCTCGACACTCCATAAACCCGCAAGTGCCAACCCTAGTTTACTGTTCGACAATTCGAACAGCAGGAAACGGCGCCGCTCCAACCAAAATGAGCACCAACTCGAAGCTCTTTACATGCTGAGTCCATACGTATACATCATACGATTTGTAGAATTTTATTTGGTTTATTCTTGATTTTTGAACTTGCCATTTTTGTTGAGAGGAAACAGAAAAGCGACGGCGGGTTGTTACTGAGGAAATTAGGTTTTAAGGAATGTTTGTGGGGGTATTTATACTGTTAAAAAAAAATATCTAGATATTTTATAGAGGGAATATTCCCGGTATATTCCTTTTTAAAAAATTTGTTTTGCCTTCTAAAAATCCGTGTGATCACACACGATACCCAAAAATCACGAAACTGGACTTGCAGCTACAGCTCAACATTACGGTCCCAACAAAACTGGTTTCGTCGAATTCCGACTTCGTTTGCAAAAGTGGCTATTTTTAGACCCTTGAATAATCCATTTAAATATATAAATATATTTAAATAAATTAAATTAAATATAAATAAATTTATATTCTCGTATATATTCACAGATGATGTCGTACGGCTCCAGAATATCCTGCCAGAATTTATGACTTGATTTCCAGAATTCTGATTTGATCGATATTCAATTCGTATCGAAAAATCGATTTATAACGTATATAAAGCGTCGCAAATTATAAAGGAAATCCATAGCGACTTTTCTGCAATTTGATTTGGACGTAAATCAAAATCTACACAACGAAATCCATATTTTTCCCTTCCACTAGAAAGATATACTCCACCAGCTCCACACGTTTCTTGTTTCACAGAAATCCGATTTAAAACGAATCCTGTATACTCAGTTGAAGTTCAAATCGCCAAATAGCGAATTGCAGCGCCATTTCAAGCTCTAATTTAATTATATTATAAATTATAAATTCAATTGGCTTATATAAATATATTCGTCAATATAATTCAATATAACTGAATTATATATTTTCAACTGTCCAGTTTACACAGTATTGTCAATTCCAATATTTCTGACTAATTCAGAAATAAATATATTTTATCCTATTATTTAAATTAATTAAAAAAAATCATTTTTATTTAATTCAGGTCGTCGATATCGCCAAAACGATATTTAAATAATTAAATAATTTAATTATCGGCAGCTAAAATGCGGGTTACTACAGTTCCGATCTGACTAATAGTAGGTAGCCCTCCGATCTGACTGATAGTAGGTAGCCCTCCGATCCGAATAGCTGCGTCTCTTCGATCGAAACAGTAGCAGTTCTCCGATCCGAACAGCAACATCCCTCCGATCCGATCCGCTACATCTCTCCGATCCGATCCTCTATGATGCTCTCTAAGTTCTTCAACGTTTCACATCTCAATTTTGTGTTGCACAGTTCACAAAGTGGGCTAACATTTTGCCCCCTCAAAGGATGCTCCTGTTGGAAACGGAGCATGTTTTGATTATCATTGCATATCGCCTTCTAGGTAATCTTTCCTTTGACTTTCCTCGTGCTTTCATCCTCTTCTTTAAATTTTAATTTAATTCATAGGCCAAGCTGAGATATGACATCCTGTTCGGTTCGGATTCCGACCCGAACGGATCCCCTTCTTCTTCTATTGCACACTGGACTAGTGGGCCAGGCCACGCTACTGGGCCTTCAAGCCGGTCCGATCGAGGAGACGAATAGTCACCCTGTTTTTCTATATAAGTTCAGCCTTCATCTTCCTCCCACTTTCTTTTTACTTTATCATTTTACAAATTCTGCTCGGAGACTCCAGAATTCAAAAGAGAAAAAAAACTCTTTACCATTCTCGTGCGAATCTTCAGCTCATCCACCTTGGTAGGTCTAAATCCCTGATCGACCTCATGATAATAGGTTTTACTCGAAATTCACGGTCAATTCGACCGATCTGAATGCGATTCCCACGCTACAGCATCTTCTTCCCTCGTTGTTGTCGTTGGTGGCTTCGTCGCTGCTTCGAGTCGTTGGAAGAGGACGTCGTAGTTTATTCGGTCATGACTAGGGCGCTGGAGATGATATTGGGTCTAAGACTAAAGAAGAGGAAGAAGAAGAAGATCATAGGAAATCGGTTCGGGCGGTGGAGTATGGAAAGTGGAGAAAGGGAAAAAGAAAAGAAGTCCAGGAGGTCGGATCGGGTCGGGGCAAGTAGAGAAAGGGAAAAAGAAAAGAAGTCCAAAAAGTCGGATCGGGTCGGGGCAAGTAGTTAAAGAAGGGGGGAATGGAGCTCACCTAACCGGATCGGGTCAGTCTGTAAGATAAAGGAGGAGAGGCATGACTACGTGATCCGACCCAAACCGTTTGGGGAATCTACTTCCGAGCCGATCCGATTTTGATTTCTGAGCTTCAATGTTTATCCGAGCTACGCCCCCGATCCGATCCCAATGACTGCGCTCGAACCGAACCGAAAGGCAGTCCATCTTAAGGCATAAAAACTCGTTTAACTGGCCCAATCAACTCTTGGCATAATCTTCAACTTAATGGACAGTTAGGATAGTGCCTTGCGAACATAACCGGACATCAAGAACCGCCTTGATCCTTATTACTTTGCCAAAATTTTGCGTCGCACTTTCAAATATTAACTTTACACTTTCCGCATACACTGTTTATACTTTAGTTTGCACACATGCACGGGGGGATACGGGCTAATTTACTCTAACTTGTGCTATTGCTTCTTCAATAGTTTTGTGACCATGAGACCCAGACGCTCTTCTAGACTAGCCGGGAAGAAGGAGGCCCCGGAGACATCCAACAAAATTACTCTTGAGGACACATCTTCTTCTTCAGATCCAGAATGGAATGATGAGGGCTCAGACTATGAGGTTGGAACTCGCGAAAGTGATAATGTGTCTTCGGAGAGTGGAGTTTCCCTAGGTTTTAAAGAGGAAGGAGGGATTGGTGATGACCGAGCTCCTGATGAGTTTGAATCTGCTGTCATATTGGAATCACCCCAAGATTCTGTTGAATCGATGATCGACAACGAAAGACTTATCCGAATTTGTTTAAAATACGGGATACTAAAAAGGGACACCCTAGTGCCTTCGAGAACTGACCGTCCCCACAACCCTCCAGAAGGGTATATGGCAACTACTCGATTGATGTGTATGGTCAGTGCTATCCCTCCATTTTCTCCTTTCAACGTCGATTTTCTAAGACAAATGCGGATTGCCCCCATGCAGCTGCACCCCAATTCTTATGCTTACTTGTACACCTTATATGTTGCGTACCGTGAGATCTTAGGCTTAGAGCTCACTTTCGATGACGTTCATTTCTTCTACAACTTCAAGCATCGGACTCGAGAGACTCCTTCTTTCTGCTACTTTGAGTCTGTCCCTAAGAGGAAAATAATTCCAGCGCCATTCAGTAGTAAAGCTGGAGATTCCAGGCTGGAATGGTTTTATGTGAAGCGACAACCAGGGTGTGCTAGGAGGTGGACGAAATCAAGTAAAGCACTGGTTTTCTAAATCTCGACTCTATACATTTAAGTCAACGCCTTAACACGTTTTTCTTTTTGTTTGCAGTCGATAACCCAAAACAAATATCAGACCAAGTGTTCTTTGACCGGATGCACCAGCTCCTTAATGGCGATCAGAAGTTTTTGACTATTGACGAAGTCCTTAAGGACGAATATCTTCATTTTCATGGGTTGCTATCTGTTACTCGTAGCATTGGTCACGGGACGGCTCCATATGTTTATATTCCCCCCGTGGACGTAATCCCTGAAACGGGCCAAAGTTCGAGAGCTCCTACAATGCCTCTTCAGGCTTCACCCTCTCCTTCTTCTACCCAAGATGATGAATTGGCTAACATGGCCGAAAAGCATCGCGAAGGGTATACTTTTCCCGAGGCTGCCATTTCTCTGGAAAGGTCGACGTCTTCCCAAGAGTCTCCGATTGATGCTTCTGAGGGAGATGTCCCTAGCACTGATGACCCACTGTTTCAGGGTTTGGGGGATCTCCCCTTACCTGAAACCATTTACACTTCAGAGGATTTTAGGAAGAATCCTTTAGTTTTCACTTCTTCCGAAGAGACCACTCCTGCTAAGGCCAAAGAGCCCGCCCGTACTAGTCTAGCTTCGGACTCGGGTTGGTTGGGGGGAAAAACACCACTTAGGACACACTTTACACAATAACGTTACAACTCACTGCATCTTTCTCTTTGTGAAAATATTGATCCTGAATTTCATTTGTCTTATTGTGCAGGCACGATGTCCCGATCTTACTATGATATCAGGATACTCCGCCGCAGCATGTCTAATCCACCTTATGATACTGAGTATGATCGCCGCGATGATCGCAGTAGGGAGGAGAGAAGGCCTTATGAACCCTATCGCTCTCGAACCTCGCGTTCTCTCTCTCCTTTCCGGACGGACCCAGAGAGATATAAAGGTTACCAAGGTCGTCGGGAAGAGGACAAGCCGCAACCAAAAGACTCCACCTCTTCTCAAGAAAAGCGCAGCAGGGAGAGAAGTCCGCCAAAAGATACTGAGTCGCGAAGTAAACGCAAGGTCCCTGCTAAACGGCCTAGAACAGATAAAGAGGCTATTGAATCCTCCGCGCACAGGGATATTGAGCTGACGATCCCCGCCCCTCCACCACTAGATGCTGAAATTGTAGTCAAGCGGGCGTATCTGGAGGAGCAATTTCCCGAACATTACTTCGAGAACTTGACTTTTTTACCTGTCCTTGAGCCTATTTCTTCCAGGTGGGCAGATGAGGCCAAAGAAAAGATAGATGCGGTCGAGAAATAGTATTCTGAAATGTTCAAGTATTCACGCAACCTTTCCAGAATTATCCGCACTTTAATAACGAATGCTGACTTGATGCAAAAAACCGCTGAAGATGATGCAAAGGCCTTAAAGAATCTAGGAAAAGATTTGGAGGACACACAGGCCCAACTTGTTGTTGCTCAAAGGGACGCTACTAGCTTCAAACAACAATTTGAAGATATGCAAAAACGTTACCATGATTTGCTTGAATCTCATACTCAAGAGCGTTCTGAGTTAAAAAAGCAAGCCGAAGATGCTAAGTCAGATGCCGCTAAAACACGCCTTGCTTATGCTGACCTTGAACGGAAAATGCCGAGTTAGCAAGGAGGAATGCTGAACTAGAAAAGAAAAATGCTGACTTGGCTTCTAAGCTAATGGAGGCGGAGAACAGAGCTGCCTTGGCGGAGGGTAACGTCGAATGTGCTATCAAATCCACTGAGGAGGCCCGCGAACAACTGTCAGAGGCTGAGGGAGAGATTCAGGGTTTCGGCGAATTAATGATTGAATTCTTTGCGCATATCATCTGCCGCCGAACCAATTCTTGGATTGAAGACTATCCATCTACTCTTGTCCAAGTATGGAGTCAGATCGTTGAGTGGGAGAAAGAGGAGCTCAAGGTTGATTCCATTGACGAGGACAAGCTGATGGAGAAATATTTAAGAGATGATGAGCCAGAACGTCTAGCTGAAGGGCGCCGCCTCATTGCTGCTGCTATGGACGAAGAAAGGCGGAGGACTAAGCAAAAGAACGTTCCCGAGGCTGGTTCCTCCTCTACTGCCCCCGCAACTTCTGAAGTAGAGGGATATGATCCTGAAAACCCGGGGATCCCTCGAACAACTCTTCTATCCCCTATTCCCGAAACGACATCGGAGACAGCAGTTACTCCAGCCGAGAAGTCTTCGGAAGGTATCTCTACATTTTCACCTCAATTCGTCAAGGCTATCTCTACCTTTCGCCATGTGATTGAGCAATCGATGAAAAACCCATTACTTTCTCCTGAGTTGATAACTGTTGCTTCTCACTCTGTAGGTATTGAGCCATCCGGAAAGACAGATGTGTCCTAGCGAACCGCCTCTGGGGCAGAGCCTACGGAGAAAGCAAAAGGGGGAAAGGACAAGACTACTCCCATAGATTTGGGAGAAGGAAGCGAACCGTCTAAGGCTGACACTCTTCGTGATGACGAAATGATAGATGCCTTAAAGGATGGTTGCGGCGACGGAGTACATGAGGAAGATCCAGAGGTGGCAATAGTCGGGGAGTCGAAAAGCACAGATGATGTTACTTTGGCTGCACTGAAAGCTGACCAAGATAAACGCTTGCAGTTAAAAGCTGAAGACTTAGACCTTGAAAGCCTCAAGCCCCTCGCAGTTGTAGATGCTGGATCAAGGTTAGTTGTTAAGCTTTCAACTAGATCTATTACAGAGGAGCTCGCTAAAAAGTCTTCTCTTGATTCCAGCGCTCCGCCCTCCGGGAAGAAGTCAACCGATTCCAGTACCGCAGCTTCAGGAAAGAAAAAATCAAAGCGCATCTTGACGGAGGCCGAGAAAGAGGCGAAGGATGCGGAGAAAGCCGCCAAGAAGTCCAAGCCTCCCTCAAAGTCTAAATAGTGGGCTGTCTTGCGTTATTTTAGCGTTTGGTTGACTAATAATTATTGCTATAAGGGTGGCTCTTGCACCTTCTTCTTGACTGTTTTCCTGTACAAATTCATTCATTTGTAAATAAAAAATAATTCATTTTCTGCAACGTCTGTTAGTCATTAGTTTTGCACTTATGTAAGAATGCATGTCTTAATATAGTTGTGTAATGAAGTTATGGTGGGGAAATATGTGTGTACATATATGCCCCCAGTCAATCTCAAAAAAAAACTATTCAAGACTTAATCAAGTAGTCTGAATGTCCCCGATTTTTCGATGGGAATGCATTCTCTGTACCGTCAATGCCTGTCGTTTTTTCTGGCATTTTTTATACTCTCCTGTCTTATACTCAGGTTAGAGTTCTTACCAAGGCGGTCTCTTGTCTGTGTGCACCTTCACGCCTCAGAGGACGTCGTCTTCCCGTCCTTTATACTCTCTCTCAATTCCCGAGAGTTAGAGTTAAGAATGTCGTCTTCCCATTCTTTTATGTCTTATCGCACAAATAGTCGGTGTGCTTTTTCTTGCGTATAAACTGTTCTCAACCTCTCAGGTTTTAAATCATCTTATATTCCATAATCGCAACAGAATAGTAGATGAAGGTATATATATAATGCATGAAAGTAAATGACACACGATATTTTTATAGTGGTTCGGCTAAGTCGTAGCCTACATCCACTTTATAGTTCTTTATTCATATCATCAGACTTTCCTAAGGCAAGTCGTGCCTTTTTACAGAGTTCATAAGGAAAATAGCAAAGAGTACAACATTTCTAATCCAAATATCGCATCAAGTGTTGGGCATTCCATGCTCTAGGTACCTCTTCGCCATCTACGGTCGTTAACTTGAAGGTTCCTGTTTCAAGTTTCCGTTGGATGACAAAGGGTCCTTCCCACTTTGGACCGAGGTGAGGAAGGGATGGAAAGACTCTCTTTAGCACCAAATCTCCTGGTTCAAAAGTCCTAAGGCGAACTTTTTTGTCGTAATAGCGTGCCATCTGACGTCGATGTCTTGCCGCACGCAAATCTGCTTCGTCCCTTTTTTCTTCGATTTCATCAAGAGACTCGAGTAAGAGTGCCCGATTCGTCATCAGGTCATAATACGTCACCCGGTGGGAGGGAACCTCAAGCTCTACTGGAATTACTGCTTCTGAACCAAAAGAGAGAGAGAGAGAAAGGGGTATGACCAGTAGCTGTCTTAAATGATGTTCGATATGCCCACAATGCTAAGGGCAATTCGTCAACCCATTTTGCCTTCGCGCGCTCTAACCGTTTCTTGAGGATGGATTTTATAACTTTGTGTAACAACTCGAATTTTAACAACATGTGAAAACAAGAAATCAAGGTATAATTAAAAATGAAATAAAATATATAAAAATATGTTTAGATAGGTAAATAATGGTGATGCATAAGAAGAATTAATTAATATTTGGAAGAGAAGAAAAATTAGTTCGGTAACGGTGTATGTAACGGAAAAGATAGTAAAATAAGGATAATTAATTTAAGAATCAGGAATTAGGTAAAATGGACTTCACCATTGCGTTCCTCTCGAAAAAATACGCGAAATAGAGTCCGAGTTTTCGAAAATCGGAGTCCGTATGACCAAGATATGGCCAAAACAAGTTTCAGCAGACTTTCTGGCAAACAGAACCGAGTCGACCCTAGAGTCGACCCTAGAGTCAACCCTAGAGTCGACCTTCCTAGGCCAGGTCGACCCTAGAGTCGACCCCCCCTGTACAGGTCGACCTGGTCGGCCTGGTTTGGCCCAGAACCCATTTTTGAAGCCCGGTATGTGTTTTGATGGTCTGGATTGACTCTGGGGTTGATCTAATGGCCTAAATGAGTTGCCTACAACTATTTAAAGACTCTAAGACCTAGCTTAAATCATACTATTTCATTTTAGCCTCATGCAGCCGCCATTAAACCTAGAACTCTAAATTAAAAATACAAAGAACAAAAATTAAAGAAGACGAAGGATGATTCTTGAAGGCTACAACTAGAAGCTACAACAACTACGACGCTTTAGACAACGGATTTGGGGCTATTTGATTTAAAGTTTTGATTTGGATTGCTTGCTTCATATTGTAAGTTCTATGTCACTTTTTAGGCAAAAACGCTAAAATAACATGGACATGCTATGAATTGAAACCGGATTTAGGAACTATTATTAGTCCATGTTTATATTTTTTAACTTTGAATCAAAATTTGGGAATATTGCTATGTTAATGTTGCAAGTTAAACTTATCATGATGTTGATGTTGTTATGAATCACTTGGGCTTAATTTTATTGCAAGTTGAACAAATACATGTCCATGGAATCAATTATGTTCATTGAAATCCTCATGTTGATTAAACCATGCCTATGATACTAATTAAACCATGTCTATGATATTAACGAAACTATGCCCGTGATGTTAATATACCTATCATGCTAATGACAAATTGGGAAATTGCTAGGTCATGATGAAAAGTTGGAATCATTATGTTTATAATGCTAGATGAGAATCATTATGTTAAAAATACTTAATTGAAATCCACTATGCCTATTAGAATTACCATGCCTTTAATGTTTCATGTTTGTAATAAAATTATTATTATGCCCGCAATGATTATTATGCCTAGGATGTAAAGTTGAATTCATCATGTTGAACTAAGTTGGAACCATTACTATGCCAAGTTATCATCATGCTAGTATTGAAACCATGTGATATGTTATAGCCTGTTTATTATGCAAGTGATGTTGGAATTGTCATGTATGCCTATCACATGTTTGGTGTTATTCCCCTTTATCTCTTGAATTGTTTATGCTTGTGAACGAAGTACGTTTATATGCGTTGGGGATACGATTGGGTAGAATAGGAAAAACTTGAATTTATTATAATCATAAATCGTGAAATTTGGCATAAGTAGAACATGAAATATGGCACGAAAACTTGACTTGAACATGCCATAACTTGACTTGAAACATGCCTTAGTTGGGCACGAAAATGACATATGAACATGCTATGAAAATAGCACGAATTTGATAAGAACATGGGCATGACTTTAGAAAACAAGAAAGTGGCCAACTCGAGGTTGGGTTGAGTTTGTAGTGTAAACCTGCCCGGAACCGCCCGACAAATCCAGTTGCTACAAATAATAGGATCCAATGTGGGTAGTTGGTCACATCGCGCTTGAAACCCGATGTTAGGTTGAGTTCGTAGCGTAAACCTGCCCGGAACCGCCCGGCAAATCCAGTGTCTACGAACAATAGGATCCAATGTGAGTGGTTCGGTGCATTAACGATTCAATTAATGCCAATTAGGGTTAAGTCATGAACATGAAAAGACAACTTAACCAACTTGAACACGATTTGTAGGGCTAAGTCATGAACTTGACACGACAACACTTAGCCAACTTGACATGACACGTAGGCGGGTTAAGTCACAAATTTAAATGACATACTTAACCATCTTGACACGACTAGAATGGAAAAGGAATAAGTCACGAATTACATGACTTAATCGGTTAGGCGGGTTAGGTCACGAATTACATGACCTAATCTGTAGGCGAAACCCTAGACACGACCCTTTTCAGCAGTAACCCTCTAGATGTATCAAGGTACCCTGGGGCTAGGCCGGGTGGGGCACGATTACTGGGATGATTGTAAGAGGTGAACGACGGCAGTGGGGTATGCCAGTGTAGGTTCGGTGGACTACGGTCGTGCACGTATTCCGGGGCAGGCACTGGGTATCCGTAAATTTATCTGTGCATCTTGAATCGTGTCAGGGGTTGACACCCTAGGGCTGATACACCCGAAGGTGGACCCAGCACAGGTGACTACATTGGTGATTAGCCGTATGACACAGACACTTGACGAGCTAGAACTTGTAGGGAGCCGATCGACTAGATAATCGCTCCGTAGGACCCCGTACTTGGGTCAGACCCCGTTTCAGGGTCATTTCATGATATTGGGCCGTGGGATTTATTTTGTGATTAACTTGTGACATGGGCTTAGTATACTAGTATAGTCGATGCAACGAATCTCGAACATGTGATGCTTTACTTGACTTGTCTTGACTTATCCTAATCGCCTTAGTCTATCTTGTTCACCTTGACACCATTCTTATGTTTAGTTCCAGTTCATACATGATAGGTTGTTTTAACCGTTTTTACACTGAAAGTCACTAGGACTTACTCAGTTTTTATGACTGACCCTTTTCCTTTCGCCTCTTTTTCTTTCGTTTCCCCCCATGTTCTCAGGGAGGAAACACTAGCTCTTAGCTTGGATATCACTTGCTTTGGCTCGGCATGTACGGTTTGCTATGGCTGCTTCTTTTTACTGCACTTGGGGAATAAGCTATTTTTCTGTTTTTAAGTTATTGCTTCTTTGGCTATTATTACAAGACAGTTGTAAGGAAGTTACTTGAAATGTTTGTAAAAGACATGGTTTATTTTGGAATGAAATGAAGTTCAGTTTTGCTCAGAAATTCTCCCGCTGTTTACTTAATTATTTATTTATATTCTGTCTTGTGATAATTCTGTGATGTTATCTCGATAATACCTCTCCAAAACTAGTGCATTCCCTTTGTGAGTGACCCTAGCGGAGGTGGGTTGTTACACTTTGTTTATTGCTTCTACTTGCCCGTTCGACTGCGGATAGGCAACCGTAGTGTACCATTTGTCGATCTTATATTTCTGGCAGAAATTCCTGAATTCAGCACCATCAAAACTGAGTTCCGTTATCAGTTATAATAGTCCTTGGGATCCCGAATCGGCATATAATATTTCGAACCACAAAACTTATCACCTTTCTTGCCGTGATCTTGGTTAGAGGCTCAGCTTCCACCCACTTCGTAAAATAGTCCACAACGACTATTGCATATTTCGCTCCTCCTTTAGCAATTGGTAGAACTCCGATGATATCAATTCCCCACGTGGCAAAAGGCCAAGGACTCACCATTGACTTGAGTTGGGTCGACGGTGCTCTGGGGATTTTGGCGAATCTTTGGCACTTATCGCAGCGTCGTGAATAATCAGCCGCATCTTTATTAATTGTGGGCCAGAAGTATCCATACTGTAATATCTTTTTCGCTAAAGTCTGACCTCCTGTATGATCTCCACACTCACCTTCATGTACTTCTCTTAGTACACGTTTGATGTCGTCGTGTGCTATACATCGTAACAGGGGCATAGAAAACCCTTGTCTGTAAAGAGTATCATCTTGAAGAATGTAACTGGTAGCCTTGCGAACTATAGCTCGTCTCTCACTCCTCTTTGATGGGAGCATTCCATTCTTAAGGAAGTTCTTAATTGGGGTCATCCACGACTCCTTTTCCGGTTCTGCTTCGAAAGCGAACTCAATTTCCATCGACTCAAAGCTTGGCGATTCCAATGTTTCAATTGGAATTATTTCAGTTTCTTCCGGGTTGTCGGAACTAGCTAGCTTTGCCAGCCTGTCTGCCTTCTGGTTCTCGGCTCTTGGGATGTGCGTTATGTTGTACCGTTCCAGGTTGCTCAACAGCTTTTCCACTTTCCCGAGGTAGGCGATAAGTCGAGGTCCCCGAGCCATAAACTCCTTTCGCACTTGGCAAACAACGATTTTGGAGTCGCAGAATATGTCCAATGTTTTTATTTCGAGGTCTTTAGCAAGCTTTAGCCCGGCGATCAGGGCTTCATATTCAGAGTCATTGTTAGTCGCCGAAAACTATAATCGTAGAGCGTAATATAACGACCGTCCTTCAGGAGTGACTAAGACGATTCCATCTCCGGACCTTCGGTCATTCTTGGCTCCGTCAGTGTATAGCTTCCATGGATCTAATTTTAACTCATCTTCGGACTTGACCACTCTGTCATCGATTATTTCCTCCTCTGGGATTGTGAACTCTGCTATAAAGTCAGCCAGAGCCTGCCCCCTGATCGACCTCCTCGGCTGAAAATTTAAATCAAACTGACTTAATTCAATATTCCATTTGATCAATCGTCCTGATGCTTCGGGCCTCTGCAACACCTGCCTTAGAGGTTGGTCAGTGTATATGGTTATTGGGTGAGCTTGGAAATAGTGACAAAGTTTTCGGGAGGCGATTAGGAGGCTGTAAGCGAGCTTCTCAATCTTTGGGTAGTTGCGTTCTGCCGCTGCCAATTTCTTGCTTACATAATATACTGGCCTTTGCACATTGTCTTCTTCTCGAACCAAGGCTGTGCTAATAGCGTGAGCCGAAACTGCCAAATAAACAAATAACTCTTCGTGATCCACTGGCTTTGACAAAATCGGCGGTTTTTCTAGCAATTCCAATAAATTTCTAAAGGCCTCAACACAGTCCGGAGTCCACTCAAAGTTCTTCTTTCCCCTTTTAATCAAATCAAAAAATGGGACGCATTTGTCCGTGGCTTTGGAGATGAACCTACTCAACGCGGCTACTTTCCCCGTAAGACTTTGGACATCTTTAATCCTCCTCGGTTCTTCAATGTTTCTTATCGCTGCTATTTGGCTGGGATTGATTTCAATCCCTCAGGAGCTCACAATGAAGCCTAGAAACTTTCCCGATGCTACTCCAAATGAACATTTCAAAGGATTCAACTTCATCCGATACTTTCGCAGGATACCGAACATTTCTGCCAAGTCCTGCATATGGCTGGAGGACTGTTTCGATTTGACAAGCATATCATCCACATAAACTTCCATAGTCTTCCCTATTTTATTATAAAACATCCTGTTCATCAAGCGCTGATAAGTGGCTCCAGCGTTTTTCAATCCGAACGGCATGACCACGTAACAGTATAACCCCAAATTTGTAATGAAGCTCGTGTGTTCTTGATCTGGCACGTGCATAGGAATTTGGTTGTACCCGGAATATGCGTCCATGAAAGAAAGAAGTTCGTGTCCCGCTGTCGAATCTACAAGCTGGTCAATCCTGGGAAGTGGGAAACTATCTTTTGGGCAAGCTTTGTTCAAATCTGAAAAATCAATGCAAGTCCGCCACTTTCCATTCGGCTTCTTTACTAAGACGGGATTCGATATCCAGTCGGGATATGTCGAATCTCTAATAAATCCGTTCTGTTTTAGCTTCTCCACTTCTTCTTTCAGAGCAGCCGACCTCTCTGGGCCCAGCATACGTCTCTTTTGCTTGACAGGCGGGTGTTTCGGGTTTACATTTAGCGAATGACTTATGACGGATGGCGATATCCCACACATGTCGGCATGGGTCCAGGCAAACACGTCCAAGTTTGCCTTCAGGAAGTCAGTTAGTTCTTTGGCCCGACGTGGATCCAACTGGGATCCAATCTTCAAAACTCTTGTTGGATCAGCTTCATCAATGGGAATGTCCACTGTCGCTTCATTAGGAGTTGCATTTCTAGTCTCTGGTTCCTCGTCTTTTCTAGGATCCAGGTCTTCAGGCGTTCCTTTGGGCAACTCCTTCGGGGCCGATCCCTCTAATTGCTACGCCGAGCCCTCCTCTGGAGGAGGCGAGGCACCTTTACTCTCGATGTTAAGTCCCTTCATCAACATATTTAATTCGGCAACATAGCAGGCCCGTCCGGAGACTTGATCTCCTCTCACTACTCCAGTTCCGGCTTCAGTTGGGAACTTAAGCAACAAACAACAAGGGGCGATGCAAGCCCTGAACTCAGCAAGGGCAGGCCTTCACAAAAATGCATTATAAGGCGAATATACGTCCAATACTACGAACTGAAGCATCCGTACTCTTCGGCGTTCTCCCTGCCCCAAGGTTACGGGCAATTCTATGTACCCCATTGGAGCTGTCGATGCTCCGTTGAAGCCTCGGATCCAACCTTCGCATGGCTTCAAATCTTCAGATTCAAGCTTCATCTGATCGAATGACTTTTTAAATAAAATATTAACAGAGCTTCCATTGTCTACTAACACCTTATGAACCAATGCCAGCCCAATGGTGGTGGTAATGACCAACGGATCGTCGGTGGATGACTGGATCCCGGTATTATCTCTGCTACGGAATACCACGTCGTCAAACATTGTCTTTTGTTGCTTTATGGGAGAGATATCTTCCAAATCATCACATTCATCCACATCTACGTGCTTAGCTGCATTTACATATTGATCCATTGCTCTAAAACCGTGGATCGCTGGGTGAGGTCCACCCACTATGGAGTTAATAACAATTCCCTTGCCTTTCTGCTGCGCCGTAGGCTTGGGAGCAGATTGGATCTGTTTCGGAGCCTGTTCTCCTTGCCCCCTGTCTCTCGGGGCGACCTTATATTCATCCAATTTCCCTTCGCGCAGCGGCTTCTCAATCACGTCTCTCAAATGTCGACATTCATTGGTTGAATTCCCATGAGTTCCATGAAGTAAAACAAAACTTTCCAGTTGCCATTTCTTTCTCTGTTGAGTCGCGATGTGGCGGTCTTTTATATTGCAAAACATTGTATGTATCCAAGTAAATGTTCTCCAGAGTGTCGTTCAACGATGTATAATTCTCATAAGTCTGGAACCGGGGTCTTTTATTAGGATCACTTCCCCTATTTCTATTTCCTCTGTTACCGTTCGCATTACGGTTGTTGTTGTTGCCCCCGTTTCCATTATTGTCGTTTCCACTCTTGTTTCCCACATTCACCTCAACTTTTCCGGAACTTTCTCCAGACTGCTTCACGGCGACATTACTCTGAACATTCTCTTTGGAAGCCGCTCCAGACTTTCTCTTTCGGTTTTCCCTGTCCTCCTCTCGTCTTAACTGAATATCGGCCTTTTCATAAAATAACTCTCTCGTGGGAGGTGGCTTCCCAGAAAGGTAATCTCCAAACTCGGAGTCAGGATCGACTCCTTCCATCAAAGCCATCAAGATGGTGGGCTCGTGCGGGTCACTAACTTCAGTCACAGCTAAGTTGAAACGGTCGAGATATGACCTCAAAGACTCTCCCGGTGCCTGCTTATTTCTTGATAATTCAATAACACTTTTAGACTTTCGGGTATGGAGTCGGAACTGATTCATAAAACGTTCTCTCAATTCCCTATAATTCGATATCGAACGAGGGGGAAGTCGGGTAAACCATAGTAGCGCCACGTCTTCTAAATAGATCGGGAATGCTTTACACTTCACTGCGTCAGGGGCAGCAGCAGCATTCATGAGCCACGAGTATCGCATCAAATGCTGTCCCGGATCGGTTCTCCCATTGTACTTGTCCATCTGCGGCAGGTTAAAACGTCGGGGAAATTTAAAGTTGAGGATGTCATCAGTGAAAGGAGTATGGCTTCGCTCAATGCCATAATCTTCATTGGTGTAGTTTCGGCTTTCGGCCATAATCTGGCATACCATCGCCCATACGTCAGCATTAGTCAGTGGTCGTTTAGGCTCCCTGGCCCTGGTATCCGGGTTCCTTCTGGGCTCTTGTTCAGGAGATGCCCTTCTTCTTTGAGCTGCTTCTGCTCTGCTTCGTTCCCTACGCTCCCGGTCGATCTCGGGAGGAGGGGGCTGGAGCATCTGCCCCTGAGTGGGATTGGTAAGGTTAGGGTCTCTCAAGCTTGGATCATTGGGCCCTAGTACTCGTGCAGCATCCTCGCGGGACCCCAAAGATCCGAACGTCAGCTGCTCCAAATTCTGAGGTCGTTCGAGCGACCTTCTTTCATGGGGCCGTTCTTCCTCGGAAGAAGAAGACTGATCCATTGGTATGTGGCGAACCGGGGATGGGGTTCTCTGTCTACGGAGTTCGCTAATTTCCCTTCTCATGAGACTCATGTTTTCTTGCATCATGAGATTGGTGCGCTCGTGGATTTTCATAGCCTCCCTAGTACTCTCCAGCATGTCAAGTAGGCGCGAGAAATCTCCTTGAGTAATAGGCGCGGATGGATTGACCTGATCATTGACCCTGGTGGCTGGAGTCGGAGCATTTGAAGGGGCTCGAGTAGAGGTTCCAACATCACCAAGCGTCGGGTCAGTTCGGAGATTTGCAATCAGGTCGGGTCGGAGCTGGGAGACTGGTTCGGGTCGGAGCTGGGAAACCTGTTCGGGTCGGTGTAGTGCGAGTTTCTCGGGTCGGTTCAGGTTGGGGGAGTGCACTGCTTCAGATTCTCCTACCCGGATCGGATCGGAGCTCTTCCCTTGATTGCGGTTCAGATTTCCTGTATCAGTTCGTTCCACTGCCGAGCTCTGCCCACGAGACCTTGTCACAACCGCATTTTGCAGATCTTCACCAACTCTGTTTCCTCGACTAGTTTGAACTTCTTTGCCTTTTCCTTTGGACATAGTTCTTCAACAATCAATCAACAAATATTCAAGAGCGTCGAAACTTGAGGATTAACTTCTTTGAACTCAACGGTCCAAAAAGTAGAACGATAATCCCGAAAAACAGAGAATTCAGATGATTCTCAGCGAAAGCACCAAAATGTTAGACCAAAAAGTGGTTCTAACACCCAAATTGACTAAAATCAGAATAGAATAAGATCAAAAGTAAAATGGAGACACAGAATTTATAGTGGTTCGGCGTTGAAAAGCCTACGTCCACTTGTCAATCACTATTCTCGATGATAGAGTTGCAATTACAATGAGATATTCACTCAATTTCACTCACAACTCACATACATTCACTCAATTGACTCAAAACAAATGTTGAAAGACGATTTGGATTATCCGGGAGTGCTGGAATTCGGTTTATGAAAGTGGTTGAACTCTCAAAATGCCAAAAAGAAGATCCCTTTAACTGTCTCCAGGCGAGGTATTTATAGGTGAAAAGTTAGTCAGAACCCGATCCGGATCGGAGCCACGTGTCCTCCATCCCATCGTCCTCGGGTTCGGATGGACTCCAGTGTTGACAGCGCATCAGAACAGAGATTATCGTGGGTAGGAACTAGTCATAACCGCTCCGCATCTTCAGGCGATTGTGGGGGGAAATGACGTGGATTACTGGTTCGGTTCGGAGGAACCTGCAGAGGGGGTTCGGATCGGGGTATTCGATCCGACCCGGATTAACCTAGAACTAAATCTTTATCCACTTTGCTCTGTTCCGTTCCGATCTGACTGATAGTAGGTAGCCCTCCGATCTGACTGATAGTAGGTGGCCCTCTGATCCGAATAGCAGCGTCTCTTCGATCGAAACAGTAGCAGTTCTCCGATCCGAACAGCAACATCTCTCCGATCCGATCCGCTACATATCTCCGATCCGATCCGCTATGAAGCTCTCTAAGTTCTTCAACGTTTCACATCTAGATTTTGTGTTGCCAAGTTCACAAAGTGGGCTAACAATAAGTAAACAACGATAATGGTAGTGATGGAATTATGATTAAATAAGAAAGAATGAGGCAAACTTATGAAATGAAATAAGTTATATTTAATCATAAATAATGAGTGACATGTTAAATAGAAAAAATGTAACTATGAAATCAAACAATAATATAAAGGGAATGTGGATTACAGATCTTGGATCATAATCTAGAGAATAACATGTTGTGGGCTTATTAATAAACTTAAATGGGTTAAGTTATATGACTGAAATTAATAAGCAAGAGGAATTTGGTAAGTTGAATAAGAAGTCAATGTGAATGGGAATAACCAAGTTAGATGGAATCCTGATGAGGTAGAGCAAGCGTAGAATTGAATGTTTAAACATAGGGTCTAATAACACATTAAACTGAGGTGCTTGAACTAGTCCATACGTTTGAGGGTGAATAACCCAACGGGGTAGATCATCGTGGTGTCGTGAGGCACAAGGGGAGCTTTCATTCATTTGATTATTCTGTCGGCTCCAAAGGATTGGAAGGGGAAGCATGCGGCTTCCTGGGACGTGGAAGGTTCCCTTAGTAGTCCTCTATGGTGGTGCAGTGTTCAGGCTTTGCTCATAGAGGTTGGGTCTGCGCGTAACTACCCGGTGAGTAGCCTTGACTGCAAAAGTATCTTTGTAGTCAGAAAGCTATGACGAGGTGACACTAGGGTGATTCGGAGGTCGCCTCAACAGGGAGGCATGGGTCACGACCAACAATGATTGTAGATCGGTGTAACAACCCGAAAATATGGGCCAGTTTGAAATTTTTATTTTGGCCATTTTATTGAATTTTGATTATTTAAAATGAATTATTTTAAATAATAACGACGAGAAATTTATTTTGAATAGAATTCGAACGTATATATTTATATAGTTCGTCGTTAGAATATAAATAATTATTTATATATATAAAAGGAATTGAAAATGGCGCGGTAGTTCGATAATTCGATTTCAAATTTCAATTGAATGTACCGGGTGCAAAATAAACCGGATTTTAGTGAAACCAAAAATATTTGAATCTAATAGAGAATATCTTTCCAACGAATCCGGGAAATCAAAATTTCATAGCGGGGATAAAAAGATATGCCCAGTTGAAAATTCTGAATAGTCGCTATGGAATTCAGGCCCTTAAAAATGGAAATTTTGCAAACGACCTCGGATTTCGACGAAACCACTTTTGTTGGGTCCGCGATGTAAAGTTATTGCTAGATTCCAAATTTCATAATTTTTCGAATCAATATGTGAGCGTGGCAAAGGAAAACGCGTTTGACCAGTTTTAGTTGATTTTAATCGACTGGAAAATGGCCATTTTTCAAACGGTCTTAGAATTCAACAAAACTAGTTTTTTTAGGACCGTATCGTCAATACGAAGCTAGAAAATATTTTTCTGGAATTTTCCGAGTTAGTATGTGGCCCCTGTAAATTGAAATGTGCGTTCATACTCAATATATATAGTTATATGTTGATTTTGACGAAAACTGATCGAAATGATCAAATCAGCGTACGATACATATCCCATTGTGTTTGGAATGGGAGTAATTAGCTATGGACGACAGGCGGTGGGTCTCGTTTTGACTTCGAAAATAAAAGTTACTTTTTAAAAATTAAAATAATAAAATATATAAATTCCTTTCACCTAACCCCTCCCTCTCCTATTCCCTTCCCCGTTCATTTTCAGTTTTCAAAATAAAAAAAAAGAAGAAGAAAAACGCGCCTGCCCTAGCCGGAGCCGCCACCGTCGGAGTCCACCGCGCCGCCCCCCTTGAAGCCGCCGCCACACTCCACTCGTCAGCCCTCCCCCTCGCGTGAAACCAGAAACCCCAAACCGCCTCCATCGATTTGCCACCGCCGTGCCTTCGCCACCGACTTCCCCTCCGACAGCCGCACCCCCACCGACGAACCTCTCTCCTCCAGCGCCTCCCCCATCTGATTCTCCCCACCTCGCGACCCTTTCTCTCCTCCTTTCCCACTGCAAACCGCCAAACCCCCCCCCCTTCGCAGAAAACCCAAATCGAGGTGAGTTTAATAATCCTCTTTATATGTTGTTATTTATGTATTTTTTTTAAAAAAGTGATTTTTATTCGTTCGAAAACCAAATAAAGATGTGATTTTTATTCGTTTGAAAACCAAATAAAGATGTGATTTTTATTCGTTTGAAAACCAAATAAAGATGTGATTTTTATTCGTTTGAAAACCAAATAAAGATGTGATTTTTATTCGTTCGAAAACCAAATAAAGATGTGATTTTTATTCGTTTGAAAACCAAATAAAGATGTGATTTTTATTCGTTTGAAAACCAAATAAAAATGTGATTTTTATCCCTGTAGCAGCAAAGTAAAAATTCGATTTTTATATATTGAATAGCAAAGTAAAAATTCGATTTTTATATATTGAATAGCAAAGAAAAAATTCGATTTTTATATATTGAATAGCAAAGAAAAATTCGATTTTTATATGTTGAATAGCAAAGTAAAAATTCGATTTTTATATATTGAATAGCGAAGTAAAAATTCGATTTTTATATACGTAGAGAATACGGGCAAAGAAAGTGACAAGAGGCAAGAACGGCGAAAATTTCTACAAAGAAGAGTCGTGGCGTTGGATTAGCAATTCGGTGAGAACTTCTCACTCTAAACTTCTTTTTCTAGTTATATATATATACTAGGATGCAGACGGTGTTTAGTAGCACCCGACACCCGTCATCCACAGACCATGGATGGCTTGTTTGTTTAATTGTTTGATTGTGTAGTTGGTTAGATTATTTGGTTTGAATTGAATTGTTTGGTGAAATGAAATTGATTTGATTGATGTGTGAATGGCGTGGGCCTTCACTACACCGGGGATAAGGCTAGGCCTTGTCCCGTTTCTAGTATCTTGCCGTTATGCCGCCGAAATTTTCTAAAAATAAGTTAGAAAAATAAAGATAACATTTTATTTAATAAATGAACCGAATAGAATATTCATAGGTTGAATAAAATAGTTTGATCGTCAAAAATAAAATTTTTAACGTGAATGTGAATAAATAAATATTCATTTACAAACCAGACGTTTTGTTTATGTACACCTATTTGAAGGACATTGTTTGGGACGATAAATTTTACACATCGCCCAACTGCACTAATAAAAATCTGTGTTTGATTGCTTGAAACCCCACACGGGTATTGGGATGATATTTGACGTACACCAATCCCGATTGTTTAGTTGTATGTCGATCGATTGATTGACAGGCTACTATAAGCGTTGAATATTTATATTTGATGCTTATACAGTGTAGAATGCACTTTGGATGATGTTTGATTATTCATCGTTGTTGATATATACATGTGTTGTAGAAAATCCATATAATTAACAATATATGGTAATTGATTGGGCCTCATTCCAGTTTCGAAATAGAAATATTTGAATAAAAATATTTGAAATAGAAATATTTGAAGAGAAATATTTGAAACAAAAATACTTGAAATAGAAACATTTGAAATAGAATATTTGAAAATAGAAACATATGAAGCCGTGTTGGTTAGATTGACGCCATTTTGACGTGAACGATATTTATATTGATTTTATTCATTCTTCAATGAATATTGAATAGATTTGAAATTGAATAGATTTGAAATTCGAACTATATTGAAATTAATTGAAATTCGAATTATATTTAAAGTGAATTGAAATTCGAATTAAACTGAATTGATTTGAAATTCGAAATACACTGAAATGATTTGAAATTCGAATAGAAATGAATTCGAATTGAATTTGAATAGAAATGAATTCGATTTGAAATTTAATAGAATTGAATACGAATCGAAATTTAATTGAAATCGAATCGAAATTTAATTAAAAATCGATTTGAATTGGAATCAATTTGAAATGAATTTAAAACGAATTTATATTGGAATATTCAATCTTGATTTGAAATTGAATATGAAGTTGAAACCATTTTGAAAATGAATTTAAAAACGATTTATAAAGCACGTTTTGAATTGAAATCTACGAAATATATATTATATATATTATATATATAATATAATGGCCTGAATAGAACGCGCCGCGCCGCGGCAGTTCGCGAATTTCGACCATTGACTTCGAATGGCTATTGCGGGAGATCCGACCGTGGGATTCTCCTAAAACCGGAACCGTTGGGTTCGTATCGAAAAGAGCTTTCTAACGAATGTGAGAAATTAGAAATCTAACGGTTGGATTTGGAATTATGTCCAAATAAAATTTTAAAAAGGTCGCTGTAAGTGCAGTTCAATGGCCATTGATGGAAATCGACTGTACGGGCCTTGATAAAATTATTAAAAATAGTAATAATTTGTGTAAAATCATAAGAAATGATTTGGGAAAAATCGGGATGAAAAACTCTATATTTGAAAAGATAAAAATAGATTTTTATCGAAATGAACTAGTTTTGAACTAGAATTATAATTCATTTATTTTTGAAATAAATAAAGTGGATTTGAAATGGTTTTGAAATATAACCATAATTTCCAATAATTATATTGGAATGGATTTGAATCGAAATTGTCTTTGGATTATTTCGATGTTAGATTTCGTGATTATACAGATGTTATTATGGAAATTTGAAAGATATATATATATCGTTATTTCCGATACGATATTTGTTGGTCGTAGAATTTGATGTTGAATATAAGCTGATATATTTTCTATTCAGAGCCTTGTATTTAATATCAAATGTGATTTGGGTTTGTCGTGAATGGTGTCTTGACTAACACTGTTCTTGAACCCAGTTGAGAAAATATTAAATCTTTTTATTTAGATTTAATGAAGTGTACCAATTAAATGATATTTAATTGGAATCGAATTAGTATTGATTTTTGAGTTTATCGTGGACAGTGTTTTAAATAACACTCGTTCTTTAACCCGATAATTAATGAAATGTGATTTTGGGTTTATCGTGAACAGTGTTTTTAAATGACACTGATTCTTTAACCCCGCTAAAGATTAAAACTAAGTGGAGTTTTAATGAATCTTTAATTAGATTGAAATGGTCGAGGATGGAGTATCACCAGTTTTGCTCCAGGCATTAGTTAAATCTTTAATTAGATTTGAACGTGAAATGGTAATTGAATTTACCGATAACACTGTGGTGTTAGATATGAAGTATTACCAGTTTTACTTCATGGGATGAATAGGTTGGGATTGGGAAATTCAAACAAATGGTTACTTCGGTAAGGTTCGTTAATCCCGATTAGTTGAATCGAAATTCAAAATAAGATTAAAGAATAAATTCAAGGAATTTATCTTTGATAAAATTAATGGGAACCTTTCCCTATGAATGTGAAATTTAGAAACTAATTGTCGGTTAGCTAAGCAGAATGGTTTTTTGGATATTGATCTGATGTTGGTTTCGGCCTTCGGGGTTAATATTTGGGGAATTATTCTCTTGATTAATTTACGGTTAGTGACTGATGAATTGGAATGAGGTGTATGTTGTGTTTGTGTAACACTTATTTAAAGTATACGCGAGTTATTCGGAAAGACCGGGTTTATCCCATTCTGAATAACTGATTCGACGTGGTGTCGAAGATGAAGACGGTGGTCGAAGACCGGAGGTCTTCACGTCGTTTGGGTAATTACTGATGATCTTGATTGGGATGTACACCCAAGAAGATGGAAACAGTTGGTGATCGTCCAGACGTACATGGAGATCGATGGATATGCGGGGTATTAGGTGCCTCCGGTTTCGTTCAGACCCAGAACGGACTTGTAAATGGACTGTGTGTCTGACATTGGATTTTAGTCTATGTGATTGATTTCTATTAAATATATATCTGTTTGGCGGCGGAGAATTTATTCTCTTGCTTAACGCCCTCTCTGAGACGTACGAGCTCAGGGGTTATATATTGATGGATATCAGTCGCATGGAGTGAATTGCCTGTGTGGCATGCTTAAGTGGCAATTGATCGAGGCTTCTGTTGAAAAGCAAAGTCTTGTGGATGATGATCAAAGCACGACCTTTGTGGCATAGCTTTGTGTAACGTTTACTTTGCGAGTTTCGCACCCCGGTTGTGAACCAAAAACGGGAGAAGGACCTCAGGGAGAGCATGCGTTTCTTTCTAGCTAGGGTGGTGTCAGTGACCTACCAGCCCTGACATTTATATACTTTTCACCTGTGTGGTTGTTGCTGTTGCGAGGCGCCTTGATTAGATCGGACGATCCGGGTCCGATGGAGCCATTCGTTGGCTCATTTACGCCCCAAAGGGCGGGGAAACGTAGTGTTCAGGTATTTTAATCCAAATTGGTGGACCGGCCCTGTCGCTCCAAGGGTCACTCGAGCTCTGATACCAACTGTGACAAAAAGGAATTTCGCTCGATCCGAATCAGTCGCTAAACCGATCTAGACCGTTCGAAACGCCTGACCGTTTTGAGAACACAGCAAAATAGAACGCAGACGGAAGAACATTTCACTGTATATTCTTGTATTCTGATGGAATTGTTGTAATATACAATGAAATGTTCTTCCGTCTGCGTTCTATTTTGCTGTGTTCTCAAAACGGTCAGGCGTTTCGAATGGTCTAGATCGGTTTAGCGACTGATTCAGATCGAGCGAAATTCCTTTTTGTCACAATCGGTGGGTACCCTTCATCGGCAGCCAGTGGGATGCAAAAAGACTAGAGCTAAACCCAAGACTCCATCCACCTTTCACTATCAAGGTACGATGGATGAGGGGAGATGCCAAATGGATGTTTAGATTGTTTGTTATGGGTAAGTCGTTTAGCTCTTGTAGTCTTTACTAGTTGAGGGAGGGGCTGAGGTAGGGCCATAGCCACCATGAAAAATAGACCCGAAGGATATCTGTATTTTGAGGCTCTTAAAGGCGGGCCTGTACAAATATGGAAAAGCTCCTGACCGATTTCCGTGTTTCTTGTACAGCCCTGCCATGGAACTCAGTGCACAATAGAGAATATGTGCGGTTAAGGCATCGAGTACGATTAAGGATACATACGTGGAAAAGTTTACATACATGCATGTCTGCTCTGGGTGGTGTATCGTAGACTCGAGGGCATTACTCTATGATGGAATCTAGTTCGATCGAAGGTGGCAGTCCATACACTTACGAAGCATGGCAGTGGCAGATATATTCAAAACATAATATTGTTATATAGAGATCCGTAAGTCACTCCGGCGTAGAATGAGGGACTATGTATATTTCGGTGGTGTTATGGTGGAGATCGTGCGAGTGGGGTACCATGGGGTGTACCTTGATTTGGGGGTAGCTACATATATACTTTATTATGCTAATCCACTGGGGAGTAAATGGGTACGACCTGTGTGTACGACTTAGGTGTTGTTAACCAAAGTAACCTAATAAATAAGAAAATGTGATTGAACGGTATATGTAGGGTTATCCAAAATGTATAGTTTAAATCTAGTTACCAAAACTTGTGTTCTGACCCCCTCCTCATAACATACTCATAGGTTTGATTTGTGGCAAAGATATGATAGCTTTGGATACTAGTTAAGCAGTATTATTACTACGGTAAGGTTATATTTTGATTACATTATATCTTATCCATTCCGTTGTAAGATGTTTTTTGAACTCTGATATATTTTATATTTCTATCTTTTCTGCAGGATACCAGAGCAACCAATACGAGTTTCAGTGGATTAGAATTTTGAAAAAATTCGGTCTGTCGGAATTCAGGTTTTTACATCTGGTATCAGAGCTTAGGTTTAGGATTCCTGTATAGATAGTGAGTGAACGTATTTGTATTTCTAAAAATAAAAGCAAAAATATATTATATATATGCCTAGATCCATATAGGAACCCACTAAATAAAAAGAGTATAATATGGTAAGAATTGGGATGACTGTTTTGTACGCTAAAGGAATGAATATAGAAATTTGAGACCCTTAGGAAATTTGGGTGGGAAGTGTACAATATATTTTGAAATAGAGAAAGGAGGATCCCATATAATTAATATTTCATATTGGTGGGTTTGGTAGTAAAACATTATAAATTGGAAAATTTTAAAAAGAGAAAAAATGGATTAGGAATATATATAGTTGAGAGAACTGACCTTGTGGGAATGTCTAAGAAAGCCTAAAAATTAGAAACCCGCTTTGAGTCTAACCCTATTTCTAACTTTTAAGAACTTGAAATTATAAAAGCTTTTAGGAGACGGTTTATGGTGTTTTCAAGTTTTAATCTTAAAAGTTACAGTTTTCAAAAATGTAAAGAAGTACATAGTGGGTTTCAAAGTCAAATGGGGTATATTTTGGAAGAAATGATTTCTCATAAATTTTTTGTCTAAAATAAAAATTCTCTCAGTAGGAAGATGCATATTATAGGGCGTGTATAGCTCGCTAGTTTTCTTGTTATATTGCATGAAAGGATTAAAAAGCAAATCTTAGAAAAGGTTGCATTTTGTTGAAAACTAGAATTTCCAATAAAGAAAGTTTTAAATCTCTATTCTTTTGACAATCATTTTTGATAAAGTGTTTTAAAAGAGAAAATTTTGTTGGGTGGACAAAATAAGTGTAGAAATTAAGAATAGAGTATATGTTTGCACCCTGTAGGAAGTAACTGAACCGACCTTATAAGTAAGAACAAGTTATAAATCCGATTGAGAAATAGTTGTCCTTATCTACTCCAGTTTTTATGATTTGGAAAACAAATGATTTACATTTTTTATAAAATGACATGTTTTATGGTTCGGAAAAAGTAAGTTTTAGTAAGAAAAAAAATAAAGTTTTGATACTTTTAACCTTTGAAAGAAAAGAGAAATGAAAAAGGCAAAACCGTGTTTTTAAAGTATGGAGTAGGTAAGGGCTAGTGCCTAGGAAAGACGGGAAAAGTTTTGATGCAATAAAGTAAATATCGAAAATTATCTTGGAATAATGGTAAGTTCCTATAGAATGTGTAAGTATTGGAAAGCCTAGGGTATTTCTTGAAATAATTATTGGTACAAAGCCAGGACTAGTGGTGACTACCAGATAGAAAAGGGCAAGTAAGTATTTAGATCCTGTTGCAAATTTTCATGTTAGGGGTACAACCTGTTATTGCATTTTTGTTGGGATTGTTCTGTTATTTTGTTGGGTAGTTAGGGCAACACCTAAATTTGTCATGGATCTCATGGTTTGGACTTTTTTGTCTGAGGGGGACATAGTCCCAAGATCGTTGGCCCTTAGTAGTAGCTTTGTAGAGCGTCTATTTTCTTGTTTTAGTTGAAAGACTAAAAGGCTTATTTGAAAAATAAACTTACATCATATGATTAAATCAGCTAAGAAAAGAGAAATGGTACAACTAAAAATGAAACAACAAATTTAGTAAAGCAACAAACGTGATAGTGGAAAATTATGAGAAAAAATGGATAAGAATAATAATTTCCAAGATAAGATGAAAAAGAAAATCTCAAATAGAGAAAATTTTCTTATGTGGGCGTGCTTGGATGAGAAAATAGGGAATCTTTGTAGAATAATTTCATAAAATCCAAGTACAAATAGAAAAGGTACATAAAAGAAAAATGGAAGATGTTATGTTTTCTGTTTTTCCACCTTTTTGTAACATAAGAAATCAAATTTAGCAAATTAGATTTTTCTGAAATTCGAAAAGTAAAGTTGGTTGGTAGGATTTTGGATGCAAAAATTGGATGATCTACCGCTCTTACTCGGTAAGAGTGCGGGAAAATTTGGATGAAAATGTACTTTTTGATTTTCAAAATATTCCATTCATGTAGAACTGCCAGTATATTTAGGATGTGAGCGTCATGGTTTTAAAGAAATTTTGAAAATTTTGCATACATAAAGGAAGTACCGCTTAGACATACATGTATTATTATGTTGTATTACACTTTGCACAAGTGCACAATGTTTGCAAAAATTGGATGTACACATGATAGATGGATTTTATGAGAGGGATTATCTATTTTACCCTTATCAAATTTCAGGGATGAAATATCCTTAGGATGGGAGAAAGTAACATCCCGCATTTTATGACAATTTAATAATTAAATAATGCATATGTATATATATGGGCATAGACATAAATTTATATATGAAGAATAAAACAAAGATAATATGTGATTGCATGTAATAAATACATGTATTTAAAAAGAAGAAAAGATTAATGCATTAAAAGAAAGAAAGGATTGGCTTCATGTAGAGTAAATATGTTGCAGGCACTGATTTACAAATATTATACATTAATAATAAAATGAGAATGGCTTAATTAAATATTCATAATTAAGTAAAATGGATTGTATCGTTTCATTCATCTCGGAATTCTGGTTCAGATAGACTCCGAGTTTGTGTAAAACGGATAACATATGAAGAAGTTATGGACGGTAGAAGTTGGCGAAGAAAACAGGAAGCATGCCAGAACAACTGACGCACTTTCCAAGTGCGCCAAGGTATTTTTACACTGGCGCACTTATGAAGCGCGCCCGTGTTAATTTTCGGCATCCGGACCCACGGGGTCTACCCCTTCAAGGAGGTGTCGACCCATGGGTCGACCCCATAAGGTGGTGTCGACCCAGGGGTCGACCTCCCCAGATCTGGGGAGATTGTTTGACGAATCTGGACTGCTTTCTGGACCATATTAGTGCTGACTCAGCGCTACGTGTGCATGAACACCTATAAATAGGCTATCAGAGCCTAGCCAAAATCTCATGTTTCTGAGATGACGTCTATACTCTGCCATTCTTCTTCCTCCTCAAATCTCTTCAGAAAAACAAGATAATTAGTTTAGGAAAATTCTGAATCAAGATTTGGAGGAAAAGAATGAATATTAATTAGAAGGTGTTCAGAATCATATTCGAAGTAAGGTAATTTCTTAGATCTAGTCTATTTCAATTTTTCCCTCTTTCTTCCTTTTTTCTTGTAGTAAGAATTGTGGATCCATGGTTGCTAGGTTCTAATCTCAGTTAAGAGGACCCTGGAATACTAGATCTGGATTAGATTCAGGATTCGGAAAGCAAATTAGGTGAGTGGATTTAAGTTATATCATTTTCGATAATGTTATATTATCATTCGACACTCCCCATTAATCTGTAATGTAAATCTTGTAGAATGATTAAAAGTGTTGAAATGCTAATATGACATGTTGAGATATTAATATATTAAAATATTAATATGTTAGAAATTCATATGTTGAAATGTTTAATGTGCTAAAATATTCACATGTTGAAATGTAAACTTGTTAAAATATGCGTAGCTATTACAATTGTTCTAATTTCATGTTAACTTGTGACAATTATGTACTTGAACCCTTAATTATAGAAATTGGATTAATTACTTGTTAGAATAATTACATGATTTGATAATAACATGTTATTTTGAGATGAAATTAATTACATGTTAGGTAGAACATGCGAAAAAATGGGATTAATATAGTGACATAAAAAAATATAGATCATAGTTAAAATTTGAAAGAATGGACACACATAAACTATATAGAAAATTTACAGTAAATAGAAAACTGTAACCACACTTAGACACCAGGTTAAATTCAGCTTATGGTAGAAGTCTGCCCGGAACCACCCAACAAATCCAGCATCCACAAGTTGTTAATTTAATGTGAGAGATATAGTGCGTAAATATACGTGTAATGGTGCTAAGACACGAGGTTAAGTCAACTTATAGTAGAAGTCTGCCCGGAACCGCCCGAAAATCCAACATTCACAAGTGTAGGCTTAATGTGAGAGGTCTAGTGCATAAACATATATATGTATGTATATATATACTATAACGACCCGGAAAATCTGAACCAATTTGAAAATTTTAAATTGGCTATTTTGGTGGATTTTTAATATTTAAAATAAATATTTTAAATAATAACGATGAAAAGTAAGCTTGAATCGACATTTGAAAATGAATATAATTATTCTAATTATAAACAAGGCCTGAAATGGCATGGTAGTTTCAAAATTTGAATTCAAACTTTGACTAACTATACCAGGTGCAAAACAAAATGGATTTGAGTGAAACCAAAAATATTTAAATCTGTTAGTGAATACCTTTCTAACGAATATGAAAAATCGAAGTTTCAGAGCGGAAAGCAAAAGTTATGGCCAAATGAATTTTCAGGAAGGTCGCTATGAGTTTTATATAGCCCGAGAAAATGGCCATTTTGCAAACGACCTCGGAATTCGATGAAACCTTTTTTGTTGGATCCGAGATGTGAAGTTATTGCTAGGTTTCAAATTTCATAATTTTTGAAGTTAATATGTGAGCGTGGCAAAGGAAAACGTGTTTTGGTCAATTACAGTTAAAATGGATCAACCAGAAATGGGCCATTTTCCAAACGGTCTCAGAATTCGACGAAACAAGTTTTGTTGGGATCGTATCATCAAAACATAGCTAGATTTATTTTTTGGGAATTTTTAGAATCAGTTTGTGGCCCTGGCAAATTGAAATGTACGTTCAAATCAAATATTGAATGTTATATATTTTAATTTGAATGAAAACTGACTGAAACAGTCGAATGGCCCTACGAAACATATCCCATTGTGTTCGGAATGGGGGTAAAACGCTAGAGATGACAGTCGTTGGGTTTGGATTGGAGTTCGTGTGTGACAAGGGGTATTTTTGAGAATTTAAAAATATATATAAAAAAATATGATTGGTTGGCTTCATTTCTCTCTCCCCGTCGTTTCTCTCTCTTCCCTCACGATTAACGGCGAAAACTGCTTCAATCCTTCCCTCCCATTTTCCGATCGCCTCAGCCACCTTCCGCCTCCGCCGCCACCTGACCTCGACAGCCCTCCCTTCCCTCTTCAAATATGAACCAACCTCGCCCTCTCTCTCATCTCCATCACCGCATACGAGCCCCGAGAAGTCAACGACTTCACCGCTGTCGATCTCCTTCCTCCGACCACCGAACATGCTGCGACCACCACCCCCTGGAGCGCCTCTCGAAGCTCTTTCGCGTGGCGTAGCCCGATCGCCACCTCGCTTCAAGGATTCGCCGAAAACCTTAAACCTAGTTTTGAACATCAGGTTGAGGTATACGGCTAATTTATTTTGAACTGATTTTTACACTTTTAAGTGTTGCAAACTTGTAAAAATCATATCTTTTTCGTTTCTTGTCGAAATCCAGTGAAACAAGAGACACCGGGACCGTGAGGACATCTTCTACATTCTAGAAGAGACCGCATATTTTTCTGAGCCTTCTGCTATTTTTGGTGGAGTGGAACCCAATGTGAGATTTCTAAATTATAAACGATATGGAAAACGACGATGTATAAATTATATAATCGATGTATGAGTTATATAAGCGTTGTACACTTCTTGTATAAGCGTTGTATAAGTTGTACGTTCGATGTATAAGTTGTATACGCGTTGTAAAAATTATATATGTCTTGAAAGAGAAGTGAAATGCTATATATATATATATATATATATATATATACGCCCCTCATCCACAAACCATGGACGATATTTATTGGTTGTGATTGGTGTGAAAATTGATTGATAGAAAATGGTTGATTGAAATTGTTTTTGGTTGAAATTGATTGACTGTGGTTGAAAAATACCCGTTTGTGGTTGAGAAATATTTGATTGAAACCACATAGGATTAGTTTGTGGAAATGAAAAAAATATACATGCCGCCTGCGTGCGAACTAGATGCATGATTCCCCATTGTCAAAAGCTGCGAGGCTTTAAGGTAGAGCGAGGAGCCGTACTAGGGACGGTCCCGGTTTTAACTACCCTGCCGTTATGCTGCCGAAATTTTGAATAATATTCGTGTGTTAGAATTAATTTCCTGTGTTGAAACTATATTCGTGTGTTGTATAGAAAACCTTCATGTGTTGAATTGAAATTCATTCATTGAATAGAATTCATGTGTTGAATGCTATTCATGTTTTAAATATAAAAATCACATTTTTACCCTATATATACAAACTATAGAAAACCTTCATGTGTTGAATCGAAATTCATTCGTTGAATTGAAATTCATGTGTTGAATGGTATTCGTGTTTTAAATATAAAAATCACATTTTTACTCTATATATATACAAACTATAGAAAACCTTCATGTGTTGAATTGAAATTCATTCGTTGAATAGAAATTCATGTGTTGAATGGTATTCGTGTTTTAAATATAAAAATCACCTTTTTATCTATATATACAAACAATAGAAAACCTTCATGTGTTGAATCGAAATTCATTCGTTGAATAGAAATTCATGTGTTGAATGGTATTCGTGTTTCAAATATAAAAATCACCTTTTTATCTATATATATAAACTATAGAAAACCTTCATGTGTTGAATTGAAATTCATTCGTTGAATAGAAATTCATGTGTTGAATGGTATTCGTGTTTTGAATAAATTGTTTTAACAATAAAAATCACCCTTTTATCTATATATATAAACTATAGAAAACCTTCATGTGTTGAATCGAAATTCATTCGTTGAATTGAAATTCATGTGTTGAATGGTATTCATATTTTGAAATAAATTGTTTTATAATAAAAATCATATTTTTATCATCTATATGAACTATATAAAATAGTCGTGTGTTGAAAGAAATTGTTTTATAATAAAAAACATATTTTTATCATCTAGATGAACTATATAAAATAGTCGTGTTTTGAAATAAATTGTTTTACATTAAAAATCACATTTTTTTTATATACATGAATTGTTAAAAATAGTGAAGTGTTGAGATAGAGGACAGTTAGATAAAAATATCATTTTTATCAAATGTATGAAAATCATATATTTTTGAAATCGAAAAATCAATATATATATATATATAAATAGAATTGAAATATATCGAATAACGAAGCTGCAGTTCGTATTTTGAAACTGTGATTTCAAACGATTAGTGCGGGAGATCCGACCATCGGATTTTCCCGAAACCGCAACTGTTGGGTTCGCTTTGGAAATACCTTTCCAACAACACCAACTTTGTAAAGATCCAACAGTTTGATTGTCTGGAATGTTTAATTCAAATCTAAATAAAAACAGCGGCAGAATCGATTATATATATATATATATATATATATTAAATCGAATAACGACGCTGCAGTTCGTATTTTGAAATCGAAACTTCAAACGATTGTACCGGGAGATCTGACCGTCGCATTTTCCCGAAACTGGAACCGTTGGATTCGTTTTGAAAAGATCTTTCTAATGATGTAAATTTTGTGAAGATCCAACAGTTAGATTTTCAGATATGTGTAAATCAAATCTGAAGAAAAACAGCGCCACGACCGCGTTATGGCCCGAAGCGTCGTTTGAAGAAATTGGCTATTTTAAAATAAATAAAAATGGCGATAAATCATTATAAAATATTATAAACGATATGGATGTGAAATTTAGAAACTAACTGAAGGTTGGCTAGGTAGAATGGTTTCCTGGGTGTTGATCTGATGTTGGTTTCGGCCTTCGGGGTTAATATTTGGGAAATCGTTCTCTTACCGATTTACGGTTAGCGACTAATGAATTGAAATGATGCGTATGTGGGTTTGTTTGCGCTTGTTTATTATATACGCGAGTTGCTCAGAAAGACCGGGTTTATCCCATTCTGAATAACTGAATCGATGATAAGAAATCGAAGATGAAGACGGTGGTCGAAGACCGGAGATCTTCACCTCGTTTGGATGGTAACTGATGTCCTGATTGGGAGGCATCCCGAAATATGGATGATAAGTGGTGATCATCCAGACGTACGTGGAGATCGAAGGGTTTGTGAGGTATATAGTGCCTCCGGTTTCGTTCAGACCCAGAACGGACTTGCGAATGGACAGGGTGTCTGACATTGGAATTTATTCTGTGTGATTGATAGCTATCAGTTGTACAGTGTGAATTGCTTGTGTGGCATGCTAAGATGCAGTGATCAGGGCTTCTGTTGAAAAGCAAAGTCTTGTGGTGATGATCAAAGCCCCGCCTATGTGGCGTAGCTTTGTGTATAACGTGAATTCGCGAACCTCACACCTCGGTATGAACCAGAAACGGGAGAGGACCTCGGGGGGGACATGCGTTTTCTTTCTAGCTAGATGTGGTATCAGTGGTTTTACACGCCCTGACGAGTTTGACTTATGTGGTTGTTACTGCTGCGAGGCGCCTCGGTTATATCGGTCGATCCGGGACCGATGGAGTCATTTGTTGGCTCATTTACGCCCCAAAGGGTGGAGAGACGCATTGTTCAGGTATTATAATCCACTCCGTGTGGACCGACCCTGACGATCCAAGGTACGGTTGCGGCTGTGCCTGAGGCTCGGGCTAGAGAGCCTCGAATTCGGTAAGGACTATCTTTTGCCTTGGTTCATGACAGAAATCCAATTTTCAAATACGTGACTGTGCGGTTTTGATTGTATATATATATATATGGCTACATGATATATGGTACCCATGCCATCTATGGTTGATAGTTATGATTGAAATTGTTTTTGAAACCTATAAACACAAGTAATAATATCAAATGCTTTTGTTCTATTCGTATCAAGCATATTTTGGCCATTATAAGGTAAAACTCTATCCTCCGGTTTGCGTTGCATTGTGTGATGGGAACTGAGTCTTATATTGGCTTCATTTTTATAAAAAGCATTGCGATGTTTAAAAGAATTATTTGTTTTAAAGCACTGGCGATCCAATGGAGTAAACCCGTTCCACGAAAGTGGCGTGGTCCAGTGATTAGCCATATTTCAAATGTGTTGAGTCGATTTCTCATACCAGTCCTTGTTGCTGGTCCTGAGTAGGCTGGGTACGCATGATGGGGGTTCTCGCTTCGCAGTTTGGTGGCGAACGGGATACTCTTACCCCTACATGTCCCTGTTGAGGGTTGGTTTGGCAGTGCCGGGAGACTCGAGAGGGTCGCCGTAAAACAAGGGATTGGGGGACCATTGTGAGCCGCGGTGGGTTTTACCTGCTGTATTGGAGGAGGAAGGGATGGTTGCAAAGCCTACCGGATTTCGCGGTAACGTCACAACGTGGTATCAAAGCTTTGGTTAAGCTTAGTGCTGGAATATAACATATTAACGAACTCGTCAGAAATAGAACCAGTAGTGTTCTAGGACGGGTAACTCAATACAGATAGGATCAGCAATATCCTAGTATGAGTATAGTAGAATCGGAATAACTCGTTAGAGATGGGGTCAGAAGTGCCCCAGAACGAGTTGAGAGTTATATGTTTTTAAATAACGTATTTGTGATTATATATAAAGTCTGGTTTTAGAAATATACTTTTTGAATATATAAAAGATATATTTTTGAAAAGTTTAAAACAATTTGATTGTTGTTTGTGTTGTGTGATAGTAGATTTGATTAATTAAATTATTAGAACGATAGCTAATTTAATCGATAAGAGAATAATGGTAGAATTTATTCATTTAAATCACACATTGAACTAATTAGAGAATAGATAGAAATATATACATGTGCATTATATATGTTTGAACAGGTAACTGGATAGCTGTTGAGTAAAGAAATTATTTGTGTGCCCAACAAATAGGTAAACTTTAATGAGCTGGATGCAAAATATTATTATATCAACTCCTGTGAATGCCATTGGATGCGGAGTGCTGGTTGTTCTGTATGTAATAATAAATATCGCCATAGGATAGTAATAATTAATTTTGAACTACATTACATGGCATATTTCTAGAAGATAGGCATACTTCATCATATACCACATAAGCATTTGGAGCTTGTGTGACGAGGTGGAAGATTTACCATACGAGCGAGAGGCTTGTATGGCGATGACTATATTTTACAGGTTGAACTGATGATTGATATGACCATGTAAAATTGTAACGAAAAAATTGCCAGATTAATAAAAAAACCCACACGGGTCTGGAGTTGACAATAATCACGTCTCTCTAGTCATTAGATACGGCACACGGATTATTTATTTCCCACACGGGACGAGGTGACGAGGATTTATCCTCTGGAGCAATTAAAATACACACTCCCTCAGGCTTTGACAGGGTGACGAGAATTTATTCTCTGGAGTTATTATCTATACACGCTCCCCTGTAAACACCAGAATATATCACTATAAATATGTGTATGCTTATTAGGATTTATTGGGTACCTAATACGGCCCAATAAATTTCCAAACCCCTCCCCGTACAAAGGAGGTTATGGCGAAATTTTTCGAAAATTCCGGGTGTTAGCCAAATTTTTGAAGAATCTGAAAATTCTCGGAAACTAAAAAGTTGGAGAATGGAAGCCAGATTGAATGTAGTGTTGATTAATCAAACCACTTTTGACTTTGTTCCTTTTTGGGGATGAAAAGTTTTAAGTGGGGGAGATTGTAACGACCCGGAAAATCTGAACCAATTTAAAAATTTTAAATTGGCTATTTTGGTGGATTTTTAATATTTAAAATAAATATTTTAAATAATAACGATGAAAAGTAAGCTTGAATCGACATTTGAAAACGAATATAATTAGTCTAATTATAAACAAGGCCTGAAATGGCGCGGTAGTTTCAAAATTTGAATTCGAAGTTTGACTGACTGTACTGGGTGCAAAACAAAACGGATTCGAGTGAAACCAAAAAATATTTAAATCTGTTAGTGAATACCTTTCTAACGAATCTGAAAAATCGATGTTTCATAGCGGAAAGCAAAAGTTATGGCCAAATGAATTTTCAGGAAGGTCGCTATGGGATTTATATAGCCCGAGAAAATGGCCATTTTGCAAATGACCTCGGAATTCGACGAAACCACTTTTGTTGGATCCGGGATGTGAAGTTATTACTAGGTTTCAAATTTCATAATTTTTGAAGTTAATATGTGAGCGTGGCAAAGGAAAACGTGTTTTGGTTAATTATAGTTAAAATAGATCGACCAGAAATGGGACATTTTCCAAACGGTCTCAGAATTCGACGAAACTAGTTTTGTTGGGACCGTATCGTCAAAACATAGCTAGATTTATTTTTCGGGAATTTTTAGAATCAGTTTGTGGCCCTGGCAAATTGAAATGTACGTTCAAATCAAATATTGAATGTTATATATTTTAATTTGAATGAAAACTGACTGAAACAGTCGAGTGGCCCTACGAAGCATATCCCATTGTGTTCGGAATGGGGGTAAAACGCTGGGGATGACAGTCGTTGGGTTTGGATTGGAGTTCGTGTGTGACAAGGGGTATTTTTGAGAATTTAAAAATATATATAAAAAAAATATGATTGGTTGGCTTCATTTCTCTCTCCCCGTCGTTTCTCTCTCTTCCCTCATGATTAATGGCGAAAACTGCTTCAGTCCTTCCCTCCCATTTTCCGATCGCCTCAGCCACCTTCCGCCTCCGCCGCCACCTGACCTCGACAGCCCTCCCTTCCCTCTTCAAATCTGAACCAACCTCGCCCTCTCTCTCCTCTCCATCACCGCGTACGAGCCCCGAGAAGTCAACGACTTCACCGCCGTCGATCTCCTTCCTCCGACCACCGAACAGGCTGCGACCACTACCCCCTGGAGCGCCTCTCGAAGCTCTTTCGCGTGGCCTAGCCCGATCGCCACCTCGCTTCAAGGATTCGCCGAAAACCATAAACCTAGTTTTGAACATCAAGTTGAGGTATACGGCTAATTTATTTTGAACTGATTTTTACACTTTTAATTGTTGCAAACTTGTAAAAATCATATCTTTTTCGTTTCTTGTCGAAATCCAGTGAAACAAGAGACACCGGGACCGTGAGGACATCTTCTACATTCTAGAAGAGACCGCATATTTTTCTGAGCCTTCTGCTATTTTTGGTGGAGTGGAACCCAATGTGAGATTTCTAAATTATAAACGATATGGAAAACGACGATGTATAAATTATATAATCGATGTATGAGTTATATAAGCGTTGTACACCTCTTGTATAAGCGTTGTATAAGTTGTACGTTCGATGTATAAGTTGTATATGCGTTGTAAAAATTATATATGTGTTGAAAGAGAAGTGAAATGCTATATATATATATATATATATATATATACGCCCCTCGTCCAAAAACCATGGACGATATTTATTGGTTGTGATTGGTGTGAAAATTGATTGATAGAGAATGGTTGATTGAAATTGTTTTTGGTTGAAATTGATTGACTGTGGTTGAAAATACCCGTTTGTGGCTGAGAAATATTTGATTGAAACCACATAGGATTAGTTTGTGGAAATGAAAAAAATATACATGCCGCTTGCGTGCGAACTAGATGCATGATTCCCCATTGTCAAAAGCTGCGAGGCTTTAAGGTAGAGCGAGGAGTCGTACTAGGGACGGTCCCGGTTTTAACTACCCTGCCGTTATGCTGCCGAAATTTTGAATAATATTCATGTGTTAGAATTAATTTCTTGTGTTGAAACTATATTCGTGTGTTGTATAGAAAACCTTCATGTGTTGAATTGAAATTCAATCCTTGAATAGAATTCATGTGTTGAATGGTATTCGTGTTTTAAATATAAAAATCACATTTTTACCCTATATATACAAACTATAGAAAACCTTCATGTGTTGAATCGAAATTCATTCGTTGAATTGAAATTCATGTGTTGAATGGTATTCGTGTTTTAAATATAAAAATCACATTTTTACTCTATATATACAAACTATAGAAAACCTTCATGTGTTGAATTGAAATTCATTCGTTGAATAGAAATTCATGTGTTGAATGGTATTCGTGTTTTAAATATAAAAATCACCTTTTTATCTATATATACAAACTATAGAAAACCTTCTTGTGTTGAATCGAAATTCATTCGTTGAATAGAAATTCATATGTTGAATGATATTCGTGTTTTAAATATAAAAATACCTTTTTATCTATATATATAAACTATAGAAAACCTTCATGTGTTGAATTGAAATTCATTCGTTGAATAGAAATTCATGTGTTGAATGGTATTCGTGTTTTGAATAAATTGTTTTAACAATAAAAATCACCTTTTTATCTATATATATAAACTATAGAAAACCTTCATGTGTTGAATCGAAATTCATTCGTTGAATTGAAATTCATGTGTTGAATGGTATTCATATTTTGAAATAAATTGTTTTATAATAAAAATCATATTTTTATCATCTATATGAACTATATAAAATAGTCGTGTGTTGAAAGAAATTGTTTTATAATAAAAATCATATTTTTATCATCTATATGAACTATATAAAATAGTCGTGTTTTGAAATAAATTGTTTTAAATTAAAAATCACATTTTTATTATATACATGAATTGTTAAAAATAGTGAAGTGTTGAGATAGAAGACAGTTAGATAAAAATATCATTTTTATCAAATGTGTGAAAATCATATAGTTTTGAAATCGAAGAATCGATATATATATATATATATATATAATTGAAATATATCGAATAACGAAGCTGCAGTTCGTATTTTGAAACCGTGATTTCAAACGATTAGTGCGGGAGATCCGACCATCGGATTTTCCCGAAACCGCAACTGTTGGGTTCGCTTTGGAAATACCTTTCCAACGACACCAACTTTGTAAAGATCCAACAGTTGGATTGTCTGGAATGTTTAATTCAAATCTAAAGAAAAACAGTGCCAGAATCAATTATATATATATATATATAATTATAATTATATTAAATCGAATAACGACGTTGTAGTTCGTATTTTGACATCGAAACTTCAAACGATTGTACCGGGAGATCCGACCGTCGGATTTTCCCGAAACTGGAACCGTTGGATTCGTTTTGAAAAGATCTTTCTAATGATGTAAATTTTTTGAAGATCCAACGGTTAGATTTTCAGATATGTGTAAATCAAATCTGAAGAAAAACAGCGCCACGACCGCGTTATGGCCCGAAGCGTCGTTTGAATAAATTGGCTATTTTAAAATAAATAAAAATGGTGATAAATCGTTATAAAATATTATAAATGATATGGATGTGAAATTTAGAAACTAACTGAAGGTTGGCTAAGTCGAATGGTTTCCTAGGTGTTGATCTGATGTTGGTTTCGGCCTTCGAGGTTAATATTTGGGAAATCATTCTCTTACTGATTTACGGTTAGCGACTAATGAATTGAAATGATGCGTATGTGGGTTTGTGTTGCACTTGTTTATTATATACGCAAGTTGCTCAGAAAGACCGGGTTTATCCGATTCTGAATAACTGAATCGACGATAAGAAATCGAAGATGAAGACGGTGGTCGAAGACCGGAGATCTTCACCTCATTTGGATGGAAACTGATGTCTTGATTGGGAGGCATCCCGAAATATGGATGATAAGTGGTGATCGGAGATCGAAGGGTTTGCGAGGTATATAGTGCCTCCGGTTTCGTTCAGACCCAGAACGGACTTGCAAATGGACAGGATGTCTGACATTGGAATTTATTCTGTGTGATTGATAGCTATCAGTTGCACGGTGTGAATTGCCTGTGTGGCATGCTAAGATGCAGTGATCAGGGCTTCTGTTGAATAGCAAAGTCTTGTGGTGATGATCAAAGCCCCGCCTGTGTGGCGTAGCTTTGTGTATAACGTGAATTCGCGAACCTCACACCCCGGTATGAACCAGAAACGGGAGAGGACCTCAGGGGGGACGTGCGTTTTCTTTCTAGCTAGAAGTGGCGTCAGTGGTTTTACACGCCCTGACGAGTTTGACTTGTGTGGTTGTTACTGTTGCGAGGCGCCTCGGTTATATCGGTCGATCTGGGACCGATGGAGTCATTTGTTGGCTCATTTACGCCCCAAAGGGTGGAGAGACGCATGTTCAGGCATTATAATCCACTCCGTGTGGACCGGCCCTGACGATCCAAGGTACGGTTGCGGCTGTGCCTGAGGCTCGGGCTAGAGAGTCTCGAATTCGGTAAGGACTATCTTTTGCCTTGGTTCATGACGGAAATCCAATTTCCAAATACGTGACTGTGCGGTTTTGATTGTATATATATATATGGCGACATGATATATGGTACCCATGCCGTCTATGATTGATAGTTATGATTGAAATTGTTTTTGAAACCTATAAACACTAGTATTAATATCAAATGCTTTTGTTTTATTCGTATTAAGCATATTTTGGCCATTATAAGGTAAAACTCTATCCTCCGGTTTGCGTTGCATTGTGTGATGGGAACTGAGTCTTATAATGGCTTCATTTTTATAAAAAGCATTGCGATGTTTAAAAGAATTATTTGTTTTAAAGCACTGGCGATCCAATGGAGTAAACCCGTTCCACAAAAGAGGCGTGGTCCATTGATTAGCCATATTTCAAATGTGTTGAGTCGATTTCTCATACCAGTCCCATGACTGACTCGTAGTTTGTTTCACTTTCAAACTCGGGTGCCCCTTTTTCTACATGGGCAGCCTTGTGTTCAGGTTTAGCAGGCTTTTCTGGATAGCTGGAGCCGAAGATGGATTCTATCATTTATCTCTTTTTATGTTGTTCAGCTCCTATTGTACATATTTTGTTTGTTTTCCGCTGTTGACATTTATGTATAGCTGAACTGTGTTGGTACTAAGTATGATCCTATATACTGTGTACTCTGATGATTATGTTTATCCAGTGTGTTATTTGTTCATTATCTGGTGTATTTATTTAATTCTATTCTGCCTTTATCTGTTTCTGTGTTATATTCCAAAGATTACCCTTGCCACCGTCAGTACGGGGTTTGGGGTCGTCACATATACATACACACACATATATACATATGTAAATAGCAGGATTGATAAAATAACGTTAATTGAGATTAATGGAAATGAATAAGGAAATGAATGGAAGTTACAACAGTAAAAGAAAATTAATGAACCAGGAATGACAATAACCTATTATAATTAATTACATTAATGAGAATGTTGTATAATAGGTAGACTTGTCCTAGGGACAAGTGGAGATTATAACTTAGGTTATAGTAAACGATTAAGAAAATGAGATAATTTATGTAATGAGATAAGTAGTAATTAAATGTAAATTAAGTAATCAGTAAATGGGGAAACCTGAAACCAGTTGTTTGTAACAAGTAGAGAAAAGGGGGAAAATTTATGAAATGCCAGTAGTTGTACTTAATTGTAAATTAAGTAATCTGTAAACTTGGAAATCTGAAACCTGCTGATAAGAATAACATGTTAATGCTTGTCCTAGGGACAAGTGGGAATTGTAACATAAGTTATATTCATGGAAATGAAACTTATTAGTGAACCTTAGTTAAGAGAACTAAGTTAATAAGTAAACAACGATAATGGTAGTGATGAAATGATGATTAAATAAGAAAGAATGAGGCAAACTTATGAAATGCAATAAGTTATATTTAATCATAAATAATGAGTGAAATGTTAAATAGAAAACATGTGAATTGATATACTTAATTATAAGTAGAACATGTTATTGTAACTATGAAATCAAACAATAATATAAAGGGATTGTGGATTACAGACCATGGATCACAATCTAGAGAATAACATGTTATGGGCTTATTAATAAACTTAAATGGGTTAAGTTATATGATTGAAATTAATAAGCAAGAGCAACTTGGTAACTTGAATAAGAAGTCAATGTGAATGGGAATAACCAAGTTAGATGGAAACCTGATGAGATAGAGCAAGCACATAATTGAATGTTTAGACATAGGGTCTAATAACACATTAAACTGAGACGCTTGGACCAGTCCGTACGTTTGAGGGTGAATAACCAAACAGGGTAGATCATCGTGGTGTCATGAGGCACAAGGGGAGCACACATTCATCTAATTATTCTGTCGGCTCCAAAGGACTGGAAGGGGAAGCACGCGACTTCTTGGGACGTGGAAGGTGCCCCTGGTAGTCCTCTGTGGTGATGCAATGTTTGGGCTGTGCTCATAGATGTGGGGTCTGCACATAACTACCCGGTGAGTAGCCTTGACTAAAAAGTAGTTTTGCAGTCAGAAATTGTGACGAGGTGACACTAAGGTGATTCGGCGGACGCCTCAACAAGGAGGCAGGAGTCATGACCAAAAAGGATAGTAAATCATCGGGTACCCGTCATCGGCAGCCAGTGGGATGCGAAAAGATAGAGCTAAACCCAAGACGCCATCCACCTTTCACTATCGAGGCACGACGGTTGAGGGGAAACGCTAACTGGATGTTTAGACTGTTTGTTTGGGGCAAGTCGCTTAGCTCTTGTGGTCTTTACTAGTTGAGGGATGGGCCAAGGTGGGGCCGTAACCACCATGAAAAAAGACCCGAAGGATATTTGTATTTTGTGGCTTTTAAAGACGGGCCTGTACAGATAACAGAATTTATTGAACTCATAATTCATTAGATACTTTTTCTGAATGTCAACTTTGTAGGTCCAGAATGTTTCAGTTTATGTTCCTACCTATTATCTGGATATACCAAGAGAGATGTACAATGAGCCCTGTTAAGCATCCATGGCTGAATGGTTAAAGCGCCCAACTCATAATTGGCAAATTCATAGGTTCAATTCCTAAAAGCTCTGCCCTTCCCTCCCTTGGATAGATAGGGAAGGGCGGAGGCCTTTGGTGTTCCTTCCAGTCAAGAATTGGGGCCTCACAATCACTAGCCAATATTTCTCTCATTCTCATGCGTTTCTTTTTCTTTGTTCATGATTTGATATTCTGGTGTCCTAGGCGTAGAGGAACCACACTCAGTCTCGATCAATATGGAAATGAAATACTACATAATTTCTTTCTTCTTTTTTGTTCTTTGTTTATGCATAATTTTATGTTATTCAGTAGATCAATAGAAAATTTAGAAAGTTCTTTATAATTATTTATAATTATAATATAAGGTTTTCATTTTTGAATACTTTCATTTATTTTAAGTAATTGATTGGTCGTAGAAAAAATATACTATAATAGATAATAGATATAATAATAGTAATCGAGTTCTGTGTTTCTTGTACAACCCTTCCACGGAACTCGGCGCACAATAGAGAATATGTGCGGTTAATGCATCGAGTACGATTAAGGATACGTACGCGGGAAAGTCTAGATACATGCACGTCTGCTCTGGGTGGTGTATCTTAGACTTGAGGGCATTACTCTATGATGGAATCTAGTTCGATCGAAGGTGGCAGTCCACACACTTACGTAGCATGGCAGTGGCAGATATATGCGAAACGTAATATTGTTATATAAAGATTCATATGTCACTCCTGTGTAGGATGAGGGACAGCGTATATTTAGGTGGTGTTATGGCGGAGACCGTGCGAGTGGGTACCATGGTGTAACGACCCGCATTCTACGCATCGAAGGATCGTAGAATATTTATTTCTTTCACAAGCAAAGTCGTATGGTCACGTAACTTTGGAGACGACTATTGGGGTCATTTCCATGTTCATGATTTTTGCCGATTTTTAAATAACCGTTTTGCCCCTAGTTGATCTTGTTTCGGCCATAACTTTTGATTGGGAAGGAGTTTTGACCTAAACCATCTTCCATTAAATTCGGATGATGGTTTACCTTTCCGTAGAGTGGTCACATTAGCCATACGGACTCACCGTTTGGGAGATATGGCTGAAACAAGTTTCAAATAGTGAAAAACAGCTTAACCGGGCCTAATTTGGGTGATTAGTGAGTGGGCCCATAGCCCATTTCGGGATTAGGGTTATGGGAAGGCTGATAGGGTTAGGAAATTCATTTTCTATCATTTTCAAGCCGCCACTTTTTGTTCCTTCAAGTTTAGCCATGGCCTCCACTTTCTAAAACACCCCAAATCACCTTCTAATCGCTAATTAAGCCAAATGAAAGCGGATTAGCACAAGAACCAAGGTAGAACTGCTGTATAGCCTTGGTATTCGCACCCAAACAGAGAATCATTTCAGATTTGGTATTCTATTTGTAGCAAAGGTGAGTGATTCACATAATTCCTCACTAATTATGGCTAATTAAGGGTAATTAGTGGTAATTAGCGAATCTATACATGTTAAAAATCTGGAAAAATATTTATAAATTTCAAAATATTGTTTTAGACCTCTGTTAGAAGTTTGGGTTAATTTGGTTAAGTTTTGCTAATCCTAATGTTAGTTATGCTTAAACATGCTTAATGGAAAAATGTGGGGTTTTGGTTATGTTTGATCCATTTTAACCTATCAAGTTGTCATTTTGGTGTTCGTGGTTGATGTTATATGTTGCTATGACTGTTTGGCATGAATTGTGATTGTTTAGAATAGTTAGAATGGTCGAAAACGCCGTCGAGTGGTATGTAAACAGCCGCTGGAAGTTGCAGGAAAAGTGCAGGCTGTGACTCGAACCAGATCGGATGGGGAGGCCCGAACCGACCCGTTCATGTAGCCCATCCACGAGACGTCCCTTGCACCCGAACCGAACCAGTACGCCACGAGTTGACTTGAAGCTGGGAGGAGACCACGACCGATCCAACGTTGGGGAAGAAGACCAAAGCGAAGCCACCACGAGACATGTACTCCGACCTGACCCTGGGTGCCATCCGAACCAATAGTTCGTGGAGTGCTTATCCGAACCGACCCGGCGAAATGCTCCGATCCGAGCTGATGGAGGAGAACTCGAGCTTCTTGCACCACGAACACGGAGCGCGAGCCGAACCGCCAAGGGGTTCATGAGCCGAACCGACCCGACGCTTGGGAAGGAGACCGAACCAAAGGCAACGAGGAAGGCCGATCCGGAGAGGACCAAAACCCGAGATGCAAAGGTAGTCCAAATGGGAATTTTGTACTTAGGATCAAGCTGGGAACCAATGGGTCAACTTCATGAGTTGGGCTTTGCTGCGGGACGTGTGTTAAGGGGTTATCGACGTCTATAGCTTTGATTCACCAACAAGACGGATGTTAAGCTACGTATCAGTACAGTGAGGTAGTTACTACTCCATGGGGCAGAGTGATCGTAGCAAGGCTATGAGCCAGTGCAGTGGAGTTGTTATGACTTCATGGGGCAGAGTGGACATAGCAAAGACTAGTGGCTATGGATCAGTGCAGTGGTGTCATCATGACTCCATGGGGCAAGAGTGATCATAGCAAGGAATAGGGTGATCAAAGTGGTGGATGTTGTATGCTTTACGCACTGAGTGAGAGATGTGAGGATGGTTGCTATGTTTGGTTGTTTGCTTTCACTATGACATACACACCCCCACCCCCGTGTTATTTACCACCCCCATATTATTTATACCTATGTTAGTGGCACCTTAGACTATTAAGCGGTATGTTGTGCTAACTCTTTGGTTGCAGGTCCAGGTTCAGTGTGACGAGAAGGAATTTCGCTCGGTCCGAACCAGTCGCTAAACCGACCCAGACCGTTCGAAACGCCCTATCGTTTGAGAACACGACAAAATAGAACGCATACAGAAGAACATTTCATTGTATATGCAACAATGCATCAGATTACAAGAATATACAGAGTACAAATGAATATTACACAGAAATATCAGAGATTTAAATTACATTTAAATACATAGCAGCGGAAAATAGTACAATACACAACTAGAAGTAGATATACGGATACAAAGCTTTCCGGATATCATTCCAGCTGTAAACCAGGATCCTGTGAATATAAATCTGCAAAACCAAAACTACTAGCTGCCCGTGTCAAAATAGGGGCACCCAGAGTTTAGGTTAAAACAATAAACTCCAGGTCAGTCATGTGACTGGTGTGAGAACTAAAACAGTTATTAATCTTTGTTTTTAAAGTTAGGTAAATCAAGGGACCACGCCGTATAACACGGAACGGGTTTCCTCCCAAGAATACCAGTGCATTAAACAAACAGCGCAATGCGAAATAAAGAAAAATGAAGCTGTTATAAGACCCAGATCCCATCACACAATGCAACGCAGCCGAGGATAGGGTTTTCCCTTATAACATCCAAAGAATGCTTGATACGTTTAAAACAAATCATTTGATACTATTATAAGTGCATAGTGTATAAAACACTTCAAATCATAAGTATCAATCATAGGCGGCATGAATGGCCCATAACACTATGTCGCCATATATAAGTTTACAATCTAAACCGCCAATGTCGTATTGGAAGTTGGGTTATCATTTATGGTATGAACCGAGGCTAGGGGCAAGATCCTCAACCGATTCGAGACGCTCTAGTCCGTCCCTCAGGATCAGAGCTCGAGTGACCCTTGGATCGTCAGGGCCGGTCCACCGATGTGGATTAAAATGCCTGAACATGCGTCTCCCCACCCTTTGGGGCGTAAGCCTGGCCCGTCAGCCGACCAGAAGCATCGGCCGAAACCGATATCACGAGTCGCCTCGCTTTTCAGCAAGTAATAATAAGTAACATCCACATGAGTCAAACTCATCAGCCAGATAAAGCACTGACGCCACTCATAACTAGAAAGAAACGCATGTCCTCCCTGAGGTCCGTCTCCCGTTTTTGATTCATACCGGGTGTGATACTCGCGAATCAACGTTACACAAAGCTACGCCACAAAGGCCGTGCTTCGATCATCAACCACAAGACTTTGCTTTTCAACAGAAGCCTTGATCATTTGCCACTTAGGCATGCCACACAGGCAATTCACTCCATGCGATTGATATCCATCAATATATAACCCCTGAGCTCGTACGTCTCAGAGAAGGGCGTTAAGCAAGAGAATAAATTCTCCGCCGCCAAACAGATATATTTAATAGAGATCAATCACACGGACTAAAATCCAATGTCAGACACACAGTCCATTTACAAGTCCGTTCTGGGTCTGAACGAAACCGGAGGCACCTAGTACCCCGCATATCCATTGATCTCCAAGTACGTCCGGACGATCACTAACTGTTTCCATCTTCTTGGGTGTACAGCCCAATCAAGATCGTCAGAAATCACCCAAACGACGTGAAGACTTCCGGTCTTCGACCACCGTCTTCATCTTCGACTTATCGTCGTATCAGTTATTCAGAATGGGATAAACCCGGTCTTTCCGAATAACTCGCGTATATTTTATAAAAGTGCTACACAAACACAACATACGCCTCATTCCAATTCATCAGTCACTAACCGCAAATTAATCAAGAGAATAGTTCCCCAAATATTAACCCCGAAGGCCGAAACCAACATCAGATCAATATCCAGAAAACCATTCTGCTTGGCTAACCGACAGTTAGTTTCTAAATTTCACATTCATAGGGAAAGATTCCCATTAATTTTATCAAAGATAAATTCCTTGAATTTATTCTTTAATCTACTTTTGAATTTCGATTCAACTAGTCGGGATTTACGAAACTTACTGAAGTAATCATTTGTTTTAATTTCCCAATCCCAACCTATTCATCCCATGAAGTAAAACTGGTAATACTTCATATCTAACACCACGGTGTTATCGGTAAATTCAATTACCATTTCATGTTCAAATCTAATTAAAGATTTGACTATCGCCTGGAGCAAAACTGGTGATACTCCATTCTCGACCATTTCAATCTAATTAAAGATTCATTAAAACTCAACTTAGTTTTAATCGTTAACTGGGTTAAAGAATCCGTGTCATTTAAAAACACAGTTCACAATAAACCCAAAATCACCTTTATTAATTATCGGGTTAAAGAACGAGTGTTATTTAAAACACTGTCCACGATAAACCCAAAAATCAAAATCAATTCAATTCCAATTAAATATTATTTAATTGGTACACTTAATTAAATCTAAATAAAAAGATTTAATCTTTTCTCAACTGGGTTCAAGAACAGTGTTAGTGAAGACACCATTCACGACAAACCCAAATCACATTTGATATTCAATACAAGGCTCTGGATAGAAAATATCCCGGCTTATATTCAATATCAAATTCTACGACTAACAAATATCGCATTGGAAATAACGATATATATATATATATATATCTTTCAAATTTCCATAACAACATTTGTATAATCACGAAATTCAACATCGAAATATTCCGAAGACAATTTCGATTCAAATCCATTCCAATGCAACCATTGGAAATTTTGGTTATTTTCAAAACCATTTCAAATTCAATTTATTTATTTAAAAATAAATAGAATTATAATTCTAGTTCAAAACTAGTTCATTTCGATAAAAATCTATTTTTATCTTTTCAAATATGGAGTTTTCACCCCAATTCTTTCTAAATCATTTCTTATGATTTTACACAAATTATTACTATTTTTAATAATTTTATCAAGGCCCGTACAGTCGATTTCCATCAATGGCCATCGAACTGCACTTACAGCGACCTTTTTCAAATTTGATTTGGACATAATCCCAAATCCAACCGTTAGATTTTGAATTTCTAATATTCGTTAGAAAGCTCTTTTCGATACGAACCCAACGGTTCCGGTTTTAGGAGAATCCGACGGTCGGATCTCCCGTAATGTCCGTTTGAAATAAATGGTCGAAATTCACGAACTGCCGCGGCGCGGCGCGTTCTATTCAGGCCATTATATTATATATATAATATATATAATATATATTTCTTCGACTTCTGTTTAAAACGAATTATATAACTAGTTTTAAATTCGTTTCAAAAGCAATTTCAACTTCCATTTCAATTCAAATCAAAATTGAATTCTTCTTTATAAATTCGTTTCAAAATTCATTTTTATTCAATTCAAATTTCAATTCAATTTGAATTCATTTCAAAATCGTTTTCAATTCAATTCATTTCGAAATCGTTTTCAATTCAATTCATTTCGAAATCGTTTTCAATTCAATTCATTTCGAAATCGTTTCCAATTCAATTCATTTCGAAATCGTTTTCAATTCAATTCATTTCGAAATCGTTTTCAATTCAATTCATTTCATTTCGAAATCGTTTTTCAATTCAATTCATTTCGAAATCGTTTTCAATTCAATTCATTTCATTTCGAAATCGTTTTCAATTCAATTCATTTCGAAATCGTTTTCAATTCAATTCATTTCGAAATCGTTTTCAATTTAATTCATTTCATTTCGAAATCGTTTTCAATTCAATTCATTTCATTTCGAAATCGTTTTCAATTCAATTCATTTCATTTCGAAATCGTTTTCAATTCAATTCATTTCGAAATCGTTTTCAATTCAATTCATTTCGAAATCGTTTTCAATTCAATTCATTTCATTTCGAAATCGTTTTCAATTCAATTCATTTCATTTCGAAATTGTTTTCAATTCAATTCATTTCGAAATCGTTTTCAATTCAATTCATTCCATTTCGAAATCGTTTTCAATTCAATTCATTTCGAAATCGTTTTCAATTCAATTCATTTCGAAATCGTTTTCAATTCAATTCATTCCATTTCGAAATCGTTTTCAATTCAATTCATTGTCGTTTTCAATTCAATTCATTTCGAAATCGTTATATATTCAATTCATTTTGAAATGAATAAAATCGATATAAATATCGTTCACGTCAAATTGGCGTCAATCTAATCAACACGGCTTCATAAATTTCTATTTCAAATATTTTATTTCAAATATTTCTTTTTCAAAATAGTTGTTATTATCAAAATATTTCGTTCAACACATGACCAATCTCAAAGGATGAGTACTGTCAACACATGAACCGTTATTTTATATTGATAAAGATGTAAATTTTATTATCAAAATATTTCGTTCAACACATGACCAATCTCAATGGATGAGTACTGTCAACACAAGAACTTTTATTTTATAATATTCTTTATTTTCTAAATTGGAATGAGGCCCAATCAATCACCATATAATGTTAATTATATGGATTTTCATACAACACATGTATATAATAGCATTGAAAAATAATCAACCATCAACCAAAGTGCACTACACTGTATAAGCATCAAATATAGACATTTAACGCTTATAGCAGCTTGTCAATCAATCGATCGACATATTTAATCGATCAGGATGAGTGAACTTCAAGTTTCATCCCAACACCCGTGTGGGGTTTCAAACAATCAAACAAATATTTTATTCGTGCAGTTGGGCGATGTGTAAAATTTATCGTCCCAATCAATGTCATTCAAATAAGTGTACATAAACAAACCGTCCGGTTTGTAAATGAATATTTATTTATTCACATTCACGTTAAAAATTATATTTTTAACGATAGAACATTTTATTCAACCTATGAATATTCTATTCGGTTCATTTGTTCAATAAAATGATATTTTTATTTTTCTAACATATTTTAGAAAATTTCGGCGGCATAACGGCACGATACTAGAAACGGGACGAGGCCTGGCCTTATCCCCGGTCTAGTGAAGGCCCACGCCATTCACACATCAATCATATCAATTTCAATTTCACCAAAACAATCAAATCCAAATCAAATAATCTAACCAACTACACAACCAATCAAACAAGTCCATGGTCTGTGGACGGGTGTCGGGTGCTTCTAATAAGCACCGTCTGCATCCTAGTATATATATATATAACTAGAAAAGTAGAATTTGAGTGAGAAGTTCTCACCGATAGCTATCCAATCATCTTGACTCTTCTTCTCTCCTTTTTATCATCTTCTTGTGCCCGTAGTCACTATATATATATATAAAAATCACACATTTTTATATTTCGATGTCTTTAAAATAAAAATCACATTTTTATTTATTCACTTTCAATTTAAAAATCATATTTTTATAATCTCTTCATATATTTAAAAATCGAATTTTTACTATGCTATTCAATATATAAAAATCGAATTTTTGATTCGAAGTTCAATATATAAAAATCATATTTTTAATTCGAAGTTCAATATATAAAAATCATATTTTTGATTCGAAATTCAATATATAAAAATCATATTTTTACTTCGCTATAATATATCAAATCATTTCTTTATATTTATAAAAATCGCTTCTTTATATTTATAAAAATATAATTTTTATCCTTTTTTTATATCAATGCTAATTTCATTTTATACTATTCTGTATATAAAAAAAAACCCATATTTTTATTCTTTTCAAAGTATTTTATATTTTCAAATCAAAGTATTTTATATTTTAAACTTCGCTAATTTTATTTTAAAACTTCGCTAATTTTATTTTAAAACTTCGCTAATTTTTATATTTAAAAACAATGCTAATTGATGTTATAATCAATGCTATTTATAAATTAAAAACATTTGCTAATTATATATTAAAAAAAAAAATAATGTCATTTCTTTTTTTTCTTCGACTGTACGTATTTTAAAAATTAGTTACTGCTTAACGAAAAAAGAATAATGGCATAAAAGAAACAAACAAAAAAAAAAACTCACGGCAAATATTCTGGCGTTGAAATGGGGCTCAGCACCTAGGGTTGGGGTTTGCCGCCTCTGGAGGGGATCGGACCCCCATCTCTGACCATCCCCTGAAGCGTCGTGACGAGCGCCTCCACCTGCCGGAGTTTGGAGAAAATCGCAGCCCCTAGGCTGACGAAAACTGCTTCGAACATCTTCACTTTGGGCTCGAGATTCTCCCACCTCGCTAAACAATAACTTCTGATACTTGCACGAATTTAAAGAGGGGGAAAACCTCAATCGAATCCGCTTTGAACCCTGGCCTAATTCGTTTTGGATTGTGTTAATTTAGGGAAGAAAGGTTCGAACCATTTTGGCCTTTCAATTGATGTTGGCGGCGGCAGATAACGATTGGGGAAGTTAGGGTTGAGGGAAGGGAGTATTTATATATTTTATTTAATATTATTTTATTCTATTATTTCTGAAAAAAGTAACTTTCATTTTCGACTTCAAAACAAGGCTCACCGCCTGTCGTCCCTAACGTTTTACCCCCATTCCGAACACAATGGGATATGAATCGTAAGCTGATTCGATTGTTTTGAATAGTTTCCGTTGAATTTACATTTAAATCCTTATGTTGAATTTTAAACGTACATTTCAAATTACCGGGGTCACATACTAACTCTAAAAATTCTCGAAAAATATTTTCTAGCTTCGTATTGACGATACGGTCCTAACAAAACTAGTTTCGTCGAATTCTGAGACCGTTGGAAAAATGGCCAATTTCCAGTCGATTAAAATCAACTGAAACTGGTCAAACGCGTTTTCTTTCGCCACGCTCACATATTGATTCGAAAAATTATGAAATTTGAAACCTAGCGATAATTTGACACTACGTACCCAACAAAACTGGTTTCGTCGAAATCCGAGGTCGTTTGCAAAATGTCCATTTTTAAGGGCCTGAATTCCATAGCGACTATTCAGAATTTTCAACTGGACATATCTTTTGATTCCCGCTATGAAATGTGGATTTGTCGGATTCGTTGGAAAGATATTATCAATTAGATCCTAATGTTTTTGGTTTCACTAAAATCCGGATTGTTTTGCACCCGCTACATTCAATTGAAGTTTGAAATCGAATTATCGAACTACCGCGCCATTTTCAATTCTATTTATAATTATATATAAATATTTATATTCTAACGACGACGTATATAATATATACGTTCGAATTCTATTCAAAATAAATTTTCTCGTCGATATTATTTAAAATAATCTATTTTAAATACTCAAAATTCGCTAAAATTTCCAAAATAAAAATTTCAAACTGGCCCAGATTTTCGGGTTATTACAATCTCCCCCACTTAAAACTTTTCGTCCCCGAAAAGGAACAAAGTCGAAAGTGGTTTGATTATTATGCTCTACATTCGATCTGGCTTCCATTCTCCAACTTTTTAGTTTCTGAGAATTTTCAAAATTTCAAAAATTTGGCTAACACCCTAAATTTTCGCCATAACCTCCCCTGCACCGGGAGCATCGGGGAATTTCAAATAGCTTCCCCGGTCCTTCAGATCTCAAAAAGAAAAAGAAAAAGCCAAGCGGCTAGCCAATAGGCTCACAAAATCATCATCACCCAAACAAAACAGGAAATTATGTAGTAAACATGTACCTATTTGTCGGGCAAACAAATTTTATTCTCTGCTCTAGCCTCCTTGCTATGACCTGTTCAATGTAAGTATATGTATATGCAAGCAAATGCGACCAATTTTCAATACAATTCAATATTCGATTCAATTAGGCTAAATGGATAAAAATTAGCAAACAAATAAACAAACAACACAAACATCAATCAATTAGTTGATTAGCTTTTCAAATTCATAACTTTGATACATAGTCTAAAAATCAGATTTTTGATGCCAAATCACAACAATAGGTCCTATCTAATTTTGGTTCTCACACCAGTCAATAGGAAATATATAGAAAGCCCACTTTCGTCACTCGAACATAAATTCTAATGATGGAGCTCCATCATCAAAATCATCTCCGGGCGATTAGAGTGTAATTCTATATCTATCCAGTATATTAAAATTTCGAATACACGCGGATCAGACGTATACGCAAAATCTATATATACTGGATTGTCCACATCAATATAAATAAATAACCAAATACGAATAATTGATTTATATTTCAAAACAAGATTTGTTTTCATTTTTAAAATATACTCTTCACACTCGTTCTAGGATACTACTGATCCCATCTCTAACGAGTCATTCTAATTGGATATTGTTAATCCAATATCTGATGAATTCTTTCGTATGGTTCTAATGTGCCTTGTTCTCTGCTTTGTAAACCAAAGCTCTGATACCAACTGTGACGAGAAGGAATTTCGCTCGGTCCGAACCAGTCGCTAAACCGACCCAGACCGTTCGAAACGCCCTATCGTTTGAGAACACGACAAAATAGAACGCATACAGAAGAACATTTCATTGTATATGCAACAATGCATCAGATTACAAGAATATACAGAGTACAAATGAATATTACACAGAAATATCAGAGATTTAAATTACATTTAAATACATAGCAGCGGAAAATAGTACAATACACAACTAGAAGTAGATATACGGATACAAAGCTTTCCGGATATCATTCCAGCTGTAAACCAGGATCCTGTGAATATAAATCTGCAAAACCAAAACTACTAGCTGCCCGTGTCAAAATAGGGGCACCCAGAGTTTAGGTTAAAACAATAAACTCCAGGTCAGTCATGTGACTGGTGTGAGAACTAAAACAGTTATTAATCTTTGTTTTTAAAGTTAGGTAAATCAAGGGACCACGCCGTATAACACGGAACGGGTTTCCTCCCAAGAATACCAGTGCATTAAACAAACAGCGCAATGCTAAATAAAGAAAAATGAAGCTGTTATAAGACCCAGGTCCCATCACACAATGCAACGCAGCCGAGGATAGGGTTTTCCCTTATAACAGCCAAAGAATGCTTGATACGTTTAAAACAAATCATTTGATACTATTATAAGTGCATAGTGTATAAAACACTTCAAATCATAAGTATCAATCATAGGCGGCATGAATGGCCCATAACACTATGTCGCCATATATAAGTTTACAATCAAAACCGCCAATGTCGTATTGGAAGTTGGGTTATCATTTATGGTATGAACCGAGGCTAGGGGCAAGATCCTCAACCGATTCGAGACGCTCTAGTCCGCCCCTCAGGATCAGAGCTCGAGTGACCCTTGGATCGTCAGGGCCGGTCCACCGATGTGGATTAAAATGCCTGAACATGCGTCTCCCCACCCTTTGGGGCGTAAGCCTGGCCCGTCAGCCGACCAGAAGCATCGGCCGAAACCGATATCACGAGGCGCCTCGCTTTTCAGCAAGTAATAATAAGTAACATCCACATGAGTCAAACTCGTCAGCCAGTTCAAGCACTAACGCCACTCATAACTAGAAAGAAACGCATGCCCTCCCTGAGGTCCGTCTCCCATTTTTGATTCATACCGGGTGTGATACTCGCGAATCAACGTTACACAAAGCTACGCCACAAAGGCCGTGCTTCAATCATCAACCACAAGACTTTGCTTTTCAACAGAAGCCTTGATCATTTGCCACTTAGGCATGCCACACAGGCAATTCACTCCATGCGATTGATATCCATCAATATATAACCCCTGAGCTCGTACGTCTCAGAGAAGGGCGTTAAGCAAGAGAATAAATTCTCCGCCGCCAAACAGATATATATTTAATAGAGATCAATCACACGGACTAAAATCCAATGTCAGACACACAGTCCATTTACAAGTCCGTTCTGGGTCTGAACGAAACCGGAGGCACCTAGTACCCCGCATATCCATTGATCTCCAAGTACGTCCGGACGATCACTAACTGTTTCCATCTTCTTGGGTGTACAACCCAATCAAGATCGTCAGAAATCACCCAAACAACGTGAAGACTTCCGGTCTTCGACCACCGTCTTCATCTTCGACTTATCGTCGTATCAGTTATTCAGAATGGGATAAACCCGGTCTTTCCGAATAACTCGCGTATATTTTATAAAAGTGCTACACAAACACAACATACGCCTCATTCCAATTCATCAGTCACTAACCGCAAATTAATCAAGAGAATAGTTCCCCAAATATTAACCCCGAAGGCCGAAACCAACATCAGATCAATATCCAGAAAACCATTCTGCTTGGCTAACCGACAGTTAGTTTCTAAATTTCACATTCATAAGGAAAGATTCCCATTAATTTTATCAAAGATAAATTCCTTGAATTTATTCTTTAATCTACTTTTGAATTTCGATTCAACTAGTCAGGATTTACGAAACTTACTGAAGTAATCATTTGTTTTAATTTCCCAATCCCAACCTATTCATCCCATGAAGTAAAACTGGTAATACTTCATATCTAACACCACGGTGTTATCGGTAAATTCAATTACCATTTCACGTTCAAATCTAATTAAAGATTTGACTATCGCCTGGAGCAAAACTGGTGATACTCCATTCTCGACCATTTCAATCTAATTAAAGATTCATTAAAACTCAACTTAGTTTTAATCGTTAACTGGGTTAAAGAATCCGTGTCATTTAAAAACACAGTTCACAATAAACCCAAAATCACCTTCATTAATTATCGGGTTAAAGAACGAGTGTTATTTAAAACACTGTCCACGATAAACCCAAAAATCAATATCAATTCAATTCCAATTAAATATTATTTAATTGGTACACTTCATTAAATCTAAATAAAAAGATTTAATCTTTTCTCAACTGGGTTCAAGAACAGTGTTAGTGAAGACACCATTCACGACAAACCCAAATCACATTTGATATTCAATACAAGGCTCTGGATAGAAAATATCCCGGCTTATATTCAATATCAAATTCTACGACTAACAAATATCGCATTGGAAATAACGATACATATATATATATATATATCTTTCAAATTTCCATAACAACATTTGTATAATCACGAAATTCAACATCGAAATATTCCGAAGACAATTTCGATTCAAATCCATTCCAATGCAACCATTGGAAATTTTGGTTATTTTCAAAACCATTTCAAATTCAATTTATTTATTTAAAAATAAATAGAATTATAATTCTAGTTCAAAACTAGTTCATTTCGATAAAAAACTATTTTTATCTTTTCAAATATGGAGTTTTTCACCCCAATTCTTTCTAAATCATTTCTTATGATTTTACACAAATTATTACTATTTTTAATAATTTTATCAAGGCCCGTACAGTCGATTTCCATCAATGGCCATCGAACTGCACTTACAGCGACCTTTTTCAAATTTGATTTGGACATAATCCCCAATCCAACCGTTAGATTTTGAATTTCTAATATTCGTTAGAAAGCTCTTTTCGATACGAACCCAACGGTTCCGGTTTTAGGAGAATCCGACGGTCGGATCTCCCGTAATGTCCGTTTGAAATAAATGGTCGAAATTCACGAACTGCCGCGGCGCGGCGCGTTCTATTCAGGCCATTATATTATATATATAATATATATAATATATATTTCGTCGACTTCTGTTTAAAACGAATTATATAAATAGTTTTAAATTCGTTTCAAAAGCAATTTCAACTTCCATTTCAATTCAAATCAAAATTGAATTCTTCTTTATAAATTCGTTTCAAAATTCATTTTTATTCAATTCAAATTTCAATTCAATTTGAATTCATTTCAAAATCGTTTTCAATTCAATTCATTTCGAAATCGTTTTCAATTCAATTCATTTCGAAATCGTTTTCAATTCAATTCATTTCGAAATCGTTTCCAATTCAATTCATTTCGAAATCGTTTTCAATTCAATTCATTTCGAAATCGTTTTCAATTCAATTCATTTCATTTCGAAATCGTTTTCAATTCAATTCATTTCGAAATCGTTTTCAATTCAATTCATTTCATTTCGAAATCGTTTTCAATTCAATTCATTTCATTTCGAAATCGTTTTCAATTCAATTCATTTCATTTCGAAATCGTTTTCAATTCAATTCATTTCGAAATCGTTTTCAATTCAATTCATTTCGAAATCGTTTTCAATTCAATTCATTTCATTTCGAAATCGTTTTCAATTCAATTCATTTCATTTCGAAATCGTTTTCAATTCAATTCATTTCGAAATCGTTTTCAATTCAATTCATTCCATTTCGAAATCGTTTTCAATTCAATTCATTTCGAAATCGTTTTCAATTCAATTCATTTCGAAATCGTTTTCAATTCAATTCATTCCATTTCGAAATCGTTTTCAATTCATTTCATTATCGTTTTCAATTCAATTCATTTCGAAATCGTTATATATTCAATTCATTTCGAAATGAATAAAATTGATATAAATATCGTTCACGTCAAAATGGCGTCAATCTAATCAACACGGCTTCATAAATTTCTATTTCAAATATTTTATTTCAAATATTTCTTTTTCAAAATAGTTGTTATTATCAAAATATTTCGTTCAACACATGACCAATCTCAAAGGATGAGTACTATCAACACATGAACCATTATTTTATATTGATAAAGATGTAACTTTTATTATCAAAATATTTCGTTCAACACATGACCAATCTCAATGGATGAGTACTGTCAACACATGAACTTTTATTTTATAATATTCTTTATTTTCTAAATTGGAATGAGGCCCAATTAATCACCATATAATGTTAATTATATGGATTTTCATACAACACATGTATATAATAGCATTGAAAAATAATCAACCATCAACCAAAGTGCACTACACTGTATAAGCATCAAATATAGACATTTAACGCTTATAGCAGCTTGTCAATCAATCGATCGACATATTTAATCAATCAGGATGAGTGAACTTCATGTTTCATCCCAACACCCGTGTGGGGTTTCAAACAATCAAACAAATATTTTATTCGTGCAGTTGGGCGATGTGTAAAATTTATCGTCCCAATCAATGTCATTCAAATAAGTGTACATAAACAAACCGTCCGGTTTGTAAATGAATATTTATTTATTCACATTCACGTTAAAAATTATATTTTTAACGATAGAACATTTTATTCAACCTATGAATATTATATTCGGTTCATTTGTTCAATAAAATGATATTTTTATTTTTCTAACATATTTTAGAAAATTTCGGCGGCATAACGGCACGATACTAGAAACGGGACGAGGCCTAGCCTTATCCCCGGTCTAGTGAAGGCCCACGCCATTCACACATCAATCATATCAATTTCAATTTCACCAAAACAATCAAATCCAAACCAAATAATCTAACCAACTACACAACCAATCAAACAAGTCCATGGTCTGTGGACGGGTGTCGGGTGCTTCTAATAAGCACCGTCTGCATCCTAGTATATATATATATAACTAGAAAAGTAGAATTTGAGTGAGAAGTTCTCACCGATAGCTATCCAATCATCTTGACTCTTCTTCTCGCCTTTTTATCATCTTCTTGTGCCCGTAGTCACTATATATATAAAAATCACACATTTTTATATTTCGATGTCTTTAAAATAAAAATCACATTTTTATTTATTCACTTTCAATTTAAAAATCATATTTTTATAATCTCTTCATATATTTAAAAATCGAATTTTTACTATGCTATTCAATATATAAAAATCGAATTTTTGATTCGAAGTTCAATATATAAAAATCATATTTTTAATTCGAAGTTCAATATATAAAAATCATATTTTTGATTCGAAGTTCAATATATAAAAATCATATTTTTACTTCGCTATAATATATCAAATCATTTCTTTATATTTATAAAAATCGCTTCTTTATATTTATAAAAATATAATTTTTATCCTATTTTTATATCAATGCTAATTTCATTTTATACTATTCTGTATATAAAAAAACCCATATTTTTATTCTTTTCAAAGTATTTTATATTTTCAAATCAAAGTATTTTATATTTTAAACTTCGCTAATTTTATTTTAAAACTTCGCTAATTTTATTTTAAAACTTCGCTAATTTTTATATTTAAAAACAATGCTAATTGATGTTATAATCAATGTTATTTATAAATTAAAAACATTTGCTAATTATATATTAAAAAAAATTATATAATGTCGTTTCTTTTTTTTCTTTGACTGTACGTATTTTAAAAATTAGTTACTGCTTAACGAAAAAAGAATAATGGCATAAAAGAAACAAACAAACAAAAAACTCACGGCAAATATTCTGGCGTTGAAATGGGGCTCAGCACCTAGGGTTGGGGTTTGCCGCCTCTGGAGGGGATCGGACCCCCATCTCTGACCATCCCCTGAAGCGTCGTGACGAGCGCCTCCACCTGCCGGAGTTTGGAGAAAATCGCAGCCCCTAAGCTGACGAAAACTGCTTCGAACATCTTCACTTTGGGCTCGAGATTCTCCCACCTCGCTAAACAATAACTTCTGATACTTGCACGAATTTAAAGAGGGGGAAAACCTCAATCGAATCCGCTTTGAACCCTGGCCTAATTCGTTTTGGATTGTGTTAATTTAGGGAAGAAAGGTTCGAACCATTTTGGCCTTTCAATTGATGTTGGCGGCGGCAGATAACGATTGGGGAAGTTAGGGTTGAGGGAAGGGAGTATTTATATATTTTATTTAATATTATTTTATTCTATTATTTCTGAAAAAAGTAACTTTCATTTTCGACTTCAAAACGAGGCTCACCGCCTGTCGTCCCTAACGTTTTACCCCTATTCCGAACACAATGGGATATGAATCGTAAGCTGATTCGATTGTTTCGAATAGTTTCCGTTGAATTTACATTTAAATCCTTATGTTGAATTTTAAACGTACATTTCAAATTACCGGGGTCACATACTAACTCTAAAAATTCTCGAAAAATATTTTCTAGCTTCGTATTGACGATACGGTCCTAACAAAACTAGTTTCGTCGAATTCTGAGACCGTTGGAAAAATGGCCAATTTCCAGTCGATTAAAATCAACTGAAACTGGTCAAACGCGTTTTCTTTCGCCACGCTCACATATTGATTCGAAAAATTATGAAATTTGAAACCTAGCGATAATTTGACACTGCGGACCCAACAAAACTGGTTTCGTCGAAATCCGAGGTCGTTTGCAAAATGTCTTCCATAGCGACTATTCAGAATTTTCAACTGGACATATCTTTTGATTCCCGCTATGAAATGTGGATTTGTCAGATTCGTTGGAAAGATATTATCAATTAGATCCTAATGTTTTTGGTTTCACTAAAATCCGGATTGTTTTGCACCCGCTACATTCAATTGAAGTTTGAAATCGAATTATCGAACTACCGCGCCATTTTCAATTCTATTTATAATTATATATAAATATTTATATTCTAACGACGACGTATATAATATATACGTTCGAATTCTATTCAAAATAAATTTTCTCGTCGATATTATTTAAAATAATCTATTTTAAATACTCAAAATTCGCTAAAATTGCCAAAATAAAAATTTCAAACTGGCCCAGATTTTCGGGTTATTACATTCAGGTATGGTTTAGTATACCTGTTATTGTTCTGTTTTGATGCTTATCGCTCATACCAGACTTTTGTCTGACCTAGAGTTTTATGTCTCTTCTTATTACTCTAGGTGCTCTTAAACGGGCAGACTAGAGACATGTTAGGTGGTATGCACGGGTAGCTGTACCGGAGACGAGCAGGAGGCTTCCACGTATGATATATATATATATAAATATATATATATATATATATATATTTATATTCTCCTGTGTCGTTGCTGGTCAGTACTTTGGGCATTAGTAGTGTACCTTCCCTTTCTTTTTCTTTGGAGACAGTTTTAAAGTTGTAATGATGATGATGTGGAACATAAGTTGTAATTGGATTTTACGCTGCTATGATGTTTAATTTTCAGCTTATGCATTGTCTCACCTGTTTGTGTCAAAGTATGTTATTATTATATTTTATTCCATGCGTTGTGAGACATTCTACAGGTTCTTTGTTAGTTCACCAGTAAGTTCTCTTCTTTTTCCTTCCTTTGGCGACCGTCCCATGCTAGTTGGACACCAGCACATTGCACTTTAATAGGAAATGTCGGCTGGTGTGGGGCGGGTGGTCATACTTGGCATCAGAGCTCTAGGTTGCGTAGTTAACCTAGGGAAAGACACCAAGGAGAGATAATATGTATATGAGAGCGTGTAATTGTGATTATTTTGGTTTTCAAAAGCTATATATATATATACTATTAGTATAGCTAAGGATGAAGTCACACTGCACTGACACCACAAAGAGGATGGTTAATCATTTCTCTTTACAGATTAAACGTTGAGCCGATATACGAGGGGTGCTGGTGGAGGAGCCAACAATGGGAATGCTCCTGACATGAGGGCTATGTTTACCGATTTCATGAGAGAGATGCTTAGGGATGTTCAGAGGGTAGTCCCTGATAATGCTAATGGTGGTGGTGCAGCGGTGCAGGCGCCTAGGGCCGATTTCGCCAAGCTTTGTCAGGATTACACTAGTCTTGGTGGAAAGCCTTTCCACGGAACGGAATCGGCCACAAAAGTTCAGGATTGGCTGGATAGCTGTGAGCGAATCTTCGAAGATTTGGGTATCGAGGATGCGATGAAGAGAAAGCTAGCGTCCCGTCAGCTGCAAGGACGGGCGATGAATTGGTGGAATGCTATTAAGCAGCTACTCCGGAGGACCAAGTTACATGGGATCAGTTTAAGGCCCAATTCAGTGAAAAATTTATCCCAGCTGCCCAGAAGTCAGAGTTGTTTAGGAAATTCCTGGAGCTCAAGCAGAATGGTAGGGCAGTCTCGAAGTACATTGCAGAATTCGATACTTTATCGAAGTATGGATTATCCCTCATTGACACTCCCGAGAAGAAGAATGAGAAGTTTATAACAGGTTTGGATCAGTACTTGGGGGAAAGGCTTATTAACCACATCGATGAGACATTTGAATCGATCGTGGTGAAAGCATTGAGGTCAGAGAGTCTTTACCCTAAGTCGAAGAATGAGGTTGCATCTGCAGAGGAGCCAAAGCCGCAAGCAAGCGGTGGAGGCAAGAATGGTTCCAGAATAAGAGAAAGTAGAATCAGACCAAGGATGGCCAGAAGAAAAAGAATAAGAAAGATGTTGAGTGCTTCAGCTGTGGTAAGAAGGGCCACTATGCCAAAGAATGTCGGGCCAAGCCAGCGGATAGGAAGTGCTTCAACTGTGGCCAAGTGGGACATCACAAGGACAAGTATCCACAACCTCCTAAGGAAAAGCAGATTGTGAAAGCATATGCTATCAATGCTGTTCCTTCTTCATCGAATGCCCCAACTGCAGCGGAGAAAGGAAAGATTGTTGTTATCCAAGGTATGCTTTCTGTTTATAATGTTCCTGTTCGAGTATTGTTTGATACCGGAGCTTCCAGTTCCTTCATATCTAGTGACCTGGTAGAAAATTGGGATTGGAGCCCGAGATTGTCGATAGACCTTTAGTAGTTACGAAACCGGTTGGTGGTTCGACTAGCCTTAGCATGATTTGTCGTAATGTAGTCTTATCAAGTCACGGATGCATGTTTGTTTGTGATTGCTTTGTTTTGGGCTTTACTGGGTTTGGCATTATTTTGGGAGTCGACTGGCTCCAAAGATACGGGCTGGTGGTAGATTGTAAGGGATTTTTGGTGACAGTTAGAGTGGATGATGGGCGGAGGGTAGTGTTTGGTGGCCTACCTAATGATAGGGTAATGGCTAGTTTTCTAAATTCCCTCGACATCTCGCATGATGAGTTGTCAGATCTGCCAGTGGTTGGCCAGTATCCGGACGTCTTCGAGGAAGTGACCGGACTTCCACCACACCGAGAGATTGAGTTTCGTATTGATTTGGTGAAAGATGCCAGACCTATAGTGATGCCACTTCATTGTATGGCACCAAGGGAGAAGCGAGAGCTCGGGGTGCAAGTAAGCGATCTTTTGAGGAAGGGATTTATCAGAAGAAGTGTTTCTGAGTGGGGAGCACCAGTTGTGTTTGCTACCAAGGCAGACGGTTCCTTTCGATTGTGTGTGGACTACCGCGAATTGAACAAGGTGACGAGGAAGAATAAGTATCCTCTACCGCGTATATATGATTTGTTTGATCAGTTGAGTGGCGCGAGAGTGTTCTCCCAGTTGGATCTCGCGACAAGTTTTCATCAGCTTAGAGTGGAAGCTGAGAGTATAGCTAAAACGGCATTTCGTACGCCGTCTGGATTTTATGAGTGGTTGGTCATTCCATTCAGGTTGACCAATGCACCAACATATTTTGTGGATCTTATGAATAGGGTATTCAGAGATCAGTTGAATAAATTTGTTCTTGTGTTCGTGGACGATATACTTGTTTATTCGAGGATAGAGGAAGAACACAAGGAACACTTGAGGATAGTGATGGAGGTGTTGAGAAAACACCAATTGAAAGCAAAGTTTTCTAAGTGTCACTTCTGGAGAAGGGAAGTGAGGTTCTTGGGCCATGTTTCAGAAAATGGTATCGTAGTGGACCCTGCGAAGGTGGCTACGATACAAGATTGGTCTACGCCCAAGAATGCAACGGACATAAGAAGTTTCTTGGGATTAGCTGGATATTATCGTAAGTTTAACCAAGACTTCTCCAAGATAGCAGCACCGTTGACTCAGTTGACTAAGAAAAATCAAGCTTTCGTCTGGGACGAAAAGTGCGAAAATGCATTCAAGAGTCTAAAGGAAAAGTTGACATGTGCACCAGTGTTAGTCATTCCTAAGGGGAATGAAGAGATGACAGTATATACAGATGCATGTGGTACTCGACTGGGTGTTGTACTGATGCAAGAAGGTAGGGTTGTAGCTTATGCAACTCAGCAATCGAAACCGCACGAGAAAAATACCCTACCCATGACTTGGAATTAGCAACAATCATATTCGCGTTGAAGACGTGGAGACATTATCTTTTGAGAGAAAAATTCGAGTTGTTTACTGATTATAAATCGTTAAAGTATCTCTTCTCTCAGAAGGATCTAAATCTCCGACAGAAAAGATGGTTAGAATTCTTAGCTTCCTATGATTTCGACGTCGCATATACACCAGGAGAGGGCAATGCAGTGGCTGATCATTGAGTAGAAGACATGCCAGTTTAGGGGCTATGTTTCTAGAATGGAAGCAACTAGAGTATATCGCTGGGTATGATTTCAGACCAAAGTGCGAATTGGATCCAGAAATATTAGCAAGTTTGACGATCAGACCCACTTTGATTGAGCGGATTGGTTCCAATCAGAGGGACGATCCTAACCTATTGGAAATCATCTCAAAGTTAGAGATGGGAATCGACGAAGAGATGAGCAAGTATGGGCTTGATCGAAATGGATGGCTTAGAAAGAATGGAAGACTAGTTGTACCCAATGTCAATGGATTGAGAGATGAAGTGCTTAGAGAATGTCATCACTCAAAACTGACTATACACCCCGGTGGTAACAAGATGTATCGAGACCTGAAGCAGACCAACTACTGGGAAGGGATGAAAAGAGACACTGGGAAGTTTATATCCAAATGCATAAATTGCCAGCTAGTTAAGGTTGAGCAAAAGAAGCCTAGTGGTTTGTTGCAACCATTAGAGATTCCAGAATGGAAATGGGAACAAGTCTCAATGGATTTCATTGATGGGTTACCAAGGACTAGATCGGGCCATGATAGTATTTGGGTGATTGTGGACCGATTGACCAAAAGTGCAAGATTTATACCCGTCAAGTCGAATAGAACGGCAGCTAAGTTAGCTGAACTATATGTAAAGTGGGTAGTGAGATTTCATGGAATACCCAAAGGCATTGTGAGTGACCGAGATCCGTTGTTCACTAGTGGATTTTGGAAGAGATTAAAAGAGGCGTTAGGATCATAATTACATCTCAGTACCGCGTATCATCCTTAAACCGAAGGACAGACAGAGAGGGTGAATCGAGTACTAGAAGATCTCTTGAGAGCTTGCATATTAAACTTTAATGGATCATGGGATGACCATTTACATATAGTAGAGTTTGCATATAATAATAGTTATCAATCCAGTATTGGTATGGCTCCATTTGAAGCTTTGTACGGAAGATCGTGTAACTCACCGTCATGTTGGTTAGAAACTGGTGAGAAATTTGTGCTTGGACCAGATGTGATAAGAGAAACTTCAGCTAAGATTAAGGTTATCCAACAACGAATGAAGGCTGCCCAAGATAGGCATAAGAGTTATGCCGATAATAGGAGAAGAGACCATTGGCGACTTGGTGTTTGTCAAGATTTCCCCATTGAAGAGCGTGATACGATTTGGAAGGAGAGGCAAGTTGACACCAAGATTTGTTGGTCCATTCCCAGTTCTTGAACAAATTGGGAATTTGGCATATAAAGTTGAATTACCAGAGAAGATGGCAGGAGTTCACAATGTATTTCATGTGTCCCAGTTAAGGAAGTTCGTGCACGACCCTGATGTGGCTACTTCACCTGATCTGTTGGATGATATCGAGGTTGAACCCGAGGTGGTTGGGAACCGCAAGCCTACGCGTATTGTTGGGAACGATATAAAGCAACTTCGAAGGAAGGCGGTGAAATTAGTCAAAGTTCAGTGGGGCGAGAATGAGAATGACTGTACTTGGGAGAAAGAGGAGAGCATTAGGAAAATGTATCCAGAACTCTTCGCCTGGTAAGATTTCAGTCTCGATTTAGTCTTTCCGCATGTTAGGATAGGCTTGTTTTGTTTGTTTTGCATGTTTGATTGTTGCATGTGGCTGGTAGGCATGCGTGATCCTTTGTATGTTTTGGGTTAAGGAATTTCGGGGATGAAATTTCCTAAAGGGGGGAGAATGTAACGACCCGCATTCTACGCATCGAAGGATCGTAGAATATTTATTTCTTGCACATGTGAAGTCGTATGATCATGTAACTTTGGGAGAAGACTATTGGGGTCATTTCCCATGTTCATGATTTTTGCCGATTTTTAAATGACCGTTTTGCCCCTAGCTAATCTTGTTTCGGCCATAACTTTTGATTGGGAAAGAGTTTTGACCTGAAACCACTACCATTAGATCCAGATGATGGTTTACCTTTCCGCAGAGTGGTCACATTAGCCAAATGGACTCACCGTTTGGGAGATATGGCTGAAACAAGTTTTAGATGGTGAAAAATAACTTAACCGGGTCTAATTTGCGTGATTAGTGTGTGGGCCCATAGCCCATTTCAGGATTAGGGTTATGGGAAGGCTGATAGGGTTAGGAAATTCAGTTTCTATCATTTTCCAGCCTCCACTTTTTGTTCCTTCAAGTTTAGTCATGGCCTCCACTTTCTAAAACACCCCAAATCACCTTCTAATCGCTAATTAAGCCAAATCTACATCAAATCAAAGCGGATTAGCACAAGAATCAAGGTAGAACTGTTGTATAGCCATGGTATTCGCACCCAAACAGAGAATCATTTTAGATTTGGTATTCTATTTGTTGCAAAGGTGAGTGATTTGCATAATTCCTCACTAATTATGGCTAATTAAGGGTAATTAGTGGTAATTAGCGAATCTATTCATGTTAAAAATCTGGAAAAATATTTATAAATTTCAAAATATTGTTTTAGACCTCTGTTAGAAGTTTGGGTTAATTTGGTTAAGTTTTGCTAATCCTAATGTTAGTTTTTCTTAAACATGCTTAAGGGAAAAATGTGGGGTTTTGGCTATGTTTGATCCATTTTAACCTATTAAGTTGTCATTTTGGTGTTTGTGGTTGATGTTATATGTTGCTATGACTGTTTGGTATGAATTGTGATTGTTTAGAATAGTTAGAATGGTCGAAAACGCCATCAAGTAGCTTGTAAACAGTTGCTGGAAGTTGTAGGAAAAGTGCAGGTTGTGACCCGAACCGACCCGTTCGTGTAGCCCATCCACGAGCCGCCCTTGCACCCGGACCAAACCAGTACGACACGAATTGACTTGAAGCTATGAGGAGACCACGACCAGACCGATCAAACGTTGGGGAAGAAGACCAAAGCGAAGCCACCACGAGACATGTACTCCGACCCGACCCGGGGTGCCATCAGAACCGATAGATCGTAGAGTGCTTATCCGAACCGACCTGGTGAAATGCTCTGATCCGAGCTGAGGAGGAGAACTCGAGCTGCTTGCACCACGAACGGGGAGCGCGAACCGAACCGCCAAGGGGTTCATGAGCCGAACCAACCCGACACTTGGGAAGGATACCGAACCGAACCAAAGGCAAGGAGGAAGGCCGATCCGGAGAGGACCAAAACCCGAGATGCAAAGGTAGTCCAAATGGGAAGTTTGTACCCAAGATCCAGTTGGGAACCAACTGGTCAACTTCATGAGTTGGGCTTTGCTGCGGGACGTGTGCTAAGGGGTTATAAACGTCTATAGCTTTGATTCACCACCAAGACGGATGTTAGACTACATATCAGTGCAGTGGGGTAGTTACTACTCCATGAGGCAGAGTGATCGTGGCAAGGCTATGAGCTAGTGCAGTGGAGTTGTTATGACTTCATGGGCAGAGTGGACATTGCAAAGACTAGTGGCTATGGATCAGTGCAGTGGTGTCATCATGACTCCATGGGGCAAAGTGATCATAGCAAGGAATAGGGTGATCAAAGTGGTGGATGTCGTATGCTTTACGCATTGAGTGAGAGATGTGAGGATGGTTGCTATGTTTGTTTTTTTGCTTTCACTATGACATACACACCCCCACCCCCATATTATTTACACCATATGTTAGTGGCACCTTAGAGTATTGAGCGGTATGTTGTGCTAACTCTTTGGTTGCAGGTCCAGGTTCAGGTATGGTTTAGTATACCTGTTATTGTTCTGTTTTAATGCTTATCGGTCATACCAGACTTTTGTCTGACCTAGAGTTTTATGTCTCTTCTTATTACTCTGGGTGCTCTTAAACAGGCAGACTAGAGACAGGTTAGGTGGAATGCACAGGGTAGCTGTACCGAAGACGAGCAGGAGGCTCCCACGTATGATATATATATTCTCCCGGTGTCGCTGCTGGTCACTACTTTGTGCATTAGTAGTGTACCTTTCCTTTCTTTTGCTTTGGAGACAGTTTTAAAGTTGTAATAATGATGATGTGGAACATAAGCTGTAATTGGATTTTCGGTGCTATAATGTTTAATTTTCAACTTATGCACTGTCTCACCTGTTTGTGTCAAAGTATGTTATTATTATATTTTATTCCATGCACTGTGAGACATTCTACAGGTTCTTTGTTAGTTCACTAGTAAGTTCTCTTCATTTTTCCTTCCTTTAGCGACCGTCCCGTGCTGGTTGGACACCGGCACAACGCACTTTCATAGGAAATGTTGGCTGGTGCGGGGCAGGCCGTCACACATGGGGTGTACCTTGATTTGGGAGTAGCCACATATATACTTTATTATGCTAATCCACTAGGGAGTAAATGGGTACGACGTGTGTGTAAGCCTTGAGTGTTGTTAACCTAAGTTGCCTAATTAATAAGAAAATGTGATTGAACGGTATATATAGGGTTATCCAAAATGTATAGTTTAAATCCAATCACTAGAACTTGTGTTCTGACCTCCTCCTCATAACATACTCGTAGGTTAGATTTGTGGCAGAGTATGATAGCTTTGGATACTAGTTAGGCAGTATTATTACTATGGTTAGACTATATTTTGATTACATTATATTTTATCCATTCCACTGTGAGATGTTTTTCTAAGCTCTGATATATTTTATATCTCTATTTTTTCTGCAGGGTACCAAAGCAACCAACGCGAGTTTCAATGGATTAGAATTTTAAAAAAATGGGTTTGTCGGAATTCGGGTTGTTACAAAATACCTTCCAGAATGCGAATTTTTTACTAATATTTTCAACTTTTTCCTCTCTTAACATCCTACCATTATACTACTTTAATTCTTGATTTTCTACAATTATACTCTGCTGATTTGAATTGAAATCATATCATTCTTCTTCTCTTTCAATTCTAAACCAAACTCTCTTTGAATTCAAGTGCTTCTCAAGATTTATAGGTTGTTTGTAATCAAATATATCAAGATCAAGTCCTATAGAGTCAAGGCTATAAAAACTGATAAGAGAAGGGTGTGGTCATGTCCCGTTTAACATGACTTGGTGGGTGCAGTTGTGTCCCGTAAATCGATTGGGTGTAAAGTTATTGCCTGGAAATCAACTAAGTCTCACTATACATGGAATCAGTTGAGGTGTTCCCTTGTAGCCCTGAAATCAAGGATTGTAATCGGATATTTTTGTTAAAATTCTGCATCAACCCAGCGTTGTGTAGGACTAGATGTAGGGGAGTCCCGAACCAATATAAAATATCAGTGTATACTTTCCTTTTATTGTTTTTACTTCTACTTTCTGCATTTTTGATTGACTATGTTTTTTTTTGTTTCTGTATACCGTGTGTTTGGTTCAAAAAGATTTCAAGAAATTTTATAAATTCCATTAAACACTATTGACCCCCCTCTAGTGTTTAACTTGTCTTAAGATCCTTAATCGGCATCTCCAATAATTTGTATCAGAGCATTGGTTTTCAAAAATCTCATAATCTGAAATTTGAATAGTTTAAATGGAAAATTTTGAAGTTTTTCATAACACTAGTTCAAATGTATGCATTTCATCATTGTTTCATAAGTCTACATTGAATTATTGTGAAAACTCAAATTGTCTACCGAATTAGTGTGTTGTATAGAAACAAAGATGTTACATGGCTATTGACGATTCAAAACATGATGGTCAATTAGTGCAAATCAAACAGGATAAATGGATATTGAATAGTGGTTGTTCGAGGCATATGACGAGAAAACCAAACTTACTAAATAATATTGTCTATGAAGATGGAGGAATGGTCAATTTTGGTCATAACTCGAAGGGATATGTGATTGACATCGGCAGTGTTGGTAACTCTAAAAGTCCTACTATTTATGATGTTTTATAAGTTAAGAATTTAAAACACAACTTGCTTAGTATAAGTCAATTAAGCGACAAAGGCTATAAAATTAAATTTGAAAAAGTTATGTGTTTTATCAAAGGTAATACATAATTTTCGAAGGAATTAGAAAGAAAAATATTTATATCCTAAGTATGAAAATTTCAAACGATAATTTGTGTCTTTTGGCTGACACAAGTGATCCTTGGATTTGGCATAAGAGATTTGGTCATTTGAATTTCAAACACTTATCTAAAATTACTAAATTAAATTCAGTTAGAGGATTACCCAAAATGGATTTCAAAATAGATAACTTATGCGATGCTTGTCAATTAGGAAAATTAAGAAAAAGTTCTTTTAAGTCTGAAGAAGAGATCACTACTTCAATCCATTAAAACTACTTCATATGGATTTATTTGGTCCATCTCAAACACAATCAATAAACCATAATAGATATGTTTTCGTTATTATAGATGTTTTCTCTAATTTTACTTGGACATTGTTCCTTAAACATAAAAGTAATGCTTTTGATTTATTTAAAACATTTTCTACAAGAATTCAAAATTTATTTTCTTTAAAAATTAAGACTATACATAGTGATCACGGTAGAGAATTTGAAAATGAAAATTTTGAGAAATTTTGCAATAAAAAGGGAATAAATGAAAATTTTGCAATAAAAAGGGAATAACTCATAATTTTTCTTTTTCAATAACTCCTCAACAAAACAGAGTAATTTAGTTTAAAAATAGGATGATACAAGAGTGTGCGAAAACTATGTTATCTGATAGTAATCTACTAAAAAGTTTTTGGGCGGAAGCAGTCGCTACGACTTGCTATAATCTAAATAAAATTTTAATTAGACCATTAAATAAGAAAACTCCATATGAACTTCTGTATTAAGAAACCAAAGGTATCTTATTTTAGAATTTTTGGGAATAAATATTTTATTTTAAGTACCAAAAATAATCTAGATAAATTTGATCCTAAATCAGATAAAAGGAATATTTATTGGAAATTCAAATAGAAGTAAAGCTTATACAGTTTTTAATCTAAAAACTAATACTATTGAAGAAACACTAAATGTATCTTTTAATGAAAATTATAAATATTTGAGTCATAATGAAGATGAATTTGATAATAATGATGATGAAATAAATAATGAAATTAATCAACCTAATTAAAGAATTAGGCCTTTAAGAGGTCACCCTGTAGAAAATATTCTAGGAGATATTATCTGTAGTTAGAACCAAAAATCAATTAAATAATATAAGTAATATAGTTTTTATATCAACTATTGAACTAAAAATCCAAAGGAAGCATCAATTGATGATTTATGGACACTTCCTATGCAAGAGGTATTGAATCAATTTACCAGAAATTATGTATGGGAACCTGTTCCTAGACCAGAGGATAAAACAATAATAGGAACTAAATAGGTATATAACAATAAAATGAATGAACTTAGTGAGGTCGTTAGAAATAAAGTACGATTAGTTGCTCAAGGATATTGTCAGGAAAAAGGAATAGATTACGACGAAACCTTTGCCCACGTAAAAAGATTAGAAGCTATTAAATTCTACTTGCTTTTGCTAATCATAATAATTTCAAATTATTTTAAATGGATGTAAAAAATGCTTTTCTAAATGGATTCGTTAAAGAAGATGTTTATGTTGAACAACCCCCTGTTTTTCGAAGATGAAAATTTTCCTAATCAAGTTTATAAATTAAAGAAAACTTTATACAGTTTAAAACAAGCTCCTAGAGCCTGGTATGGCCGTTTAAGGACTTATTTATTACAGTAAAATTTTGGAATTGGTAAGGTAGATAATACACTATTTAATAAACGAAATGAAAATGATATTAGACTTGTACAAATCTATGTAGATGATATAATTTTTGGATCTACTAATAATAAAAAGAATCGAGAATTCTCATAAATGTTGAATAAAGTATTCGAAATGAGACATATGGGAGAACTTACTTTCTTCTTAGGATTGTAGATTATAAAATTAGATAATAAAATATTTATTAACCAAGAAAATATGATAAGGATTTAATTAATCAATTCAGTATGGCTAGTACTAAAGGGAAACCCACTCCTATGACAGCTAATGAAGCCTTAAGTAAAGAAGACTCTTCAAAAGATGCAGATCAAAAACTTTATAGAGGAATGATAAGATCGTTACTATACATAACTACGAGTAGACCAGACATAATGCATAGCGTTTGTCTTTGCGCTAGATGTTAATCACAACCTAAGGAAACTCATTTGAATCCGTAAAACATATTTTAAGATACGTTAAACATACGTAAGATTTTGGATTATTTTGTCCAATGAACAATTCATTTGATTTAATTTTGTATCATGATACTAATTATGCCGGTTGTAAATCAGACCGAAAAAGCACAACTGGAACTTATCACATTTTGGGTCATTCCCTGGTTTCATGGTTTAGTAAAAATAAAAGTACAGTCTCCATGATAAGAACTGAAGCAGAATATATATATTGCTTTAGCTTGTTCTCAAGTAATATATATATATGCAACAAACTCTAAGAAATTTTGGTTTAAATATTACCAAATAACAAATTTGCTGCGATAATACAAGTGCTGTTAATCTATCTATAAATCGTACACATTGATGTGAGACATCATTTTCTAAGAGATAATATAAATAAATAAAATATTTCACTAGAGTATATTAACATAGAAAATCAAATTGCAATATGTTGACTAAACCATTAAATGAAGCAACATTTACTAAATTAAGAAGAGAACTAGGAATTTGTTCTCTAAACGAAGTTAAATAGTCTAATAGATTAATATAAATATAATATAAAATATAAGAAAACTTATATTTTTTCAAAACAAACACACATACGTCGACATATAACAGAAAATTAAAAAAAAAAGTTTCCTCCAAAGTTAGTTACAACTCTAATTTAAACTCTTCACTTCTCACTTATTTTCTCTGTAACAAAAATTCTAAAAAATCAAAATAATGGCTTCCACTTCAAATAATAACCAAAACGATTCCTTTTCGCTTTCTCTTCCTACTCAAGGACCATTGCAACGATGTATGCATGCAAGGGTTATCAAATTATAAGACTCTATGAAAGATACCCTTCAATTACTCATTGAAATTCAACTTCTTCAACTCTGGATGGTTAAAGAACAAGAGAAGCGAGGAAAGATCATCATGAATCTTCAGAAATATATAACGGATAATCAAGAGAATCCAATTATTACTGAAGACAATGCCTCCACCATTAAAGTTCATAATCCCATGGAGGAAAATGACAAAGAAGAAGTTGAAGAAGAAAAGGAAAATGAAAATCAAGGAGTGGATGAAGACGATCCAATTATCTACGTTGGCGAAGTATGTTTTGGTAAGGATGGAAATGTGATTAATAAAATGGAGAATTCTGCCTGCATTACCCAAATTTTCCAATTCACAAGTCTCCAGTTGTCAACAACAACTAAGTTTCATATATTCATGTATTCGTATATTTGTTAATTCGTGTATGTAATCCATGTGTAATTTCTTACATATGTGTAAACATCAATAATTAAAGTTTGTGTTTATAATAATCTTAGAAATGGTATTAAAAATTATATTTTGTCTTAGAATAGATTAGTTATAATCATATTAGTCTTCTATTAGAATTATACCTTAGTTTTAGGATAATAGACAAGTTTGGTATAATATATTTAGCATTATATTTTTTGTTAATGACAAAGGGGGGAATTATAAAATAAGTGCTTAGATTAAGGGGAGTTAGTAATGTCAAGGGGAGTTAACTAAGCAAGGGGGAGTAATCAAAGAATCAAGACATCAGGTATGAATTTTATAACCAAGGTTGTCATCATCAAAAAGGGAAGATTGTTACAGACTGGATTGTTGATGATGATGGTTTTGATGATAACAACCTTATTGCTACTTTATTTCAATTATTATTATTATAAAATAGATACTAACACAATTCTCTAGAATATATATGTGTGTGTATTGGAAATATATGCAGGTATTTTATAATTGTAGACTGTACAGTTCACAAGAATCAAGATTTCAAATATTAGAGTTCAAGTTTCAAGACTCATGAGTATCAAAAGTTCAAAAATTCAAGAATTATTGAGTAGCGTGTCAAGAAATTATGTAACAACCCGGAAAATGCGAGCCAATTTAAAATTTTTATTTTAGCAATTTTAGCCGAATTTGAATATTTAAAATAGATTATTTTAAATAATATCGACGAAAACTTTATTTTGAATAGAATTCGAACGTATATATTATATAGATCGCCGTTAGAAAATAAATATTTATTTATAATTATAAAAGGAATTGAAAATGGCGCGGTAGTTCGATAATTCGATTTCAAACTTCAATTGAATGTACCGGGTTCAAAATAAACCGGATTTTAGTGAAACCAAAAATATTTGAATCTAATTGATAATATCTTTCCAACGAATCCGACAAATTGAAATTTCATAGCGGGAATCAAAAGATATGTCCAATTGAAAATTCAGAATAGTCGCTATGGAATTTTGGCCCTTAAAAATGGAAATTTTGCAAACGACCTCGGATTTCGACGAAACCACTTTTGTTGGATCCGTGATGTCAAGTAATTGCTAGATTCCAATTTTCATAATTTTTCGAATTAATATGTGAGCATGGCGAAGGAAAACGCGTTTGGCCAGTTTAAGTTGATTTTAATCGACTGGAAAATGGCCATTTCAAACGGTCTCAAAATTTGACGAAATTGGTTTTGTTAGGACCGTATCGTCAATACGAAGCTAGAAAATATTTTTCGGAAATTTTTAGAGACTGTATGTAGCCCCGGTAAATGGAAATGTGCGTTTAAAATAGAATACGTAGATTTATATTTTAATTTAAAAGAAAACTGATCGTAACGGCCGAACTGGCTTATGAAACATATCCAATTGTGTTCGGAATGGGGGTAATTAGCTGGGGACGACAGTCGTTGGGTTCGAATCGGGGTTCAGATGAAAAGTCAACTAATTGAAATGAAATAAAAATAAATAAATAAATATTTATATATTATCACCCCCTACCATACCTCTCTCTCCTCACTTCAGAAAGGGCCGTAGTAAAAAAAAAAGGGAAATCCCCAAATTAAAAATCGCGACTACCAGGGGTTGACGCCCTTCCTCCGCTCCACCATCCGCCACTATAAGCAGCGACGCGCCCACGCCAGACCCAACAACACCTCCTCGACCTGAGCCTCTCCTCCAAATCAAACCGTAGCCTCCGCCTGCCCAAGTTCTGATCCGTTCAGCGCTGGAGCCAGAGGGAGGCGCCGCCTAGCTTGACGCCGTGGAGGGGGCGGATCGTCCTCCGACCATCTATGGAGGCGCCAACGAACAGAGCAAGGATTTGAGCATGGCTGAGAGTCTCGTTCAAGAAGAAAGGGTAATGAAAACCTTTATATATATATATTTAAATCAACATTACAAGAAAAATCTGAAATTTATATATATAATAACATTATAAAATCTATAAATTTTATATCTAATAGCATTTTAAAAATCCAGTTTTTCATAAATAGATAAGATTGTAATAAAAATGTAATTTTTTATATATATGTATCGAGTTGAAATTAACATTGTTTTTGAAAATAAAATTGCCTTGTTTTTTTTAAATATATATAAAGCATTGTTTAAATCAAAAAAATATATATACATATACATCGTTTTTAGAAATAAAATTGTGATTTTTTATCAAATAGAATTGTAAACAAAAATGTGATTTTTGCAAGTAGAAAGACGAGATTTTTCTAAACAAAAAGATGTGATTTTTGCAAGTAGAAATATGTGGTTTTTATATGGAGGACATGGGGAAAAAAATTTGATTTCAATTTATATAATAGCCATATGGAAGTATGAATTTTATTATATATATAGCAATATAAAAATACGATTTTTATATAGAAAACCGGTTCATAAAAATTCGATTTTTAAATATATGAAGTAGCGATAAAAATTTGATTTTTATTATATATATGTTGAAATAAAAAAATGTGATTTTTATAGCGATGTAATAAAGATACGATCTTTATATATGAAGTGGAAATATAAAAATATAATTTTTATATAGAAATAAGCGTTGTAAATATATATGAAGAAGAAATAAAAATATGATTTTTATTTATTGGAATGAAGTAATAAAAATCTAATTTTTATATATGAACAGCGTGAAAAAGATTGCATTGGAATTTCAAACCGATCCAGACGATTCAGCAGTTCGAAAGCAAAGCACGACGGAGTGGAACCCTCGGTGAGAACTCCTCACCTTTATTTTAAATTTCTAGTTTAAAAATATATACTAGGATGCAGACGGTGCTTAGCAGCACCCGACACCCGTCGTCCACAGACCATGGACGGCTTGTTTGTTTAGTTAATTATTTGGCGATTGATTTATTTGTGTGATTGATAAATTTGATAGAATTGATTGTGTGATGTGAAATGAAATAAAATAGTTTATAGTGGAAAATATTTTATAGTTAAAAATATAATTTTTAACGTGTTTATAAAATAAAATATTTATAAACAAATCAGACGATTTGTTTATATACACATATTTGACTGATATTGATTGGGACGATAAATTTTACACATCGCCCAACTGCACAAATAAAATCCGTGTTTGATTATTTCAAACCCCACACGGGTGTTGGGATGATATTTGGTGTACACTAATCCCAATTAATAAATTGTATGTCGATCGATTGGTCGACAGACTGTGTAAGCGTTAATTATATATATTTCATGCTTATGCAGATGTGTGGTGCACTTTGGATGATGGTTGATTATTTATCGTTGCTATTATATATGTGTGTTGTATGGAATCCATATAATTAACATTATATGGTAATTGATTGGGCCTCATTCCAATTGGGAAAATGAAGAAAATTATAAAATAAAGATTAACGTGTTGACAGTACTCATTTGTTGAGATTAGTCATGTGGTGAAAGAAATATAGATTCATGTGTTGAATAGAATAAATATTCATTTGTTGGATAGAATAACGAAGTTATTGAAAAATATAAAGCCGTGTTGATAAGAGATGCGCTATTTTGACGCGAACGATATTGATATCGATTATATTCGTTTTTAAAATGAATATTTAGAAAGAGATATACGAATTCGAATAGAATAGAATAGAATAGAAAATGAATTCGAATTGAATTGAATATAAAACGAATTCGAATTGAATTGAATATAAAACGAATTCGAATTGAATATAAAATGAATTCGAATTGAATAGAATGGAAAACGAATTCGAATTGAATTGAATAGAAAATGAATTCGAATTGAATAGAATAGAAATAGAATTCGAATTGAATAAAATGGAAAATGAATTCGAATTGAATTGAATATAAAACGAATTCGAATTGAAATTGAATAGAAATGAATTCGAATTGAAATTGAATAGAAATGAATTCGAATTGAATCGAATTTGAATTGAAATCAATTTGAAATGAATTTAAAATGAATATTGGGAAAAATTCAATTTTGATTTGAATCTGAAATGAAGTTGAAATCGTTTTGAAAACGAATTTAAAACTATTAAAAAAATTCGGTTTTAAAAGGAAATCGACGAAGTATATATTATATATATTATATATATAATATAATGGCCTGAATAAGGAGATCCCCTCTCGCCTTTTTTATTTAATTTAGCAGTTGATGTTTTTACTAGAATTATTAAGAGGGCAGGTAGTTTAGGTGTATTAGGTAATGTTGGTAATGAGACGTTCCATAACGAACTATCAATACTCCAGTTCGCAGATGACACTCTATTATTCTCGTCTCACTTACCGTAGCATGTTACTGCTCTTAAGTTTATATTATACTATTTTGAGATGTTGTCCGGACTTAGTATAAACTTCGAAAAGAGTGCTGTCATGGTCCTCAACGATAGTAATAATGTAGAGTCATTAGTTGCTAGCACTTTAAATTGTTCTACAATGAAGTTTCCGTTTGATTATTTAGGATTTAAAATCAGACCATCAAAGTTAAAAAAGGAAGTCTGGATAATTATTATAGATAAAATTAATAATAGATTAATGAATTGGAATAATAGATTTCTCTCAAGAGCAGGGAGACTAGTATTAGTAAATTCAGTTTTATCAGCTATCCCCACATACTGGATGACGGTTCACCGTTGTCCTAAGTGGGTTATCGAGAAAATTGACAGAATTAGAAGGAACTTTCTTTGGAATGGAGGATCTAATTGTAGTGTTTATAAATGTTTAGTAAATTGGGATTTGTGTTGTAAGCCTAAGGGAGACGGGGGTTTAGGTATCATTAATTTACATAATTTTAATTCCTCTTTATTAACTAAATGGTTATGGAAATTTAGAAGTTCAGACATAAGAGCTACATGGAAGAATTTAGTTTCAAAATCTTACTATTCTGGGGGAGAATTTCTTGTGGGTTCGGGTGTTAGTTGGTCAAATAGGTTATCTCATTTTTGGAAGGAAGTACTAAACTGTTTTGATTTTTTCAAGTTAGGTTATAAAATGACTGTTCACTCTGGTAACTCTACTTATTTTTGGCATGATGTTTGGTTATCTAGTATACCTCTCAAAATTGAATTTGTTGATCTTTTTAATATTTGTGATTTTAAGAATTCATTAATTGAGGAAGTCTATAGAAGGGATTCATACCCCCCATGGGAGTTTTCGTTTGCCAACATATTAGAGGGGGGATTGTTAAGGCAATTGGCCTTATTGAAAGCAAAATTAAATTTATATCATCTGGATGTGTATAGGGATTCCATTAGTTGAGGATTAGATAAGGATTTAGTTTACACTGTCAATTCATTGTATAAACTAATAAATTTTTCTGGGGTGTCTCTACTACCTTTCAAGTTTATATGGAGTGCAAATGCCCCTCCAAAAGCCAAGTTTCTCATGTGGTTGATAGTCCATAAGAAACTTAATACAGTGGAGCTCTTAAAGAAGAAAAATGTAATATTTAATGTTAAATGTGTTTTTTGTGATCAATTAGAGGAAGATGTTGATCATTTATTTTTTTCTTGCAATTTTACAAATTATATGTTAATCATGGTATTAAGGATTTTTGTTATGGATAGTTTGAATTCTGTGGATACCTGCGAGAAATATTGGAATAATTATAGATTTAAGTATAAATCAAAAAGGAGATATGTAATGGACTCATTAATTGTTGTTATTAGTTGGGTCATTTGGACGGAAAGAAACAAGAGATTATTTCAATCAACTTTTGAGTCACCTGATAAAATAATCATTAAGATTGTTTATTACTGTCTGGACTGGATGACTGCTTCAAGTTTTAAGTATTTTAGAGATATTAGCTTTGGAAACTATTTGTTAAAGGTCAAGGTAAATTTGGGATTATTTATGAGTATCAATAGATACTTTAGTAACAATAGATTACGTATTGGGGTATAAAATTAAACATTAGACAAGGATAGCTAGTATTTTTTAGTAGCTTAGTTATGGTTGTAGTTATATACAAGTATGGTTACTTAAAATCTTATATACATTTACATATTTCTTATATATACATATATATATATATACATGTATATAAATATATGTTTATATTGTAAATATTTATATACATATATATATATATCCTTATAAGTATATATATATATATATAAGCATTAAATAAATTCATAATTATAGGGGAAAGTAGCTAGAGTGGGGGTGGTATATATATATTTATACTTATATAAATATATATATATATATATTCATATTTGCTTATATATATTTACATATATATATTTTTAATCATATATGTTTTAAAGAATACATAATTATAGGGGTAAGAAGTCAGTGTGGGTGTGGTAAGATAGTTAAAATGAATGATGTCTTAGGCATCATATTTGCTGTGTCATATAAGCTTGCATCTTGCATCTTTTTGATATTAAGGGTTTAATGATGGTTTCTACAAATATATGATTAAGCATAGTACAAGGTTTTAATATCTATAAGATGTATCAGCAAAATGTCTATCATTGTAGACTGCTATTATCTGCTGTTAAATTAAATTTCAAACTCATCTCCATAATGCAATTAAGGGATTTATACAAAGTTTTATTGATTGATGAAGATAACACATTTCCTTTCAGCTTTTCTCAATTGATATATATGTAGAAAATACCTTGTAAACATATATACATATTAACTTATAATCTTACATATATGTGATGAATACTGTTATTAGATGCTCAGTTATCTCGCTGGTTTACAGGTGGTAGGTTATTGCGAAGTTAATAAAGGGCAGCTGCTTGGTTTTGGCTAGACAGCTTTTACATTCCAGCTATTCTAAGCTGATTTAAATAAACGATTAAATGCAGCAGGAACAATTGTTATAGGCGGATGTTTAAAGTATATGGTGATTGCTTTAGGAAGTATCTTATATGCCTTAGATGTGTTGGTTATTTAGTTGTTAGTAGGGGTTGTGTTCTTCATTAGTGGGTTACGGATAAAAGAAAGACAGTAGGGGAGGGTATCACTGGTGTTGGTTTAATGATCGTATAACTTTGTAGGATTATAGTGCTCGAATTACAATTTGTGCTTAAGATTATGAGATTGATAAGGTATCTGAAATGGGTAGGAACAGTACAGGGATTGATAAAGGTATCAATATTTTCTAAAGTTTTGATTTTTCGTCTTTTGTAGGTGTTAATAACAATACTTTTGAAGTTTGAGGATTTGTATATTGTGTAATAAATTCCGTTCATGATGATGACAGCACATTTCCTTTCAGTATCTTATCTTTTTATATTACATATATGAATGAATATATAATGGTATATATATACATATATATATATATATTTTCATATATATATATATATATATATATGTAATTACATATATATGTATAAATATATATATATATATATATATATATATTATTCCTACATATATGTGATAGTTACTGATGTTTTTGGGCGTTTCTAGTTATTTTACAGGTTTTCAAGTAAAGATTAAATTGAAGAACAATATGGATAGCTGCAAGGATTGGTATTTCAGGCTCCCAGTGTGGTGGAGGAGCTATATGGATAGTTGTCTGAATTACTTTTGCTTGTTTGTCTGGATTTTGTTGTGTATGTGGAGTAGGAGAGTCATTTGGGGTGTTTGTGTCTCTCTTTCTTAGTGTTTGTAATATGTAGTGGTGTAGATATACCTCATATCGGGTGGTGGCTTTGCCGGAATTCGATATGGAGGTATGATGGGCGGTGGCCTTGCCGGAGCTCATCTATCTATTCTCTACATATATTTTAGAGGGGACAGTTTTGTTGTTGCTCATAGCAGGGTCTGTACTTGGATATTGTAGTTCTTTCATTTTATACTATATATGTGTGCTCTCCTCTTAAGAGAGGACCACGCATTTTTTCTTTCAAAAAAAATATAATGGCCTGAATAGAACGTGCCGCGCCGCGGCAGTTCGTGAATTTCGACCATTGACTTCGAACGGACATTACGGGAGATCCGACCGTCGGATTCTCCTGAAACTGGAACCGTTGGGTTCGTATCGAAAGGAGCTTTCCAATGAATATTAGAAATTTGAAATCTAACGGTTGGATTTGGAGATATGTCCAAATCAATTTTAGAAAAGGTCGCTGTAAGTGCAGTTCGATAGCCGTAGATGGAAATCGACTGTACGGGCCTTGATAAAATAATTAAAAATATCTATAATTTGTGTAAAATCAAAATAAATGATTTGGGAAAAACTGGGATGAAAAACTCCATATTTGAAAAGATAAATTTAGTTTTTATCAAAATAAACTAGTTTTAAACTAGAATTAAAATCAATTTATTTTTGAAATAAATAAATTGAATTTGAAATGGGTTTTAAATAACCAGAATTTCTAATATATTTAACAGGAATTGATTTGTGGGTTTACCGTGAACGGTGTTTTAAATAACACTTGTTCTTTAACCCGATAATAAATAGAATGAGATTTGGGTTTATAGTGAACTGTGTTTTAAATGACATTAGTCCTTCAACCCAGTAAAAGGAGTTTTAATGAATCGGTAGTTAGATTGAAATGTGAATTGATAATTTAAATTACCAAACTTGGAAAGTGAGCGAGAATGGAGTATCACCAGTTTTACTCCTAGCGATAGTTAAATCTTTAATTAGATTTGAACGTGAAATGGTAATTAAATTTACCGTTAATACCGTGGTGTTAGTTATGGGCTAATAGCAGTTTTGCTCCATGGGATGAATAGGTTGAGATTGGGAAATAAAATAAATAATTACTTCCGTGTGGTTCGCTAATCTCGACTAGTTTGGAAAACCATAATCTGGTTTGAAATGACATCCCAAGGAAGGTTAAAGAATAAATTTAAAAGAATTTATCTTTTGATAAAATTAATGGGAACCTTTCCCTAGGAGTGTGAATATCTGAATAAAAGAATATTCTGAATTGGAATGAGGCGTATATTGTGTATTATAGCACTTGTTGATTAAGATACGCGAGTTATTCAGAAAGTCCGGGTATAACCCGTTCTGAATAACTGATTCGACGACGAGTCGAAGTGATTGAAGACGGTGCAAGACCGACGATCTTCACATCGAATGGATGGGTGCTACTGATGCTCATGATGGGAGTAGCTACCTTGAAAGGGGCTGAAGTGGTAGCCGTCCGGACGTACTTGTTGATTGTACGGATATGCGAGGAAAGTGCCTCCGGTTTCGTTCAGACCTAGAACGGACTTGTAAATGGATGGTGTGTCTGACATTGTATTCCTTTATATCGTATTCGTTGATCTCTGCTAAATATATATCTGTTTGGCGGCGGAGAATTTATTCTCTTACTTAACGCCCTTCTCTAAGACATACGAGCTCAGAGGTTATATATTGGCAGAAATCAGTGGTACGATATGGATTGATAGTGTGGCATGCTGAGATGCAGTGATCCAGACTTTTGTTGAAAAGCAAAGTTTGGTGGATGATGATCAAAGCGTAGCTTTAATATAGCACGACTTTGTGTATAGCGTTGATTCACGAGCCTCACACCCCGGTATGGTGGTAAACTGATGGTTTGATCAGTATGCTTTTTAGAGGATGGGCACCTTCGTGGTGTCGTGTATTTGGTCGACCGAGATGGAGCTCAGTGCTCAGAGGGATAGGGTAAGCGGTGTTTTCTCTCGCCGGGACGTAAGCCTCAGTGATAATCGATTTCCCAAAAATGCGGATGTGCATTACGGTGTTTTCTCTAGTTGAGACGTAAGCCGTTGTAGATGGCACTACGCGATCGATCTTTCGAATCAGGAGCCACCATGATGGAAATCCAATTTCCAAATATGATATTTTGTGGTTTTGATTGTAGAGCCTAGTATTGGCGACATGATATATGGTACCCATGCCGTCTATGATTGATATATTTATATTTGAAGTTGTTTTCTTCACTTATAGTAATAATATAAGATGAAATTTCGTGTATCAAGCATATTTGGCTATTATAAGGGAAAACCCTATCCTCCGGCTTGCGTTGCATTGTGTGATGGGATATGGGTCTTATAATAGCTTCATTGTTCTTTATTTAGCATTGCGCTGTTTGTTTTATGCACTGGTATTCTTGGGAGGAAACCCGTTCTGTGTTATACGGCGTGGTCCCTTGATTTACCTAACTTTAAAAACAAAGATTAATAACTGTTTTAGTTCTCACACCAATCACATGACTGACCTGGAGTTTATTGTTTTAACCTAAACTCTGGGTGCCTCTATTTTCCACACGGGCAACTAGTGGTTTCTGTTTTGCAGATTTATATTCACAGGATCCTAATCTACAGCTGAGACGATATCCGGAAAGCTCTGTATCCGTATATCTCTTCTTGTTGTGTTTTGTATTATTTCCGCTGCAATGTATTTAAATGTAATTTAAATCTCTGATATTTTCTTTGTAATATTTATTCATACTCTGTATATTCTTATATTCTGATGGAATTGTTGTAATATACAATGAAATGTTCTTCTGTTTGCGTTCTGGTTTGTCGTGTTCTCAAGGTAATCCGGGCTTTCCTTCACGGGGAAGACACGGGCTATCACAAATTATATTAAAACTCTGGTTAGCACTTGATTCTATCTAAATTCTGATTTTAAAATTTAAATCCTGATTTTAAATTTTAAATTTTAAACTTGATTTCAAAATAATTTCAAATTTGTTTACTTGATTTCAAAACTTAGTTTCAAATGATTTCAAAATTACTTCCTTATTCATAATATATACTTCTTTTAATAAGATTTTAACCCCTGATAGTTATTTTCTAAACTTCTGAGAAATAAGTTTGTATTCAAAATTATATTTTAAATTTTAGACTTAAGTTTAGCTTAATTACTTATATTATTTAACACTATTGTTTATATTAAGTTTTTATATGTATAGTTTTATATATTTATAATATTTAATTTCTTAATATATCTTTGTATAAGTTTTAAAATATATTTTATACTGGAAAATGTTTAAATATAAAGGAAATTAGCTTGTTTTAACTTTGGATTTACCATAGTTTATTTAAACATCATTTACTTTGTTTTAAAATAATTTTTCCATTTTACACTAGCATATGTCGACTTATCATATAGGTATGTCGATATACTAACCGTTAGGTTGTTTTTTAAAATTTGAAAAGAAGTGTCTTTTGAATTCAAATCCTTTTAGAAACGTTGTGACTATTGATAACCTATAAATACCTTCCAGAATTCGATTTTCCATCAATATTTCATCTTCTTCCTCTCTTAACATCCTACCATTATAATACTTTAATTCTTGATATTCTATACTTATACTCTGCCGATTTTAATAGAAATAATACCATTCTTCTTCTCTTTCATCTCTAAACAAAATTCTCTCTGAATTCTAGTGCTTCTTAAGAGTTGTAGGTTGTTTCTAATCAAAGATCTCAAGATCAAGTCCTATAGAGTCAATACTGTAAAAACTGATAAGAGAAGGGTGTGGTCCTGTCTCATTTTAAAGTGACTTGGTGCGATTGCGTCCCGAAAATAGATTGGGTGTAAATTTGTGGCTCAGAAATCAACTAAGTCTCACTGTAATTGGAATCAGTTGCGATTTGCCCTTATAGCCCTGAAATCAAGGATTGTAATTGGATGTTGTCGAACAAAATTTTGCATCAACCCAGCGTTTCATGGGATTGGGTGTAGGGTAGTCCCGAACTAGTATACGATCTCAGTGTGCACTTTCCTTTTATTGCATTTACTTTTACTTTTTGCATTATGTGATTGATTCCGTATTTGTTTTTTTGTTTATGTATACTGTGAGTTTGAATCAAAAGGATTTCAAGAAATTTTTTAAATTCCATTAAGCACTATTCACCCCCTCCCCCCTCTAGTGTTCAACTTGCCTTAAGATCCTTAATCCGCATCTCCAACTTGAAATGCTTGTAAGCTATTAAGATTACTATAAGATCTTACATAAGCTTCACGGAGTTGAAGCATGTGTTTCGATAAAGTGATCAAACAATCTGGCCTTCAAAAGAAATAGCGGGAGCATGTGTATAGCCAAAAAAACATGGGGAGTAATATAGTATTTATTGTTTTGTGTGAAGAACATTAACTCTTGGTTGGCAATGACATGCTATTTTTATAATCCATAAAAGCTTGGTTATCTAAGAGCTTTTCGATGAATAATTTGGGCAAAGTTACCTTTTTTTAGGTATTAGGATACGATAAATCTAAAAGGTTTTTGAGATGGTCCTAATCTTTCAATGTCGACACCATATAAAAAGGTTTACATAGGAGAATTCCGAGCACAAACAATTTCTTAATGCGCTCGACAATTGTCCTTTCGAAGAAGGATGTTTTTGGAAACCGATGAGGAGAGAAAGCATGTAAAAAACATAAAGTATGCCACTGTAACCGGATCCACAACATATGCCATGTTTTATTAAGACCTAATGTGATTTTCACATTAAAAAGCTTAAACCATACACGTTATATCTTGGAGAAAGCATTGGACTATTGTAAACATATTCTTAAGTATCTGAGAAATACCATAGTCTTTATCCTAATGTAAAGGAATATAGACTTCTTTATGAAGGGTATTTTGATTCAGGCTTTTAGCGTGATATCAATGACACTAAGTTTAGTTTCAAGACAATTATTTACATTAAATGGCCATGCACTAAATTAGAAATGTTCCAAATAAGAAAGGTAGTTGACTGGATGATGGAGGATGAGTTGTAGAGTTAGTCCTGCTTTCTTTCTATTGTAACCTTGAGTCGAAAAGCTATTTTTATAGCAATATATTTATCTCTTATAAAAAAAAGTCGCGGAAATCACTTTTGTTTGAAATAAAAGGTGTTATTTTCCTATTATGTACTTGATAATATATGTCATACTAATCAATTAGTTAACTTAATTTAATTTATGTTTACTACAAAAATCTATAAATGTCATGTTTGAAATAATAGTTAAAATGTGCTTTTATCATGATTGATTTATCATAATAAATTAGCTTATCATTTTAAATATATCTAGTCAAGATGTATCGCGATTAAATATCGATACATCTTTTGAGACTAGAGTGCGTAATGCTTTTCAAATTTTAAACGATGTATTACTCATGCCCGTTTGGATTAAATATTCAGAAGCTGCCACCATAAAACATGTCATCATCTCCTCTCAAGCTATTTGTCAACTACTGAAACCAAGAATGAATTACAAATTGATTTTCAAACCACTACATTAAATAGCACTTCAAAAAACGTTCGGGGCCAGAAGCTCATACGTCAAGAATGGTAAAATCCTTTAGGCTCCCAGTCCTTCGAATCCATCTCCTTCCAAACCAAACTGAAATTTCTCAATCCAACCTCAGTGTCGATATTGATCGTAATGTGGACATGTCCTTTGGTTTGTCATTCTATCGGTGCTCATTTTATTGTTTGTACTAGCTGAACGCGCACACAATATAAATTCTATGTAGATATCAACAAGATGGTGAAAATGATAGAAAGAAAAACACGCTACGAGTTATCGAATTCTTCTGAAGGGGGTGAAGTTACTGAACAAAAAAATCAAAAATTGGCTACAATATGTCATGAACATTACATGAAGTTAAACAAGTATAACATTACTGAGACTACTGAATTACCTTTCAATAAAAAAATTCAAAGAGACATGAAATAAGGATTTTGATGACGTAGCATGCTAGTGATTCAAAAACAACATTGCGATGATAGCTTTAAATCTGTAGTTTTATTGTACATGAAGTGTGAAGTACTGATTTTGAACAACTAATTTAATTATTAGATATTAGTATAAATCAATTATAAACTACTAGTATGTAACCCGTGCGTTGCACACGATAATATTATAAAATATAGATTTTAAAATTTTAATGTTATAATTGGAACTTTATCATACAACACGATAAAATTGTCAAATTAAATTTAATATAAATTATTTTTGTGGTTGTTTATATATGGTATATGTTTTGTAACTTACATTTCTATGAAGTAAAACAATAATTTTATTGTTCTTACTACTATGAGCAAGTATTTTTTTTATTGAAATTGACATATTATAATTTTTTTAGATAAATAAACAAATATTATTTAACTTATTTCTTTCATTTATGTTAAATTTGAAAATATGCAATTAGTTAAAGTATATTGACTTAAGAGTAAATAATATAAATAGATTGAGAGGGATTTTTAAAAAGGTTGCGGAAATTTTAATGCAAGGTTATTTGAATTTAAAAATAGAACTTTTTGACGTTGTGTATGATAAATTTATTATTTATGTATATATACGGTTATGGTTAATTTACCAATTAAATTTGTTATTATTGTTTAAGTACATATATTTATGTAGGTGATCTATATATCTATGCAGTTAAACACAATTTTTTCATTGTTGTTTTTTAGTACGTGTGTGCATACATATGCAATTGATATATAGATTATTAAAATACTTTAAATTTGATATTCCTAAGTAATGTTAATATATATATATATATATATAAAAACATGAAAGATTAAGAGTCGATGAAATTGTATATAACTATAAAAATATCAAAATACTGATATTTATAGTAAAAAACAGATTTCAAAAATGCAGAAAAATTTATAATAAATTTGTTTTTCCAATGTTATTCAAGTAAGATATTTATGATATTTGAATTATATATCATTATATTTAAATGAAAACTCTATTTAATTGCTTTTCTTAATATGAATGTGACATACAAATTGAAACCATCACATTTACGGATTTATTAGATGAGTTAATGAATATTTATTAATTAAATTTATTCTAATAAAATAAAACTAAGATTACATGGCTAATTAAAAATATATTGATGTAAATGTACAAAATTATGTGCCATTGAAGGGAGTTTTGTTAGCAACCCTAGAGATTTCAGAATGTAAGCGCCTTTAGATAAAATAATTTTTTTACAATGTAATGCATCAATGTATCAATATAGATTAATCATCAATGAAATTTGCAACCATTGCTTATGTATGTAATTATGCTATGTAACTGATGTATTTGTAAATCCAAATGAATATTATATCTTTTTTTAATATGAATACCATACAAATACTGAAATTTTCATATTTTTATGATTTGTTTAACACATCAACAATTAATAGTTTAATAAGTTTAATTATAGTTTTAAAATTCTTAATTAACTCTAATATATGAAGTCAAATATGAAATATTTGAAGAGAACTGAGATAGTTCGGTAAGAGGTTGTACGAATTTTAAAATTAAGGTTTTTGCTATTAAAAATAAACATAATTTTGTAATATATGATGAATTTACTGGTACTTATTTTGAAAATTTTTTGTAATTATTTTTTGTTTATCTCAAAAGTTAAATTTGTACTTAATCTCACGTTTCTATAAACAATTTTTTTATGAATTTTCTTTGTTAAAGTGCTTTTTTTTGTAAACACGAAAATATTTTCTATTTCTACTGCAATTATTTACAGATTGGCTAGACCTAAAAGTAATAGTGTTTCTTAAACATGTTTTTAAGAAAGAAAATATGTGTGTTCCAAAATTTAAAGAGTGTATTTTATAAAATTTCTTTATTGTTTATGTTATACTGCATGTTGTGTGACTTATATGTTCTAGTTTAATTAAAATGAAATTTTATCATATATTACTGATTTAGGTATGATGCATATTATTGAAAGTTTCATTCTATCATTAGTGGTAAAACTAATAAATATCACATAATTACATTTATCTTGTTATTTTAAACTTAACACTGCATAATATTAATATATGGACTAAAACATAAATCATCGGAGAAAGTGAGGTAGGCTTAATAGATAATTGTGGTAATTTTAAAAATATGTATTTTGAGTTAAATGTAGAATTTTAATGCAATGCATGATTAATATATTTTATGATTTTAAATACAGTTATTTTAAATTAAATTACAAAACGAATAAAAAATTAAGTTGATGTTGTTTTATGCAATTAACACATTGTAATTGAATAAAAAATAAGTTTATAATTTTTATTAGCACAATAGTTGCATACATATTGAATTATTTTTCTTTAATATTCATTAATACATTAGCTGACTAAATTTATTTAAATAGTTTGAAATTTGTACTATGTGATTAATATAAATATATGGAATATAAATTGAAAGAAGTTAATCGATGAATTATTTGTATAATTATACACATGTAATATATATATATACACATATATATATATATGTATGTATGTATCACACTATAAAATAATTAAAGATTTCATTAAATAATTTAATTGATTGTTAAAAGATTCACATATTAAATACCAAGAGAGAATTAAGTAGAAGAAATATAACTCCTAAAATCAGGGAGAGAGTAAGAAATTCTTCTACTTTACTATTATTTAATAGATTTGAGGTTAATTTTTTGATTGCTAATAATTACTTATTTATTAGAAATAAATCTAGATTACTTTTATATTAATTCATATTAACATCTAGTCAGATTTGTATATACAACCACCTGAGTCTATGACTTATTTTAAAGGGACATCTCTTGAACTAAATACGATATTAATATGAATTAATATAAAATCTACTTAAGAAAATAACAACCTGAGTCCGTGACTTATTTTAAAGGGACTCATACTATAAGAAAATAAATGCTAAAGAGTGTGGTTTTTCTTATTTTTAGCATAAGAATAAAGAAGCAATCCATTTCCCATTGGGAAATTTTAGCTGATTAAATTATTGATGTTCATATCCAGTTTCAAGAACATGCTAGTTTCCTCTTCTATTCACTGTTTTCGCTTATTAATTATACAAATTCAAATGCTCATGCATTTTTTAAAGAGGAAACAAGTATCTGTTCTTCTGATATGCTATATTGAAAATTAAAATCGTTGTTTCTCTTAATCGCAATGGCTAGAACGAGAAACCAAAGACTAGTTCAATATCTAACGCGTAGAACATCGGTGTATGCTCTTATCCTTAGTGTTTTCATTGTCCTGTCTATGTTCTTATTGGTTCTCGTGCTGGGCATCTTTCGTCTTCCGGTCAGCTCCGTTGTTAATTTGCCCAGCAATTCTGGCGGTGATCGCAAAATGAAGCATGAATGATCAATATACGAAAAGTAACATTTATCACTATTATTTTCAAAATTTAACTGTTAGCCCTTTCTAAGTCAATGTATCATGATATCAGCTAATTTACTTACATTGTTTACTCATTGAATCCGAATATTATGTTATATCTAGAGGGGCTAGAGGAAAGCAGTGGTCGGAAATTTTTTCTTGGGAGCCCAGAGTTTTTATTTATCATAATTTCTTGGTAATCCTTTTTCTTCATTACTGATCCTTTTCTTCTTATATTTAGAATTTGAAGTATTTTCAGAGATACATTGTACTTATTTGATTTTTTGTGGAGGATGGTTAAAGGACATCGTTTTTCTTTAGAATTTAAAGGGACTCTACATAAGAGGAAACCTACAATATATTTTAAGCACGTTATGCTTATTGTTGAATCACCCTTGAGCGTTTGTTGTAGTTTTGTAATCAGCTTAAGGTAATAGAAGTATGTAGTTCTAGTTTTATAGGGGGACATCATTATTTTACGATCCCTCCATAACATTTATCAAATTATCTTTTGCAACGGAACCACAATGACTCATTTTTATTTGAATGACAGAGGGAGAGTGTGTGTGGATATGGGGTTGGGAGGGATATGTGAGGGTGGGGGTGAGGGTAGAAGGGTGGTAAAGGAGATTTTGTGGTGAAAATCAAAGAGTATTTAGGATGAGTTTTTTTGGTAGAGTCACGTGGCCCTCCCAAAAATGAAAATAACAATTTATCATTTTTCTTTGTGTTCTCATAAAATGTATGCAGACTTAGTAATTTGTTTATCGACTGAATGCATCTTTTCCTGTTCCACTATTTTGTCTAATATATTCACGAGTTTGAATGAATATGAAGCATTGAATTGAAATAATGCTTAGGTTAATCAATAATACAATGTTTCAAAGTGCCATGGCTTGAGTTGAATACGTTGTTTTAAACTGTCAGATTTCTTGCAATACTAAAATCAACATAAAATAATTGTAAAAAGAAAAGGTGGTGTCCTCCAACCTCCCGACTAAAATCAATGTTAAATGGTTAAAATTAATTAAAATGCTATCGCCTCCAAACTACTAACTACTCAAATTGTGCCCCTTTCAGGTTCAGATCCTGGTCATGCCACTGTGCGTATGTGTGTCTATAATAGTTTTAAACTTTCAAGCATTTTTTTATTTAAAATTCTTTGGGTTTCATTCAGCATTTTCATGACCCTACCTAACCACGGTCCGGCCTCGAATAATCCTGAATCGTGGATCAATATGGTTGAAACATGATCAGATCTCAATTGTCCACGAACCTCGGCGGACCTTAAAATCAGCGATTCAACCATTAATTTTAGACGGTTGAATTGGTATTCTTTTATTTTTCTCTTACTTTCTGAACATGCAATTCTCTCTAATCTCATCGTTTGTATTAATTAGAAGAAAATAAATAAATCTACAATACAAAAATGGTTCTTGTCTTAAAATTTGACCATACATTCAACCGCTTTGATTTTCACCACTACTAGTTTCTCCAATATTACTAGAAAATTCATTAAGTTTATTGTTATTAAACTCCTATCATTGTGCATTGCTCTACTATGTACAATGTAGTTGTATCGTTGTAGCGGTGGACTAAAGCAGCACATAAATTCTATTGTAGAAATTTAAGATAATTTATAATTCATATATGTAGCATTTTTATTTCAATTTTGCTACATATAAGTAGTTGATAAATGCTAAAAGTATAGAAAAAAAAATCATGGTTCTAATTGTTTGACCGGTTGAACCATCAAAAACTTGAACCTTGAGTCATCACGGTTCGAGTCACGGTACGTTTATGAAAACTAAGTTCTCATTTTATTTTATTTTAGCTTTAGAGGCAAAATTACCGTATAATTCACTAGCAGTTCAAAGTTGTTTAGGACTTTAAAGCCACTTTCATGAAAGTAGATTTCACTTTGATTTTGTGAGGTCTCATTTTATTTTATTTTAGCTTTAGAGGCAAAATTACCATATAATTCATAAGCAGTTCAAAGTTGTTTAGGACTTTAAAGCCACTTTCATGAAAGTAGATTTCACTTTGATTTTGTGATAAAGCACCCTAGAAAGGCTTGTAGTCAGCTATTGTAAAAAAACTGTGCCTTCATGCTTTGCAATAGCTTTTAAGATTAATGCATCCTTTTTAAGTGTGGGAAAAATGGTAGGTCCCACGTTGGAAGTGTCTGACAAGTCAGACTTATCATTGAAGATGCAAACGTAAACATGCAAAGAAAATTTCAAGGATGCATCCTTAAGATTACTGACTTGCTGCCTCCAATTAGCTTTTAATTAGAGGGAAACAAAACTATAATTTGTACAATATAAAATATACCCCTAATAGAGATGCAAAGTTTCAAGCACCAGATGTCATGTGTGAGTTACCAATTGCATTGCATAGAAACATTAAACCTTTTTGTAGATACTGATACTATTTTACATTTGTTCATAAGTCTGAAGAAGAATGTACACATTTGATTACGTTAGCCAAACCTCATTTGAAGAAGTCGTATGTTGTGAATAGGGTCACCGGAAAGAGTATGGCTAGCAGGTTTGACATCGGTGCTTCTTATATTGTTGAGTTTATTTAGTCACTTTACTTATCTGAAGATTGTATGTTGCATGTAGAGCAAGAACAAGCTCAGGCATGTTTCTTAAAAGAGGACAAGATGCCGTAGTTAAGAGAATCGAGAAAAGAATAGCTGATTACACTTTTATACCTGTAGGTATGTAGTTGATGCCAGCTCTAGCCATTTCAATATTACTTGTGGGTTCTTTTAAATGGTATTTGTGAGTTATGGATTACTTAGCTTGCAGCGTTGCAAGAAAACAGTGGGTATTGCATGTGTGAGTGGTTAGGCTCTTGTTCTAGTTTAATTAGTTAATGTTTCTGAAGTTATGTGTTTTCTATAAATATACCTATCCATGCCTACTTTGTATTTTGTAGAACATGGAGAGGGGTTGCAAATTCTCCATTACAAAGTTGGACAGAAATACGCGCCTCACCGTGATTATTTCGAAGACGATATCAACATAAAACGTGTAGGGCGGAGAATGGCTACTCTTCTTATGTATCTGTATGCATCTTCCTTTATCTCTTATACAAGACTATAGTCATGTACTTCCTCCTCCCCCTATATTGACATTAGCACATGTTGTTACTTAGTATTTTGTTTATACAGCTCTGATGTAGAAGAGGGCGGCGAGACTGTTTTTCCAAAAGTAAGAGGGGTTAATATGACTTCGTTGTCGTGGTATAATGAATTATCAGAGTGTGGGAAAAAAGGTTTGTCTTTCAAACCAAAAATGGGAGATGCTTTACTCTTCTGGAGCATGAAGCCTGATGCTACTCTAGATCCTTTGAGTTTGCATGGTTCGTTTAGCTTTTATTTTCATAATCTAATTGTGTACAGAAAACATATTTTTAACAAATCCTCATTACAATACTTTTTCTGAACATAAGAAATTAGGTGTTGGTCATTTACATTCGAACTAGTTTGTGTTAATATCATATGTAAAATTGATGGTGTTGCAATTCATATGTATTAATGTATATCCTCTCATGTATTTTGTATTCAAAAAGAAGTTAAATTTTATGATACCAGTTTTGTGTTAATGTGCAGGTGCGTGCCCCATTATTAAGGGGAATAAATGGTCGGCTACAAAATGGCTACACACCGGTGAGTTTATAGAGTATAGTATATGACCTTATAAGATGTAACAACCTAATGTTTACTAAGATTAATTAAAGCTATTTCATTTGGGCATTTGCTGTCTTTTATACATCAACATGATTTTCTTTCTTCCATGCAATGTGTCGTGTATGCAAGGTTCAAGATTGAAGTGTCAATCTCGGTTTCATTCTTTTGCAATTTTAGAAATTTCGGTTCCATTTTCAATTTTTGTTATTCATTCTTCTTAGGAGCACACATATATTTATTGAAATAAAATATGTAATTCTTCTTCAATGAAAAAATTAGACATAAACAAACGATACAGGTTGATGATAAATATTTACGGCACTTTAAATAAATGTTTATTCATGGTTTGTTTTTTAGTTTTTTAAATACTATTTATATATTTTGTGATGTATGTTTTTAAAGTTAAAATTTTAGTTTTTGAATTTTCATATATGTGAACTTTTCCTTTGGCTTTTTCTATAAAATTTTAAGTTTGATATATATATTGAATTGGAGTTTTCTTGTAGTGTAGTGCAGTTTTAGTTTCTATTGAAACCGAAATGGAACGATTCCAATCTTGTTAAAGCTTTCGTGTATATATCTGTGTGCTATGTTATATTGTGAGCTTCTAGATGAATATAAGGTGCACATGATGACAGGTGTCTATTGTAGAACGTTGCAGTGTAATGCATGATACATCAAGGTTTTTCTACAATTTTCGATAGAAACTGAAATGTCAAACTGTATGAAATGTTTTAGATATTAATTGTGAAAGCTGTAGCTTTGGAAATATTTTAAATCCTTAAAACCTCTTGATCAAAATATCATTTCATACACACTGGAAAAAGACGACAGAATTGTAGGTCTGGAAAACAATAACCAAAATAATGTTGATGATTATTTGCATGCGAGTTAATGGGTGAAAGAATTGAAGCTCTACACAACTGGATTTTCATTTTGATCTCGAGTATGAATAAAAAAGCATTGCTGTTTATATATCTATTGATTTGATTGGTGTGCTGTTGATTTAGTTTACCGAGAATGTAAGGTGTCGTTCGCAGTCATTCCATGCCCCGTTGGTGTTGGACGCCTAAAGGTGGAATTCCACGTTCACCAATGGCATTGGTGAGTTGGTGAACGTTGGAAAATGAGGCAACGACGTCTGACGCATCCGATGGTCGACGCCGTCACCTCATTTTCCAATGTTCACCTTTCCAACGACTTCTTTTACCAAACCCCTTATAACTCATCTCTTACTTCCTCCACTTCTCATCAATCCTCTTCTTCTTCGTCTTCCGAAAAAATATCTACCTCCCATTCATCCTCTGATTTCGATGATTTGCTTGATCAATATGGGATATCATTATGCCAAATTCACGGAGGAATCATATGACCCGGATTAATACTTCATAGTATATCAATTTAGCTTGGATCAACGACATTTTGAACGGGCAACAACAACGTTGTCAAAATAATTTTCGTATGAAAAGGCTTTATTTCTACTCGTTATGTGGACAGACTACAACATCATGGTCTCTCTTCAAGTCAGAAATTTGTGTTAGAGAAATGGTTGATATTTTCGTTTACACAAAGGCTAGTGGGCACTCAAATAGACAACTTAGCAAAATATTTTAAAGAGCAGGTAGCACAATTTCTGTTTGTTCCCATGTTGTTTTAAATGCTTTTCAATTACTTGCTACTGATATAATAAATCTAAACGATCCACAAATTAACAATGTTCCAAATCACATCAGCAGTTCAATCTTGTACAATCCATATTTTAAAAACTGTATTTAGTGTTATAGATGGTACACACGTAATGGCACACTTACTTGCTGATAGAGTTATTCTGTATATCGATAGAAAAGGTTATGCTACACAAAGCATATTAGCGGTATGCTCTTTCGATTTGCAATTTACTTATGTTATAGCTGGGAAGAGACTATGCGTGATAGTAGAATTTTTAATTTGATTATAAAATGATAAAAACTCCAACTTTTCAAAACCTTCGGTTGGACAGTATTATTTGGTCGATTCGGGATATCCACTTCAGACTATATACTTATCACCTTATCCAAATATGTGGTATCATATTACGCATTTTCGGGAGACTGTGAATCAACCAAAATGTGGCAGTGAAGTGTTTATTTTCTACCATTCGAGTTTACGAATGGTCATTGAAAGAACTTTTGGCATTTGAAAAAAAAAGTTTTCTATTTTGAAGAGTTTACGAACATACTCATTTGAAAATCAAGTCAAAGTTGTCATAGCTAAAATGGCCTTATACAACTACATACACAAATATAATAGTGGTGATCCAGATTTTATGGCTTTTGATGATGATCTCAAACTTAATCCTGATGAATACTTTGAGAAATATTAAGCTCTGAGAAATGAGACGAACAAAGGCACTGAACGAGTACAACGAAATGGATACCAAGAAATGTCAGCATTTAGATATATCATAAGAGATCAGTTGGTTGCTGTAGGCTGAGATGAAAAATAATACTGTAACTGTATTTGTATTCGTATTTTAAATTTATATTTTTGTTTCTATATTTCCTACTGTTATGTTGAAATTATTTCTATTGATATTTTGAAATTGTTTTCTTTACAATGTTAAATTTAAATGTATATTTTCTCAAATACACCGTTCAAATATCACGCTCCAATACCCTGTTCTTAGAAAAAAAAAGGCATTCCCCATTTACAAACGTGCGACGCTCAAATGCCATGTTACCGTTCGTCAAAAACGCACCCTAAGAGTGTAAAAACTAAATTGAATCATGTGCTCATTTATGTTACCAAATAGCATGTTGATATTTTTGTTTTGTTGCTGATAATTGACACTTGAATCTTCTTTTGATTTGGAAGAAAGAATGATGTTCAACTAACGTCTACGTTCTAAACTCCAACTAGGACAGTAGACGCCTTACATAGATTTGCTTCTCCTAAATTATTATATATATATTGGAAATGTTTTGCTACACCACTAAGGCTACACATGAATCTCCCCCTGAATTCCAGCTACACATTCCGATTTTAATATTAATGCTTTCTCTCTCTTTCCTTGACAATCAGAGAGAGAAATAGTTAATATTAAAATCGGAATGAGTGATTAGAATTCAGGGGGAGATTAACATGTGGCCTAAGAGGTATAGTGGAACATTTATATTATATATATACACACACATATATATACATATACATACATATATACATATCTGTGTCTAAATAGATTTTCACGATATATATATATATGTATTTGTGTGTGTTTATATATATATATATTCTTATATATGCTTAAATTACCATAATAGACTAAGGGTTCGTTCTTGGCTATGTTGAGTTGTTGAAATGGAACGGTTGGCCAAGCAGTTAAATTTGGCTGAGCAGATTATGTAATTTTGATTGGGTGAATTGAATTGTTAAAGTGAGCAAAGTATTAAACGGTGTATTGAGCGGTTGTATACATTTGTTTGCAACCCAGTGAAGAAAAAGTCGGCAGGCTAGTCCTTTCGATGTGAAGATTCTAGTCTTCAATCACCATCTTCAAATATCTCTTCTTCATCATGTCGTATTATTATTCGGAATTGTTTTTGCACATATGTTCTGATCCTGGTCTTCCCGAACAATAAACATCATTTTTAAACAGTATGGATATATCGGATTTCAAATAAGTCTGAACCCATCTTAAGTTTTGAAACTTCAATTCATCATTAAAAACACTTCATTGTTTATTTGAAATGGTTCGACAAAGGTTAGATATTGATAATTAGGTTTAAATCATTCAAAATCAATGATTCAACAAAAACTGTTTCAAAAGAATTGCTAAAAGCATTGCAAATAGTTTATTTAAACTAGTCTGATGAAAATACACTACAAGAAAACACCGATTTAGCGTCAAAAATTTAGAAGCGGAAATTTCCATCGCTAATTTGCGACGGATTTCCAAGAGATCTGCAAGGGATAGTTTTTTGTTTTTTCAACTTTTTTCCTTTTATTTATCACCGTCAGCTTCTGTCATCCCTCACTAAGCCGTTACAAATTGCGGCAAATCACCAACGGAAAATTTCTACCGCTATTTTCCGCTACAAATCCAGGCAGAATACCGACGAGTATATATGTTGAGTATTGTGACATTAATTTTCTAGTTTATATATATGTATATATGTTTCATTGCACAACGAGTATTAAATGTCGAGTATTGTTGAAATGAATGTATTTGATGTCTAGATTGATGGTTAGAAATGCTGTAAAATGTTTGCTATATATTTCGGTCGGTAATCTGTCGCTATATAGCTAGGGATTACCGATGGATAATTGGAATGTAAAAGTTTGCTATATATTTCCGTCGGTAATCCCTCGCTAAATAGCGTGGATTTAGTAACGAAAAAATATTTACTGATTTTGTTATGTTATATATATCCGTCGGTAAAACATCGGTGAAATATTTTAAATGAAATGATAATATATCAGAAAACGATGCTGAAGTGGCGGAGAATCGAATTTAATTTCCATTGTAAAATCGTGCCTAAAATACCGACGTGTTTTTTTAGCGATAGTCGTATTCCGCTACAAATCCGTCGCTAACAGGCCTTTAGCGAGGGTTTAGCGATGGATTTTTCCATTGCAAAATCTGTGTTTTCTTGTAGTGATAACTTCAAAACTTTATATTTTTCAACCCAAATCACCTTGGAAACATTTATTATGATTTATCAATTTTTTCCAAATTTTAATAATTTTTATATAGCTATTTCAGTTGATTTCCAAATTTGGTCACCATACAATATTATACTACTGCGATTTTTATTGAAAACTGTTTTAGGCATAACTTGAAAATTATACATCAAAAATTGGAAAATGATTTTTTATTGGAAACCTATTATTATAAGGAAGCAAGCCTTTTTGGTTTTGGGATAATCCAATTTAAAATGAATCCGTTATGACAGTTTAAAAATCTACGGTCGAAATTTGTGAACTACCACTGCGCGACAAACTCTATTCTAACCGTAGTTTATATTTATATTAAATAAAATCCGATTTACTTCAAAATAGTTTAGAAAACCTTTAAAGCATATATAAGACTATTTCAAAACAATATTTCATAATTTCAACTTAAAATTCAAATATTCGTTTTTAGTTAATATTATAATATTATTTAATTATTAGAACATCATTATTATTCAAAAATTAATCTTTTGAAACTAATTGTAACAACCAAGAAATTCTGAACCTTTTTAAAATTTTATTTTAGCTATTTTAATGGATTTAGAGAATTTAAAATGATTTATTTCAAATAATAACGACTAATTTTTTTTAAATCGAAGTCAGAACGTATGAATTTAATTTAATCATTAAACGAACTCGAAATGGCGCGGTAGTTTGAAAATTCGATTTTAAATTTCAAATGAATGTATAGAATTCAATATAAATCAAATTTAAGTAAAATAAGTAATGTTTGAATCTATTTAACTATATCTTTCTAACGAATGTAAGAAACTCAGATTTCACTTTATAAATTGTAAGTTATGTCCAATTTAAATATTTAAATAGTTGCTATGGAATTTTTTTTTTTTTAAATAAGTGAAAATTAGGCACATATCCCTAAAAGAAAACTTAATTAGTGTAACGACCCAGATTTTTTGACCATTTAGTTAGTATTTAAAAATGTTTTTTTTTATTGTTTTGGAAGTTTAAGTGGTTTAATTTCAATAATTTTGAATATTTTATGTTATTCCGAAATGGTAGAAATTTAGTGGATCTGCAATATAATGTGAACTGGCAGTATAAAAGGATAAATTTTTAATTTAAAATAGTACGTTTACAAAGGATGTAGTAGCTAACGAACTCGGATTTCGATGAAATCAGTTTCATTAAATCCGAAATGATGAAATTAGGTAACCAACCAAGTTACGTCAAAAATGGCATCCGTATGTGGAAAAGAAAAAATAAAAGACCAAAATTTGAACTAAATTTTGACGGTAATTGGAATTTGCTAATGCTAACGGCAAAACTGGAACCTGTGACCTATCCAGAAAAATTCTAAACATAGGATATTAGCTATATATGAAATCTGGGAAAATCCTATAACGGATATAGAAAGTTATTAAGGAAACAAAATTTAAATAAATTATTTGAAAATCTAAACGAACTCCCATTTTTGATTTGAATACATAGGATTGAAGTACGTTAAAAACCGGACCAGATGGTGGAAGAATTTCTGAAAACCGTTATCGTTTGATACTCCAACATGAGACCGGAAGGTGTTGAAACTAACACAAAACACTATTTTGAATTTGAATTTAAATTATTTGAAAGTTCAAACAAATTCAAAATTGATATATTTTTATATAGTATTGAGGAGCAAGAAAAATCGAACAATATGGTTGAAAAAGATTTCGGATAAGTTATCAATAAGTAAGTCAAATTAACATCCGAATAGGGTTGAGAAAACACACTTTACTATTCATAAATTATTAAATGTATTTATAATTTAATTAATTTAAGGATTAATCCTAGCCATCCATTTTCGACCGTTGGATTCGCGCCACCTCAGCAATCCATGTGACTCCTTCGGCTATAAATAGCCCCCCCCCCTTCATTTTAAACTCACTCCTCCTCCTCCTCCTCTTTCAAGCTTTGGCAATGGCAGAAATAATAATAAAATATTAGGAAATAGGGAAAAGGGAAGAAAGGGAGAAAGGAGGGCAAGACGGGGAGCTAGGGACTCTTAGGCAGAGGCTTGGGCTTCACGGGGTAAGTTTTTAAATAATATTTATTTATTTATTTTTGTAATATATATATCTATATAATAATTAAAATAGAATTTGTAAAAATAAATATCGGAACATTCTAAGGGTGACAGAGAGGATAGTGTCTAAGGCTTGAGTTTGGAAAATATAGTTTCCTGCTCTCCCTGGCTATCCCTAACTGATCCGACGAATGGGATGATTAATTTAAATTTTAAATTTAATTTGAATTTAAAACGGACCAGGGGCATTTTCGTAATTTTTAACCATAAACTTTAAAAGCTTATAACTTTTTCAAAACAAGTCGGATTTCCACGAAACAAGGACCGTTAGATTCTTGTCGAAAAATACTTTAAAATGAGTGGAAGCAGATTTTTGATCCGGGTTAAAAATTTTAAGTTATAATTAAATGAATATTTTTAAATATTTTATTTGAAAATTAAATTTAATTAATATTAAAATGGTTTTTCAATTTTAAAGAAAAATTGGATATGGCTAGAGATGGGAAAGTAGGATTTTTTAGAAGGGCAGGGAAGGTAATTTGGCTTATAACGCAATTAGAAATTAATTAAGATAAAAATAATTTAATTAATTTAATTAAATATATATTCATTTAAATTAGGTAAATATTGTAAATAGCATAACTTTTGCATACATTAACGAAATTTAACGAAACAGGATCCGTTGGGATCGTATGGACAAGCACTACGCAGTGGAACTGACCGCAAGTGGATTGGAGCTCGTTTGGATTTATGGTAAAATTAAACGCCTGAACCAAATCAATGACCGATTATCGTTATTCAACGATAAACCGTCCAATGTGAGTAAATCTCACTAACTCTGAACACTTTATATTTCTCTAAAGTATTTTTAGAATTGGTAAATATTGGCTGATTTGCTGTGTATTGGCTGTTTGGTTGAACTGCTAGTCAGTTGATTGAAAATATCGATAACGATATATATAAATCGTATCGAAATATTGATTCTGTTTATCAGAATATTTTACCTCCATGTTATTTATGTTGACTGACATCTGTGGATGCAGGGAAACAGGTCGGAGGAATCCAACTGGATTCCTCAACATTTATTTACCGTTTTTCATATATTCTGATATATGATGTGTTATATCATCTGTTGTTGAACCTGTGTGTTTGGATGATGATTGAACCTTTTGATTTGGTATTTTAATACCATAAGTGATACTAGAAAGTGAAAAGGGATTTTCAAAGTTTATTTTGAAAATAAATTATTTATATAAAATCAATAGATTTTATATATAAAAGGAAGAGAATTTCATGAGAGAAAATGATTATAGAATCAAAGCCTTTGTTAAAAAAATAAATATTGTTGAAATCAAATAGAAGGGAAAATATTGGTGAAATCAAATAGAAGGGAAAATATTGGTGAAATCAAATAGAAGGGAAAATATTGGTGAAATCAAATAGAAGGGAAATATTTGTGAAACGATTACAAATAGAAATAAAAAGGGAAACATTCGTAAAAGTATTTACAAATGGAATTGAAAAGGGAATATTCATGTAGGGAATAAAGAAAAGTTGAAAGAAGTACTTATTTGTTAAATAAATAGAAAAGTTAAAAGAAATATTTATTTGTCGAATAAATAGAAAAGTTAAAGGTAATATTTATTTGTTAAATAAATAGAAGCGGAAAGAGAATAGTTATTTGTTGAGTAAACGAATAGAAAAAGAATCTATTCAAGGGAGGTAATTCAAAGGAATTATTCCAAAGGAATTATTCAAAAGAGAAAAGTCAAAGGGATTAATTCAAAAGAGTTAATCAACTAGAGTTAAACCATTGGAGTTAAACTGTTAGAGTTAAACAGTTGGAGTTAAACTGTTAGAGTTAAACAGTTGGAGTTAAACTGTTAGAGTTAAACCGTTGAAGTTAAACTGTCAGAGTTAAACCGTAAAGTTAAACAGTTAGAGTTAGTTAGTTAGAGTTAACCAGTTAGAGTTATTCAGTTAGAGTTATCCAGTTAGAGTTATTCAGTTAAAATTAACCAGTTAGAGTTAATCAGTTAGAGTTAATCGTTTTGAGTCAAATCGAACTAGAGTTATTCAAATATAGTAATCGAATAAGGGTTAATTGAATATTAGTTATTCAATTAGAATTGATCGAATCTAATTATTCGAGATAGAGTTAAAAATAGACAAAGTTATTTAAGGATGAATTTCCATTTAGCACGACTGCTAGCGTAATTCGCAGGGCTGCAGATAGCCTACGGCGGTCGGGTGTTTCCTGGGGGAATCAGGCGTAACCATTGTGATCACTGCGATCTAGAGTCAAGCAAATGGTGTTAAATCAAATAGTAATTAATCAATAGAAGTTAATTAAGTCGAGTTAGTCGAGTATTGGTAAATTAAGTAGGGTTAGTCAAAAAGGGAATTAATCGAATATCACCTATTCGAAGTAGAGTTATCGAATATAGTTTATTCGAGAAGAGTAATCGAATATAGTTCGTTCGAAGTGTGTTAAATCGAATATAGTTATTCGAAGGAGAGAATTATCGAATATGGTTTATTCAAAGTGAGATTTTTCGAATATTAGTTATTCGAAGAAAAGGATTACGAATATTAGTTATTCGAACAGGGGAATCAAATATAGTTTATTCGAAAGAGAATTATCGGATAGTGATTATTCGAGAGTGAATCATACATGGAAATTCGATTATATCGAATCAAGGGAAGTAATGTTTACTTTCCATTTCAAATCAAGTTTTAATTATCTGTTAATAAAGTAGTTGGTTGTTTATTTATCCAAATTAAGATATGGAAATATATTGAAGTTAACATATTTTGAAAGCATGGAATTATAACATTTATAGTTATAATCAAATGAGTCAGTAAAGGAAGTGGATTCATAAATAGAATCCGAGAGTTCGCAAGGAAGTTTCTTAAAGAGTGAAGTTTGAACTCTGTCTATTTCGAAGTTAGAAATGTTGTTCAGTTAAGGTCTGAGAGGTAATTATACCCCAACTTGATTGACTTCGTTTTAACTAAGAAGTGGATAAGGTTCGAGAGTGAAAGTGGTTAAGTGAATTTAGTTAATGAGCGAAATGGTTGTTGTTGGCATAGCGATGTTTATTCAAACATCAGTTTAAACCCAATGAAGGAGATTTGGAAATGTCTTCCAAATGAAAAATCAGAAATGTTTTCTGAATATAGAAAATGAGAAATGGAATTGTTTTCCATTGTTAATAACGTATATTTTCTAAATATAGTAAATAAGAAATATAGGAAAACAAGAATAAGGAAAAGGGTAAATTTATGATAATTTGATGATGAATGATGATTGATCGATAGAATTTCTATCTGGAAATAATATCGTTGTTTGCACACAGACATGTTTTCATTTGATAGTTAAATCACCGACTATCAAAGTTTTTGACCATTTTACGTTGTTAATATGGAGAGACCGGTTGGATTATTATCCAGAGAACCACTCCGTATTGGCATAAGCGTTGCGAATCAAGTATGCTGAATATATTGAAGAGGAAGTTATGCAAGGGCTATCCTATTTACAGAATAGTGCCTTCGGTTTGTCCAGTCACAGGACAAACGTGAATGGACGAATGTCTGACAGAGTATATTCAAAGGATCGCGTAAGTTGATCTCTTCAAACGTACTTACGTTTGGTGGCGGAGGAATTCGTTTCTCTTAGCTGTATACCCGTGGTATTTTTGGTGAAATCAATTTGTGATTTGGCGGGTATGACGATGTGGCATTCAAAGTAATGGAGGTGTGATCCGTCAAAAGATACGTTATGACCTCTAGCCTCATCAACCGGGAAATGACAAAAATCGGGCAGGCAGCATGGCTATGTGGGTCGCACCCATTAGGATGTATGATCACCTATCTAGAGAAATTCCAATTGCTTCTTAAATCTATCGATGCTGCCCCATTCAGGAGACGGTTGCTGATCCCAACCGTTGGTGATATACATTCGATACACTCAAGCGAAATGAGTGGTCGGTCATGTGAGGGCCGGGTTGCAAGATGTTCTTGTTGAACCCAGTGTATTCGCCTCTAGAGATACACTATCGGCAGGTGGTCCCATACCTTGTCAAAGTCGGAATCCAATTTCCAATAAGTGCCCGCGAGTTTGATTTGTATACTATATATGTAGAGCGTGAGATGCAAGCGTTCTACTATATTTTAATTACTTGTGATTAGACATTATTATAATATCAGACAATATATGATTTCCAAAGTGTTTTGGGTTATCGTAAGGTAAAAACCGTCCGTGTTTATGTGTGGATTGGTCTTACGATTATCTTTTCTTTCGGAAGGATTTTGAAAGTTAAACCAAATGATTTGAGTTTACTCACACCAGTCCCATGACTGACCCAGAGTTTATTTTGTTTTGTTTTCCCTAAACTCTTGGGTGCCCAAATTTGTACGGGCAGTCAAGTAGTCAGGATTTACAGGTATGCTTGAAGAGCTTAGAGCAGGAGGCTTCAAGATTTTTCTAGCTATTGATTATTCCGCTGTGATGAAAGTGTTGTACTCTGATAATGGTATGATATACATATACTACTTTGATTTCAAGATATGTTGTCTATTATATTTTATTCGTTCCGCTGTGAGATTCGTGTTACTCTGATGTTGTTGTGTTCTTCTTCTTCTTCTGTTCTAATTTTCTATCTTATCTATCCTCACCCTCTAATTTCTTTCTTGGACTATCCGGTAATTTCGACTTTTGATTGTTCGATAGGTGTTATATATCGGATAACCAAGGTCGCTTTTTCCCGGGTCGTTACAATTAGGCTCACATCTGGTCATAAACTTATTATAAATTAGGTCCCTATTTTTCAAAAATAGGTTAAAAAAAATAAAAATCGTAAATTAATACTAAAATAAATTATGCATTCAACAAAAAATTCAATCCAAAAAACTTCAAAAAACATGGCAAAAACAAGAAAACAGCAAAAAAAAGTGCAGTTAAATGCATAATATTATGTAAATATATGATTTTTCTTGCATACATATGTGCATATATTTAAGGTTTTGCATCTATGTTGATTTATTTGAATATTCCCGTGCAATTATTGCATAATTCCAGCATAAAATTGTGCAATAATTCATACGAATGCAACTTTGTTCAAAAAAAATTTCATTGAAGTTTGCAAAAAAAAAAAAAAAAAAAAAAAAAAAAAAAACAATGCACACATCTGTGCAACAAATCTGCTGGCAAAAACGTTAGCTGAATTTCCTTTATGCAATAGTTGCATACATGTGTGCAACTTTTGGCTATAGATGCATACATGTATGATTTTTTTTTAATTGGCGTGGACTCCTTGGATTATTTCCATATTTTAGAATTTTTTTTACTGCATGCCGCATTTTTTTCTGGCTAGAATTGAAGGAGGCGTTACTTTTTAAAGCAGGAGGCGGAACTATTTTGGAGCAGGCGGCAACAAAAAATAGGGACCGGCTTTGAAGAGGAAACATGGGAGGGACGTGGAAAGTATTGTAAATTGTAATAGGGACCTGTAAAAAACGTACCCTTTAAATAATATATAGACCTTAAAAATAGCCATTTCGCAAACGACCTCCATTTTCGACGAAACCACTTTTGTTGAATCCAAAGTATCAAATTATAGATAGATTCCAATTTTCGTAATTTTTGGAATTAATATGTGAGCACAGTAATTTTAAACGTGTTTTCAATTTCAGTTTAAATTTAATCAACCAGTTAAAAAGGTCATTTTTCAAACGGTCTCCAAATTCGATGAAATTAGTTTTGTCGAAACCATATTTGAAAGACATAGCGAGAATTCCAAATTTTCTAATTTTTGGAGCTAGTATGTGGTCGTACACAATAAATTATGAATCGATCAACCATTTAAGCTAGAAACAAGGATTTTTGAGCAAACAGACTCGAAATTCGACGAAACCAGTTTTGTTGGGACTGTATCGTCAAGACATAGCAGCATGTCAATTTTCATTGCCAACGGAGTTCGTGTGTGGTCGTGGCATCGATAACTGTCAAACGGAGAGAGCGTGAACTAGAGAATTAATATAAAATTATAAATCCCTATTATATAATATCTTTTCCCTCCACAAACCCTCATTCTCTCTTCTTCCTTCATAAATCGCAGCAGCCCCTTCTTCCTCTTAGAATATTTTGTAAAATATCCCCGAACATAAAACAATTCATATCTTCCAATCTATAAGCATTTAGCCAAAACCCATAAAGGCAATATTGTAGATCCTGATGACTACAACCTACCACAAAAATCCCAGGACCTATCGTCGCACAGATTCGCCGGAAATTATGGTCAAAGGCGGAAAAGCAGTTTCGGATTTAGGTGAATTGTGGTCAAATGAGGAAGAATTGGATAGGGGCACTAAAGAGAAATTTGTAGAGGAGAGGATGATGGACAACTTGGTCTTTGGGTGTTCGACCTAAAGTTGGCTATGGTTGCCGGAATATCCAGTTAAATAGAGGGTACAAAATTTCGAGAGCAAAAAAGGAACTTCATCGATTTCCGGCCAAGATCGTCGTCGTTGACCTGAGGTGACTAAAGGTTGAGGGATCGGGGAAGTGATCCGCATCGAAGTAGGTGGTGCGCGACGTTGTAGTTGCTAGAGGTGGCCGGAATTTCCTGCGATGTCGAATTGGGGCAAACCGCCAATTCTGGCAATTGACAATAAATTGGAGGTGGCGGTTCAAGGTGGAGCGGCATCAGGGACTGACAAAGCGGCGATGGGGGTTGGTCGGCGTCTAGGTGGCTCCGACGAGGCGCAACGGCGACGTGAAGGAGGAGAACAATGTTGAACTCTAATTTGAAAGGTTAATTTAATTTTAAATTTATTTAATTATTGGTTTAAACTTCTACATTAATAACTTATCCATACGAATTCTAAATCGCATGAAACAGGATCCGTTGCGATCATGGAGTCAAGAGCTTCATAACTAGACTAACTGAGTCTAATTTGGAGCATGTTTGAATTTGAAGCAAATTCAAATCCAAATGGTACCAAAATCATCAGTTAAAGACTGATGGAGTGGAAACCAAAGGTGAGAACTGTCTCACTCAAATCATTTTTGATACATCATTATATCCTAGGTTGCAGACGGGGCTTAGTAGCTCCTGACACTACTTTTTGTACAAACCATGGATGATTTATGTGATATGATTGTGTTGTGGAAAAAATTGATTGATTGTTTGGATTTTCATTGATTGATATTGTTGTATGTCGAATTTTTCTGAAAACTGAAATGTATAAATTATTTATATAAATTGTATATAAAATTTTCATGAAAAGAAATTTGAATAAACATTCATTTACAAGTCGGGCGGCTTGTTTATATACACCTATTTTTCTGATATTGGTTGGGACGATAAATTTTACACATCGCCCAACTGCACAGATAATAATCAATATTTGTTGGTTGAAACCCTGCACGGGTATTGGGATGATATTTGACATACACTAATCCCAATATTTAGTTATATGTCAACCGATTGGTTGACAGACCGTGGTAAGCATTATTTATTTATTTTAATGCTTCTACGGTTGTAAAATGCACTTTGGGTGTTGTTTGAATTTTTAACGATTATTTATCATTACTGTTGAGTACATGCGATGCATGAAATCCATATAACTGAAATTATACAGTAATTGATTGAGTCTCATTCCGATTCAGAAACAAAGAATATTTTAAAATAAAGAATATTTCAAAATAACGAATATTTTAAAATAATATTCAATGAAGAAAAAAAATGTGATTTTGGTGTCCGATTTTGGATGGACACAAAAATATTGAAATGTCTAGCCGAGTTATGTAGTTAAACGCTATTTTAACCTGAACGGGTTTATTGATCGATTTTATTCATTTTATAAAGAATATGAAAGGGATATGGGTTTCAAAATCAGATATTTTGAAAATATTATCATTTTAATATTATAATGATATGGAATATTCAATTTTGATTTTATAATTGAAAATGAAGTTGAAATCATTTTAAAACGAATTAATAAACGATTTATAAAATATGTTTTAAATGGTAATCGACGATATGTATTATATATATAGAATGGCCTGAATAGAACGCGATGCACAACGACCGTTCGTGAATTTCGACCATTAACTTCAAATGGACGTAACAGGAAATCCGACCATCGGATTCTCCTAAAATCAGAACCATTGGGTTTGTATCAAAAAGATCTTTCCAATAATTATAAGAGATTTGAAATCTAACGGTTGGATTTGGAATTATGTCCAAATCAAATTCAAAAAAGGTTGCTATCGGTGGTCGATATTGGAAACCGACTGTACGGGCCTTAATAAAATTATTAAAAATATGGAAGAATTATGCAAAATCATAATAAATGATTTGGAAAGCTTTTGGGTGAAAAATGCCATATTTGAAAAGATAAAAATATATTTTATCGAAATGAACTAGTTAATATATAGAATAATAATACAATTATTTTTGGAAATAATAAATTGGATCAAAAATAGGTTTTAAAATAACCAGTATTTTCCAACGTATGAATTGGAATGGTTTTGAATAGAAATAATCTTTGGAATATTTCAGTATTGGATTCCGTGATTATATGGATACTGTTGAGGAATTTGGAAGATATATATATATATATATATATATATATATATATATATATATCGTTATTCCCAATACGATATTAGTTAGTTTCAAAATTTTATATTGGATATATGCTGATGTAATTTCTATTTAGAGCCTTGTATTTAATATCAAATTGGATTTTGGGTTTGTCATGAATGGTGTCTTTAGTAACACTATTCTTAAACCCAATGAGAAAAGAATAAATCTTTTAAATAAGATTTAGAGAAGTTTACCAATTAATTAATGTTTAATTAGAATTGAATTGAAATTGGATTTTTGGGTTTATCGTGAGCGGTGTTTTAAATAACACTTGTACTTTAACCCAATAAACAGTGAAGAGATGATTTAGAATTTATAAATCTTTTTCCTAAGATTTAATGAAAATTTTCCAAAGTAAAGTTTTCCAATTTAATATTAAATTGGATATGAATGGAATTCGATTTGGTAATAATCGAGATGAGCTTCTGTAAAGGAAGACCGTTATTGTAAGGACCCGTTACTTCCCCGTGAAGGAAAGAGCGGATACTTTGAGAACAACACACAAATGAACGCAGACGGAAGAACATTTCATTGCTATTACAACAATTCCATCAGATACAAGAATATACAGAGTATAAATGAATAAATTACATTCGATAAATATCAGAGATTACAATAAATTACATAGCAGCGGAAAATAATACAAAGCACAACTGAAGGTGATATACGGATACCGAGCTTTCCGGATATCATTCCAGCTGTAAACCAGGATCCTGTGAATATAAATCTGCAAAACCAAAACTACTAGCTGCCCGTGCGAAAAATAGGGGCACCCAGAGTTTAGGTTAAAACAATAAACTCTAGGTCAGTCATGTGACTGGTGTGAGAACTAAAACAGTTATTTAAAGCTTTACTTTAAAAGAGAGTAATTCAAGGGACCACGCCGTATAACACGGAACGGGTTTCCTCCCAAGAATACTGGTGCATAAAATAAACAACGCAATGCTTTTTCGAAAAATGAAGCTGTTATAAGACCTAGGTCCCATCACACAATGCAACGCAAGCCGGAGGATAGGGTTTTACCTTATAACAGCCAAATATGCTTGGTACGTTTAAAACAAATCATTTGATACTATAATAAGTGTATGGTGTCAAAACATTTCAATCATAAATATAAATCATAGACGGCATGAGTGCCCCATCCCACTATGTCGCCATACTAGGCTCTACAAATAAAGCCGAAATACACGTATTGGAAATTGGGTTTCCGTCATGAGTCGAGGCAAGGGGCAAGCTCCTCTCCGCGTTCGAGACACTCTAGCAAATGCCTCAGGGTTACGCACTATGGGCAACCCCGGATCCTCCAAGGCCGGTCCTCACTTACGTTAGAGGATTAGTTATTCCTGAACACACGTTTCCCAGTCCTTACAGACCTATAATTGAGGCGCCTCACATTCCAACAACCACATAGGTGAAAAGTATATAAATGTCAGGGCTGGTAAGTCACTGACACCACCATAGCTAGAAAGAAACGTCATGCACTCCTTGGGTCCTTATCCCGTTTTTGACTCATACCGAGGTGTGAGGCTCGCGAATTCACGTTATACACAAAGCTGCCACGTAGGCCGTGCTTTGATCATCAACCACAAGACTTTGCTTTTCAACAGAAGCCTTGATCGTTGCATCTCAGCGTGCCACACAGGCAATTCATGCCATGCGATTGATATCTATCGATATATAACCTCTAAGCTCGTACGTCTCAGAGAAGGGCGTTAAGCAAGAGAATAAATTCTCCGCCGCCAAACAGATATATATTTAACAGAAATCAATCAACACAGAATAAAATCCAATGTCAGACACACAATCCATTTACAAGTTCGTTCTGGGTCTGAACGAAACCGGAGGCACTTTCCTCGCATATCCATCGATCTCCAAGTACGTCTGGACGACCACCAACTATTTCCATCCTCTTGGGTGTACAGCCCAATCAGGATCGTCAGTAATTACCCAAACGATGTGGAGACTTCCGGTCTTCGACCACCGTCTTCATCTTCGACTTATCGTCGAATTGGTTATTCAGAATGGGTATAAACCCGGCCTTTCCGAACAACTCGCGTATATTAAAAACAAATGTTACACAAACTCAACATACGCCTCATTCCAATTCAGAATATTCTCAGGGAAAGGTTCCCATTAATTTTATCCAAAATAAATTCCTTAAAATTTATCCTTTAATCTTCCTTTGGATGTCGTATTAAACCAAATTTTGGTTTTTAAAACTAGTCGAGATTAGCGAACCACATCGAAGTAATTATTTATTTTATTTCCGAATCCCAACCTATTCATACCATGAAGCAAAACTGGTGATACTCCATATCTAACACCATGGTGTTATCGGTAAAATTAATTACCATTTCACATTCAAATCTAATTAAAGATTTAACTATCGCTTTGGAGCAAAACTGGCGATACTCCATTCTCGCTCATTTCTAAATTTGATAATTTAGATTATAGATTCACATTTCAATCTAATTACAGATTCATTAAAACTCCTTTTACTGGGTTAAAGAACTAGGTGTTATTTAAAACACAGTTCACGACAAACCCAAATCACATTCTATTTATTATCGGGTTAAAAAACTAGTGTTATTTAAAACACCGTTCACGATAAACCCATTTCAAATCCAATCGTTATATGTTAGAAATTCCGATTATTTAAAAACCCTTTTTTTTAAATCTAATTTATTTATTTAAAAATAATTGGGTTTTAAATTTAGTTCAAAACTAGTTCATTTCGATAAAAATCCATTCTTATCTTTTCAAATATGGAGTTTTTCACCCCAATTTTTTCCAAATCATTTCTTATGATTTTACACAAATTATTGATATTTTTAATAATTTTATCAAGGCCCGTACAGTCGATTTCCAACAATGGCCGTCGAACTGCACTTACAGCGACCTTTTTCAAATTTGATTTGGACGTATCTCCAAATCCAACCGTTAGATTTCAAATTTCTAATATCCATTAGAAAGCTCTTTTCGATACGAACCCAACGGTTCCGGTTTTAGGAGAATCTGACGGTCGGATCTCCCGTAATGTCTGTTTGAAATAAATGGTTGAAATTTATGAACTGCCGCGGCGCGGCGCGTTCCATTCAAGCCATTATATTATATATATAATATATATAATATAGATTTCGTCGATTTCTATTTAAAAATGAATTTTATAATTAGTTTTGAATTCGTTTCAAAAATAATTTCAACCTTTATTTCAAATTCAAATCAAAATTGAATTTCCTATTTTAAATCCTTTTTGCTTTCATTTCTATTTGATTTCAATTCAAATCGATTTTAATTCGATTCGAATTCATTTCGTCTTCTATTCAATTTAAATTCAATTCGTTTTCTATTCAACTTGAATTCAATTTGTTTTCTATTCAACTCGAATTCAAATTGGTTTTCTATTCACATTGAATTCAATTCGTTTTCTATTCAATTCGAATTCAAATTGGTTTTCTATTCAATTCAAATCAAATTCATTATATATTCAATTGAAATCAAATTCGTTATATATTCAATTCATTTCGAAATCGTTTTATATTCAATTCATTTCGAAATCGTTTTATATTCAATTCATTTCAAATTGGTTTTCTATTTGATTCAATTCAAATTGGTTTTCTATTCGATTCAATTCAAATTGGTTTTCTATTCGATTCAATTCAAATTGGTTTTCTATTCGATTCAAATCAAATTGGTTTTCTATTCGATTCAAATCAAATTGGTTTTCTATTCACATTGAATTCAATTCGTTTTCTATTCAATTCGAATTCAAATTGGTTTTCTATTCGATTTCGAAATCACTTTTCAATATTCATTTTAAAATGAATAAAATCGATATAAATATCGTTCCCGTCAAAATGGCGTCAATCTAATCAACACGGCTTCATATATTTCTATTTTTAAATATTCTATTTCAAATATTTCTTATTATCAAAATATTCCTATTTCAAATATTTCGTTCAACACATGACTAATCTCAACGGATGAGTATAGTCAACACATGAACTTTTACTTTATAGTTATAAAGATGTAAAATTTATTATTAAAATATTTCGTTCAACACATGACTAATCTCAACGGATGAGTACAGTCAACACATGAACCTTTATTTTATAGTGATAAAGATATAAAATTTATTGTTAAAATATTACGTTCAACACATGACTAATCTCAACGGATGAGTACAGTCAACACATGAACCTTTATTTTATAATATTCTTTATTTTCTAAATTGGAATGAGGCCCAATCAATCACCATATAATATTAATTATATGGATTTTCATACATCACACGTATATGATAGCATTGAAAAATAATCAACCATCAACCAAAGTGCACTACACTGTATAAGCATCAAATATAGATATCTAACGCTTATAGCAGCCTGTCAATCAATCGATCGACATATTTAATCAATCAGGATGAGTGAACTTCAAATTTCATCCCAACACCCGTGTGGGGTTTCAAACAATCAAACACATATTTTATTTGTGCAGTTGGGCGATGTGTAAAATTTATCGTCCCAATCAATGTCAGTCAAATCAGTGTACATAAACAAACCATCCGTTTTGTAAATGAATATTTTATTTTATTCACTTCACGTTAAAAATTATATTTTTAACGATAAAACATTTTATTTCTGCATATGAATTTCTATTCAGTTCATTCTTTAAATAAAATGATATTTTTATTTTTCTAACTTATTTTAGAAAATTTCGGCGGCATAATGGCACGATACTAGAAACGGGACGAGTCCTAGCTTTATCCCCGGTCTAGTGAAGGCCCACGCCATTCACACATCAATCAAGTCAATTTCATTTCACCAAACAATTCAATTCAAACCAAATAATCTAACCAACTACACAACCAAACAATTAAACAAACAAGCCATCCATGGTCTGTGGATGACGGGTGTCGGGTGCTACTAAACACCGTCTGCATCCTAGTATATATAACTAGAAAAAGAAATTGAAGAGTGAGAAGTTCTCACCGATAGCTATCCAATACCACGGCACTTCCTATATAGAAATCACTGCCATTCTCGCCTTTTGTCACCTTCGTTTGCCCGCAGCCACTACATATATAAAAATCACACATTTTTATATTTTGATGTCTTTAAAATAAAAATCACATTTTTATTTGTTCACTTTCAATTTAAAAATCATATTTTTATAATCGCTTCATACATTTAAAAATCGAATTTTCACTTCGCTATTCAATATATAAAAATCGAATTTTTACTATGCTATTCAATATATAAAAATTGAATTTTTACTATGCTATTCAATATATAAAAATCGAATTTTACTATGCTATTCAATATATAAAAATCGAATTTTTACTATGCTATTATATAGATAAAAATTATATTTTCATATCGATGTTCATATAGTAAAGACTATATTTTTATCACGCTATTCTTCATACAAAGATTTCGCCTTTTCAAATATAAAGATTTCGCCTTTTCAAATATAAAGATGTCGCCTTTTCAAATATATCATTATAAAAATCACAATTTTATTTTGCTACACATATAAAGATGCTATTTTTAATATTTCTATCATGTAAAAATTATATTTTTACTTCTCTACATAAACAAAATCATATTTTTACATCTTATATATAGTAAAGATTATATTTTTAATACTTTAAAAATATAAAAATCATATTTTTATTACTTTAAAAATATAAAAATCATATTTTTTATTTGCTACTTCACACGAACAAAAATCTAACCTTTTTAGTTTTAAAAATCCAACCTTTGTTTAAATTAAAAATCAAACCTTTCAAAAAAACTATATGATATATATATATATATATATATATATATATATGAAAATCGTATATTATTTCAGTTTTAAAGATCATACTTTCTTTCTCTTTTTTTTATACATATACAAAATCAGTTTTATTAACAAGAAAAATCAGAATAAATAAAAGAAAAAAAATACTTATAGGTTTTAGAAAAGAGGAGGGGGACTGTCAGCGTTCGTCGATGAAGACCGGGGGCGGCGGATCGCTGGGGAGGGCTGCGGCTAGGGCGGAGGCGGTTGACGCAACAGGGGCGGACGATGGTGAAAGGGGGTGTGCGGTGAGGCTGGCGTCGGGGTTTGGGATTGGGGCCACGGTTTTCAATTAGGAGGGCGAGGGAGAGAGAAGAGAGAGAGAGGCGATCGGGGGAGGCGCCTGAGGTGGAGCTCGGCGGTGGGCGACGTCGCGCCCTAGGCGGCGGTGGCTGCGATTCGTTTTTTTTTCCTTCTGCTTTAAAATCGAACGGTGAAGAATGAAAAGGGGAGGGAGAAAGCATAGAGTGGGGGTTAAGTGAAATAAGGGTTGACCCTTTTTTTTTAATTTAATTTAATCCCAAAAAGCAACTTTTATTTTCGACCTCAAAACGAGGCCCACCCCCTGTCGCCCATAGCGTTTTACCCCCATTCCGAACACAATGGGATATGTATCGTAGGTTGATTCTATCGTTTCGATCAGTTTCCGTTGAATTTACATTTAAATCATTATATTGAATTTTAAACGTACTTTTCAAATTATCGAGGTCACATACTTACTAGAAAAATTCCAGAAAAATATTTTCTAGCTTCGTATTGACGATACGGTCCTAACAAAACTAGTTTCGTCAAATTCTGAGATCGTTAGAAAAATGGCCATTTTCCAGTCGATTAAAATCAACTAAAACTGGTCAAACGCGTTTTCCTTTGTCACGCTCACATATTGATTCGAAAAATTATGAAATTTGGAATCTAGCAATAATTTGACATCACGGACCCAACAAAAGTGGTTTCGTCGAAATCCGAGGTCATTTGCAAAATTTCCATTTTTAAGGGCCTGAATTCCATAGCGACTATTCAGAATTTTCAACTGGACATATCTTTTGATTCCCGCTATGAAATCTCGATTTTTCGGATTCGTTGGAAAGATATCATTAATTAGATCCTATTGTTTTTGGTTTCACTAAAATAAGGATTGTTTTGCACCCGGTATGTTCAATTGAAGTTTGAAATCGAATTATCGAACTACCGCGCCATTTTCAATTCTATTTATAATTATATATAATTATTTATATTCTAACGACGACGTATATAATATATACGTTTGAATTCTATTCAAAATAAATTTCTCATTGATTTTTTTTAAATTAATCTATTTTAAATGTTCAAAATTCATTAAAATTGCTAAAATATAAAAATTTAAACTGGCTCAGAATTTCTGGGTTATTACAATCTCCCCCACTTAAAACTTTTCGTCCCCAAAAAGGAACAAAGTCGAAAGTGGTTTGATTAATCAACTCTACGTTCGATCTGGCTTCCATTCTCCAACTTTTCAGTTTACGAGAATTTCCAAATTTTCAAAAATTTGGCTAACATCCTAAATTTTCGAAAAATTTCGCTATAACCTCCCCTGCACCGGGAGCCACGGGAAAATCCCGAAATTGCCATATAGGCCTTCTGATCTCAAAAAGAAAAAGAAAAAGCCAAGCGGCTAGCCAATAGGCTCATAAAATCATCATCACCCAAACAAAACAGTAAATTATGTAGTAAACATGTACCTATTTGTCGGGCAAACAAATTTTATTCTCTGGCTCTAGCCTCCTTGCTATGACCTGTTCAATGGATATACATGTATATGCAAGCAAATGCGACCAATTTTCAATATAATTCAATATTTGATTCAATTAGGCATAACGGTTCAAAATTATCAAACAAATAAACAAACAACACAAACATCAATCAATTAGTGAATTAGAGTTTTCAAATTCATAATTTTGATATATATACAAAAAATCATGTTTTTGATGCCAATTCACAACAATGTGTTCTAGCTATATAAGTTTTGGTTCTCACACCAGTCTAATGGAAATATATAGATATCACACCTTCGAAACACAAACATAAATACTGATGATGTCATGACAATCATCAGTACCATCTCCGGGCGACTAGAATGTGATTCCATATCTATCTAATATATTAAAACTTCGAATATACGTTCATGACGCGTATATGCAAAATCTTTATATATTGGATCGTCCAAATTCAAAATAAATAAATAATCAAATACGTATAAAGTGATTTAAATTTTCAAAACAAAATTGTTTTCATTTGAAAAATATACTCTTCACACTCGTTCTAGGATACTACTGATCCTATCTCTAACGAGTCATTCTAATTGGATATTGCTAATCCAATATCTGATGAATTCTTTCGTATGGTTCTAATGTGTCTTGTTCTCGAGCTCTGTAAACCAAAGCTCTTATACCACTGTAAGGACCCGTTACTTCCCGGTGAAGGAAAGAGCGGATACTTTGAGAACAACACACAAATGAACGCAGACGGAAGAACATTTCATTGCTGTTACAACAATTCCATCAGATACAAGAATATACAGAGTATAAATGAATAAATTACATTCAATAAATATCAGAGATTACAATAAATTACATTGCAGCGGAAAATAATACAAAGCACAACTGAAGGTGATATACGGATACAGAGCTTTCCGGATATCATTCCAGCTGTAAACCAGGATCCTGTGAATATAAATCTGCAAAACCAAAACTACTAGCTGCCCGTACGGAAAATAGGGGCACCCAGAGTTTAGGTTAAAACAATAAACTCCAGGTCAGTCATGTGACTGGTGTGAGAACTAAAACAGTTATTTAAAGCTTTACTTTAAAAGAGAGTAATTCAAGGGACCACGCCATATAACACGGAACGGGTTTCCTCCCAAGAATACCGGTGCATAGAATAAACAACGCAATGCTTTTTCGAAAAATGAAGTCGTTATAAGACCCAGGTCCCATCACACAATGCAACGCAAGCCGGAGGATAGGGTTTTACCTTATAACATCCAAACATGCTTGGTACGTTTAAAACAAATCATTTGATACTATAATAAGTGTATGGTGTCAAAACATTTCAATCATAAATATAAATCATAGACGGCATGAGTGCCCCATCCCACTATGTCGCCATACTAGGCTCTACAAATAAAGCCGAAATACATGTATTGGAAATTGGGTTTTCGTCATGAGTCGAGGCAAGGGGCAAGCACCTCTCCGCGTTCGAGACACTCTAGCAAATGCCTCAGGGTTACGCACTCTGGGCAACCCCGGATCCTCCAAGGCCGGTCCTCACTTACGTTAGAGGATTAGTTATTCCTGAACACATGTTCCAGGTCCTTACAGACCTATAATCGAGGCGCCTCGCATTCCAACAACCACATAGGTGAAAAGAATATAAATGTCAGGGCTGGTAAGTCACTGACACCACCATATCTAGAAAGAAACGTTATGCACTCCTTGGGTCCTTATCCCGTTTTTGACTCATACCGAGGTGTGAGGCTCGCGAATTCACGTTATACACAAAGCTGCCACGTAGGCCGTGCTTTGATCATCAACCACAAGACTTTGCTTTTCAACAGAAGCCTTGATCGTTGCATCTCAGCGTGCCACACAGGCAATTCATGCCATGCGATTGATATCTATCGATATATAACCTCTAAGCTCGTACGTCTCAGAGAAGGGTGTTAAGCAAGAGAATAAATTCTCCGCCGCCAAACAGATATATATTTAACAGAAATCAATCAACACAGAATAAAATCCAATGTCAGACACACAATCCATTTACAAGTTCGTTCTGGGTCTGAACGAAACCGGAGGCACTTTCCTCGCATATCCATCGATCTCCAAGTACGTCTGGACGACCACCAACTATTTCCATCCTCTTGGGTGTACAGCCCAATCAGGATCGTCGGTAATTACCCAAACGATGTGGAGACTTCCGGTCTTCGACCACCGTCTTCATCTTCGACTTATCGTCGAATTGGTTATTCTGAATGGGTATAAACCCGACCTTTCCGAACAACTCGCGTATATTAAAAACAAATGTTACACGAACTCAACATACGCCTCATTCCAATTCAGAATATTCTCAGGGAAAGGTTCCCATTAATTTTATCCAAGATAAATTCCTTAAAATTTATCCTTTAATCTTCCTTTGGATGTCGTATTAAACCAAATTTTGGTTTTTCAAACTAGTCGAGATTAGCGAACCACATCGACGTAATTATTTATTTTATTTCCCAATCCCAACCTATTCATCCCATGAAGCAAAACTGGTGATACTCCATATCTAACACCATGGTGTTATCGGTAAAATTAATTACCATTTCACGTTCAAATCTAATTAAAGATTTAACTATCGCTTTGGAGCAAAACTGGCGATACTCCATTCTCGCTCATTTCTAAATTTGATAATTTAGATTATAGATTCACATTTCAATCTAATTACAGATTCATTAAAACTCCTTTTACTGGGTTAAAGAACTAGGTGTTATTTAAAACACAGTTCACGACAAACCCAAATCACATTCTATTTATTATCGGGTTAAAGAACTAGTGTTATTTAAAACACCGTTCACGATAAACCCATTTCAAATCCAATCGTTATATGTTAGAAATTCCGATTATTTAAAAACCCTTTTTTTTAAATCTAATTTATTTATTTAAAAATAATTGGGTTTTAAATTTAGTTCAAAACTAGTTCATTTCGATAAAAATCCATTCTTATCTTTTCAAATATGGAGTTTTTCACCCCAATTTTTTCCAAATCATTTCTTATGATTTTACACAAATTATTGATATTTTTAATAATTTTATCAAGGCCCGTACAGTCGATTTCCAACAATGGCCATCGAACTGCACTTACAACGACCTTTTTCAAATTTGATTTGGATGTATCTCCAAATCCAACCGTTAGATTTCAAATTTCTAATATCCATTAGAAATCTCTTTTCGATACGAACCCAATGGTTCCGGTTTTAGGAGAATCCGACGGTTGGATCTCCCGTAATGTCTGTTTGAAATAAATGGTTGAAATTTACGAACTGCCGCGGCGCGACGCGTTCCATTCAAGCCATTATATTATATATATATAATATATAAAATATAGATTTCGTCGATTTCTATTTAAAAATGAATTTTATAATTAGTTTTGAATTCGTTTCAAAAATAATTTCAACCTTTATTTCAAATTCAAATCAAAATTGAATTCCCTATTTTAAATCCTTTTTACTTTCATTTCTATTTGAATTCAATTCAAATCGATTTTAATTCGATTCGAATTCATTTCGTCTTCTATTCAATTTAAATTCAATTCGTTTTCTATTCAACTTGAATTCAATTTGTTTTCTATTCAACTCGAATTCAAATTGGTTTTCTATTCACATTGAATTCAATTCGTTTTCTATTCAATTCGAATTCAAATTGGTTTTCTATTCAATTCAAATCAAATTCATTATATATTCAATTGAAATCAAATTCGTTATATATTCAATTCATTTCGAAATCGTTTTATATTCAATTCATTTCGAAATCGTTTTATATTCAATTCATTTCAAATTGGTTTTCTATTCGATTCAATTCAAATTTGTTTTCTATTCGATTCAATTCAAATTGGTTTTCTATTCGATTCAATTCAAATTGGTTTTCTATTCGATTCAAATCAAATTGGTTTTCTATTCGATTCAAATCAAATTGGTTTTCTATTCACATTGAATTCAATTCGAATTCAAATTGGTTTTCTATTCGATTTCGAAATCACTTTTCAATATTCATTTTAAAATGAATAAAATCGATATAAATATCGTTCCCGTCAAAATGGCGTCAATCTAATCAACACGGCTTCATATATTTCTATTTTTAAATATTCTATTTCAAATATTTCTTATTACCAAAATATTTCTATTTCAAAAATTTCGTTCAACACATGACTAATCTCAACGGATGAGTACAGTCAACACATGAACTTTTACTTTATAGTGATAAAGATGTAAATTTTATTATTAAAATATTTCGTTCAACACATGACTAATCTCAATGGATGAGTACAGTCAAGACATAAACCTTTATTTTATAGTGATAAAGATATAAAATTTATTGTTAAAATATTACGTTCAACACATGACTAATCTCAACGGATGAGTACAGTCAACACATGAACCTTTATTTTATAATATTCTTTATTTTCTAAATTGGAATGAGGCCCAATCAATCACCATATAATATTAATTATATGGATTTTCATACATCACACGTATAAGATAGCATTGAAAAATAATCAACCATCAACCAAAGTGCACTACACTGTATAAGCATCAAATATAGATATCTAACACTTATAGTAGCCTGTCAATCAATCGATCGACATATTTAATCAATCAGGATGTGTGAACTTCAAATTTCATCCCAACACCCGTGTGGGGTTTCAAACAATCAAACACATATTTTATTTTTGCAGTTGGGCGATGTGTAAAATTTATCGTCCCAATCAATGTCAGTCAAATCAGTGTACATAAACAAACCGTCCGGTTTGTAAATGAATATTTTATTTTATTCACTTCACGTTAAAAATTATATTTTTAATGATAAAACATTTTAATTCTGCATATGAATTTCTATTCAGTTCATTCTTTAAATAAAATGATATTTTTATTTTTCTAACTTATTTTAGAAAATTTCGGCGGCATAACGGCACGATACTTGAAACGGGACGAGGCCTAGCCTTATCCCCGGTCTAGTGAAGGCCCACGCCATTCACACATCAATCAAGTCAATTTCATTTCGCCAAACAATTCAATTCAAACCAAATAATCTAACCAACTACACAACCAAACAATTAAACAAACAAGCCATCCATGGTTTGTGGATGACGGGTGTCGGGTGCTACTAAACACCGTCTGCATCCTAGTATATATAACTAGAAAAAGAAATTGAAGAGTGAGAAGTTCTCACCGATAGCTATCCAATACCACGGCACTTCCTATGTAGAAATCACTGCCATTCTCGCCTTTTATCACCTTCGTTTGCCCGTAGCCACTACATATATAAAAATCACACATTTTTATATTTTGATGTCTTTAAAATAAAAATCACATTTTTATTTGTTCACTTTCAATTTAAAAATCATATTTTTATAATCGCTTCATACATTTAAAAATCGAATTTTCATTTCGCTATTCAATATATAAAAATCGAATTTTTACTATGCTATTCAATATATAAAAATCGAATTTTTACTATGCTATTCAATATATAAAATTCGAATTTTTACTATGCTATTCAATATATAAAAATCGAATTTTTACTATGCTATTATATAGATAAAAAATATATTTTCACATCGATGTTCATATAGTAAAGACTATATTTTTATCACGCTATTCTTCATACAAAGATTTCGCCTTTTCAAATATAAAGATTTCGCCTTTTCAAATATAAAGATGTCGCCTTTTCAAATATATCATTATAAAAATCACAATTTTATTTTGCTACACATATAAAGATGCTATTTTTAATATTTCTATCATGTAAAAATTATATTTTTACTTCTCTACATAAACAAAATCATATTTTTACATCTTATATATAGTAAAGATTATATTTTTAATACTTTAAAAATATAAAAATCATATTTTTATTACTTTAAAAATATAAAAATCATATTTTTTATTTGCTACTTCACACGAACAAAAATCTAACCTTTTTAGTTTTAAAAATCCAACCTTTGTTTAAATTAAAAATCAAACCTTTTAAAAAAACTCTATGATATATATATATATATATATGAAAATCGTATATTATTTCAGTTTTAAAGATCATACTTTCTTTCTCTTTTTTTTATACATATACAAAATCAGTTTTATTAACAAGAAAAACCAGAATAAATAAAAGAAAAAAAATACTTACAGGTTTTAGAAAAGAGGAGGGGGACTGTCAGCGTTCGTCGATGAAGACCGGGGGCGGCGGATCGCTGGGGAGGGCTGCGGCTAGGGCGGAGGCGGTTGACGCAACAGGGGCGGACGATGGTGAATGGGGGTGTGCGGTGAGGCTGGCGTCGCCACGGTTTTCAATTAGGAGGGCGAGGGAGAGAGAAGAGAGAGAGAGAGGCGATCGGGGGAGGCGCCTGAGGTGGATTTGGGTTTATTGTGAACGGTGTTTTTAGTGACACTGATTCTTTAACCCAGTTAAAGAAAAGATTAATTTCTTAAATTTTAATAATCATTAAGTAATGATTTATGAGATTAAAACTGAATTAGAGTTTTAATGAATCTTTAATTAGATTGGAATGAGAACGGGATAATTAAATTTATCGAACTCATGAAATGATCGAGAATGGAGTACCACCAGTTTTACTCCAGGCGATAGTTAAATCTTTAATTAGATTTGAATGTGAAATGGTAATTAAATTTACCGATAACACCATGGGTGTTAGATATGGGGTACTACCAGTTTTGCTCCATGGGATGAATAGGATGGGATTGGGATTAATAAATAAATGATTACTTCGGTAAGGCGATAATTCCGACTAGTTTATAAACCTTAATTAGGTTTAGAATTGTTCAAGGATAAAATAAAATCTTTTGGAAAACAATACCAAAGGAAGATTAAAGAATATATTTAAGAGAATTTATCTTTGATATAATTAATGGGAACCTTTCCCTAAAGATGTGAATATTTGAATAAAAGAATATTCTGAATTGGAATGAGGCATATGATGTGTTTTTATAGCGCTTAATTATAAGATACGCGAGTTATTCGGAAAGACCGGGTTTATCCTATTCTGAATAACTAATACGGGGACTAAAAGTCGATGATATGAAGATGGTGGTTGAAGACCAGAGTTCTTCACCTCATTTGGATGATTACTGATGTCTTGATTGGGATGTACACCTAAGACAAAGTAATAAGTGGTGATTGTCCAGACGTACTTGGAGATCGACCAGATATGCAAGTGCCTATCTCCTGTATTGGACTATGGGACGAGGAATAAGATGCCTCTGATTTCTTTCAGACCTAGAACGGACTTGTAAATGAATAATGTGTCTGACATTGTATTCCTTTATACTGTATTTGTTGATCTCTGCTAAATATATATCTGTTTGGTGTCGGAGAATTTATTCTCTTGCTTAACACCCTTCTCTGAGACGTACGAGCTTAGAGGTTATATATTGGTGGAAATCAGTGGTACGGTATGGATTGACAGTGTGACATGCTGAGATGCAATGATAAAGGCTTTTGTTGAAAAGCAGAGTCTTGTGGTTGATGATCAAAGCATGGCTTTAAGTAACACAGCTTTGTGTAGCATTAATTCGCGAGCTTCACTCCCTGGTATGAACCTAAAATGGGATTTGGACAGTAGGGAAATGGACATATGTTAGTTTTAGCTACAAGTAAATTCATGGTATTGAGCCCAGACTGTTTACTCATGTGGATGTTGGAAAACTTTACTAATGGAAAGCGAGGTACCTCGGATATCAGGTCGATTGAAAGGCTCGGAGATTTGAGTCCCTAGTGGCTCTTGACTGGTCGACATACTGACACATTTTGTAGGTTCGATAGGATCGGCTAACATATAGTTTATGGTATTGCCTATCATCGACGGATGACTGGCCCTGCCGCTTCCAAGGGTTCTGTGGGTTATGGGACCACCACGCTTCCGCTGCGCCACTCTGATTCGTTGGAAAGATATTCTCAATTAGATTCAAATATTTTTGGTTTCGCTAAAATCCGGTTTATTTTGAATCCCATACGTTCAATTGAAATTTGAAATCGAATTATCGAACTACTGCGCCATTTTCAATTCCTTTTATAATTTAAAATCAGTATTTATATTCTAACGACGATCTATATAATATATACATTCGAATTCTATTCAATATAAATATCTCGTCGATATTATTTATAATAATTCATTTTAAATAATCAAAATTCGCTAAAATAGCCAAAATAGAAATTTTAAATTGCCTCGGATTTTCGGGTTGTTACAGCCGTAGGTGTGATCATGAGGCATTTGGTAGAATGTCTCGAAATCGGAAGGATTATCACTGGCGCACTTGTGAAGTACGCCCATGTTAATTTTCAACTTCTGAACCCACAGGGGTCGACCCCTTCAAGGGGGTGTCGACCCAGGGGTCGACCCTCCTCCGATCTGGGGAGATTCTTTGATGAATCTAGACTTCTTTTTGGACCATATTCGTGCTGACTCAGCGCTTCGTGTGCATGAACACCTATAAATAGGCTAGTAGCGCCTAGCCTAAATCTCATATTTCTGAGACGATGTTTATACTCTACCATTCTTCCTCCTCCTCAAACCTCTTTAAAAAAAATAAGATAATTAGTTTAGGAAAATTCTGAATCAAGATCTGGAGGAAAAGAATGAATATTAATTAAAAGGTGTTCAAAATCATACTCAAAGTAAGGTAATTTCTTAAATCTGGTCTATTTCAATTTTCTCCTCCTTCTTCCCTTTTTCTTTTAGTAAGAATTGTGGATCCATGGTTGTTAGGTTCTAAATTCAGTTAGAAGGACCATGGAATACTTGATCTGGACCAGATTCAGGATTTGGAAAGAAAATTAGGTGAGTGGATTTAAGTTATATCATTTTCAATAATGTTACATTATCGTTCGACATTCCCCGTTAATCTGTAATGTAAATGTGCTAGAATGATTAAAAGTGTTGAAATGCTAATATGACATGTTGAGATATTAATATGTTAAAATATTAACATGTTGGAAATTCATATGTTGAAACGTTTAATGTGCTGAAATGTTCACATGCTGAAATGTAAACTTGTTGAAATATGTGTAGCGATTACTGTTGTTCTAATTTCATGTTAACTTCCTTAATTGTAGAAATTGGAATAATTACATGTTAAATTAGAACAATTACATGATTTGACAATCACATGTTATTTTGAGATGAAAATAGTTACATGTTAGGAAGAACATGCAAAAAAATAGGATTAATATGATGACATGAAAAGTATAGATTATAGTAAAAATTTGAAAGAACGGACATGCCAAAAGTATATAGGAATTTTATAGTAAATAGAAAACTGTAACCACGCTTAGACACGTGGTTAAATTCAACTTGTGGTAGAAGTCTGCCCGGAACCGCATGGCAAATCCATCATCCACAAGTTTTTAGTTTAATGTGAGATGTCTAGTGCGTAAATATACGTGTAACGGTGCTAAGAACACGAGGTCAAGTCAACTTGTGGTAGAAGTTTTCTCGGAACCACCCGGTAAATGTAACTGCCCGCAAGTCCGTACTATCTGAGCTGACTAATGGGACACACGTCCAACTCAAATAATACAGAAATATGAGTCATTACGGTTAAAGAAATAGAAACAGACAGAAGAAGAATAGAAATAACAACACAGAATCTCATAGCGGAACGAATAAATTGTATTATATAACATAACTTTGAAATACAAAACTGTGTTGTATATACATACCATTATCAGAGTACAGTATATCATATCATAGCAGAAATAAACTCTAAATAACTAATGGTGAGGCTTCCTGCTTTGAGCTCCTCCAAGTGAATATGTAAATTCCTGAAACCCTTGACTTCCCATACAAATTTGGGCACCCAAGAGTTTAGGAAAAAAACAAAAAAAATAAACTCTGGGTCAGTCATGGGTAAACACCAACCATATTGTTTAACTTTGTAAAACTTTTTGAAAGAAAAGGATAATAGTAAGACCAGCCCACACATAAACACGGACGATTTTTGCCTTACTATAACCCAAAACATTTTTGATTTCAAAATCCAGTGATATGATAATAATGTCTAATCAAATAAATAACCAAATAGTAGAGCGCTTGCATCTCACACTCTACATATATAGTATAAAATCAAAAATCGTAGGGCACTTATTGGAGATTGGATTCCAACTATGACAAGGTATGGGACTACCTACCGATAGTGTATCTCTAGAGGGGAATACACTGGGTTCAACAAGAACGTCTTGCAACCCGGCCCACACATGACCGACCACTCATTTCGCTTGAGTGTATCGAATGTACATCACCAACGGTTGGGCTCAAACCACCGTTTCCCAGAAAGGGACATCATCGAAATAGATTAAATAAGTAAAAGGAATTCCTCTAGATAGATGATTATACACCCTAATGGGAGCGACCCACATAGCCATGCGGCCTGCCCGATTTTTGTCCTTTCCCGGTTGTGAAGCTTGAGGCTACGTCGATCTTTTAGAACATCTGGCCACCATACACTTTGAATGCCACATCGTCAAACCCGTCAAATCACTAGTTGACCTTCCTAAAAATATTATGGGTATAAAAGCTAAGAGAAACGAATTTCTCCGCCACCAGACGTAATACCTTGAAAAGATCGTCTTATGTGACCGTTAGGAATACTCCGTCAGACATTCATCCATACAAGTTGTCCTAGGACTGGACAAACATAACAGCTCTTGCATTTCACTCCATCTTCGATTATCTTCAGTATAATTTAATTCGCAACGTCTATGCCTATACGGAGTGGTTTTCGTATATTAAATCAAACCGGTCTCTCCGTATTGACAACGATGGTCAAAAATCTTTGATAGCCAGTGATTTAACTATCAAAGGGAAAAATATACATCCATCAAACAATTTCACAATCACTGGCCCTTCCTAATATTTTATAATAAATTCATTTCTTAGCGAATTCTATATATATCGTTATATCGATTTCTATTATCAAAATTTCTTAAAAATATTCTAACTCCTTAAATTTCCGGAAAATTTCATCAGCACCTCCTTTGTACCAGTCAATAGTTCAAACCCCAACTCGTCTCTTTAGGCACTTTCCATTCAAAAAGAAAATCAAAAAGCCAAGCGGCTTGCCGATTCCGCGCATAAAACCTCATATGGAAATTAAACATGTACCTTTTTGTCGGGCACTTAAATTATAACCTTCATACTCTCTTCATATTCTTCATCCCATACCTGTCTAATATACCTACACCTACACTCCCATTTATTTCAAAACCATACGGCTATTTTGATTTCACCACATTCAATCCCACTAATTAATTCTCTAAGTAATTCAGCTGCTCCATTCACATATAGTTTGAATCAATTCATTTATAGTTTGAATCAATTCATTTATAGTTTGAATCAATTCATTTATAGTTTGAATCAACCGTGTTTAACATATATAATCTCATTCCCAACTTGTTTCGAAACAATTCCACACTTTTCACTTTAATCACTTTCCATTCGCTAATTAGTTAATTAGCTTCTTTACTTGGACCATTTTAAGTTTGAACCTATCACGTTCAAATTTACTTTTAACTCTGTTATGGATCCATTAAATTCCCATTTTAGTTTGAGTTTCATATTCATTTTCGAATTTAAATTTAGCAACTTGATTTACTTAACTAAAGTTAAGTTCAACCTCAAAATTTCATTTATTAACCATTTCTAATTAGTCCATTCCATTTAATAAATTAAAAATCTGATTTTGTTTCAAAATCCAATTCACTTGCTGTACTTGGGTACATATTAATTTTATAACCCAAGTTCGAATTTTACTAATGGAAATTCGGATTTTTATTTACTAAAATCCTTTTGCTTAATTAAATAAACCCTTACGGTTTTAAAACGATTTTGGCGCTGTTTTTCCGAAATTTTGATTTTGGTATAACTCAAAATCTATAGGACAAAATTCAGGTTTTTCTCTTCCATTAGAAAACCATCATTCAATAGGTCCGGGCGTTTCTTATTTCATCGAATTCTGACTTATATTGAGTTCTATATGCTCAATTGAAGTCTAAATCGTCAAACTACGAACTACTGCGCTGCAGCGAGTTTGTTTTAATTAAATTAAATATAAACATTTAAAACTTCGTTTATGATTAAATTCCAACTCCATTTCTAGTAAATTGAACTCGTTATCCAAACTACCTTAACAATTCAAATTATTTAAACTCTTCGATGATATTGTTCCATATTCATAACTGAAACACCCCGCCTTCGTTAAGGTCACTCACTAAGGGAATGCCTTAACTTTGGTGGAGTATTATAGGTAAAAGACACAAAAAATTTACAAGACATAAATATAAGCAGCGGAAAACAAACATTTATTTCATACGTGGTTCAATACAAAAACCATTACAATAAATTGTCTCAAAATAACTTCCAAAACATTTCATCATAATCTCTGTCTTGATTAAAACATAAAGAAGCATATAAATAAAACTTTATAAATCCCCAAGTCTGGTGTGTCCAAAGCCACAGCCAAAGATAAGAGATTCCAAGCCATACATCATAGAATCTTCAAGCTTGGAAAGATGAATAGTCCAAATTAAGCTGAGCTATTCCCTCCCTGGCTACCTGAGAGAGGGGGGGGGAACGGAAGAAAAGAAGATGGAAGAAAATGGGTCAGACATAAGTCTGAGTAAGTTCAGTGACTTTTCAGTGTGTGAATAAGGAAAAGGTCATGATAGGAATAAACTGAAAATAGGACAGTACCAGAACAACAAACTAACATAAAACTATTTAAGGCAGGATAAACCGAATGTACATCGCGCCCAAGTCTAGTTCTCTGCATCTACTTATACTTGTCCAACTAGCATCACGTGGTCATGGTGAAATGATCCCCTTATATCAATCGGCTCCTACTCACATGCATTTATCATGTGTGTCATTCGGCCCCTGCTTGAATGTAGATACCAGTGCTGGTCCCATCATGGGGTGTATCAAATCCTATGGTAGCAACCCGACACGATTCAAGATGCACAGTGTATGACTACTGATGCCCAGTGCCTGCTTTTTCCACTACGGAGTACGTGCACGCCCCTACTCCGTCGAAACCAACACTGACGCACCACCCGCCGATGTTTTGACTGCTTATAATTCAGCCCAGTAATCGTGCCCCACCCTGCCTAGTTCAGGGTCCCATGATACATCTATGTGGGTTACTGCTGAAATGGGTCCCCGTTACTAGGGCTTTCCAGCCAACATGTTAAATTGGTTAAGTGTCCTAACCCCACCCATCAGTTTAGTTAACATGTTGAATTGGTTAAGTGTTTCCTTAATTGACTTAACCCTACCAATCTTGACTTAGCTTTATTGAAGCACCAACCACTCACATTAGACAAGTATTGTTGTGGTCACTGGATGAGCCGGCCAGTTCTGGGCAGTTTTACAGCACAACTCAGTCTAACCTCGGGTCCTTTTTGGGCTCAGTGCACAAATCACCCACATTAGATAGGTATTGTTGTGGTCACTGTATGTACAGGTCGGTTCCATGAAGTTTTACACCACAACTTAGTCTAACCTTGGGTTAGGCATATTCGTCTTTTCTAAATTTACATATTTATCCCTTTTATGCTTATATGTAAATTTGTCAACAATTTATTGTTATGGCCCACTTTCCTTCTAAATCAAATTCATAATTTTTGGTATGTAAATTATACCGTTTCAATGCCGTACCATTTACATGGTTATGAGCAAAACATGTTAATTACGTATAGTTTCATGTTTTCCCTAACGTTACCCCTGTTGTACGTTCGCGAAATTACATAGGATGTTAGGCTCAACATTTTAGCCTAACTAATAAACTAAAAGGGGAAAAGAGGAACTTGCAACATTCCAACATCATACAAAAATATGGATCTCACTACAGATGTGTCACATGAACTTGGCATAATATACTTTTAATTATGAACTTGCAAACTAGATCTATGCAACATGAGTCATAAAATAATAGTTTTACATAGAACAACCAAAACTTGATTAGACATGTAGTGGTGAACTTGCATAGGGGTTGAATCATGCTAATGTGGATCTAACATAGAGGCATATGGATCTAACATATAAAGTGTAGATCTAAACATATAGGTTTACATAATCATGTTTTTAATCTATAAACTTGCGTGCATACATAACATGATATCATCACTTAACTTGCATAAACATGGCATAATTTCTGAATTGACATACAACATATAGATGTCATCACCAAATTATACAAGGTCGTAGATCTAAACATTTATGTAGAATGGATCTAAACAGTTAGGCATAAACGACATGATTTAGCCTAAAACTTGTATAATATCACCAAACTTACATATGATAATTCTATCCCAAATTCCTATATGACATCATAGGTTTATTCACTAATTTCCACATAACATGATAGGTTCGATAGACCACAATAGTTCATAGGCATATATGATAGAATAGACATGAATAAACATAAATCAACATCACATACAACTTGATACAATTCTATTTTACAATTCATTACAAACCGTATCTTTAATTTATTCAAATCTGAAAAATAACTACATTTACAACCAAAAAGGAATTTTTGAGTTCTGGGATCTGTATTCTGAAACTGAATTGTGTAACAACCCGAAAATCTGGGCCAGTTTAAAAATTTTATTTTGGCAATTTTAGCGAATTTTGATTATTTAAAATGAATTATTTTAAATAAAATCGACGAGAAATTTATTTTGAATATAATTCGAACGTATATATTATATACGTCGTCGTTAGAATATAAATATTTATATATAATTATAAATAGAATTGAAAATGGCACGGTAGTTTGATAATTCGATTTCAAACTTCAATTGAATGTACCGGGTGCAAAACAAACCGGATTTTAGTGAAACCAAAAATAATGGGATTTAATTGATAATATCTTTCTAACGAATCCGACCAATCGAAATTTCATAGCGGAAATCAAATGATATGTCCAGTTGAAAATTCTGAATAGTCGCTATGGAATTCAGGCCCTTAAAAATGGACATTTTGCAAACGACCTCGGATTTCGATGAAACCACTTTTGTTGGATCCGCAGTGTCAAGTTATTGCTAGGTTTCAAATTTCATAATTTTTCGAATCAATATGGGAGCGTGGCAAAGGAAAACGCGTTTGACCGGTTTCAGTTGATTTTAATCGACTGGAAATTGGCCATTTTTCAAACGGTCTCAGAATTCAACGAAACTAGTTTTGTTAGGACCGTATCGTCAGTACGAAGCTAGAAAATATTTTTCTGGAATTTTTAGAGACAGTATGTGACCCCGGTAATTTGAAATCTACGTTTAAAATTCAATATAATGATTTAAATGAATGTTCAACGGAAACTGATCCAAATGATCGAATCAACCTACGATACCTATCCCATTGTGTTCGGAATGGGGGTGAAACGCTATGGACGACAGGCGGTGGGCCTCGTTTCGAGGTCGTATGTAAAAGTCAACCTTTTCAAATTAAATGATTAAATAAAAAAAAAAATTCTCTCCCTTTCCTTATATTCTGCCCCCCCCCCACGTTCAAAATCATTTCAAATAAAAAAAAAGGAAAGAGGACGACGGAGGAATCCCTATCGCTCGTCGGCACCTCCAGCCGCAGGAGGCACTCCACCACCGCGCCGCCTCCCCTCCATCACCCCCTCCTTCCTCCTCTCCCCTCGCAGCTCTCCCTCCTCTCGAACGAGAAGCGCAACCCCCCCCCCCCCCTCGATGACACCCAATTCCAAAACCCTAGCACAGCCAGGAGGCTGCCGCACCCCAGAACGCTGGAGCCTGAAACCGCTCCACCCCCTCACCACCACCTCGGCCGACGGCGCCTCCCCAGCTCCACCTCCCGAGCGCAACACCCCCTTTTTTGTTCTGGAAGAAAAAAAACAGCAATGTGAGTTATTTATTAATTTCTTCTCATCTTTATAAATAAAAATAGGATTTTTAATTAAATAAAAATAGGATTTTTATCTAGAAGAATAATATATAAAGTCTAGATTGTTTATGGAATCAAAAGATTAGATTTTGACATAACTAAAAGTACGATCTTTAATTACGAAAGGTTATAAATTTTTAGCTATAAAAGGTTATTGTTTTAGATATATAAAAATATATTTTTATCATGAAAGGTTGTATATTTTTATTGTAGAAAAGTTGTATTTTTAATAAGTAATAAGAATTCGATTTTTATATATTGAATAAAGTAGTAAAAATTCGATTTTTATATATTGAATAAAGTAGTAAAAATTCGATTTTTATATATTGAATAACGAAGTAAAAATTCGATTTTTATATATTGAATAACGAAGTAAAAATTCGATTTTTATATATTGAATAACGAAGTAAAAATTCGATTTTTATATATTGAATAACGAAGTAAAAATTCAATTTTTACATATGTAGTGGCTACGAGCAAACGAAGATGACGAAGATGCGATAGCGATGAAGATTTCTATCAATGAAGTGCCGTGGAGCTTGGATAGCTTTCTGTGAGAATTTCTCACCTTTCAATTTCTTTTTCTATTTATACATATATACTAGGATGCAGACGGTGCTTAGTAGCACCCGACACAATCGTCCACAGACCATGGACTTGTTTGTTTGGTTGCATAGATTAGTTATATGATTTGATTTGAAACTGAATTGTTTGGTGAAATAAATTGATTTGATTGATGTGTGAATGGCGTGGGCCTTCACTAGACCGGGGATAAGGCTAGGCCTCGTCCCGTTTCTAGTATCGTGCCGTTATGCCGCCGAAATTTTCTAAAATAAGTTAGAAAAATAAAAATATCATTTTATCGAATAAATGAATTGAATAGAAATTCATATGTTGAAATAAAATGTTTTATCGTTAAAAATATAATTTTTAACGTGAAAGTGAATAAATAAATATTCATTTACAAATCAGACGGTTTGTTTATGTACACCTATTTGAAGGACATTGATTGGGTCGATAAATTTTACACATCGCCCAACTGCACAAATAAAATATGCGTCTGATTGTTTGAAACCCCACACGGGTGTTGGGATGAAATTTGAAGTTCACTCATCCTGATTGATTAAATATGTCGATCGATTGATTGACAGGCTGTTATAAGCGTTAGATATCTATATTTGATGCTTATACAGTGTAGTGCACTTTGGTTGATGGTTGATTATTTTTCAATGCTATTATATGTGTGTAATGTATGAAAATCCATATAATTAACATTATATGGTGATTGATTGGGCCTCATTCCAATTTAGAAAATGAAGAATATTATAAAATAAAAGTTCATGTGTTGACAGTACTCATCCATTGAGATTGGTCATGTGTTGAACGAAATATTTTGATAATAACAACTATTTTGAAAAAGAAATATTTGAAATATAATATTTGAAAATAGAAATATATGAAGCCGTGTTGATTAGATTGACGCCATTCTGACGTGAACGATATTTATATCGATTTTTTTTTCGATTTCGAAATGAATTGAATTGAAAACGATTTCGAAATGAATTGAATTGAAAACGATTTCGAAATTAATTGAATTGAAAACGATTTCGAAATGAATTGAATTGAAAACGATTTCGAAATGAATTGAATTGAAAACGATTTCGAAATGAATTGAATTGAAAACGATTTCGAAATGAATTGAATTGAAAACGATTTCGAAATGAATTGAATTGAAAACGATTTCGAAATGAATTGAATTGAAAACGATTTCGAAATGAATTGAATTGAAAACGAATTCAAATTGAATTGAAAGCGAATTGAAATGAATTCAAATTGAATTGAAATTTGAATTGAATAGAAATGAATTTTGAAACGAATTTATAAAGAAGAATTCAATTTTGCTTTGAATTGAAATGGAAGTTGAAATAGATTTTTAAACGAATTTTAAAACTATTTATATAATTCGTTTTAAATAGAAATCGACGAAGTATATATTATATATATTATATATATAATATAATGGCCTGAATAGAACACGCCGCGCCGCGGCAGTTCGTGAATTTCGACCATTTATTTCAAACGGACATTGCGGGAGATCCGACCGTCGGATTCTCCTAAAACCGGAACCGTTGGGTTCGTATCGAAAAGAGCTTTCTAATGAATGTTAGAAATTTGAAATCTAACGGTTGGATTTGGAATTATGTCCAAATCAAATTCGAAAAAGGTCGCTGTAAGTGCAGTTCGATGGCCATTGATGGAAATCGACTGTACGGGCCTTGATAAAATTATTAAAAATAGTAACAATTTGTGTAAAATCATAAGAAATGATTTGTGAAGATTTGGGATGAAAAACTCCATATTTGAAAAGATAAAAATAGATTTTTATCGAAATGAACTAGTTTTGAACTAGAATTATAATTCTATTTATTTTTAAATAAATCAATTGAATTTGAAAAGGGTTTTAAAAATAACCAGAATATCTAATGATTGCATTGGAGTGGATTTGAATCGAAATTGTCTTCGGAATATTTCGATGTTGGAATTCGTGATTATACAGGGGTTGTTATGGAAATTTGAAAGATATATATTTATATCGTTATTTCCAATACGACATTTGTTAGTCGTAGAATTTTATATTGAATATAAGCCGATATATTTTCTATTCAGAGCCTTGTATTGAATATCAAATGTGATTTGGGTTTGTCGTGAATGGTGTCTTCACTAACACTGTTCTTGAACCCAGTTGAGAAAAGATTAAATCTTTTTATTTAGATTTAATGAAATGTACCAATTAAACGATATTTAATTGGAATTGAATTGGTGTTGATTTTTGGGTTTATCGTGAACAGTGTTTTAAATAACACTTGTTCTTTAACCCGATAATTAATGGAATGTGATTTTGGGTTTATCGTGAACCGTGTGTTAAATGACACTGATTCTTTAACCCAGTTAAAGATTAAAACTAAGTGGAGTTTTAATGAATCTTTAATTAGATTGAAATGATCGAAAATGGAGTATCACCAGTTTTGCTCTAGGCGATAGTTAAATCTTTAATTAGATTTGAACGTGAAATGGTAATTGAATTTACCGATAACACTGTGGTTTTAGATATGAAGTATTACCAGTTTTACTTCATGGGATAAATAGGTTGGGATTGGGAAATTAAACCAAATGATTACTTCGGTAAGTTTCGTTAATCCCGACTAGTTTGAATTGATATTCAAAAGTAGATTAAAGGATAAATTCAAGAATTTATCTTTGATAAAATTAATGGGAACCTTTCCCTATGAATGTGAAATTTAGAAACTAACTGTCGGTTAGCTAAGCAGAATGGTTTTCTGGATATTGATCTAATGTTGGTTTCGGCCTTCGGGGTTAATATTTGGGGAATTATTCTCTTGATTAATTTACGGTTAGTGACTGATGAATTGGAATGAGGCGTATGTTGTGTTTGTGTAACACTTATTTAAAATATACGCGAGTTATTCGGAAAGACCGGGTTTATCCCATTCTGAATAACTGATACGACGATAAGTCGAAGATGAAGACGATGGTCGAAGACCGGAGTTCTTCACGTCGTTTGGGTGATTTCTGACGATCTTGATTGGGCTGTACACCCAAGAAGATGGAAACAGTTGGTGATCGTCCAGACGTACTTGGAGATCGATGGATATGCGAGGTACTAGGTGCCTCCGGTTTCGTTCAGACCTAGAACGGACTTGTAAATGGACTGTGTGTCTGACATTGGATTTTAGTCCGTGTGATTGAATTCTATTAAATATATATCTGATTGGCGGCGGAGAATTTATTCTCTTGCTTAACGCCCTTCTCTGAGACGTACGAGCTCAGGGGTTATATATTGATGGATATCAAACACATGGAGTGAATTGCCTGTATGGCATGCCTAAGTGGCAATTGATCGAGGCTTCTGTTGAAAAGCAAAGTCTTGTGGTGATGATCAAAGCAAGGCCTGTGTGGCGTAGCTTTGTGTAACGTTGATTCGCGAGTATCACACCCGGTATGAACCAAAAACGGGAGAGGACCTCAGGGAGGGCATGCGTTTCTTTCTAGTTAGAAGTGGCGTCAGTGGTTTTACACGCCCTGACGAGTTCGACTTATGTGGTTGTTGTTGTTGCGAGGCGCCTCGGATTGATCGGTCGTTCTCGAACCGATGGAGTCATTTAGTTGGCTCATTTACGCCCCAAAGGGTGGGGAAACGTATTGTTCAGGCACTATAATCCACATCGGTGGACCGGCCCTGTCGCTCCATGGGGCAGTTGCGGCTGTTCCGGAGGCTCGGGCTAGAGAGTCTCGAATCGGTAGAGGATTATCTTTTGCCTCGGTTCATAGACGGAAATCCAATTTCCAAATACGTGACATTTGCGGTTTTATTTGTAGAACCTAGTATGGTGACATAGTGGGATGGGGCGCTCATGCCGCCTATGATTGATACTTATGATTTGAAGTTGTTTTATACACTATGCACTTATAATAGTATCAAATAATGTGTTTTAAACGTATCAAGCATGCTTTGGCTGTTATAAGGTAAAAACCCTATCCTCCGGCTTGCGTTGTATTGTGTGATGGGACCTGGGTCTTATAACAGCTTCATTTTTCTTTATTTAGCATTGCGTTGTTCGTTTTATGCACTGGTATTCTTGGGAGGAAACCCGTTCCGTGTTATACGGCGTGGTCCCTTGATTTACCGAATTTTAAAATAAAGAATTATAACTGTTTTAGTTCTCACACCAGTCCCATGACTGACCTGGAGTTTATTGTTTTAACCTAAACTCTGGGTGCCCCTATTTTGACACGGGCAGCTAGTAGTTTTAGTTTTGCAGATTTATATTCACAGGATCCTGGTTTACAGCTTGAACGATATCCGGAAAGCTTTGTATCCGTATATCTCCTTCTAGTTGTGTATTGTTTTAATTTTCCGCTGCTATGTATTTAAATGTAATTTAAATCTCTGATATTTCTGTGTAATATTCATTTATACTCTGTATATTCTTGTAATCTGGTGCATTGTTGTAATAACAATGAAATGTTCTTCTGTACTGGTTCGGACCGAGCGAAATTCCTTGCCGTCACAAATTGCTCGCTTTTGATGTAGATCGCTTGAATTTTCTTAGTTGAATTAGATTAGATTTGATTTTGATGTAGCTTCTATCTTGCCTTTGAGTTGAAAGAGATGACGGTTATTCTAGGTTCACCATTGATGGCATGGCGGCTCTTGGTATGAATATTTGTGATTTAGGGTTGAGAGTTAGGTTGCTTTTATAGAGGTTTAAATAATTTAGAGCTGTCAGATTAACCCTAGAAGCAATCAAGACCATCCAGTCAAGATAGGATAACACCTCATCCCTAATGACTCAGCAGGGAGTCGGAATTCGTCATCTTTTCACATCTTCCCGGGGGTAGGTTAACCCCCAGGTCGACCCCCAGGTCGACCTGTAGGGTAGGTCGACACTAGGGTCAACCCTCTGGTCGACCTGGCCTGGGGTGGGAATTTTCCTGCCCTGACCTATTCTGTGTTTAAATTAGAATTTTGAATTTTTGAAACTTCCGAAGGCCATAACTTCTTCATACGAAGTACAATTAACGCAAACTCGGACTCTAGACGAACGCAATGGCATAACCCGTTTCCCTTAATTCTCAAATTTAGAATTAATTATTCTTTAATTCATTACTTTAAGGTTTACAGAAAATACGGGGTGTTACATTCTCCCCTCCTTAAAGGATTTCGTCCCCGAAATCTTCAAGTCAAGAAGTACGTATATCCTACCATCCAATTGTCCATTTACTTAACCATCAAACACAGGCGTACATTATCCTTAAAAGACTTCTAATGCTTCATGATCATATGCATAGTGTGTTTACATGTCCTTATCTAATGCAAAATCAGGCGGTCTACTGATTCAGTTAACCTCCTTAATGCAAGTCATGTCGGTGCCATGAGTCCATTATGTATGCAATCACCCCTAATCATGCTTTCTACATGAGTGCACAATCATTCATACAAATGCAACATCCATATGACAACACATCAAGTTTCAATCATATACAAGTACATATATGCATATGCAATATGAAAGTGACTGAGCCGATCTAATACCTAAAGTGTGTGTATATGCATCCACGAGCAACCAATAGCAACCACTTGCAACCATTTGCAACCATCAATCATAACATGTTTCAAATACATGTTTACATCCATTGGTTTCTACCCAAGGATCGAGAGCAGCACTGAGGAAAATACTAAAAAGATAGATGCAAGCATGAACAAACTTAAGGAAAAAGAGATCAAAGATGTACCCTCAAAAAGAAAAGGATAGGCTGCGCGTATTTTGGCCTCAGTCTCCCAAGTCGCATCTCCCTCGGCGTCACTCCATTGAACTTTTACAAGTTTGACTTCGCGGTTCCGTAGCTTTTTGAATTCTGTACCCAAGATACGAGTTGGAACTCTTCTCACAGTCGCCTCTCGTTCTACTTTTACATCCTCTAATATGCTTGGTTCGACCACTTCCGTAGACTCATGTAGGCACTTTCGTAAGTGAGAAACGTGAAAGACATTATGAACTCCAGCCAATCTTTCGGGTAGCTCTACTCTGTAAGCCATCTTCCCAATCCTTTCAATGATAGGAAATGGACCTACAAATCTTGGTGCTAAATTTCCTGCGGATCCGAAGCGAACGACGTTCCTCAAAGGAGATACTTTAAGGAAAACCCTGTCCCCAACCTCAAACTCAAGGTCGGTCCTTCTCTTATCTGCGTAGTACTTCTGTCTATCTTGGGCAGTCTTCATTCTTTTTCGTATCAAGTCCACTTTCTCTGAAGTTCTCTAATCATATCTGGTCCAAGTATGAGCTTATCTATAGACTCCTACCAACAAGTTGGTGATCGACACGGTGTTCCATATAAAGCTTCGAAGGGTGCCATACCTATGGTGGCTTGGTAGCTATTATTGTAGGCAAACTCCACTGAAGGAAGATGATCCTCCCATGTTCCTCCGAAGTCAGGAATGCATAATCTCAAGAGGTATTCTAACACTCTGTTCACTCTTTCCGTCTGACCATCGGTTTGGGGGTGATATGTCGTGCTTAAACATAGTTGTGTGCCTACAGCCTCTCGCAAGCTCTTCCAAAACTCACTCGTAAAGATAGGATCTCGGTCGCTAACAATACTGGAGGGTATCCCATGGAGTCGAACTATCTCTTTAAGGTAAATGGATGCTAAAGATGAGGCATTCCTTCTACTCTTAACGGGTATGAAGTCAGCGTTTTTTGTGAGACTGTCCACTATTACCCAAATACCGGTATTGCCTCTTCTTGACCTAGGCAGCCGATCAATAAAGTCCACCGAGATGCTATCACATTTCCACTGTGGGACTTCTAGAGGATGAAGCAAACCACTAGGCTTCTTTTGCTCCGCTTTGACTTGCTGGCATACTAAGCACTTCGAGATGAATTAAGCTACATCTCTCTTCATGCCATCCCAAAAGAAAATCCCTTGCTGGCATACTAAGCACTTCGAGATGAAATAAGCACTTCGAGAACCTTCTTCACCAAATCCCTTGCTTGTGGGGCACATATTCTTCCATTCTGCCTCAACCATCCCTTATCATCAATGGAGCATTTATTGAGGTGACTAGAAGTCTCACCCCTAATCAACTTATCAATCACATCAACTAGCTGAGGGTCTTCATGTTGTGTGATCCCTATTGAGTCCAAAAGAGTAGTCCGCACCTCTAGCGATTCTAACAAACCAGTAACATGATCGACAGAGGGTCTAAAATTAAAGTTGGCTATGTACTCCAAGCTTTTCCTTTCTACAAAGATAGGGCTTAAGGTTAGCTTATTTCTGCTCAAGGCGTCTGCTACTACATTGCCCTTGCCTGGGGTATAGGAAATCTTGAAATCGTAGGATGCCAATAATTCCATCCACCTTTGTTGCCTCAAGTTAAGATCTTTCTGCGAGAAAAGGTACTTCAACGATTTATGGTCAGTATACAATTCAAATTTCTCACCTAGGAGATAACGGCGCTAGGAGTTAAGCGCAAAGACGATAGCAGCCAAATCTAGATTGTGGGTTGGGTAGTTTTTCTCATGTGCTTTCAGCTGTCGGCCTCCATAAGCTACTACCTTCCCTTATTGCATTAAGATAGCACCTAGTCCCGTATCACATGTATCCGTGTATACGGTAAACATCTTGCTCCCATCCGGCAATGTCAGAACTGAAGTTGTCGTTAGAGCTCTTTTTAAGTGTTGGAAAGCAATATCGGAAACCAAATCCCAAGTGAAAGTTAATTTCTTCTTCATCAACTTTGTAAGTGGAGCTGAGATTTTTGCAAAATCTTTGATGAACTTCCGGTAAAAGCCCGCTAGCCCGATAAAGCTTCGGACCTCGGTCGCATTCCGTGGAACTTTCCAATCTTGCACCGCAACTACTTTTGCGGGGTCCACGGCTAACCCTTCCTTGGGTACCACATTTCCAAGAAATCTTACTTCCTCTCTCCAGAAGTGGCATTTGGAGAATTTGGATTTCAACTGATGTGCACGAAGAGTATCCATGACTTCCTTTAGATGCTGGGCATGCTCTTCCTCACTCTTGGAGAAAATCAAAATGTCGTCCATGAAGACCACTACAAACTTATTGAGGAACTCCCTAAAAACCCTGCTTATCAAATCGACGAAATAAGCGGGTGCGTTTGTCAAGCCGAAAGGCATGACAAGCCACTCGAAGAAACCATCCGGAGTTCTGAACGCGGTCTTGTCAATGCTGTCTTCAGCTACTCTCGGCTGATGAAACCCGGTAGTTAAATCTAGTTGGGAGAAAACCGATGCACCTACAAGCTGATCGAACAAGTCATCTATTCTTGGAAGTGGGCGCCTATTCTTCTTGGTCAGCTTGTTTAGATCCCTATAATCAACGCATAGGCGAAGCAAACTATCTGCTTTAGTTGCAAACACTACTGGAGCACCCCATTCAGAAATACTCCGCCTTATAAACCCCTACTCAAGCAACTCTTTAACTTGCTTGCTGAGTTCTTTCCTCTCCCTTCGAGCCATGTGTCTGACGGGTAGAGCGACGGGTTTTGCATTATCAACGAGGTATATGTGGAAGTCTATCTCCCGCTTTGGAGGTAACCCTTTAACCTCTTCAAAGACATCCGAGTATTCACAGACTATTCTAACAGACTGCAAATTCTCAATAGATGCATCAAGAGATTCTAGATAGCTAAGCATAACAGAGTTCATCGGATTACAGGAAATTTTGAGAGTGTTACCGAGGCGAGCCATGAGTCTAACCACTCTCCTTTCACAATCGAGGATGGCACCATTACTGGATATCCAATCCATGCCTAGAATCAACCCATAGCCCGTGAAGCCCAAAACATAGGCATTGCATCTAAACTCCACAATTAATATAGAAATTTCCAAATCCAAACAAATCATTGACAAATAAGTTGAGTCCCCAATTGGATTTGAAACAACCAAGGGATCCTCTACTAAACTGGTGTCCAGGTGCAGAGATTCAACTAAAGCAGTAGATATAAAAGAGTGCGATGCGCCAGAATCAAAGAGTGTACGAATAGGATGATCAAAAAGATAAACTAAACTCTCAACAGAAACATTTCTACCTTGTTCTTGCGGAGGTGCCATGAGGGCGTGAATCTGCCCTCCAAAAGTAGATCCAGCTCTCTGCCCTTGCCCTTGCTTTCTTGGGCAGTCCCTAACCATGTGTCCTGCCTCGCCGCAATGGAAACAGCCACCCATCTTCCTTTTCTTCTTCCTGAAATCCTTAACCAGATGTCCAGGAATGCCACAAAAATTACACTTCCTCTTGTCCCGAGTTTTGTTGTTTTCCCGCCCTTCTTGGAATCTGTCTTCTTACTCCGTGATCCTTTCCCTTTCTTATCTTGAGATGCTTCCACTTTTGTCTCCTTCTTGCCAACCTTATCTTCTTCTTGTAACAGTTCCATGTCCACCGGTCTTTCATAAGTCGCACCCATAGGTATATGGGACATAGCTACGCTGTGCAGTGGCTCATTCAATCCTTTAACAAAGTGGAGAGCCTTCTTATATGGAGTGTTCACTAACTCCAATCCGAACCTAGCCAGCTGATTGAATTGGTTAACGTATTCCTTAACCGACATACTTCCCTGTTTGAGAGCTAAGAACTTCTCCATTTGTAGGCTGCGTTCAACTTGTGAGAGGAATTTCATTTCAAACCTCATCCTAAAATCCATCCAAGTTTCAATTAGTCTTTCAGATTTAGTGACTTCCCACCAATAGGAAGCTTCATCTTTGAGCAACCACCCCGCCAATTGTATCTTCTGCCTATCATCCACTTCGAAGATATCGAACAAATCCTCGGTTTCTTTGAGCCGATTTCTTGCTTCCACGAAGGATTCATTTCCATTGAAGTTCTTTCCACCCATGGCTTGAAAGTCCCTACATATTTTTGAGAAAGCATTTGCACGAGGAGGAGGAGGAGGAACCGCTGCAGCTGGGGGAGGAGGAATGTCTGCTGGGTCTGCGTCGTTGGCCCTAGCCTCTAGGTACCTCCTGAACCAGCCAGGTATCGACATGCTGAAAAAGGAAAGATTCAGAACAAAGGATAGAAAGATAGTGCATATGGCTTTGGGGGATTAAGCCTTTTAAAGTAAAATAACACTTTTTCTTGAAAAATGCTTCTTTATACTTCTTTTTGAAAATAGTTTTCAAAAACTTTTATCTGATCTAGCAAACCTTTGCTCTGATACCAAGTGAAACACCCCACCTCCGTTAAGGTCACTCACTAAAGGAATGCCTTAACTTTAGTGGAGTATTATAGGTAAAAGACACAGAAAATTTACAAGACAGAAATATAAGCAGCGGAAAACAAACATTTATTTCATACGTGGTTCAATACAAAAACCATTACAGTAAATTGTCTCAAATAACTTCCAAAACATTTCATTGTAATCTCTGTCTTGATTAAAACATAAAGAAGCATATAAATAAAACTGCATAAATTCCCAAGTCTAGTGTGTCCAAAGCCATAACCAAAGATAAGAGATTCCAAGCTGTACATCACAGAGTCTTCAAGCTTGGAAAGATGAACAGTCCAAATTAAGTTGAGCTATTCCCTCCCTGGCTACCTGAGGGGAGGGGAACGGAAGAAATGAAGACGAAAGAAAATGGTTTAGACATAAGTCTGAGTAAGTCCAGTGACTTTTCAGTGTGTGAATAAGGAAAAGGTCATGATAGGAATAAACTGAAAATAGGATAGTACCAGAACAACAAACTAACATTAAACTAAATAAGGCAGGATAAACCAAATGTACATCGCACCCAGGTCTAGTTCTCTGCATCTACTTATACTTGTCCAACTAGCATCACGTGTTCATGGTGAAATGATCCCCTTGTATTGATCGACTCCTACTCGCATGCATTTATCACATGTGTCATTCGGCCCCCGCTTGACTGTAGATACTAGTGCTGGTCCCACCACGGGGTGTATCAAATCCTATGGTGGCAACCTGACACGATTCAAGATGCACAGTGTATGACTACTGATGCCCAGTGCCTGGTTTTTCCACTCTGGAGTACGTGCACGCCCCTACTCCGTCGGAATCTACACTGACGCACCACTCGCCGATGTTTTGACCGCTTACAATTCATCCCAGTAATCGTGCCCCACCCTACATAGTTCAGGGTCCCATGATACATCTATGTGGGTTACTGCTGAAATGGGTCCCCGTTACTAGGGTTTTCCAGCCAACATGTTAAATTGGTTAAGTGTCCTAACCCCACCCATCAGTTTAGTTAACATGTTGAATTAGTGAAGTGTTTCCTTAATTGACTTAACCCTACCAATCTTGACTTGGCTTTATTAAAGCACCAACCACTCACATTAGACAGGTACTGTTGTGGTCACTGGATGTGCCGGTCGGTTACGGGCAGTTTTACACCACAACTCAATCTAACCTCGGGTCCTTTTTGGGCTCAATGCACTAACCATCCACGTTAGACAGGTATTGTTGTGGTCACTGGATGTGTCGGTCGGTTCCGTGCAGTTTTACACCACAACTCAGTCTAACCTTGGGTTAGACATATTCGTCTTTTCTAAATTTACATATTTATCCCTTTTATGCTTGTATGTAAATTTGTCAACAATTTATTGTCATGGCCCACTTTCCTTCTAAATCAAATTCATAATTTTTGGTATGTAAATTATACCATTTCAATGCCATACCATTTACATGGTTATGAGCCAAATATGTTAATTACGTATAGTTTCATGTTTTCCCCAACGTTACCCCCATTGTACGTTCGCGAAATTACATAGGATGTTAGGCTTGAAATTTTAGCCTAACTAATAAACTAAAAGGGGAAAAAGAGGAACTTGCAACATTCCAACATCATACAAAAATATGGATCTCACTACAGATGTGTCACATGAACTTGGCATAATATACTTTTAATTATGAACTTGCAAACTAGATCTATGCAACATGAGTCATAAAAAAATAGTTTTACATAGATCTACCAAAAATTAATTAGACATGTAGTGGTGAATTTGCATAGGGGTTGAATCATGCTAATATGGATCTAACATAGAGGCATGTGGATCTAACATATAAAGTGTAGATCTAAACATATAAGTTTACATAATCTTGTTTTTAACCTATAAATTTGCATGTATACATAACAGATAGCATCACTTAACTTGCATAAACATGGCATAATTTCTGAATTGACATACAACATATAGATGTCATCACCAAATTATACAAGGTCGTAGATCTAAACATGTATGCAGAATGGATCTAAACAGTTAGGCATAAACGACATGATTTAGCCTGAAACTTGTATAATATCACCAAACTTACATATGATAATTTCATTCCCAAATTCCTATACGACATCATAGGTTTATTCACCAGTTTCCACATAACATGATAGGTTCGATAGACCACAATAGTTCATAGGCATATATGATAGAATAGACATGAATAAACATAAATCAGCATCACATACAACTTGATACAATTCTATTTTACAATTCATTACAAACCATGTCTTTAATTTATTCGCATCTAAAAGATAACTACACTTACAACCAAAAAGGAATTCTTGAGTTCTGGGATCTGTATTCTAAAACTGAATTGCTCGCCTTTGATGTAGATTGTTTGAATTTTTTTAGTTGAATTAGATTAGATTTGATTTTGATGTAGCTTCTATCTTGCCTTTGAGTTGAAAGAGATGACGGCTATTCTAGGTTCACCATTGACGGCATGGCGGCTCTTGGTATAAATATTTGTGATTTAGGGTTGAGAGTTAGGTTGCTTTTATAGAGGTTTAATTAATTTAGAGCCGTCAGATTAACCCTAGAAGCAGTCAAGACCATCCAGTCAAGATAGGATAACACCTCAGCCCCAAAGACTCAGTAGGGAGTCAGAATTCATCATCTTTTCAGATTTCCCGGGGGTAGGTCGACCCCTAGGTCGACCCCCTAGCTGACCTGGCCTGGGGCGGGAATTTTCCTGCCCTGCCTTCTTCTATGTTTAAATTTGAATTTTGAATTTTTGAAACTTCCGAAGGCCATAACTTCTTCATACGAAGTCCAATTCATGCAAACTCGGATCTATCTCAACCAGAATTTCGAGATGAACGCAATGGCGTAACCATTTCCCTTAATTCTCAAATTTAGTATTCATTATTCTTTAATTCGTTACTTTAAGGTTTACAGAAAATACGGGGTGTTACAATAACTAAGTTCAAATCCCCGATTCCTATATTTAAGTCAAATTCACTTGGAATTAGTTTATTTATGGAATATCGATATCATCGAATTCTAATTATAAATTTCCTTCATAAAATAATTAATTAATTTAACATCTCTTACCATTACAAACTAATATCATCCCTCGATAATAGTGAAGTCGTTCATGTTGGGGAATTTTAATTTCCTCCCAGACCTTGATCGACAACGTTCGTATCTAAAGACAGATAAAAGTTTGTAATACAAAAACTCGATTTTAACCTCACTGTTATTCCATTTCTTACATTTGGAATCTATTTTCAAAATTACTTGATGAAAATTATTTCATCATATTTATAAATGCAGTTTATAAATTAGCTTCCTTGTTAAACCAAAACTTCCATTTTAACAATCAATTTGAAACTCGATTCCAATTTCGGAATAGTTTATTTTATATAACTTATATATATAAATATATATACATATATAATATAAATACAGAATCTGTTTTCACATCAAAATTCAATTACAGTTTCTATTTAATATAAATCCAATATCCTTTCTGAGATTAAATATTTTTATAAATTTGACATAGTCGAATTCTATTTTTAAACCCTTACGGATTTATTCCAATTCAATTTTTCTTTCGAACATCAAAATGAATTACATGATTTTCAATTCTCCTTTTTAATCCGTACTTGAATCTAAATTCTAATTATCCAATAATAGTTATTTCTTTTATTTATTCTGAATATCAAAAATGATTTCATCATTTCCTTTGAAATGATTCCCAATTCCCCTTTTTTAATTCATATTTGAATTTAAATAATCCAATTATTCTAGGATCATTATTCACATCCATTTATAAACGTCGTTTACAATTTCAACTACTTGTTTCAAATATTGAAACATGTTTCTATTTCAAATTCCTTTCCTGCTTTCGAAAAATAGTTTCCCTTTTTAAAATTAGCACTTGAGTTTCCATTTCTAAATTGTTCAATGATAGATTTTTATTCCATTATAAACATCGTTTATAAATTTCATTTTTTTCTTGTTTTGAATATTTAAAACAAGCTCTTGTTTCAAATCTTATTTGAACTTCAATCCCCCATTCTGGAAAATAAATTTCCTTTTTAAATTCAGACTTGAATTTAAAAACCTAATATTACCAAACAATAATTTTTCTTTCCACTTATAGCCTTGTTAATAATTCGGCTACATGTTTTTGTTATTAAAACAAGTAAATATTTCATAGTTCATTCATTTTCACTTCTATTGCAGAAAATAAATTTTCGTCTTTAAAGTCAGAAATCCCTTTTGATATTTTAAAATATCAATATCTAGGGCGAGTGATATTCACACAAATCATCCATTCAATTCACACACATATATAAATATGTAAACAACAGTAAATAAATTTGAGGAATCCAGTTGGATTCTTCCAACCTGTTTTCCCTGCATCCACAAATGTTAGTCAACAAAAAATAATACCAATCCTGCTTCAAGGCAGGATATCGTGGTATAAAAGGTTATCAACTCATATTCATGGGGCGTAGGGTCATCCGCTAATGATACTGTGGGCATCCGCCAATGGTACTGCGGGAAATCCAATATATATACAATAGCGACAACCACCAAGCCTAAATAACTAATATATATATATATAGTATATATAATAACCAAAATGATTCAATAATCCATGCATGCATTCAAACAACCAACAATTTATTTTAACCGATAAAAATTTAGTAAATATACTTTTGAGTGAGATTTACTCACCTGATTTTTATTTGCCCAATATCTCATTAAAATTCCATTTCATCTCGTCTTCGAATCTACTCGAATGAAATTCTTGCCTAGATTATCTAATTTTATTTAACGATTAGAGATTATTTATTTAAATAAACTACTAAATAAATAATTAAATTATTCTATGTAGTTTGAATTTTGTTCAAAATATACCTTATGGGTCAATGCAAATTTCTCGACAACCGATGAAACAAATCCCCAAACTCCTTCTGAATACTTCAATCATCCCCAAAATGATCCACACCGTTTCGGCATTATCTCGAACATGTCATCGACAATTTCCTTCATCCCCTTGCTGTCACCTACCATCCACTGCAATTCTTTAAAACCTCTTAGCCTAACGACCAGACAAACTTCCCAACAACAGTCCCATTCCTGTCAAGCTTGCACTTCCATTGTCCTAAGTTCTCCTCTCCAATCTAGTGCGCTACAGGAACACCAGAATCCCAAAATACATCGCACTTTTCCAGCCTTGGAACCATACTCCAATCGTTAACAACGCACTTCAAACTCCGTTAAACACCCACTGATGAAATTGCAGCCTCTTCTAGTTAGATCACGAACTCTATCACCATCATACGAGACCATAGGAAATCGCAACAACATGGTAGAGCTCCCCTTCCTGTCATGTCCCTAAAATCGCGTCTTCCTCCTCTTTGAAGACCAATACCCACTACTCGTTGACCTCCAGATGTTGCGGTGACTCAATCCTCCCTGCGCACTCATCGATAATGTCAGAAACCCCCTTCTTCAATCCCGTCGTCGTACCCAAAGTCACACCCCACGCTACTTCTTTTGGCGATGTTGAGGGCTTCCGGCAATTGGTGGCTTCAAAGCGCGAATTCTATTCTTTCTTTCTTTTTTTAATCGGTGAAATTGATTTTTCCATTTCGATTTAATCCTAAGGCCTTCGAATTAGTGAGTGGGTTTGAGGAATGAAAATACAAAGGCTCGACTCCTTAAATATATAGCTGCGAACAGAAAACAAATGTATGGATTGCCATTAAGTTCACTTTGCTTTGTCTTGAAGATGAACGACAAAATTGTCGGCTCGAGCAAGAAAATAGATCAGCGTGAAAAGAATAGGTCGGGTTGTGAAAAGTAGGGTGGCTATTGATTTGATTTTATTTTAATTAAAATATCTCACGGTCCCTTGTTTAAAATCCTGAACCGATGTTCTAACTTAACGACGATGTTCTCGGATTTGTGATGTTATTTTGAACTCTAGGAACTGATTCTGGAATTTAGTTCCATTATATAGAACATAAAACAATTTAAATTAACGATTCAAATTAATTTTGATTTAATATATAAATCGATTTTAAATAATAAAATTTCATGAAAATAAATTACAATTATCATTCTAATTCAAACAGAGTTTATATTAATCAACTAAAATGTTTTTTAATCTAGTTTTAATTGTGAAATAATTTTCTTGTTAATAACTCAATATATTTGAAATTATATCCAATATTGGTTATTTAATTGATAAATTCAATATAAAATTCATTTATATTCCCAATTAGATATTTAAAACTAATTAAAATAATCATTATATAACAGCTAAAAATTAGGGACGTTACATTCCTTCCCCCCTTAAAAGAATTTCGTCCCCGAAATTACTAAGACAGAAGAAATGCTACAGACCCGTTAACTTTTCAAAAGCCCACTTTGTTATAACTCTGCATTCCATTCATTTGCATTCGACTTCATTTAAATTGATTCTAAATCATTTATTTATTCCAATCCATTTAACTTGCTTAAGTTAAATTCCAGAATTCAAATACCCGGATTTTCATTTTAAAATCCCTTTTTGAAATCATATAAATATATATACATATATTTATTTCCATTTCAAATTCAAAACATTTGAGTTTTCCAACAACTCGTTTTCTAAAATAAATTTCCATTGGAAATCCCATTATGGTAGCAATCTGTCACTTAAAAACCCGAAAATGAACACTGATGATGCTGCAGTCATCATCAGAATTATTTTCCAGCTACTGAAGTGAGTTCAATGCTTTATTACTTTTAAAAATCCATTCAAAATGATTTTTGTTCAAAATCTTTCCAAAACAAAGCTATATTATTTTATTGTACTTTGGAAAAATATTTTCCAACTTTCCAGGATTTAAATTCCAGTTCTGGTTTCAATCCTATTTTTTATTCATCTCATTTGTATATATTATTCATATACAAATTCCATATGGTTATATATAATGATTCCAATTTTATAATTTCCTAATAGCAACCAACTCATCCATATATAAATAATTTAAGAAAATTATTCTTTTATATTAAAATATAATTTTGGGAAAAATTATTTTGTTTACCCAGCTTTTTAAACAATACTTTGTCGAATTACTCTATTCAAGAATTTATAAATACCATTTGATACAGTTGATCATACTGTATCGAACAGAGTTCATAAACAACTCGACAAACCAATCAACACAATATAAAACAGTTTTTATATCAACTTACAAATAAGCTTTCTCATATACATACACTCGAACTCATTCTAGGGTGCTACTGACCCTATCTTTAATGAGTAAACCCTCACCAAAGCCTAGGTGTTCGCTCAACCTCAGCTCTGATACCAACTGTAATGGCCCGCAAATCCGTACTATCTGAGCTAACTAATACAACACACGTCCAACTCAAATAATAAAGAAATACGAGTCATTAGGGTTAAAGAAATAGAAACAGACAAAAGAAGAATAGAAATAACAACACAGAATCTTACAGCGGAACGAATAAATTGTATTATATAAGATAACTTTGAAATACAAAATTGTGTTGTATATACATACCATTACTAGAGTATAATATATCATATCACAGTGGAAATAATCTCCAAATAACTAATGGTGAAGCTTCCTGCTTTGAGCTCCTCCAAGTGAATCTGAAAAATCCTAAAACACTTGACTGCCCGTACAAATTTGGGCACCCAAGAGTTTAGGAAAAAAACAAACAAAATAAACTCTGGGTCAGTAATGGGACTGGTGTGAGTAAACTCCAACCATATTGTTTAACTTTAAAAAACCATTTAAAAGAAAGGGATAATAGTAAGACCAGCTCACGCCTAAACACAGACGGTTTTTGCCTTACTATAACCCAAAATATTTTTGATATCAAAATCCAGTGATATTATAATAATGTCTAATCAAATAAATAACCAAATAGTACAGCGCTTGCATCTCACGCTCTACATATATAGTATAAAATCAAAAATCGCAGGGCACTTATTGGAGATTGGATTCCAACTATGGCAAGGTATGGGACCACCTGTCGATAGTGTATCTCTAGAGGGGAATACACTGGGTTCAACAAGAACGTCTTGCAACCCGACCCATACATGACCGACCACTCATTTCGCTTGAGTGTATCGAATGTACATCACCAACGGTTAGGCTCAAACCAACGTTTCCCGGAAAGGGACAACATCAAAATATATTAAAGAAGTAAAAGGAATTTCTCTAGATAGATGATTATACACCCTAATGGGAGCGACCCACATAGCCATGCTGTCTGCCCGATTTTTGTCATTTCCCGCTTGTGAAGCTTGAGGCTACGTCTATCATTTAGAACATCTGGCCACAATACACTTTGAATGCCACATCGTCAAACCCGTCAAATCACTAGTTGATCTTCCCAAAAATATTACGGGTATAAAAGCTAAGAGAAATGAATTTCTCCGCCACTAGACGTAATACCTTGAAAAGATCGTCTTATGTGACCATTAAGAATACTCTGTCAGACATTCGTCCATACAAGTTGTCCTGGGACTGGACAAACATAACAGCTCTTGCATTTCACTCTATCTTCGATTATCTTCATTATAATTTAATTCGCAACGTCTATGCTTATACGAAGTAGTTTTCGGATATTAAATCTAACCAGTCTCTCCGTATTGACAACGATGGTCAAAAATCTTTGATAGTCGGTTATTTAACTATCAAAGGGAAAAATATACATCCGTCAAACAATTTCACAATCACTGGCCCTTCCTAATATTTTATATTAAATTCATTTCTTAGCTAATTCTATATATATCATTATATCGATTTCTATTATCAAAATTTCTTAAAAATATTCTAAGTCCTTAAATTTCCGGAAAATTTCGCCAATACCTCATTTGTACCGGTCAGTAGTTCAAACCCCAACTCGCCTCTCTAGGCCCTTTCCATTCAAAATAAAAATCAAAAAGCCAAGCGGCTTGCCGATTCGGGGCATAAAACCTCATATGGAAATTAAACATGTTCCTTTTTGTTGGGAACTTAAATTATAACCTTCATACTCTCTTCATATTCTTCATCCAATTCCTGTCTAATATACGTATACCTGCACTCCCTTTTATATCAAAACCATACGGCTATTTTGATTTCACTACATTCAATCTGACTAATTAATTCTCTAAGTAATTCAGCTGCTCCATTCACCTATAGTTTGAATCAAATCATTTATAGTTTGAATCAATTCATTTATAGTTTGAATCAATTCATTTATAGTTTGAATCAACCGTGTTTAACATATATAAGCTCATTCCCAATTTGTTTCAAAATAATTCCACACTTTTCACTTTAATCACTTTCCATTCGCTAATTTGTTAATTAGCTTCTTTACTTGGACCATTTTAAGTTTCAACCTATCACGTTCAAATTTACTTTTAACTCCCTTATGGATTCGTTAAATTCCCATTTTAATTGGAGTTTCATACTCATTTTCGAATTTAAATTTACCAACTTGATTTGGTTAACTAAAGTTAAGTTCAACCTCAAAAATTCATTTATTAAATATTTCTAATTAGTAGATTCCATTTAATAAATTAAAAATCTGGTTTTGTTTCAAAATCCAATTCACTTGCTCTACTTGGTTACATATTTATTTTATAACCCAAGTTCGAATTTTACTAATGGAAATTCGGATTTTTATTTACTAAAATCCTTTTGATTAATTAAATAAACCCTTATGATTTTAAAACAATTTTGGCGTTGTTTTTTTTTTAAATTTTGATTTTGATATAACTCAAAATCTATAAGGCGAAATTCAGGTTTTTCTCTTCCATTAGAAAACTATCATTCAATAGGCCCGGGCGTTTCTTGTTTCATCGAACTCCAACTTATATTGTGTAATAACCCGTAAATCTGAGCCAATTTAAAAATTTTATTTTGGCAATTTTAGCGAATTTTGAGTATTTAAAATGAATTATTTTAAATAATAACGATGAGAAATTTATTTTGAATAGAATTAGAACGTATATATTTATATAGATCGTCGTGATAATATAAATATTTTATTTTAATTATAAAAGGAATTGAAAATGGCGCGGTAGTTTGAAAATTCGATTTCAGAGTTCAACTGAATGTACAGGATTTAAGATAAACCGGATTTTAGTGAAACCAAAAATATTTGAATCTATTTGAGAATATCTTTCCAACAAATCCGAAAAACTGAAATTTCATAGCAGGAATAAAAAGTTACGACCTATTGAAAATTCAGAATAGTTGCTATGGAATTCTGGCCCTTAAAAATGGAAATTTTGCAAATGACCTCTGTTTTCGACGAAACCACTTTTGTTGGATCCAGGATATCGAATTATTGCTAGATTCCAAAATTCATAATTTTTCGAATCAATATGTGAGCGTGGCGAAGTAAAACATGTTTTAACAGTTTCAGTCAATTTCGATCGACCAAAAAATAGCCATTTTCAAACGATCTCAGAATTTGACGTAATTAGTTTTGTTAGGACCATATCGTCAGTACGCGAAGCTAAAAAATATTTTTCTCAAATTTATAGAGTCAATATGTGGCCCCGGCAAATTAAAATGTATGTTAAAATCAATATTGACCATTATATTTATCTATATTGTAAAGTTAACGAAAACAAATCGGAATGATCGAATCGGCCTATGTGACTTATCCCATTGTGTTCGGAATGAGGGTAATTAGCTAGGGAAGATAGTTGGTGGGTTTGATTTCGAGTTCAAATTAAAAGGGTACGTTTTATGCAAAAATATATATTAAATAAATTAAATAAAGAAGTCAACCCCTACTTTATCTCCCCCTCCCCACGTCGTTATTTTAGATCCAAGAAAAGAGAAAAACCCCAAAAAGAAATCGCGCTGCCTTCTCTCGTCGCCCCCCTCCCCCCGATAGATGTCGCTGCCGCTCCACCAACGAAGCACCGCCTCACCTTGCCGCCTCTTCTCGGACCTCCGTCTCCTTCTCCAATTCCCCCTTCACCCCAAAAACCATCCAGCCAAGAAAGAACGCCGCCGCTGGTCCTTGGGAGCCCCACATCACCGCCACCGCACCCAAAACCGCTTGAGCCCGCTGCCTTGGCCTGCCGCCGCCTCCCCTCAGTCCATCTCCGACCCCACGCCTCCCCATTCGCTGAAACCCTAATAAAATGTAGTTTTTTTTACTTATTTAGGTAATTAAAAATATGGGTCTCCTTGTGTAGGCAATATAGAGATAAAGGTTTGATTTTTAGCATAGAAAATGTTTGATTTTTATTTTAAAAGAAAGCTTAGATTTTTATAAAAGAGATTTTTGATGGAAAATATAATCTTTATATGGAAAACAATATAAAAAATATGATTTTTATATTATATAGAGAATGAAAATATGATTTTTATATAATGGAAAGAATAAAAATTATGATTTTTATAAGACATAAAATTTAAAAATACGATTTTTATATATGTTGTAGCGAAATAAAAATTCAATTTTTATACGAGTAGAGGATTGAAAATAGAATTATCATATTATATAGAGAATATAAAAATATAATGTTTATATATGTAGCAAAATAAAAATCTGATTTTTTTATTATATATATAATGAGATAAAAATGTGATTTTTAATGTGAACAACATGAAAAAGGATTGCATTGGGATTTCGGGCAAATTCAAGCCATTCGAAAATTTAGAAATGAAACGGCGGAGTGGATCCCAAAGGTGAGAACTTCTCACCAAAATTGTTTTTATACAGTTATTTATTTTATAACTGCATATATGAACTGTTTCCCCGTCGTCCACAGACCATGGATGACTAGTTTGTTTGGTTGTGTTTTGATTAATTTGTTTGTGTGAATTTGGTAAGTGATGTGGAATGGGAAATATATTCATGTGTTGAAATAAATATTCATTTGCAAATCAGACGATTTATTTTTGTACACCCAATTTACTGATATGGATTGGGATGATAAATTTTACACATCGCCCTATTGCACAAATAAAAATATGTGTTTCTTGATTTGAAACCCCACACGGGTGTTGGGATGATATTTGGCATACACTAATCCCAATTATTTAGTTGTATGTCAATCGATTGGTTGACAGACTATGTAAGGGTAAACTACTGATATTTAATGCTTATACAGTTGTGTGGTGCACTCTGGATGATGGTTGATTATTTATCGTTGCTATTATATACATATGTTGTATGGAATCCATATAATTAACATTATATGGTAATTGGGCCTCATTCCAATTTGGAAAATCAAGAATATTATAAAATGAATATTCGTGTGTTGAATAGAATAAAAATTCATGTGTTGAATAAAATATATATTCATGTGTTGAATAAAATAAAACTCATGTGTTGGGAATATTCATGTGTTGAATAGAATAAAAATTCATGTGTTGAATAAAATATATATTCATATGTTGAATAAAAGAAAACTCATGTGTTGAGAATATTCATGTGTTGAAACGATTCATGTGTTGAACGAAATATTTATACAATAAAATTCACAATTTTATTGTAAGTAAGAAAAAATAAATATTCATGCGTTGAATAAAATATATATTTATGTGCTGAAGAAAATATTCATTTGTTGAATGGAATAACAAAGTTATTGAAATATATAAAGCCATGTTGTTTAGATATGCGCCATTTTGACGCGAACGATATTTATATCGATTATATTCGTTTTTATAATGAATATAGAAAAGGAAGTGATTTCAAAATATAACGTTTTGAAAATTTTATCATTTATTTTATAATGATATGGAATATTCAATTTTGATCAGAAATTGAATATAAAGTTGAAATCGTTTTGAAAACGATTTATAAAATACGTTTTAAATGGAAATAGACGAAATATATATATATAATGGCCTGAATAGAACGCGTCGCGCTGCAGTAGTTCAGGAATTTCGACCATTGACTTCGAACGGTTATTACGGGAGATCCGACCGTCGGATTCTCCTACAACTACAATCATTGGGTTTGTATCGAAAAGGTCTTTCTAACGAATATTAGAGATTTGAAATCTAACAGTTGGATTTGGAATTATGTCCAAATCAAATTTGGAAAAGGTCGTTGTTAGTGCAGTTCGATGGCCGTTTATGGAAATCGACTGTACGGGCCTTGATAAAATTATTAAAAATAGTAATAATTTGTGTAAATCATAAGAAATGATTTGGAAAGAATTGGGATGAAAATTTCCATATTTTAAAAGATAAAAATAGATTTTATCGAAATGAACTAGTTTTGATCTACAATTATAATCCATTTATTTTTGAAATAAATAAATTGGATTTGAAAGGGTTTTAAAAGTAACCAGAATTTCCAATAATTGAATGGGAATGGATTTGAATCAAAATTGTCTTTGTAATATTTCGATGTTAGATTTCGTGATTATACAGATATTGTTATGGAAATTTGAAAGATATATTTATATCGTTATTTCCAATACGATATTTGTCGGTCGTAGAATTTGATATTGAATATAAGCCGATATATTTTCTATTCAGAGCCTTGTATTTAATATCAAATGGGATTTGGGTTTGTCATGAATGGTTTCTTCATTAACACTGTTCTTAAACCCAGTTGAGAAAAAGATTAAATCTTTTTATTTAGATTTAATGAAGTATACCAATTAAATAATATTTAATTGGAATTGATTTTTGGGTTTATCGTGAACGATGTTTTAAATAACACTTGTTCTTTAACCCGATAATTAATGGAATGTGAGTTGGGTTTGTTGTGAACTGTGGTTTAACGACATTCGTTCTTTAACCCGATTTACAGTGAAATGTGATTTAGAATTTATAAATCTTTTGTTAAGATTTAAAGGAGATTTTCCAAAGTAAAGTTTTCCAATTTAGTAAAATAAATTGGAATGGAATGGAATTCGATTTGGTAATAATCGAAGTTAATTTCTGTGGAGGAAGACAACTAATATATCTGGAATTTAAAAGGCTTTTCCGTTATTTCATTTATATTATTAGTCGGATATGGAAGTTTATATCGATTATATATATCGATTTGTTTTCCATGAAGATTCCATTGTAAATGGAATGTGATTTTGGGTTGCCGTGAATGGTATCTTTAATAATACTGTTCTTAGACTCAACGGGGTTAAGAAAATCCGAAACTAACTGAAGATTAGTTAAGTTGAATGGTTTCCTGGGTATTGATCTGATGTTGGTTTCGGCCTTCGGGGTTATTACTTAAGGAATTGTTCACTTGCTAATTTACGGTTAAAGGCTGATGGAATGGAACGTGAATTAGGTTTTATAGTGAACCGTGTTTTAAATGACATTGATTATTTAATCCAGTTAAAGACAGGATATGATTTCCCAAGTTAAATAATCAATAATAGTGATTTTTGAGAAGATTAAAACCAAGTGGAGTTTTAGTGAATCTTTAATTAGATTGAAATGATCGAGAATGGAGTATCACCAGTTTTGCTTCAGGCGATAGTTAAATCTTTAATCCGATTTGAATGTGAAATGGTAATTGAATTTACCGATAGCACCGTGGTGTTAGATATGAAGTATTACTAGTTTTACTTCATGAGATGAATAGGTTGGGGTTGGGAAATTTAACAAATGATTACTTCGGTGAGGTTCGTTAATCCCGACTAGTTTGAATAAACCATAATTTGGTTTGAATTGATATTCAAAGGAAGATTAAAGAATAAATTTAAGGAATTTATCTTTGATAAAATTAATGGAAACCTTTCCCAAAGTATAAGAATATTTGAATAAAAGAATATTCTGAATTGGAATGAGGCGTATGTTGTGTTTGTGTAACACTTGTTTATTATATACGCGAGTTATTCAGAAAGATCAGGTTTATCCCATTCTGAATAACTGATTCGACATTGTGTCGAGGATGAAGACGGTGGTCGAAGACCAGAGTTCTTCACATCGTTTGGATAATTACCGATGATATTGATTGGGTTGTGCACCCAAGAGGAGGGAATCAGTTGGTGATCGTCCAGACGTACTTGGAGATCGATAGATATGCGAGGTACAAGGTGCCTCCGGTTTCGTTCAGACCCAGAACGGACTTGTAAATGGACTATGTGTCTGACATTGGATATCATTCTGTGTGATTGATGGATATCAGTTGCATGGAGTGGTTTGCCTGTGTGACATGCTAAGATGCAAATGATCAAGCTTTCGTTGAAAAGCTAAGTCTTGTGGTTGATGATCAAAGCACCGCATGTGTGGCATAGCTTTGTGTAGCATTAATTCGTGAGCCTCACACCCCAGTTGTGAACCAGAAGCGGGAGAGGACTTCAGGGAGGACATGCGTTTCCTTCTAGCTAGTGTGGTGTCAGTGACCTACCAGCCCTAACATTTATATTATTTTCACCTGTGTGGTTGTTGGAATGCGAGGCGCCTTGGATATATCAGTGACTATATGGAGCCGATGGAGTCATTTGACTCATTTATGCCCCAAAGGGCGGGGAAACGCAGTGTTCAGGCATTATAATCCACATTAAGTGGACCGGCCCTGACGATCCAAGGCTTGCCTACGCGCTTTCCTGAGGCTCGGGCTAGACAGTCTCGAATTCGGTGAGGATGATCCCTTGGCTCGGTTCATAGATGGAAATCCAACTTCCGATACGTGACATTTGCGATTTTGATTGTAGAGCCTAGTATTGGCGACATGATATATGGTACCCATGCCATCTAGGATTGATACATTTATATTTGAAGTTGTTTTATACACTATGCACTTATAATAGTATCAAATGATTTGTTTTAAACGTACCAAGCATGTTTGGCTATTATAAGGGAAAACCCTATCCTCCGGCTTGCGTTGCATTGTGTGATGGGACCTAGGTCTTATAATAGCTTCATTTTTCCAAAAAGCATTGTGCTGTTTTGTTATATGCACTGGTATTCTTGGGAGGAAACTCGTTCCGTGTTATACGGCAAAGTCCCTTGATATATCTGATTTAAAGTAAAGTTTTAAATAACTGTTTTAGTTCTCACACCAGTCACATGACTGACCTGGAGTTTATTGTTTTAACCTAAACTCTGGGTGCCCTTATTTTCGACACGGGCAGCTAGTAGTTTTGGTTTTGCAGATTTATATTCATAGGATCCTGGTTTACAGCTGGAATGATATCCGGAAAGCTTTGTATCCGTATATTTCCTTCAGTTGTGTTTTGTATTATTTTCCGCTGCTATGTAACGAATTGTAATATCTGATATTTTATCAAATGTGTAATATTTATTCATACTCTGTATATTCTTGTATTCCGATGGAATTGTTGTAATAAGCAATGAAATGTTCTTCTGTTTGCGTTCGGATGTGGCGTGTTCTCAAAACAATCAGGGGTTTTGAACGGTCTTGGTCGGTATAGCGATCGATTCGGATCGAGCGAAATTCTCAGTTGTTACACGTGGTATCAGAGCTTTGGTTTACAAAGATCGAGAACAAGACACATAAGAACCATACGGAAGAATTCATCAGAGATTGGATTAGTAATATCCAATGGGAATGACTCGTTAGAGATAGGATCAGTAGTATCCTAGAACGAGTGTGAAGAGTATATTTTTAAAATGAAAACAAATTTTGTTTTGAAAATTTAAATCAATTATTCGTATTTGGTTATATATTTTATATTGAATTTGGACAATCCAGTATATAAAGATTTTGTGTATACGTCTGATCCACGTGTATTCGAAGTATTAATATACTGGATAGATAGAGAATCACAATCTAGTCGCTCGGACATGATTCTGATGATGGACGCGTCATCATTAGAATTTATTTTCATGTTTCAAAAGTGGGATTTCTATATGATTCCAATTGACTGGTGTGAGAACCAAAGCTAGATAGGGCTTATTGTTGTGATTTGGCATCAAAAATCTGATTTTTTGGACTACGTATCAAAGTTATGAATTTGAAATGATAATCAACAAATTGATTGCTGATTGTATTGTTTGATTATTGGTTGATTAATTATAATTTGAACCATTTATCCAAATTGTACGAAATATTGAACTGTATTGAAAATTGTTTAGAATTGCATGCATATACATGTGTATCCATTGAACAGGTCATAGCAAGGAGGCTAGAGAAGAGAAATAAAATTGTTTGCCTGACAAATAGGTACATGTTTACTAATTTCTTGGGTTTTGGATGATGTTATGAGCCGATTGGCTAACCGCTTGGCTATTTCTTTTTCCTTTTGGATTGGAGAGGCCCATATGGCAATTTCGGGATTTTCCCGGTGCTCCCGTGCAGGGAAGGTTATGGCGAATTTTTTCGAAAATTTAGGGTGTTAGCAAAATTTTTGAAAAATTTGAAAAGTTCTTAGAAACTGAAAAGTTGAAGAACTTAAGCCATAATGAAAATAATGAAAGTTGAGTTGATTAGTTAAACAACTTTCAGCTTCACTCCTTTTCGGGGATGAAATTTTTTAAGTGGGGGAGATTGTAATAACCCGGGAATCTAAGCCAATTTAAAATTTTTATTTTGGCAATTTTAGCAAATTTTGAGTATTTAAAATGAATTATTCTAAATAATAACGATGAGAAATTTATTTTGAGTAGAATTAGAAGGTATATATTTATATAGATCGTCGTCAGAATATTAATATTTTATTTTAATTATAAAAGGAATTGAAAATGGAGCGGTAGTTTGAAAATTCGATTCCAAAGTTCAATTGAATATACAGGATTCAAGATAAACCAGATTTTAGTGAAACCAAAAAGATTTGAATCTATTTGAGAATATCTTTCCAACGAATCCGAAAAATTGAAATTTCATAGCGGGAATAAAAAGTTACACCCAATTGAAAATTCAGAATAGTCGCTACGGAATTCTGGCCCTTGAAAATGGAAATTTTGCAAACGACCTCTGTTTTCGACGAAACCACTTTTGTTGGAACCGGGATATCGAATTATTGCTAGATTCTAGAATTCATAATTTTTTGAATCAATATGTGAGCGTGGCAAAGTAAAATGTGTTTTAACAGTTTCAGTCAATTTCGATCGACCAGAAAATGGCCATTTTTCAAATGATCTCAGAATTTGACGAAATTAGTTTTTTAGGACCATATCACTAGTACGAAGCTAGAAAATATTTTTCTGAAATTTTTAGAGTTAGTATGTGGCCCCGGCAAATTAAAATGTACGTTAAAATCAATATTGACCATTATGTTTATCTATATTGTAAAGTTAACGAAAACTGATCGGAATGATCGAATTGGCCTATGTGACTTATCCCATTGTGTTCGGAATAGGGGTAATTAGCTAGGGACGACAGTTAGTGAGTTTGATTTCGAGTTCAAATTAAAATGGTACTTTTTATTGAAAAAATATATAATACTAAATAAATTAAATAAAGAAGTCAACCCCTACTTTATCTTCCCTCCCCCATGTCATTATTTCAAATCCAAGAAAAAAAAGAAATCGTGCGGCCTTCTCTCGTCGCCCTCCCCTTAGATCGACGTCGTCGTCGCTCCACCACCGAAGCACCACCTCACCTCGCTTCCCCTTCTCCTACCTCCAGCTCCTTCTCTAATTCCCCCTCCGCCCCAAAAACCACCTAGCTAAGAAAGAACGTCGTCACTGGTCCTTGGAAGCCCCACATCACCACCACCGCACCCAAAACCGCCTGAGCCCGCCGCCTTGTCCTGCCACCGCCTCCCCTCAGTCCATCTCTGACCCCACGCCTTCCCATTCGCTGAAACCCTAATAAAATGTGAGTTTTTAATTTTATTTTATTTTTACTTATTTAGGTAATTAAAACTATGGGTATCCTTGGGTAGGCAATATAGAGATAAAGGTTTGATTTTTAACATAGAAAATGTTTGATTTTTATTTTAAAAGAAAGCTTAGATTTTTATAGAAGAGATTTTTGATGGAAAATATAATCTTTATATGGAAAACGATATTCAAAATATGATTTTTATATTATATAGAGAATAAAAATATGATTTTTATATAATGGAAAGAATAAAAATATGATTTTATAAGACAGAAAATATAAAAATACGATTTTTATATATGTTGTAGTGAAATAAAAATTCAATTTTTATACGAGTAGCGGATTGAAAATAGAATCTTTATATTATATAGAGAATATAAAAATATAATGTTTATATATATAGAGAAATAAAAATCTGATTTTTTTTATTATATATATAGTGAGATAAAATGTGATTTATAATGTGAAGAACGTGAAAAAGGATTGCATTGGGATTTCGGGCAAATTCAAGCCATTTGGAAATTCAGAAATGAAACGGCGGAGTGGATCCCAAAGGTGAGAACTTCTCACCAAAATTGTTTTATACAGTTATTTATTTTATAACTGCATATATGAACTATTTCTCCATCGTCCACAGACCATGGATGACTTGTTTGTTTGATTGTGTTTTGATTGATTTGTTTGTGTGAATTTGGTAAGTGATGTGGAATGGAAAATATATTCATGTGTTGAAATAAATCTTCATTTGCAAATCAGATGATTTGTTTATGTACACTAAATTTACTAATATGGATTGGGATGATAAATTTTACACATCGCCCAACTACACAAATAAAAATATGTGTTTGTTGATTTGAAACCCCATTTGGGTGTTGGGATGATATTTGGCACACACTAGTCCCAATTATTTAGTTGTATGTCGATCGATTGGTTGATAGACTGTGTAAGCGTTAATTATTGATATTTAATGCTTATGCAGTTGTGTGGTGTACTATAGACGATGGTTGATTATTTATCGTTGTTATTATATACATGTGTTGTATGGAATCCACATAATTAACATTATATGGTAACTGATTGGGCCTCATTCCAATTTGGAAAATCAAGAATATTATAAAATGAATATTCATGTGTTGAATAGAATAAAAATTCATGTGTTGAATAAAATATATATTCATGTGTTGAATAAAAGAAAACTCATGTGTTGAGAATATTCATGTGTTAAATAGAATAAAAATTAACGTGTTAAATAAAATATATATTCATGTATTGAATAAAAGAAAACTCATGTGTTGAGAATATTCATGTGTTGAATCGATTCATGTGTTTAACGAAATAATTATACAATAAAATTCACATTTTTATTGGAAGTAAGAATTAATAAATATTCATGTGTTGAATAAAATATATATTCATGTGCTGAAGAAAATATTCATTTGTTGAATGGAATAATGAAGTTATTGAAATATATAAAGCCGTGTTGATTAGATATGCGCCATTTTGGCGCGAACGATATTTATATCGATTATATTCGTTTTTATAATGAATATAGAAAAGGAAGTGATTTCAAAATATAATGTTTTGAAAATATTATTATTTATATATTAATGATATGGAATATTCGATTTTGATCAGAAATTGAATATAAAGTTGAAATCGTTTTGAATACGAATTGAAAACGATTTATAAAATACGTTTTAAATGGAAATTGACGAAATATATATTATATATTATATATATAATATAATGGCCTGAATAGAACGCGCCGTGCTGCAGTAGTTCGCGAATTTCGACCACTGACTTCGAATGAATATTACGGGAGATCCGACCGTCGGATTCTCCTAAAATCGGAACCGTTGGTTTTGTATCGAAAAGAGAATTCTAACGAATATTAGATATTTGAAATCTAACAGTTGGATTTGGAATTATATCCAAATCAAATTTGGAAAAGGTCGCTGTAAGTGCAGTTCGATGGCCGTTTATGGAAATCGACTGTACGGGCCTTGATAAAATTATTAAAAATAGTAATAATTTGTCTGAAATCATAAGAAATGACTTGGAAAGAATTAGGATGAAAATTTCCATATTTGAAAAGATAAAAATAGATTTTTATCGAAATGAACTAGTTTTGAACTTGAATTATAATCCATTTATTTTTGAAACAAATAAACTGGATTTGAAAGGGTTTTAAAAGCAACCAGAATTTCCAATAGTTGAATGGGAATGGATTTGAATCGAAATTGTCTTTGGAATATTTCGATGTTGGATTTCGTGATTATACAGATATTGTTATGGAAATTTGAAAGATATATTTATATCGTTATTTCCAATACGATATTTGTTGGTCGTAGAATTTGATATTGAATATAAGCCGATATATTTTCTATTCAGAGCCTTGTATTTATTATCAAATGGGATTTGGGTTTGTCGTGAATGGTGTCTTCGTTAACACTGTTCTTAATTCCAGTTGAGAAAAAGATTAAATCTTTTTATTTAGATTTAATGAAGTAGAATTGAATTGGAATTGATTTTTGGGTTTATCGTGAACGATGTTTTAAATAACACTTGTTCTTTAACCCGATAATTAATGTAATGTGAGTTGGGTTTGTTGTGAACTGTGTTTTAACGACATTCGTTCTTTAACCCGATTTATAGTGAAATGTGATTTGGAATTTATAAATCTTTTGTTAAGATTTAAAGGAGATTTTCCAAAGTAAAGTTTTTCAATTTAATAAAATAAATTGGAATGGAATGGAATTCGATTTGGTAATAATTGAAGTGAGTTTCTGTGGATGAAGACAACAAATATATCTGGAATTTAAAAGGCTTTGTCGGTATTCCATTTATATTATTAGTCGGATATGGAAGTTTATATCGATTATATATATCGATTTGTTTTCCATGAAGATTCCATTGTAAATGGAATGTGATTTTGGATTGTCGTGAACGGTATCCTTAATAATACTGTTCTTAGAACCAACGGGGTTAAGAAAATCAGAAACTAACTGAAGATTAGTTAAGTTGAATGGTTTCCTGGGTATTGATCTGATGTTGGTTTCGGCCTTCGGGGTTATTACTTAGGGAATTGTTCACTTGCTAATTTACAGTTAAAGGCTGCTGGAATGGAATGTGATTTTGGGTTTATAGTGAACCGTGTTTAAAATGGCATTTGTTCTTTAACCCAGTTAAAGACAGGATATGATTTCCCAAGTTAAATAATCATTAATAGTGATTTTTGGGAAGATTAAAACCATGTGGAGTTTTAATGAATCTTTAATTAGATTGAAATGATCGAGAATGGAGTATCACCAGTTTTGCTCCAGGCGATAGTTAAATCTTTAATCAGATTTGAACGTGAAATGGTAATTGAATTTACCGATAACACCGTGGTGTTAGATATGAAGTATTACCAGTTTTACTTCATGGGATGAATAGGTTGGCGTTGGGAAATTTAACAAATGATTACTTCGGTGAGGTTTGTTAATCCCGACTCGTTTGGATAAACCATAATTTGGTTTGAATTAATATTCAAAAGAAGATTAAAGAATAAATTTAAGGAATTTATCTTCGATAAAATTAATGGGAACTTTTGCCGAAGTATAAGAATATTTGAATAAAAGAATATTCTGAATTGGAATGAGGCGTATGTTATGTTTATGTAACACTTGTTTATTATATACGCGAGTTATTCAGGAAGACCGGGTTTATCCCATTCTGAATAACTGATTCGATGATGTGTCGAGGATAAAGACGGTGGTCGAAGACCGGAGGTCTTCACATCGTTTGGATAATTACTGATGCTCTTGATTGGGCTGTACACTCAAGAGGAGGGAATCAGTTGGTGATCGTCCAGACGTACTTGGAGATCGATGGATATGCGACGTACAAGGTGCCTCCGGTTTCGTTCATACCCAGAACGGACTTGTAAATGAATTGGTCTGACATTGGACATCATTTTGTGCGATTGATGGATATTGGTTGCATGGAGTGGTTTGCCTGTGTGGCATGCTAAGATGCAAATGAGCAAGGCTTTTGTTAAAAAGCAAAGTCTTGTGGTTGATGATCCAAGCACCGCCTGTGTGGCATAGCTTTGTGTAGCGTTAATTCGCGAGCCTCACACCCCGGTTGTGAACTGGAAATGGGAGAGGACTTCAGGGAGAACATGTGTTTCCTTTTAGCTAGGGTGGTGTCAGTAACCTACCAGCCCTGACATTTATATTATTTTCACCTGTGTGGTTGTTGGATTGTAAGGTGCCTCGGATATATCAGTGACTATGTGGAGCCGATCGAGGCACATGACTCATTTACTCCCCAAAGGGCGGGGAAACGCAATGTTCTGGCATTATAATCCACATCGGGTGGACCGACCCTGACGATCCAAGGCTTGCCTGCGCGCTTGCCTGAGGCTCGGGCTAGACAGTCTCAAATTCGGTGAGGATGATCCCTTGCCTCGGTTCACAGATGGAAATCCAACTTCCGATACGTGACATTTGCGGTTTTGATTATAGAGCCTAGTATTGGCGGCATGATATATGGTACCCATGCCGTCTAGGATTGATACATTTATTTTTGAAGTTGTTTTATACACTATGCACTTATAACAGTATCAAATGATTTGTTTTAAACGTACCAAGCATGTTTGGCTACTATAAGGGAAAACCCTTTCCTCCGGCTTGCGTTACATTGTGTGATGGGACCTGGGTCTTATAATAGCTTCATTTTTTCAAAAAGCATTGCGCTGTTTTGTTATATGCACTGGTATTCTTGGGAGGAAACCCATTCCGTGTTATACGGCTTGGTTCCTTGATATATCTGATTTAATGTAAATTATAAATAACTGTTTTAGTTCTCACACCAGTCACATGACTGACCTAAACTCTGGGTGCCCTTATTTTCGTCACGGGCAGCTAGTAGTTTTGGTTTTGCAGATTTATATTCACAGGATCCTGATTTACAGCTGGAATGGTATCCGAAAAGCTTTGTATCCGTATATCTCCTTCACTTGTGTTTTGTATTATTTTCTGCTGCTATGTAATGAATTGTAATCTCTGATATTTTATCAAATGTGTAATATTTATTCATACTTTGTATATTCTTGTATTCTGATGAAACTGTTGTAATAAGCAATGAAATGTTCTTCTATTTGCGTTCGGATGTGGCGTGTTCTCAAAACAATCAAGGGTTTTGAGCAGCCTTGGTCGCTTTAGCGATCGATTCGGATCAAGCGAAATTCTCAGTTGTTACACATTGAGTTTTAGATGCTCAATTGAAGTCTGAATCGTCAAATTAAGAACTTCCGCGCTGCGGCGAGTTCTTTTTAATTAAATTAAATATAAACGTTTAAAACTTCGTTTATAATTAAATTCCAACTCCATTTCCAGTAAATCGAACTCGTTATCCAAACTACCTTAACAATTCAAATTATTTAAACTCGTCGATGATTCTGTTCCATATTCGTAACTAAGTTCAAAACCCTGATTCCTTTATTTATGTCTAATTCACTTGGAATTAGTTTATTTATGGAATATCGGTATCATCGAATTCTGATTATAAATTTCCTTCATACAAATAATTAATTAATTTAACATCTCTTACCATTACAAGCTAATATCATCCCTCGATAATAGTGAAGTCGTTCAATTTAGGGTATTTTAATTACCTCTCAGACCTTGATCAACAATGTTCTTATCTAGAGATAAAATCTGTTTTCACATCAAAATTCAATTACAGATTCTATTTAATGTAAATCCAATGTCCTTTCCGAGATTAAATATTTTTATAAATTCGACATAGTCGAATTCTATTTTTAAACCCTTACGGATTTATTCCAATTCAATTTTCCTTTCAAACATCAAAATGAATTACATGATTTTCAATTCTCCTTTTTAATCCATACTTGAATCTAAATTCTAATTATCCAATAATAGTTATTTCTTTTATTTATTCCGAATATCAAAAATGATTTCATCATTTCCTTTAAAACGATTCTCGATTCCCCTTTTTTAATTCATATTTGAATTTAAATAATCTAATTATTCTAGGACCATTATTCACTTCCATTTATAAACGTCGTTTATAATTTCAACTGATTGTTTCAAATATTGAAACATGTTCCTATTTCAAATTCCTTTCTTGCTTTCGAAAAATAGTTTCCCTTTTTAAAATTAGCACTTGAGTTTCCATTTCTAAATTGTTCAATGATAGATTTTTATTCCATTATAAACATTGCTTATAAATTTCATTTTTTCTTGTTTTGAATATTTAAAACAAGTTCTTGTTTCAAATCTTATTTGAACTTCAATCCCCCACTCTAAAAATAAATTTCCTTTTTAAATTCAGACTTGAATTTAAAAACCTAATACTACCAAAAAATAATTTTCCTTTCCACTTATAGCCTTGTTAATAATTCGGCTGCTTGTTTTTGTTATTAAAACAAGTAATATTTCATAGTTCATTCAATTTCACATTTATTTCAGAAAATAAATTTTCCTTTTTAATGTCAAAAATCCCTTCTTATATTTTAAAATATCAATATCTAGGGCGAGTGATATTCACACAAATCATCCATTCAATTCACACATCACACACATATATAAATATGTAAACAACAGTAAATAAATTTGAGGAATCCAGTTGGATTCCTCCAACCTGTTTTCCCTGCATCCACAAATGTTATTCAACAAAAAATAATACCAATCCTGCTTTAAGGTAGGATATTGCGGTATAAAAGGTTATCCACTCATATTCATGGGGAGTAGGGTCATCCGCTAATGATACTGCGGGCATCCGCTAATGGTACTGCGGGAAATCCAATATATATACAATAGCGACAACCACCAAGCCTAAATAACTAATATATATATATATATAGTATATATAATAACCAAAATGATTCAATAATCCATGCATGCATTCAAACAACCAGCAATTTATTTTAACCGATAAAAATAAATTAAATATACTTTTGAGTCAGATTTACTCACCTGATTTTTATTTTCCCAATATCCCGTTAAAATTCCATATCATCTCGTCTTTGAATCTACTCGAATGAAATCCTTGCCTAGATTATCTAATTTTATTTAACGATTAGAGATTATTTATTTAAATAAATAAACTACTAAATAAATAATTAAATTATTCTATGTAATTTGAATTTTGTTCAAAATATACCTTATGGGTCAATGAAAATTTCTCAACAACCGATGAAACAAATCCCCAAACTCCTCCCGAATACATCAATCATCTCCAAAATGATCCACACTGTTTCGGCATTACCTCGAACATGTCATCGACAATTTCCTTCATCCCCTTGCTGTCACTACCATCCACTGCAATTCTTTAAAACCTCTTAGCCTAATGACTAGACAAACTTCCCAACAACAGTCCCATTCCTGTCAAGCTTGCACTTCCATTATCCCAAGTTCTCCTCTCCAATCTAGTGCGCTACAGGAACACCAGAATCCCAAAATACATCGCACTTTTCCAGCCTTGGAACCCTACTCCAATTGTTAACAACGCATTTCAGACTCCCTTAAACACCGACTGATGAAATCGCAGCCTCTTCTAATTAGATCACGAACTCTATCACCATCACACGAGACCACAGGAAATCGCACAACTCCAACAAGGTAGAGCTCCCCTTCATGTCATGTCCCTGAAATCGCGTCTTCCTCCTCTTCGAAGACCAATACCCACTACTCGTTGGCCTTCTGATGTTGCGGTGACTCAATCCTGCCTGCGCACTCATCGACAATGTCAGAAACCCCCTTCTTTGATCCCGTCATCGTGCCCAAAGTCACACCCCACGCTACTACTTCTGGTGATGTTGAGGGCTTCTGGGAATTGGTGGCTTCAAAGCGCAATTTCTATTCTATTTTTTTTAATCGGTGGAATTGATTTTACCATTTTGATTTAATCCTGAGGCCTTCAAATATATGAGTGGGTTTGAGGAATGAAAATACAAAGGCTCGACTCCTTAAATATATAGCTGCGATTGGAAAACAAACGTACAGGTTGCCATTAAGTTCACTTTGCTTTGTCTTCAAGACGAGCGACAAAATTTTCGGCTCGAGCAAGAAAATAGACCAGCCTGAAAAGAACAGGTCGGCTAGTGAAAGATAGGGTGGCTATTGATTTGATTTTATTTTAATTAAAATCTAAAATATCTCATGATCCCTTGTTTAAAATCCTGAACCGCTGTATTAACTTAACGACGATGTTCTCGGATTTGTGATATTATTTTGAACTCCATGGAATTGATTCTGGAATTTAGTTCAATTATATATAACATAAAACAATTTAAATTAATGATTTAAATTAATTTTTTTAATATATAAATCGATTATAGATAATAAAATTTCACGAAAATAAATTATTATTATTTTTATCATTTTAATTCAAACAGAGTTTATATTAATCAATTGAAATGTTTTTTTTCAATCCAGTTTTAATTGTGTAATAATTTGCTTGTTAATTACTCGATATATTTGAAATCATATCCTGTATTGATTATTTAATTGATAAATTCAACATAAAATTCATTTATATTCCCAATTAGATATTTAAAACTAATTAAAATATTCATTATATAACAGCTAAAAATCAGGGACGTTACAGCAAATCCAACATCCACAAGTGTAGGCTTCACGTGAGAGGTCTAGTGCATAAAAACACACACATACAACACACACACACACACACACACACATATATATATATATATGTATGTATGTATGTATGTAAATAGCAGGATTGATAAAATAGCATTAATTGTGATTAATGGAAATGAATAAGGAAATGAATGTAAGTTACAACAGTAAAAGAAAGTGAATGAACCTGGAATGATAATAACCTATTATAATTAATTACATAAATGAGAATGTTATATAATAGGTAGACTTGTCCTAGGGACGAGTGGAGATTATAACTTCGGTTATAATAAACGATTAAGAAAATGAGATAACTTATGTAATGAGATAAGTTGTACTTAATTGTGTAAATTAAGTAATCAGTAAATAGGGAAACCCGAAACCAGTTGTTTGTAAGAAGTAGAGAAAAGGGGGGAAATTATGAAATGAAAGAAGTTGTACTTAATTATAAATTAAGTAATCTGTAAACTTGGAAATCTGAAATCTGTTGATAAGAATAATATGTTAAGGCTTGTCCTAGGTACAAGTGGGAATTGGAACATAAGTTATATTCAGGGAAGGGAAACTTATTAGTAAACCTTAGTAAAGAGAACTAAGTTAATAAGTAAATAACGATAATGGTAGTGATGGAATTATGATTAAATAAGAAAGAATGAGGCAAACTTATGAAATAAATAAGTTATAATTAATCATAAATAATGAATGACATGTCAAATAGAAAAGATGTGAATTGAGATATACTTAGTTACATATTAAGTAGAACATGTTATTGTAACTATGAAATCAAAAAATAATATAAAGGGATTGTGGATTACAGACCTTGGATCATACTCTAGAGAATAACATGTTGTGCGCTTATTAATAAACTTAAATGGGTTAAGCTATATGTGTAATAACCCGGAAATCCGAGCCAATTTAAAATTTTTATTTTGGCAAAATTTAGCGAATTTTGATTATTTAAAATGAATTATTTTAAATAATATCGACGAGAAATTTATTTTGAATGGAATTCGAACGTATATAGTTATATAGATCGTCATTAGAATATAAATATTTATTTTAAATTATAAAAGGAATTGAAAATGACGTGGTAGTTCGATAATTCGATTTCAAACTTCAATTGAATGTACCGGGTGCAAAATAAACCGGATTTTAGCGAAACTAAAAATAATAGAATCTATTCGAGAATATCTTTCCAACGAATCAAAAAAATCAAAATTTCATAGCAGGGATCAAAAGATACGTCCAGTTGAAAATTATGAATAGTCGCTATGGAATTCAGGCCCTTAAAAATGGAAATTTTGCAAACGACCTCGGATTTCGACGAAACCACTTTTGTTAGATCCGCGATGTGAAATTATTGCTAGATTCCAATTTTCATAATTTTTTGAATCAATATGTGAGCGTGGCAAAGGAAAACGCGTTTGACTAGTTTCAGTTGATTTTAATCGACTGGACAAGGGCCATTTTTCAAACGGTCTCAGAATTTGATGAAACTAGTTTTGTTAGGACCGTATCATCAATACGAAGCTAGAAAATATTTTTCGGGAATTTTTCTAGTTAGTATGTGGCCCCGGTAAATTGAAATGTGCGTTCAAATTCAATATATAGAGTAAAATTTTGATTTAAACGAAAACTGATCGAAACGATTGAATCAGCTTACGATACATATCCCATTGTGTTCGGAATGGGGGTAATTAGCTATGGACGACAGGCGGTGGATTAGATTTCGAGTTCGAAAATAAAAGTTTCTTTTTGAAATTTGAAATAAATAAATATATATATATAAATTATTATAAACCCCACCACATCCTCTCTCTTTCCTCCAGTCAACCATCGATTAGTTTTAAATAAAAAAGAGAGAGAGAGAAAGGGAGGAGACCGACGGAGCCACCCTCCCTCCCTCGCGATCGGCGCCGCCACCTGGGGGACCCCTCCGCAGTTGCCCCTCCTCCATCCGCGTCCTTCCCCTCCAATGCGTCGACATGGAACCCCCCCCCCCCCCCCGCGCAGTCGCCCCTCCTCCATCCGCGTCCTTCCCCTCCAGTGCGCCGACATGGAAACCCCCCCCCCAATTCAAGAACGGCGTGAAACCCTGGAACCTTAAACCCCCTCCCGACCTCCCTGAAAGTGGCGCAACCACCTCGAGCCCTCCCCAGCGCCACCCAGAGCACCCCTCCGACGAAGAACCCCCCCCCCTCCCAGCGCAGTCAACGTCAGGGCCAGTGAAGGTGAGCTTTTTCATTTATTTTTATTTTAAAAATATGATCATGTTTATGTTATAAATATAAAATATATATTTATAAATCAGTTTTCTTCTATATATATATATATATATATATATATATATATATATATATATATATATGTCAAAACCATATTATTAAAATCGGTTTTAAATATGATTTTGGCTTAGAAAAGAATACGATTTTTATTCGTATAAAAGCTAGGATTTTTGAAAGGTAAAAGCTATGATTTTAAAAGTAAAAAGAATGGATTTTTAGAGAGCAAAAGAATTGATTTGTATAGCGAAAGAGATTTGATTTTTATTTTCAATAAAGATTTGATTTTTCTATGTATGAAAGTTTAATAAGGAAACGATTTTTATTTATAGTTATAGAGAATAAAAATATAATTTTTAGATGATGTAAAGATTAAAAATATAATTTTTAGATGATGTAAAGATTAAAAATATAATTTTTAGATGATGTAAAGATTAAAAATATAATTTTTAGATGATGTAAAGATTAAAAATATAATTTTTATATAGTAGAGACATTAAAAATACGATTTTTATCGTTTGAATGGAGAAGTAAAAATTCGATTTTTATATATAGTATAGCGATAAAAATTCGATTTACATATATATAGAATAACAATAAAAATTCGATCTTTATATAAGAAGTAGAAAATAATTTTTATATAGAAAGAAGCATCGAAAAAATATATGAAGTAGAAATAAAAATGTGATTTTTTATTTATTTGAATGAAGCGATAAAATGTTATTTTTATATATGTACAGCGGGAAAAGGTCGCCTTGGAATTCGGGGCATATCCGAACCATTCAGAATTAGATAACGGCGGAGTGGAACCCAAAGGTGAGAACTCCTCACTTTTAAATTTATTTCTAGTTAAAATATATACTAGGATGCAGACGGTGTTTAGTAGCACCCGACACCCGTCGTCCACAGACCATGGACAGCTTGTATGCTTGTTTGTTTGATTTTGATGTGTAGTTCATTGTGTGATGTGATGTGAAATGAAATAAAATAATTTATAGTGGAAAATGTTTTATAGTTAAAAATATAATTTTTAACGTGTATATGAAATGAATATTTATAAACAAATCGACGATTTGTTTATATACACACATTTGACTTACACATCGCCCAACTGCACAAATAAAATCTGTGTTTGATTGTTTGAAACCCCACACGGGTATTGGGGTGATATATGACATACACTAATCCCAATAATTAGTTGTATGTCGATCGATTGATGGACAGACTGTTATGAGCGTTAAATATTTATATTTGATGCTTATACAGTGTAGAATGCCCTTTGGATGATGGTTGCTTATTTATCGTTGTTATTTTATACATGTGTTGTAGAAAAATCCATATAATTAACATTATATGGTAATTGATTGGGCCTCATTCCAGTTTTGAAAAAGAAATATTTGAAAAAGAAATATTTGAAATAGAAATATTTGAAATAGAATATTTGAAAATAGAAACATATGAAGCCGTGTTGATTAGATTGACGCCATTCTGACGTGAACGATATTTATATCGATTATATTCGTTTTTATAATGAATATTGAAAAGTGATTTCAAAATCGAATAATTTGAAATGAAATTCGAATTATATTGAAAAGAATAGAAATTCGAATTAAATTGAAAAGAATTGAAATTTGAATTAAGCTGAATAGAATTGAAATTCGAATTAGATTGAAATAGAATTGAAATCGTTTTGAATTGAGTTTAAAACGTATTGAAATTGAACTGAAAATCGATTTGAATTGAAATCAATTTGAAATGAATTTAAAACGAATTTGTAAGGGAAAATTCAATTTTGATTTGAATTTGAAAAAGAAGTTGAAATCGTTTTGAAAATGAATTTAAAACGATTTATAAAATACGTTTTAAAAGGAAATCGACGAAGTATATATTATATATATAATATAATGGCCTGAATAGAACGCGCCGCGCCGCGGTAGTTCCCGAATTTCGACCATTGACTTCGAACGGATATTACGGGAGATCCGACCGTCAAATTCTCCTAAAACCGGAACCGTTGGGTTCGTATCGAAAAGAGCTTTCTAACGAATACTAGAAATTAGAAATCTAACGGTTGGATTTGGAATTATGTCCAAATTAAATTTGGAAAAGGTCGCTGTAAGTGCTGTTCGATGGCCGTTGATGGAAATCGACTGTACGGACCTTGATAAAATTATTAAAAATAGTAATAATTTGTGAAAAATCATAAGAAATGATTTGTCAAGAATCGAGATGAAAAAATCCATATTGTAAAAGATAAAAATAGATTTTTATCGAAATGAACTAGTTTTGAACTAGAATTATAATTCTATTTATTTTTAAATAAATAAATTGAATTTGAAAAGGGTTTTAAAAGTAACCAGAATTTCCAACAAGTGAATTGGAATGGATTTGAATCGAAATTGTCTTTGGAATATTTTGATGTTGGATTTCGTGATGATACAGATATTGTTATGTGAATTTGAAAGATATATTAGTATCGTTATTTCTAATATGGTATTTGTTGGTCGTGGAATTTGATATTGAATATAAGACGGTATATTTTCTATTCAGAGCCTTGTATTTAATATCAAATGTGATTTGGGTTTGTCGTGAATGGTGTCTTCATTAACACTGTTCTTAAGCCCAGTTGAGAAAAAGATTAAATCTTTTTATTTAGATTTAATGAGGTTTACCAATTAAATAATATTTAATTGGAATTGAATTGGTATTGATTTTTGGGTTTATCGTGAACAGTGTTTTAAATAACACTTGTTCTTTAACCTGATAGTTAACGGAATGTGATTTTGGGTTGTCGTGAACGGTATCTTCAATAATACTATCCTTAGACCCAAAGGAGTTAAGAAAATCAGAACTAACTGGAGATTAGTTAAGTTGAATGGTTTCTGGGGTATTGATCTAATGTTGGTTTCGGCCTTTGGGGTTAATACTTAGGGAACTGCTCACTTGCTAATTTACGGTTAGGGACTGATTGAAATGTGATGTGATTTTGGGGTTTATCGTGAACCGTGTTTTAAATGACACTGATTCTTTAACCCAGTTAAAAATTAAAACTAAATGGAGTTTTAATGAATCTTTAATTAGATTGAAAAGATCGAGAATGGAGTATCACCAATTTTGCTCCAGGCGATAGTTTAATCTTTAATTAGATTTGAACGTGAAATGGTAATTGAATTTACCGATAACATTATGGTGTTAGATATGAAGTATTACTAGTTTTACTTCATGGGATGAATAGGTTGGGGTGGAAAATTTAACAATTGATTACTTCGGTTAGGTTCGTTAATCCCGACTAGTTTGGAAAAACCAAAATTTGGTTTGAATTGATTTTCAAAGGATGATTAAAGAATAAATTTAAAGGAATATATCTTTGATAAAATTAATGGGAACCTTTCCGTAATAATGTGAAATTTAGAAACTAACTGTAGGTTAGCTAAGCAGAACGGTTTCCTGGGTATTGATCTGATGTTGGTTTCGGCCTTCGGGGTTAATATTTGGGGAATTATTCTCTTGTTAATTTACGGTTAGTGACTGATGAATTGGAATGAGGCGTATGTCGTGTTTGTGTAACACATGTTTATTATATACGCGAGTTATTCAGAAAGACCGGGTTTATCCCATTCTGAATAACTGATTCGACGTGGTGTCAAAGATGAAGACGGTGGTTGAAGATCGGAGGTCTTCACGTCATTTGGATAATTACCGATGATCTTGATTGGGCCGTACACCCAAGAGGAGAGAATCAGTTGGTGATCATCCATACGTACTTGGCGATCGATGGATACGCGGGGTACTAGGTGCCTCCCGTTTCGTTCAGACCCAGAACGAACTTGTAAATGGACTGTGTGTCTGACATTGGATTTCAGTCTGTGTGATTAATTTCTATTAAATATATATCTGTTTGGCAGCGGAGAATTTATTCTCTTGCTTAACGCCCTTCTCGGAGATGTACGAGCTCAGGGGTTATATATTGATGGATATCCATCGCATGGAATGAATTGCCTGTGTGGCAAGCCTAAGTGGCAATGAATCAAGGCTTTTGTTGAAAAGCAAAGTCTTGTGGTTGATGATCAAAGCACGGCCTGTGTGGCGTAGCTTTGTGTAACGTTGATTCGCGAGCCTCACACCCCGGTGGTGAACCAAAAACGGGAGAGGACCTCAGGGAGGACATGCGTTTCTTTCTAGTTAGAAGTGGCGTCAGTGGTTTTACATGCCCTAACGAGTTTGACTTATGTGGTTGTTGATGTTGCGAGGCACCTCGGTTAGATCGGACGATCCGGGTCCGATGGAGCCATTTGTTGGCTCATTTACGCCCCAAAGGGCGGGGAAACGCAGTGTTCAGGCATTTTAATCCACATCGGTGAACGGCCTTGTCGCTCCAAGGGCTCACCTGTGTCTGGGTCCTGAGACTCGGGCTAGACAGTCTCGAATCGGTAGAGGACTATCTTTTGCCTCGGTTCACAGATGGAAATCCAATTTCCAAATACGTGACTTTGCGGTTTTATTTGTAGATCCTAGTATTAGCGACATGATATATGGTACCCATGCCGCCTATGATTGATACTTATGATTTGAAGTTGTTTTATACACTAGACACTTATAATAGTATCAAATTATGTGTTTTAAAACGTACTAAGCATGTTTGGCTATTATAAGGGAAAACCCTATCCCCCAGCTTGCGTTGCATTGTATGATAGGACATGGGTCTTGTAATAGCTTCATTTTTCCAAAAAGCATTGCGCTGTTTTGTTATATGCACTGGTATTCTTGGGAGGAAACCCATTCCGTGATATACGGCGTGGTCCCTTGATATATCTGATTTAAAGTAAAGTTTTAAATAACTATTTTAGTTCTCACACCAGTCCCATGACTGACCTGGAGTTTATTGTTTTAACCTAAACTCTGGGTGCCCTTATTTTCCGCACGGGCAGCTAGTAGTTTTGGTTTTGCAGATTTATATTCACAGGATCCTGGTTTGCAGCTGGAATGATATCCGGAAAGCTTTGTATCCGTATATCTCCTTCAGTTGTGTATTGTATTGTTATCTGCTACTATGTAATTTATTGTAATCTCTGATATTTGGTAATTGTGTAATATTGATTTATACTCTGTATTTTCTTGTATTCTGATGGAATTGTTGTAATAAACAATGAAATGTTATTCCGTCTGCGTTCTATTGTGTGTTGTTCTCAATGTATCCGCTCTTTCCTTACCGGGGAAGTAACGGGCCCTTACAATATGACTAGAATTAATAAGCAAGAGGAACTTGGTAACTTGAATAAGAAGTCAATGTGAATGGGAATAACCAGGTTAGATGGTAACTAGATGAGATAGAGCAAGCGCACAATTGAATGTTTAGACATAGGATCTAATAACACATTAAACTGAGGCGCTTGGACCAGTCCGTACGTTTGAGGGTGAATATCCCAACGGGGTAGATCATCATGGTGTCATGAGGCAAAAGGGGAGTGCACGTTCATCTGATTATTCTGTCGGCTCCGAAGGACTGGAAGGGGAAGTACACGGCTTCTAGGGACGTGAAAGGTGTCCCTGGAGTCCTCTGTGGTGGTGTGGTGTTCGGGCTGTGCTCATAGAGGCTGGGTCTGCACGTAACTACCCGGTGAGTAGCCTTGATTAAAAAGTACTTTTGTAGTCAGAAAGCTATGACGAGGTGATACAAGGGTGATTCGGCGGTCGCCTCAACAGGGAGGCAGGATCACGACCAACAAGGATAGTAGATCATAGGGTACCCATCATCGGCAGCCAGTGGGATGCGAAAAGACTAGAGCTAAACCCAAGATGCCATCCACTTTTCACTATCGAGGCATGGTGGTTGAGAGAGACGCCAACTGGATGTTTATATTGTTTGTTAGGAGCAAGTTGCTTGGCTCTTGTAGTCTATACTAGTTGAGGGAGGGGCCGAGGTGGGGCCATAGCCACCATGAAAAACAAACCCGACGGATATCTGTCTTTTGAGGCTCTTAAAGGCGGGCCTGCACAGATATGGAAAAGCTCTCGATCGAGTTTTGTGTTTCTTGTACAGCCCTGCCACGGAACTCGGTGCATAGTAGAGAATATGTGCGGTTAAGGCATCGAGTATGATTGACGATACGTACATGGGAAAGTCTAGATGGATGCATGTCTGCTCTAGGTGGTGTATTTTAGACTCGAGGGCATTACTCTATAGTGGAATCTGGTTCGATCAAAGGTGGAAATCCATACACTTACGTAGCATGGCAGCGACAGATATATGTGAAATGTAATATTGTTATATAGAGATCCGTACATCACTCCAAAGTAGGATGAGGGACTGCGTATATTTCGGTGGTGTTACGATGGAGACTGCGCGAATGGGGTTCTATGGGGTGTACCTTGATTTGGGGGTAGCTACATATATACCTTATTAGGCTAATCCACTTGGGAGTAAATGGGTACGACATGTGCGTAACCCTTGAGTGTTGTTAACCCAAGTAACCTAACAAATAAGAAAATGTGATTGAACAATATATGTAGGCTTATCCAAATTATATAGTTTAAATCCAGTCACCGAAACTTGTGTTCTAACCCCCTCTTCATAACATACTCGCAGGTTAGATTTGTGGCAGAGAAATGACAGCTTTGGATACTAGTTAGGCAGTATTATTACTATGGTAAGGCTATATTTTGATTACATTATATTTTATCCATTCCGCTGTGAGATGTTTTTCTGAGCTCTAATATATTTTATATCTCTGTCTTTTCTGCAGGGTACTAGACCAGCCATCACGAGTTTCGATGGATTAGAATTTTGAAAAAAAATTGGTCTATCGGAATTCGGTTGTTACAAAATACCTTCCATAATTCGAATTTTTTATCAAATTTTCATCTTTTTCCTCTCTTAACATCCTATCATTATACTACTTTAATTCTTGATTTTTTATAATTATACTCTGCTGATTTCAATACAAATAATATCATTCTTCTTCTCTTTCAATTCTAACCAAATTCTCTTTGAATTCAAGTGCTTCTCAAAAGTTATAGGCTGTTTGTAATCAAATATCTCAAGATCAAGTCCTATAGAGTCAATACTATAAAAACTGATAAGAGAAGGGTGTGGTCCTGTCCCGTTTAAAGTGATTGGGTGCATTTATGTCCCGGAAATCGATTGGATGTAAAGTTGTTGCCTAGAAATCAACTAAGTCTCACTATACTTAGAATCAGTTGGGGTGTTCCTTGTAGCCCTAAAATCAAGGATTATAATTGGATATTGTTGTTAAAATTCTGCATCAACCCAGCGTTGTGTGGGACTGGATGTAGGGGATGCCCCGAACCAATATAAAATCTCGATGTATACTTCCCTTTTATTGGTTTTACTTCTACTTTCTGCATTTTGTGATTGATTCTGTTTTTGTTTGTTTTTGTATAACGTGTGTTTGGTTCAAAAAGATTTGAAGAAATTTTATAAATTCCATTAGACACTATTCACCCCCTCTAGTGTTTAACTTATTTTAAGATCCTTAATCGGCATCTCCAATAATTTGTATTAGAGCATTGGTTTTCAAAAATCTCATAATCTAAAGTTTGAATAGTTTAAATGGTAAATTTTGAAGTTTTTCATAACACTAGTTCAAATATATGCATTTCATCACCGTTTCATAAGTCTACATTGAATTATTGTGAAAGCTCAAATTGTCTACCGAATCAGTGTGCTATACAGGAACAAAGATGTTACATGGTTATTAATGATTCAAAACTTGATGGCCAATTAGTGCAAATCAAATAGGATAAATGGATATTGGACAGTGGTTGTTCGAGGCATATGATGAGAAACCCAAACTTACTGAATAATACTGTCTATGAAGATGGAGGAATGGTCAATTTTGGTTATAACTCGAAGGGATATGTGATTGACATGGGCAGTGTTGGTAACTCTAAAACTCCTACTATTTATGATGTTTTGTTAGTTAAGAATTTAAAGGATAACTTGCTTAGTATAAGTCAATTAAGCGACAAAGGCTATAAAATTAAATTTGAAAAAGATATGTGTTTTATCAAAGATAATAATTCAAACATAATTTTCGAAGGAATTAGAAAGAAAAATATTTATATCTTAAGTATGAAAATTTCAAATGATAATTTGTACCTTTTGGCTGACACAAGTGATCCTTGGATTTGGCATAAGAGATTTGGTCATTTGAATTTCAAACACTTATCTAAAATCCCTAAATTAGATTTATTAGAGGATTACACAAAATGGATTTCAAATTAGATAACTTATGTCATGCTTGTCAATTAGGAAAATTAAGAAGAAGTTTTTTAAGTCTAAAGATGAGATTATTACTTCAAATCCATTAAAATTACTTCATATGGATTTATTTGGTCCATCTCAAACACAATCAATAGACCATAATAGATATGTTTTCATTATTATAGATGATTTCTCTAAATTTACTTGGACATTGTTCCTTAAACATAAAAGTGATGCTTTTGATTTATGAAAAACATTTTCTAAAATAATTCAAAATTTATTATCTTTAAAAATTAAGACAATACATAGTGATCTCGGTGGGGAATTTGAAAATGAAAATTTTGAGAAATTTTCCAATAAAAAGGGAATAAATGAAATTTTTGAGAAATTTTGCAATAAAAAGGGAATAACTCATAATTTTTCTTTTTCAATAACTCCACAACAAAACGGAGTAGTTAAGCATAAAAATAGGACGATACAAGAGTGTGCAAAAACTATGTTATCTAATAGTAATTTACCAAAAAGTTTTTGGGCTGAAACAGTCGCTACGACTTGCTAAATAAAATTTTAATTAGATATTAAATAAGAAAACTCCATATGAACTTCTGTATAAAAAGAAACCAAAGGTATCTTATTTTATAATTTTTGGGAGTAAATGTTATATTTTAAGTACTAAAGATAATCTAGATAAATTTGATCCTAAATCAGATAAAGGAATATTTATTGGATATTCAAAAAGAAGTAAAGCTTATAGAGTTTTTAATCTAAAAACTAATACTATTGAAGAAACATTAAATGTATCTTTTGATGAAAATTATAAAGATTTTGAGTCAAAATGAAGATGAATTTGATAATAATGATGATGAAATAAATAATGAAATTAATCAACCTAATTAAAGAATTAGGATTTTAAGAGGTCACCCTGTAGAAAATATTCTAGGAGATATTGTCTGTAGTTAGAACCAAAAATCAATTAAATAATATAAGTAATATAGTTTTCATATCAACTATTGAACCTAAAAATCCAAAGGAAGCATCAACTGATGATTCATGTATACTTGCTATGCAAGAGGAATTGAATTAGTTTACCAGAAAAAATGTATGGGAACTTGTTCCTAGATTAGATGATAAAACTATAATGGGAACTAAATGGGTATATAACAATAAAATGAATGAACTTGGTGAGGTCATTAGAAATAAAGCACGACTGGTTGCTCAAGGATACTATCAGGAAAAAGGAATAGATTAGGACGAAACCTTTTCCTACGTAGAAAGATTAGAAGCAATTAGAATTCTACTTGCTTTCGCTAATCATAATAATTTAAAAAAAATTCAAATGAATGTAAAAAGTGCTTTTCTAAATGGATTCGTTAAATGTAATAACCCAGAAATCCGAGGCAATTTAAAATTTTTGTTTTGGCAATTTTAGTGAATTTTGAATATTTAAAATGAATTATTTTAAATAATGACGACGAGAAATTTATTTTGAATAGAATTCGAATGTATATATTTATATAGGTCATCGTTCGATTATAAATATTTTATTTTAATTATAAAAGGAATTGAAAATGGCGCGCTAGTTCGATAATCCGATTTCAAATTTCAAATGAATGTACTAGGTGCAAAATAAACCAGAATTTAGTGAAACCAAAAACATTTGAATCTATTTGAGAATATCTTTCCAACGAATTCGAAAAATTGAAATTTCATAGCGGGGATAAAAAGTTATGCCCAGTTGAAAATTCAGAATAGTCGCTATGGAATTCTGGCCCTTAAAAATGGAAATTTTGCAAACGGCCTTGGTTTTCGACGAAACTACTTTTGTTGGAAACGTGATGTCAAGTTATTGCTAGATTCCAAAATTCATAATTTTTCGAATCAATATGTGAGCATGGCAAAGGAAAACGTGTTTTGACAGTTTTAGTTGATTTTAATCGACTGGAAAACGGCCATTTTTCAAACGGTCTCGGAATTTGATGAAATTAGTTTTGTTAGGACCGTATCATCAATATGAAGCTAGAAAATATTTTTCGGGAATTTTTAAAGTCCGTATGTGGCCCCAGGATATTGAAATATGCGTTCAAATTCAATATATAGAGTTATATTTGGATTTTGACGAAAACTGATCGAAACGGTCGAATCAGCCTACGATACATATTCCATTGTGTTCAGAATGGGGGTATTAGCTATGAACGACAGTCGGTGGGTTCGATTTTGAGGTCGAAATTAAAAGTTGCTTTTTGAAATCAAATAATTAAATAATAAAAAAAAACTCTTTATTCTCTCAGCCCCCCCCCCCCCCCCCCCCGTTCTTCATTCAGAACTAAAGAAATAAAATAAAAAAGAAAGAAAAAGGTGGGGGGGGATCGCGATTCACAGCCACCGCCCCCTCCCCCCGATTACTTCGCCGCCGCCTCAGGGTGGGGCGCCACCGCCGCAGTTTCCCCCCTCCCCTCTCTTCCTCCACCGTCCTTCTCCTCCTCCCCCTCTTCTGAATCGGAGCGCGAGCCCCCCCTTCCCCACCAAAACCTCCGGCGCCGCTGAATCGGAGAAGACCCCCCCTCTCAACCACTGATGACCACCAGCAACCTTCCCCCCTCCTTCAAGCGAAAATGTGAGTGTTTAATTTCATGTTTATTTATTTAGGCAATTAAATATAGGATTTTCGTTAGGATTTATCAAGAAAGAATAGTTTTTTGTTAATAGAAAAGATTAGCTTTTTAACACCGAAAGGATTTAATTTTTATTTTAAAACAAAGGTGAGATTTTTATTGTTGAAATGGTGAAGTAGAAATGTGATTTTTATAAAGTAGAAATAATGAAGATGTGATTTTTATATAGTAGAAATAATAAAGATGTGATCTTTATAGAAGTAGCCATGTAAAAATTTGATTTTTATATTATATAGATAATAAAAATTTGAACTTTATTATGTAGGAGAAATAAAAATATGATTTTTATTCATGTAGAGTAATAAAAATATAATTTTTACTATGTTGCTAGCAACATAAAAATATAATTTTTATCATGGAAATAGCGATGTAAAGGAGTGATTTTTACATAGGTAGCAGTGATATAAAAATATAATCTTTATTATATGAACAGCGGTATAAAAATAGAATTTTTATCTATATAGTAGCAGTATAAAAATGTGATTTTTATATACATAGCAACAATATAAAAATGTGATTTTTATATGTGTAGTGGCTACGGACAACGAAAGTGACAAAAGGAGAGCACGACGAAGATTTCTACATAAGAAGAGTCGTGGCGTTTTGTTTGGCTCTTGGTGAGAACTCCTCACTTTTATTTCTATTTCTAGTTTGAAATATATACCAGGATGCATACGGTGCTTAGTAGCACCCGACACCCGTCGTCCACAAACCATGGATGACTTGTTTGTTTGACTTCTGTGTTGTAAAATTTGATTGTGTGATGTAGAATGAAATAAAATATTTTATAGTGGAAAATATTTTATAGTAGAAAATATAATTTTTAACGTGCATATAAAATAAATATTTATAAACAAATCGGATGATTTGTTTATATACACTGATTTGACTGATATTGATTAGGACAATAAATTTTACACATCGCCCAACTGCACAAATAAAATGTGTGTTTGTTGATTTGAAACCCCACACGGGTATTGGGATGAAATTTGACGTACACTAATCCCGATTGTTTAGTTGTATGTCAATCGATGGGTTGACAGACTGTGTAAGTGTTAATTATTTATATTTAATGCTTATGCAGTGGTGTGGTGCACTCTGGATGGTGATTGATTATTTATCGTTGCTATTATAAACATGTGTTGTAGAAAATCCATATAATTAACATTATATGGTAATTGATTAGGCCTGATTCCAATTTAGAAAATATTTTCATGTGTTGAATGGAAAATATATTCATGTGTTGAATAAAATATATATTCATGTGTTGAATAGAATAAATATTCATGTGTTGAATAAAATAAACATTCATGTGTTGGATAAAAGCCATGTTAATTCGATTGACGCCATTTTGACGTGAACGATATTTATATTGATTTTATTCATTTTTATAATGAATATAGAAAAGAAAGGGATTTCGAAATATAACGTTTTGAAAATATTATCATTTGTATATCGATGATGTGAAATATTCAATTTTGATTTGAAATTGGATATGAAGCTGAAATCGTTTTGAAAACGAATTTAAAGCGATTTATAAAATACGTTTCGAAAGGAAATCAACAAAATATATATAATATATATATTATATATATAATGGCCTGAATAGAATGCGCCGCGATGCGGTAGTTCGCGAATTTCGACCATTGACTTCGAATTGACATTGCGGGAGATCCGACCATTGGGTTCTCCTAAAACCGGAATCGTTGGGTTCATATCAAAAAGAGATTTATAACGAATACTAGAGATTTGAAATCTAATGGTTGGATTTGGAGTTATGTCCAAATCAAATTTGGAAAAGGTCGCTGTAAGTGCAGTTCGATGGCCGTTGATGGAAATCGACTGTACGGGCCTTGATAAAATTATTAAAAATAGTAATAATTTGTATAAATTCATAAGAAATGATTTGTGAAGAATTGGGATGAAAATTCCATATTTGAAAAGATAAAAATAGATTTTTATCGAAATGAACTAGTTTTGAACTAGAATTATAATTCTATTTATTTTTTAAAATAAATAGAGTGGATTTGAAATGGTTTTAAAAGTAACCAGAATTTCCAATAATTGAATTGGAATGGATTTGAATCGAATTTGTCTTTGGAATATTTCGATGTTGGATTTCGTGATGATACAGATATTGTTACGTGAATTTGAAAGATATATTAGTATCGTTATTTCCAATATGGTATTTGTTGGTCGTGGAATTTGATATTGAATATAAGACGGTATATTTTCTATTCAGAGCCTTGTATTTAATATCAAATGTGATTTGGGTTTGTTGTGAATGGTGTTTTCATTAACATTGTTCTTAAACCCAGTTGAGAAAAAGATTAAATCTTTTTATTTAGATTTAATGAAGTGTACCAATTAAATGGAATTGAATTTGAATTGAGTTTTGGGTTTATCGTGAACGGTGTTTTAAATAACACTTGTTCTTTAACCCGATAATTAATGGAATGTGATTTTGGGTCTATAGTGAACCGTGTTTTGAAGGACATTGGTTCTTTAACCCAATTAAAGACAGGATATGATTTCCCAAGTTAAATAATCATTGATATTGATAATTGGTAAGATTAAAACCAAGTGGAGTTTTAATGAATCTTTAATTAGATTGAAATAATCGAGAATGGAGTATCACCAGTTTGTCTCCAGGCGATAGTTAAATCTTTAATTAGATTTGAACGTGAAATGGTAATTGAATTTACTGATAGCACTATGGTTTTAGATATGAAGTATTACCAGTTTTACTTCATGGGATGAATAGGTTGGGATTGGAAAATAAAATAAATGATTACTTCGGTGTGGTTCGCTAATCCCGACTAGTTTGAATTGATATTCAAGGAAGATTAAAGACTAAATTTAAAGAATTTATCTTTGATAAAATTAATGGGAACCTTTCCCAAAGTGTAAGAATATTTAAATAAAAGAATATTCTGAATTGGATGAGGCGTATGTTGTGTTTGTGTAACACTTGTTTATTATATACGCGAGTTATTCAGAAAGACTGGGTTTATCCTATTTTGAATAACTGATTCGACGTTGTGTCGAGGATGAAGATGGTGGTCGAAGACCGGACGTCTTCACGTCGTTTGGGTGATTACTGGTGATCTTGATTGGGCCGTAAACCCAAGAGGAGGGAATCAGTTAGTGATCGTCCAGATGTACTTGGAGATCGATGGATATGCGGGGTACTAGGTGCCTCCGGTTTCGTTCAGACCCAGAACGAACTTGTAAATGGACTGTGTGTCTGACGTTGGATTTTATCCTGTGTGATTGATTTCCATTAAATATATATCTGTTTGGCGACGGAGAATTTATTCTCTTGCTTAACGCCCTTCTCTGAGACGTACGAGCTCAGGGGTTATATATTGGTGGATATCAAACACATGGAGTGAATTGCCTGTGTGGCATGCCTAAGTGGCAAATGATCAAGGCTTCTGTTGAAGAGAAAAGTATAGTGGGTGATGATCAAAGCACGGCCTGTGTGGCATAGCTTTGTGTAGCGTTGATTCGCGAGCCTCACACCCCGGTAGTGGACCAGAAACGGGAGAGGACTTCAGGGAGGGCATGCGTTTCCTTCTAGCTAGAAGTGGCATCAGTGGTTTTACATGCCCTGATGAGTTTGACTTATGTGGTTGTTGGTGTTACGAGGCGCCTCGGATATATCGGTCGATCCGGGACCGATGGAGTCATTGGACTCATTGACACCCCATAGGGTGGGGAAACGCAGTGTTCAGGCATTATAATCCACATCGGTGGACCGACCCTGACGATCTAAAGGCTTGACTGAGTACTTGCCTGAGACACGGGCTAGAGCATCTCGAATTCGGTAAGGATGATCCCTTGCCTTGGTTCACAGACGGAAATCCAATTTCCAAATACGTGATTTTGCGGTTTTGATTGTAGAGCCTAGTATTGGCGACATGATATATGGTACGAATGCTGTAACAACCCGTATTTTCAATAACCTGTTATAACGTAAATCGAGGCAGAATTTAATTTAAAAATCTGAATCAAGGGAAACGGGCTATGCCATTGCGTTCGTCTCGGAAAAATACGCGAAATAGAGTCCGAGTTTTCGAAAATCGGAGTCCGTATGACCCGATTAAGGCCCAACGAAGTTTTCAGAAAATTCAAAGTAAAAACAGATTTCAAATTCAAGTTTGAATTTGGAAATTTGGGCCAGTTTGGGCCAGGCGGGAAAATTCCCGCCAGAGCACCCAAGTCGACAGCCCTGTCGACTTGGGAGTCGACTTGGTTGGACCCAAGTCGACAGCCCTGTCGACTTGGCTGTCGACTTGGTCCAGCCGGGCAGTTCTGCCTGGTGCACCATTTTGGGTTTGTGTTGAGTTTGGGGGCCAGATTCGGTTTTAAGGGCTGAGATTAGAACTAGGGTTTAATCCTAAGGCTAGAACTAATCCTAATCTCTATAAATAAGCCCCTAACCTAACCCTAAATCATCATTATTCATTCTAATAACTAAACTATGGCAAAATCAATCCTCTCATGGCCTCCACTCTCTTCATACAATTCCTAAATAAATTTCTAAGTGATTTTCCATGCATACAAGTGTTTTCAAACTTGTATGAGCATCATTAGCTTGCATTCAAGTCAAGTTTCTATATTTGCATCATAAAGAAAGATTTTTGATCATTTTGGCTCAAGGGTTTTTCTATTAGAGCTTGCATTTTGGGTCTATTTGATTGCATAAGGGCTTTGTCATGTTTTTGTGCCTTCATAAGCATTGTAAGCCCTATTCTACTTTCATACTTAAACTCTAAAGTTAAATGTATGATATGCAAGTTTGCCATGATATGCAAGTTTACTATGTCATGTTATGCAAGTTTGAGATGTTATGATATGCAAGTTTTGTTATGCAAGTATGCCATGTTATGCTATGCAAGTTTATCATGTTATAATATGCAAGTTTATATGCAAGTTTGCCATGTTATGATATGCAAGTTTGCCATGTTATGATATGCAAGTTTATCATGTTATAATATGCAAGTTTATATGCAAGTTTGCCATGTTAGGTTATGCAAGTTTGGGGTGATCATTTTGTTCATGTTATCATGTTGTGCAAGCTTATCTTAAGTATATGAACATAAAGCTTCAAGCTTTATGCTAAAGGTTGCATTTTGGCAACATGTAAGTTATCATATCCCTTATGATAACTTGCATGTGAGGCTAAATGCGAACTTATGGCCATTTCTACATGTCATTTATCACCATATATCACTTATATGCTAAGTTTGGTTTTATGCATGCTTTTGAGGCCTAAAAATGTAATATGCAAGTGTATGAACATATGTACATTTCGTATGCCACCATGTTGAACTTGTGGCTTCAACACCTTTATGTCATGATTATGCCAAGTTCCCTCTTTCTATCCTTTATGCGCTATTGCGATATGTAAGCGATGGGATTGCGTTTGGGGTTGGGTAAACTTAAAAGACATAAAAACATAAGCTTGGGAATTTACCTATTAAGTTAGGTCTACCCATTGGGAATTTACCTATTAAGTTAGGTCTACCCAATTGCTTGAAAATTTGTAACATTTTTTGAAACATGATGGACATGACACTTAGAAAAGATAAGTGTGACCAACTCGAGGTTGGGTTGAGTTTGTAGCGTAAACCTACCCAGAACCGACCGGCTTAACTAGTTGCTACAAACAATAGGACCCAATGTGAGAAGTTGGTCATGTTGTACCTTGAACCCGAGGTTAGACCAAGTTGTGGTGTAAAGCTACCCGGACCCGCCCGGCTTAACTAGTAACCACAACAAGGTCTAATGTGAGAGGTTAAGGCACATTAAATTAATTAATGCCTCGTAATTAGGGTTAAGTCATGGTCCACTTAGTACTTAACCAATTTGGGCTTGGTAGATTAATCGGGGTTAAGTCGTGAACTCATCGTTACACTTAACCAAGTTAATCCATGATTAGCAAGAGGGTTAAACCGTACTTAACCCACTAGAAAAATCCTAGCAATGGGGGTCCACTCCAGCAGTAATCCCAAGTTTGTATCATCAAGGCCCTAGGGTCTAGGCTAGGGAGGGAGCACGATTACTGAACTGGAGGTAAGTGACCAAAAGCGACGGCAGAGGGTACGCCGGTGTAGTTCCGGGCGGACTTTTGGTCGTGCACATAGTCCGAAGCCGGGGAAAACATGCACGGGTACCAGTAGATCGAGACTGTGCACGCATGTTTATGGTGTCTAGGGGTTGCTACCCTAAGGCTTGATACACCCGACGGGAGACCCGGCACAGTCTGACTACAATTATGTTTGGGCCGTATGGACACCAACACGTGACGAGTTAGGCTTATAGGGAGCCGATCGACTAGACCGTTTGGTTAGACCTTGTATTAGGGTCATTTCATGTTATTGGGCCAAAGCTTGGGCCAAGGGATCAATACTGGTTTATTCAAGTCATGTTAGTTTGCTAGTACACCTGTGGTGCAAAACCTTAAACCTGATCATGCGATGACACCTTTATCTACCTTGTTAGTTAATCATCATGCCAGTATGTAGTTATACATATGTTCATCTCAGCTTTCATCATGCCAGTTAACTTTATCAGTTTACATTGATTGTAGTAGGGCTTACTCAGTCTTTTTGACTGACCTGTTTTCTTTCGCCTCTTTTCTTCCGTTCCCCTCCCCCCCCCCCCCCAGGTTCTCAGGGAGGGAATATTGGAGCTTAGCTTGGATTCCTGATCACTTGCTTGTGGGATTTTAGCTCATGTACGGTCTTGACATGAAGCTAGCTATGGTTATCACTTATTTTGGGGATAGTACTTATGTATTTCAGTTTTTCAGTAATGTTGTTTTTATCTAGACTTGTGTATTTGGAAAGTTGACATTATGTTGTACCAGACTTGTTTTGAAATGGTTTGAAATCTTCCGCTGTTTTATCTATGTTATTTACTCTGTTTACATATATACATATGTTCTTGTTCTGCCTTGATATATCATTATGCATGTTTACCTGATTCAAACGCCCCTCCAAAGTCAGAGTGCTTGCAAGAGCCACCCTGGCGGAGGTGGGGTGTTACATTTGGTATCAGAGCATATGGTTTACGAGAAGGAACAAAAAGGTTTTTAGAAAACTTTTGGAAAACTATTTTCAAAACCAAGTATAAAGTATTTTCCAAAGAAAAGTCTAGTTTATTTTAAAGGCTATTCCCCAAAAAGCCATTAGCAAAATTCCTTCATTTTTCTCCATTCTGAATCTATCTTTTTCTTCGTTTTCAGTATAGCCAATAACTTTGCCATTCCGGAGGGAGTACACGTACCTGTTTGGTATAGGAGACTTTTGGAGGCTAGGGCGACCGAAGCCGGCCCCGCAGATGTTCCTCCTCCTCCAGTAGTTAATGTTCCTCCTCCTCCTGTCGCTGAGGTTCCTCTTCCTCCTTCCCCTCAGCATCCTCAAACTGACTTCGCAAAGATTTGCCAAGATTTTAAGGCGATGGGTTGCAAGAATTTCTTTGGAACCGAGACTTATGTAGAGGCAAGGAATTGGTTGAAAGAAACCGAAGATCTTTTTGCCTTCTTTGATATAGGTGACCGTAGGAAGGTTTTATTAGCAGTGTGGTTGCTAAATGGAAGAAGCTGCACGTTGGTGGGTGGTCACCACCGCTACTAGGCCAATTGAGACTTGGGATGACTTTCGAGGAAAGTTTGGACTAAGGTTCTTATCACTGAAGCAAGGGGACATGACTATTAGGGAATACATAGATAAGTTTAATCAACTGGCTCGGGTCGGTTTAGACTTGGTTAACACAGCTCAGAAGAAGGCCCTATACTTTGCTCTAGGATTAAATGAGCCATTACATGGTTTAGCCATGTCTCATATACCCTTGGGGGCAACTTTCGAGAGTTTGGTGAATATGGCCCTACTCAATGAAGAGAATAGGAGTGACAAGAAGGAGGAGAAGTCTGAAGATAAGAAGGAAAAGAAGTGCTTTACTTGTGGAAGCTCGACTCATCTAAACAAGGATTGCAGGAAAAGGAAAGGCACTTGCTTTAACTGTGGAGAAATGGGACACTTCACTAGGGATTGCCCGAAGAAGCAAGGGCAAGGCCAGGGTCAGACTCAGCGTGCTGGACCTTCAGGAGGGCAAGTTCATACCGCTCCAGTTCCCGATCGAGGTAGTATTTCTGTTGAAAGTCTTGTATATATTTCTGATTTTCCCAGTTCGTACCTTATTTGATTGTGGTGCATCGCATAGTTTATCTCGTCTGATCTAGTTGAAAGTTTGCACCTAAGTACTAGTCTAGTTAATGATCCCGTGTGTGTTTCAAATCCAATTGGGGGTTCCGCCCATTTGTCTATTATCTAGGTGGATTTGAATTCTTGCGTGATGCTTATATTCTCGGTTTCATGGGGTATGGGTTGATTTTTGGGCATGGATGGGTTGTCCAGTTTTGGAGCCATCCTTGATTTTTGAGCATAGGGTTGTGAGGCTCATGACTCGCCTCGGTAATACCCTAAAAATTTCTAGTAACCCTACGAGTCCCGTCATGTTGTGTTATCTTGAATCCCTCAACTCGTCTATCGATAGTTTGTAATCGGTGAGGGTGGTCCGAGAATATCCTGATATCTTGGGTGAAGTGAAGGGGGTTACCCCTAAACGAGAGTTAGATTTCCGCATTTATCTGGTTGATAATGCCAAGAAAGTTTCGTGGCCGGTAAGGCACATGGCCCCGCAAGATGAGAGTTAAGAAAGCAAGTCAAGGAGTTGCTTGAGAAGAACTTCATTAGATGAAGTATATCTGAATGGGGAGCGCCTGTAGTATTTACTACCAAGGCAGATGGTTCTCTTCGACTTTGTGTTGATTATCGTGAGTTAAAGAGAATAGACAACCATTGCCAAGGATTGATGATTTGTTTGATCAGCTTGTAGGAACATCTGTTCCATCAGCTCAGAATAGCTGAGGATAGTATAGACAAGACTGCGTTCAGAACTCCGGATGGATTCTTAGAATGGCTGGTCATGCCATTCGGTTTGACTAATGCACCCGCCTACTTCGTGGACTTGATGAGTAGGGTGTTCAGGGAGTTCTTGAACAAGTTTGTCGTGGTCTTCGTAGATGAAATTCTGATCTTCTCTAAGGATGAGGAAGAGCATGCTAGACATCTCAAGGAGGTGATGGATACGCTTAGAGCGCATCAGTTGAAAGCCAAGTCCTCCAAATGTCATTTTGGAGAAAAAGGAGTTAGATTTCTTGGGCACATAGTTTCTAAGCAAGGCTTAGTGGTGGATCCTGCTAAAGTGGTCGCGGTTCAAAACCGAAAAGCTCCGACGAGGACAATTGAAGTAAGAAGTTCTCTCAGTTTAATTAGTTAGCGTCCCTTGAGTTTAGACCTACCCTTCTGGATCAAGTAGGGACTTCACAGAAAGAAGACCCGCAGTTAGTCGAGATCATGGACAAGTTGACTCGAGGCGAGATGGTAAGTCACCTCGCTATAGATGACAAGGGATGGCTAAGACGCGATGAGAGAAAGAAGGTTCTTGAAGATGCACATCACCTGAGGAGGTGACCGAGTTTGTCCCAAGGTGCATGTTGTGCCAACAGGTTAAAGGCCGAGTCATAGAAGCCCGGTGGGCTGTTATATCCATTGGAGGTCCCCGCAATGGAGGAGGGAAAAGCGTCACGAAGGATTTCGTGGATGGACTGCCTAGATCAAGAAAGGGAATACGAGCATATGGGTCATAGTAGGTAGACTCACGAAGAGTGCTCATTTCACTCCGGTAAAGAGCGAAAGGACTGCATCATGGCTAGAAACGGATTACTTTCAAGAAATAAAGCAGTCGCACGAGGTTCCCTAAAGTATAGTTAGTAACCATGACTTAATCTTCACTAGCCAGTTTTGGGATAGTCTACGGGAAGTCATGAGCAAGCAACTGAATCTATGTACGGCCTATCATTCGTAGGCGGATGGTTCCTTTTGTTCAAGCATGAGTTATAGAAAATCACGTTGGTAAGAGCAATTGGCAACGTGGATTGGTATTTTCAAGAAAAGTTCTGCTGCATGGAATACTTTATAGTAAGTAAACGAGATCCAGGATTCACTAGTGAATTTTGGAGAGCTTGCTTGAAACCATGAGGTCATAGTTATGTTTAAGCCAAGAATGATAGAAGAGTAAGTGAAAAAGGAAGACGAGATGCGACAATGAAATGGGTTCCAACTCATATTTGGAAATAAGAGTTAAGAAGCTAAGAAATCATGAAGTAAAAGACGGTCAAAGCACAGTGGAGTTAAACTCAAGGAAACGTGACTTAGAAGATTGAAGGCTGGATACGCGCATCATATCTCTTTTTAAGAGCATATCCTTGATCCTTGTTTTCCTGTGGAACTTACTCGCATGTTATCTTTTTACGTATGTCCTCTCGGTCCCATTCTCGGTCCTATTTCTGTCGGGAAGTATGACTTATTGGCTAGTAATACATGTCAGGGTTTGAAGGGGTCCGTTAGGTTGACTAAACCTTTTGGGCTTTTATGGAATATGGGTTGGGTTAGGAAGGGATTTCTTGTAATCCAAAAAGGAGTATATCTTGCTTATCTTCCCGATCTCTTTGTAGCATATCTTTTGCTATCCATGTTTGTCTGGATTATCTAGTATATCGTGTTAATCTTGTCATGAGAACCTTAGGTAGAAACCCTATGGATGAAACATGTGTTTGAAACATGTTATGCTTGATTGTTGCAAGTGGTTGCAAGTGTTTGCAAGTGGTTACTCGTGGATGCATTATACACGTTAGGCACTAGATCGGCTCACACACTCCTCATATTGCATATGCATGAGTGTTTATGCTTATTCATGGATGAAAATTTTTGTGTTATCACATGGATGTCGCATATGGATGTATGTTATGTGCACACATATAGATGTTATACATTATGTTAGAAATTGCATACATATGGATTCATTTCACTAACATAATTTGCATTGATGATATTTGCATTAGATAAGTACATATACACACACCTTTGCATATTCTCATACAACATTTAGAATCTTGTAAGGACAATGATTGCTCGTGGATGATGTTTTGAGTAGATGGATGTTGGATGGTAGGATACGTTCTTCCTAACTTGAAGATTTCGGGGACGAAATCCTTTAAGGAGGGGAGAATGTAACAACCCGTATTTTCAATAACCTGTTATAACGTAAATCGAGGCAGAATTTAATTTAAAAATCTGAATCAAGGGAAACGGGCTATGCCATTGCGTTCGTCTCGGAAAAATACGCGAAATAGAGTCCGAGTTTTCGAAAATCGGATTCCGTATGACCCGATTAAGGCCCAACGAAGTTTTCAGAAAATTCAAAGTAAAAACAGATTTCAAATTCAAGTTTGAATTTGGAAATTTGGGCCAGTTTGGGCCAGGCGGGAAAATTCCCGCCAGAGCACCCAAGTCGACAGCCCTGTCGACTTGGGAGTCGACTTGGTTGGACCCAAGTCGACAGCCCTGTCGACTTGGCTGTCGACTTGGTCCAGCCGGGCAGTTCTGCCTGGTGCACCATTTAGGGTTTGTGTTGAGTTTGGGGGCCAGATTCGGTTTTAAGGGCTGAGATTAGAACTAGGGTTTAATCCTAAGGCTAGAACTAATCCTAATCTCTATAAATAAGCCCCTAACCTAACCCTAAATCATCATTATTCATTCTAGTAACTAAACTATGGCAAAATCAATCCTCTCATGGCCTCCACTCTCTTCATACAATTCCTAAATAAATTTCTAAGTGATTTTCCATGCATACAAGTGTTTTCAAACTTGTATGAGCATCATTAGCTTGCATTCAAGTCAATTTTCTATATTTGCATCATAAAGAAAGAGTTTTGATCATTTTGGCTCAAGGGTTTTTCTATTAGAGCTTGCATTTTGGGTCTATTTGATTGCATAAGGGCTTTGTCATGTTTTTGTGCCTTCATAAGCATTGTAGGCCCTATTCTACTTTCATACTTAAACTCTAAAGTTAAATGTATGATATGCAAGTTTACTATGTCATGTTATGCAAGTTTGAGATGTTATGATATGCAAGTTTTGTTATGCAAGTATGCCATGTTATGCTATGCAAGTTTATCATGTTATAATATGCAAGGTTATATGCAAGTTTGCCATGTTATGATATGCAAGTTTGCCATGTTATGATATGCAAGTTTATCATGTTATAATATGCAAGTTTATATGCAAGTTTGCCATGTTAGGTTATGCAAGTTTGGGGTGATCATTTTGTTCATGTTATCATGTTGTGCAAGCTTATCTTAAGTATATGAACATAAAGCTTCAAGCTTTATGCTAAAGGTTGCATTTTGGCAACATGTAAGTTATCATATCCCTTATGATAACTCGCATGTGAGGCTAAATGCGAACTTATGGCCATTTCTACATGTCATTTATCACCGTATATCACTTATATGCTAAGTTTGGTTTTATGCTTGCTTTTGAGGCCTAAAAATGTAATATGCAAGTGTATGAACATATGTACATTTCGTATGCCACCATGTTGAACTTGTGGCTTCAACACCTTTATGTCATGATTATGCCAAGTTCCCTCTTTCTATCCTTTATGCGCTATTGCGATATGTAAGCGATGGGATTGCGTTTGGGGTTGGGTAAACTTAAAAGACATAAAAACATAAGCTTGGGAATTTACCTATTAAGTTAGGTCTACCCATTGGGAATTTACCTATTAAGTTAGGTCTACCCAATTGCTTGAAAATTTGTAACATGTTTTGGAAACATGATGGACATGACACTTAGAAAAGATAAGTGTGACCAACTCGAGGTTGGGTTGAGTTTGTAGCGTAAACCTACCCGGAACCGACCGGCTTAACTAGTTGCTACAAACAATAGGACCCAATGTGAGAAGTTGGTCATGTTGTACCTTGAACCCGAGGTTAGACCAAGTTGTGGTGTAAAGCTACCCGGACCCGCCCGGCTTAACTAGTAACCACAACAAGGTCTAATGTGAGAGGTTAAGGTGCATTAAATTAATTAATGCCTCGTGATTAGGGTTAAGTCATGGTCCACTTAGTACTTAACCAATTTGGGCTTGGTAGATTAATCGGGGTTAAGTCGTGAACTCATCGTTACACTTAACCAAGTTAATCCATGATTAGCAAGAGGGTTAAACCGTACTTAACCCACTAGAAAAATCCTAGCAATGGGGGTCCACTCCAGCAGTAATCCCAAGTTTTTATCATCAAGGCCCTAGGGTCTAGGCTAGGGAGGGAGCACGATTACTGAACTGGAGGTAAGTGACCAAAAGCGACGGCAGAGGGTACGCCGGTGTAGTTCCGGGCGGACTTTTGGTCGTGCACATAGTCCGAAGCCGGGGAAAACATGCACGGGTACCAGTAGATCGAGACTGTGCACGCATGTTTATGGTGTCCAGGGGTTGCTACCCTAGGGCTTGATACACCCGATGGGATACCCGGCACAGTCTGACTACAATTATGTTTGGGCCGTATGGACACCAACACGTGACGAGTTAGGCTTATAGGGAGCCGATCGACTAGACCGTTTGGTTAGACCTTGTATTAGGGTCATTTCATGTTATTGGGCCAAAGCTTGGGCCAAGGGATCAATACTGGATTATTCAAGTCATGTTAGTTTGCTAGTACACCTGTGGTGCAAAACCTTAAACCTGATCATGCGATGACACCTTTATCTACCTTGTTAGTTAATCATCATGCCAGTATGTAGTTATCCATATGTTCATCTCAGCTTTCATCATGCCAGTTAACTTTATCAGTTTACATTGATTGTAGTAGGGCTTACTCAGTCTTTTTGACTGACCTGTTTTCTTTCGTCTCTTTTCTTCCGTTCCCCCCCCCCTCCAGATTCTCAGGGAGGGAATATTGGAGCTTAGCTTGGATTCCTGATCACTTGCTTGTGGGATTTTAGCTCATGTACGGTCTTGACATGAAGCTAGCTATGGTTATCACTTATTTTGGGAATAGTACTTATGTATTTCAGTTTTTCAGTAATGTTGTTTTTATCTAGACTTGTGTATTTGGAAAGTTGACATTATGTTGTACCATACTTGTTATGAAATGGTTTGAAATCTTCCGCTGTTTTATCTATGTTATTTACTCTGTTTACATATATACATATGTTCTTGTTCTGCCTTGATATATCATTATGCATGTTTACCTGATTCAAACGCCCCTCCAAAGTCAGAGTGCTTGCAAGAGCCACCCTGGCGGAGGTGGGGTGTTACAAATGCCGTCTATGATTAATACTTATGATCGAAATTGTTTTGACACTATACGCTTATAGTAATAATAAAAGATGAAATTTAGCGTATCAAGCATTCTTTGGCTATTATAAGGTAAAACCCTATCCTCTGGCTTGTGTTGCATTGTGTGATGGGACCGAGGTCTTATAATAGCTTCATTATTCTTTAATTAGCATTGCGTTGTTGTTTTATGCACTGATATTCTTGGGAGGAAACCCGTTCCGTGTTATACGACGTGGTCCCTTGATTTACCTAACTTTAAAATAAAGATTAATAACTGTTTTAGTTCTCACACCAGTCCCATGACTGACTTGGAGTTTATTGTTTTAACCTAAACTCTGGGCGCCCTTATTTTGACACGGGCAGCTAGTAGTTTTAGTTTTGCAGATTTATATTCACAGGAACCTGGTTTACAACTGGAGTGATATCCGGAAAGCTCTGTATCTATATATCTATTTCAGTTGTGTTTTGTATTATTTTCCGCTGCGATGTATTTAAATGTAATTTAAATCTCTGATATTTTCTGTGTAAAATTTATTCATACTCTGTATATTCTTATATTCTGATGAAATTGTTGTAATAAGCAATGAAATATTCTTCTATTTGCATTCTGATGTGGCTTGTTCTCAATTCAATCCGGGCTTTCCTTACCGGGGAAGTTTGGGTCGTAACATTTTGGTATCAGAGCTTTGGTTTACAGAGCTCGGAGAACAAGACACGTTAGAACCAAATGAAAGAATTCATCAGAGATTGGATTAGTAATATCCAATGGGAATGACTCGTTAGAGATGGGATCAGTAGTATCCTAGAACGAGTATGAAGAGTATATTTTTAAAAATGAAAACGAATTTTGTTTTGAAAATTTAAATCAATTATTCATATTTGAATATTAACTTATATTGTGTCAGTCCAGTATATAAAGATTTTGCGTATACTTCAGATCCACGTGTATTCGAAACTTTAATATACTGGATAGATATAGAATCGCACTGTAGACGCCCGGGAATGATTCTGATGATGGGTACCCATCATCAATGTTGTGTTCGAGTTTCGAAGTGAGATTTCTAAATATTTCCAGTTGACTGGTTTGAGAACCAAAGCTAGAAAGGGGTTATTGTTGTGATTTGGCATCAAAATGATTTTTGGACTATGTATCAAAATTATGAATTTGAAACGTTAATCAACAAATTGATTGATGGTTATGTTGATTGATTACTGTTTTGATTAATTAAATGTTGAACCATTAACCCAAATTGAATCAGATAGTGAGTTGTATTGAAAATTTATCGAATATGTATGCATGTACATGTACTTACATTGAACAGGTCATAGCAAGGAGGCTAGAGCAGAAGAATAAAATTGTTTGCCCGACAAATAGGTACATGTTTACCACAATTTACTGTTTTGTATGGGTGATGATGATTTTATGAGCTGATTGGCTAGCGGCTTGGCTTTTTCCTTTTCTTTTGGATTGAAGAAGGCCATGGGAGGCTATATGAAATATCCCGAAGTCCCCGGTGCAAGGGAAGTTATGGCGAAATTTTTCGAAAATTTAGGGTGTTAGCCAAATTTTTGAAAAATTTGAAAATTTCTTAGAAACTGAAAAGTTGAAGAACTTAAGCCGTAAAGAGAACAAAGAAAGTTGAGTTGATTTGTTAAACAACTTTCGGCTTCGTTCCTTTTCGGGGACTAAAAGTTTTAAGTGGGGGAGATTGTTATAACCTGGAAATCCGAGCCAATTAAAAATTTTTATTTTGGCAATTTTAGTGAATTTTGAATATTTAAAATGAATTATTTTAAATAATGATGACGAGAAATTTATTTTGAATAGAATTCGAACGTATATATTTATATAGGTCGTCGTTAGATTATAAATATTTTATTTTAATTATAAAAGGAATTGAAAATGGCGCGGTAGTTCAATAATTCGATTTCAAATTTCAAATGAATGTACCGAGTGCAAAATAAACCGGATTTTAGTGAAACCAAAAATATTTGAATCTATTTGAGAATATCTTTCCAACGAATCTGAAAAATTGAAATTTCATAGCGGGGATAAAAAGTTATGCCTAGTTGAAAATTCAGAATAGTCGCTATGGAATTCTGGCCCTTAAAAATGGAAATTTTGCAAACGACCTCGGTTTTCGACGAAACCACTTTTGTTGGAACCGTGATGTCAAATTATTGCTAGATTCCAAAATTCATAATTTTTTGAATCAATATGTGAGCGTGGAAAAGGAAAACGTGTTTTGACAATTTCAGTTGATTTTAATCGACTGGAAAATGGCCATTTTTCAAACGGTCTCGGAATTTGACGAAATTAGTTTTGTTAGGACCGTATCATCAATATGAAGCTAGAAAATATTTTTCGGGAATTTTTAAGGTCCGTATGTGGCCCCAGCTAATTGAAATGTGCGTTCAAATTCAATATATAGAGTTATATTTGGACTTTGACGAAAACTGAAAACGGTCGAATCAACCTGTGATACATATTCCATTGTGTTCAGAATGGGGGTAATTAGCTATGAACGACAGTCGGTGGGTTCGACTTCGAGGTAAAAACTAAAAGTTGCTTTTTGAAATCAAATAATTAAATAATAAAAAAAACCCTTTATTCTCTCAGGCCCTCCCCCCCCGTTCTTCATTCAGAACTAAAAAAAAGGAGGGGGATCGCGATTCACAGCCGCCCCCCCTCGATTACTTCGCGCCGCCTCAAGGTGGGGAGCCACCGCCGCAGTTCCCCCTCTTCCTCCTCCGTCCTTCTCCTCCTCCCCCTCTTCTGAATCGGAGCGCGAGCCCCCCCCCTTCCCCACCAAAACCGACGCCGCCTTCCCCCTGACCCACCTCCGGCTCCGCCGAATCGGAGAAGACCCCCCCCCCCCCTCAACCACTGATGACCACCAGCGAGCTTCCCCCCTCCTTCAAGCGAAAATATGAGTGTTTAATTTCGTGTTTATTTATTTAAGCAATTAAATATAGGATTTTCGTTAGGATTTATCAAGAAAGAATAGGTTTTGGTTTATAGAAAAGATTAGCTTTTTAACACCGAAAGGATTTAATTTTTATTTTAAAATAAAGGTGAGATTTTTATTGTTGAAATGGCGAAGTAAAAATGTGATTTTTATAAAGTAGAAATAATGAAGATGTGATTTTTATATAGTAGAAACAATAAAGATGTGATCTTTATAGAAGTAGCCATGTAAAAATATGATTTTTATATTATATAGATAATAAAAATTCGATCTTTATTATGTAGGAGAAATTAAAAATATGATTTTTATTCATGTAGAGTAATAAAAATATAATTTTTATTAATTGCTAGCAAGATAAAAATATATTTTTTATCACGAAAATAGCGATATAAAGGAGTGATTTTTACATAGGTACCAGTGATATAAAAATATAATCTTTATTATATGAACACCGGTATAAAAATAGAATTTTTATCTATATAGTAGCAGTATAAAAATGTGATTTTTATATACATAGCAACAATATAAAAATGTGATTTTTATATATGTAGTGGCTACAGACAATGAAAGTGACAAAAGGCGAGCACGACAAAGATTTCTACATAAGAAGAGTCATGGCGTTTGGTTTGGCTCTTGGTGGGAACTCCTCACTTTTATTTCTATTTCTAGTTTGAAATATATACTAGGATGCAGATAGTGCTTAGCAGCACCCGACACCTGTCGTCCACAGACCATGGATGACTTGTTTGTTTGATTTCTGTGATGTGAAATTTGATTGTGTGATGTGGAATGAAATAAAATATTTTATAGTGGAAAATATTTTATAGTAGAAAATATAATTTTTAACGTGTATATAAAATAAATATTTATAAACAAATCGGACGATTTGTTTATATACACTGATTTGACTGATATTGATTAGGACGATAAATTTTACACATCGCCCAACTGCACAAATAAAATGTGTGTTTGTTGATTTGAAACCCCACACAGGTATTGGGATGATATTTGACGTACACTAATCCTGATTGTTTAGTTGTATGTCAATCAATGGGTTGACAGACTGTGTAAGCGTTAATTATTTATATTTAATGCTTATGCAGTGGTGTGGTGCACTCTGGATGGTGGTTGATTATTTATCATTGCTATTATATACATGTGTTGTAGAAAATCCATATAATTAACATTATATGGTAATTGATTGGGCCTCATTCCAATTTAGAAAATATATTCATGTGTTGAATGGAATATATATTCATGTGCTGAATAAAATAGTTATTCATGTGTTGAATAGAATAAATATTCATGTGTCGAATAGAATAAACATTCATGTGTTGAATAAAAGCCGTGTTAATTAGATTGACGCCATTTTGACGTGAACGATATTTATATCAATTTTATTCATTTTTATAATGAATATAGAAAAGAAAGGGATTTCGAAATATAATATTTTGAAAATATTATCATTTGTACATCGATGATGTGGAATATTCAATTTTGATTTGAAATTGGATATGAAACTGAAATCATTTTGAAAACGAATTTAAAGCAATTTATAAAATACGTTTTGAATGGAAATCGAAGAAATATATATAATACACATTATATATATAATGGCCTGAATAGAATGCGTCGCGCTGCGGGAGTTCGCGAATTTCGACCATTGACTTCGTATTGACGTCACGGGAGATTCGACCATCGGATTCTCCTAAAACCAGAAACGTTGGGTTCGTATCGAAAAGTGATTTCTAAAGAACATTAGAGATTTGAAATCTAATGGTTGGATTTGGAATTATGTCCAAATCAAATTTGGAAAAGGTCGCTGTAAGTGCTGTTCGATGGCCGTTGATGGAAATTGACTGTACGGGCCTTGATAAAATTATTTAAAATAGTAATAATTTGTATAAAATCACAAGAAATGATTTGTGAAGAATTGGGATGAAAATTCCATATTTGAAAAGATAAAAATAGATTTTTATCGAAATGAACTAGTTTTGAACTAGAATTATAATTCTATTTATTTTTTAAAATAAATAGAGTGGATTTGAAATGGTTTTAAAAGTAACCAGAATTTCCAATAATTGAATTGGAATGGATTTGAATCGAAATTGTCATTGGAATATTTCGATGTTGGATTTCGTGATGACACAGATATTGTTATGGGAATTTGAAAGATATATTAGTATCATTATTTCCAATATGATATTTGTTGGTCGTTGAATTTGATATTGAATATAAGCCGATATATTTTCTACTCGGAGCCTTGTATTTAATATCAAATGTGATTTGGGTTCGTTGTGAATGGTGTCTTCATTAACACTGTTCTTAAACCCAGTTGAGAGAAAGATTAAATCTTTTTATTTATATTTAATGAAGTGTACCAATTAAGTGGAATTTAATTGGAATTGAATTTGAATTGATTTTTGGGTTTATCATGAACGGTGTTTTAAATAACACTAGTTCTTTAACCCGATTATTTGTAGAATGTGATTTTGGGTTTATAGTGAACCGTGTTTTAAAGGACATTGGTTCTTTAACCCAGTTAAAGACAGGATGTGATTTCCCAAGTTAAATAATCATTGATAGTGATAATTGGGAAGATTAAAACCAAGTGGAGTTTTAATGAATCTTTAATTAGATTGAAATAATCGAGAATGGAGTATCACCAGTTTTGCTCCAGGCGATAGTTAAATCTTTAATTAGATTTGAACGTGAAATGGTAATTGAATTTACCGATAACACCATGGTGTTAGATATGAAGTATTACCAGTTTTACTTCATGGGATGAATAGGTTGGGATTGGGAAATAAAATAAATGATTACTTCGGTGTGGTTCGCTAATCCCGACTAGTTTGAATTGATATTCAAGGAAGATTAAAGATTAAATTTAAAGAATTTATCTTTGATAAAATTAATGGGAACCTTTCCCAAAGTGTAAGAATATTTAAATAAAAGAATATTCTAAATTGGAATGAGGCGTATGTTGTGTTTATGTAACACTTGTTTATTATATACGCGAGTTATTCAGAAAGACCGGGTTTATCCCATTCTGAATAACTGATTCGACGTGGTGTCGAGGATGAAGATGGTGGTCGAAGACCGGAGGTCTTCACGTCGTTTGGGTGATTACTGATGATCTTGATTGGGCCGTACAGCCAAGAGGAGGGAATCATTTAGTGATCGTCAAGGCGTACTTGGAGATCGATGGATATGCGGGGTACTAGGTGCCTCCGGTTTCGTTCAGACCCAGAACGAACTTGTAAATGGACTGTGTGTATGACATTGGATTTTATCCTGTGTGATTGATTTCCATCAAATATATATCTGTTTGGCAGCGGAGAATTTATTCTCTTGCTTAACGCCCTTCTCTGAGACGTATGCGCTCAGGGGTTATATATTGGTGGATATCAAACGCATGGAGTGAATTGCCTATGTGGAAAATGATTAAGGCTTCTGTTGAAAAGCAAAATCTTGTGAGCGATGATCAAAGCACGGCCTGTGTGGCATAGCTTTGTGTAGCGTTGATTCGCGAGCCTCACACCCTGGTAGTGGACCAGAAACGGGAGAGGACTTCAGGGAGGGCATGCGTTTCCTTCTAGCTAGAAGTGGCGTCAGTGATTTTACACGCCCTGACGAGTTTGACTTATGTGTTTGTTGCTGTTGCGAGGTGCCTCGGATATATCGGTCGATCCGGGACCGATTGAGTCATTGGAATCATTGACACTCATAGGGTGGGGAAACGCAGTGTTCAGGCATTTTAATCCACATCGGTGGACCGACCCTGACGATCTAAAGGCTTGACTGAGTACTTGCCTGAGGCATGGGCTAGAGCATCTCGAATTCAGTAAGGACGATCCCTTGCCTTGGTTCACAGACGGAAATCCAATTTCCAAATACGTGATTTTGTGGTTTTGATTGTAGAGCCTAGTATTAGCGACATGATATATGGTCCGATGCCGTCTATGATTAATACTTATGATTGAAATTGTTTTGACACTATACACTTATAGTAATAATAAAAGATGAAATTTAGCGTATCAAGCATTCTTTGGCTATTATAAGGTAAAACCCTATCCTCCGGCTTGTGTTGCATTGTGTGATGGGACCTGGGTCTTATAATAGCTTCATTATTATTTATTTAGCATTGCGCTGTTGTTTTATGCACCGGTATTCTTGGGAGGAAACCCGTTCCATGTTATACGGCGTGGTCCCTTGATTTACGTAACTTTAAAATAAAGATTAATAACTGTTTTAGTTCTCATACCAGTCCCATGACTGACCTGGAGTTTATTGTTTTAACCTAAACTCTGGGCGCCCTTGTTTTGACATGGGCAGCTAGTAGTTTTAGTTTTGCAGATTTATTTTCACAGGAACCTGGTTCATAGCTGGAGTGATATCCGGAAAGCTCTGTATCCGTATATCTCTTTCAGTTGTGTTTTGTATTGTTTTCCGCTGTGATGTATTTAAATGTAATTTAAATCTCTGATATTGACTGTGTAATATTTATTCATACTCTGTATATTCTTATATTCTGATGAAATTGTTGTAATAAGCAATGAAATATTCTTCTGTTTGCGTTCTGATGTGGCTTGTTCTCAATTCAATCCGGACTTTCCTTACCGGGGAAGTTTGGGTCGTAACATTAAAGAAGATGTTTATGTTGAACACCCCCATTTTTCGAAGATGAGAAATTTCCTAATCAAGTTTATAAATTAAAGAAAGCTTTATACGGTTTAAGCAAGCTCTTAGAGCCTGGTATGACCGTTTAAGGACTTAATTAGTACAGTCAAATTTTGAAATTAATAAGGTAGATAATACACTATTTATTAAACGAAATGTAAATGATATTCAACTTGTACAAATCTATGTAGGTGATATAATTTATGGATCTACTAATAATAAAAAGAATCAAGAATTCTCATAAATGATGTCTAAAGAATTTGAAATGAGACATATGGGAGAACTTAATTTCTTATTTGGATTGTAGATTATAAAACTAGATAATAAAATATTTATTAACGAAGAAAAATATGCTAGGGATTTAATTAACAAATTCAATATGGCTAGTACTAAAGGGAAACCCACTCCTATGACAACTAATGAAGCCTTAAGTAAAGATGAATCTTCAAAAGATGCAGATAAAAAACTTTATAGAGTAATGATAGGATCATTACTATACATAACTATGAGTAGACCAGACATAATGCAAAGCGTTTGTCTTTGCGCTAGATGTCAATCACAACCTAAGGAAACTCATTTGAATCCGTAAAACATATTTTAAGGTACGTTAAACGTATGTAAGATTTTGGATTATTTTGTACAAAGAACAATTCATTCGATTTAATTTCATATTGTGATACTGACTATGCCGGTTGTAAATCAGACTAATAAAGCACAAGCGGAACTTATCACTTTTTGGGTCATTCGCACCGTCTTCTTGACAAGAACTGAAGCAGAATATATATATTGCTTTAGCTTGTTCTCAAGTAATATATATGCAACAAACTCTAAGAAATTTTGGTTTAAATATTACCAAATCGCCAACTTACTACGATAATACGAGTGTTATTAATCTATCTAAAAATCCTACATCATGCTAGAACAAAACATATTGATGTGAGACATCATTTTCTAACAGATATTGTAAATAAAGAAAATATTTCACTAGTATTTATTAACATAGAAAATCAAATTGCAATATATTGACTAAACCATTAAATGAAGCAACACTTACTAAATTAAGAAGAGAACTAGGAATTTGTTCTCTAAACGATGTTAAATAGTCAAATAGTTTAATATAAATATAATATAAAATAAAAGAAAACTTATATTTTTTCAAAACAAATACACATATGTCAATGAATAACAAAAAATTAAAAAAAATTCCTCCAAAGTAAGTTACAACTCTATTTTAAACTCTTCACTTCAAAATTCTTCTCTTCTCACTCATTTTCTCTGTAACAAAAATTCTGAAACATCAAAATAATGGCTTCCACTTCAAATAATAACCAAAACGATTCCTTTTTGTTTTCTCTTCCTAATCAAGGACCGTTGCAATGATGTATGCATGTAAGGGTTATCAAATTAGAAGACTCTATGAAAGATACCCCTCAATTACTCGTTGAAATTCAACTTGTTCAACTACGGATGGTTAGAGAACAAGAGAAGATCATCAGGAATCTTCAGAAATATATAATGGATAATGTAACACCCCACCTCCGCTAGGGTCACTCACAAAGGGAATGCCCTAGTTTTGTAGGGGTATTATCTAGTAAACAGGCACAGAGATAACACAAGACAGAACATAGATAAAATAGAGTATATAAAGCAGCGGATATAAACTTTAAAACCAAATCTCATTACTGAAAAATAGAGTCAAAACCTCTTACATCAAAATGCCAAGTCATTATTTCATTACATCAAGTTCTAAAGAAGCAAAGTACTTAAAACAATATAAGTAAAATATTATTCCCCAAAAAGTGCATGAGTGCAGCCATAGCATAGCTCAAGACCAAACCGTACATGAGCTGTCAGAAAGCAAGCAAAGTCTAAGCTAAGAGCTAGAGTTTCCTCCCTGAGAACCTGGGGGGGGGGGGGCGAAAGACAAAGAGGCGAAAGAAAACGGGTCAGTCAAAAAGACTGGTAAGCCCTAGTGACTATCAGCATAGAAACTAGTAAAGTTAACAAGACATGAATAAACTGGAATTGAACATAGGAATGATGATAAGTCTGACATGATAACTAAGCTAACAAGATAACTCAAGTCTAACATTGCGTATTCAAGGTTCGCCATACCAACTATACTGGTATACTAATCCTGTGTCAACTATAAATCAAGAAATAATCCCTTGGCCCAATATCGTGAAGTGACCCAATTCGGGGTTCAACGATATGATCTAATCGATCGGCTCCCTTCAAGTCTAGCTCGTCGTTTGTCTGTGTCATACGGCCCTATCACGAATGTAGTCACCTGTGCTAGGTCCACCATAGGGTGTATCAAGCCCTAGGGTGCCAACCACCGACACGAATCAAGAATGCTCAGATAATCCTACTGATGCCCAATGCCTGCTTTTTCAACTCCGGACTAAGTGCACGACCCTAGTCCGCCTGAACCTACAATGGCGCACCAATTCAGCCGTCGTTCTGGTCGCTTACAATCAGCCCAGCAATCGTGCCCCACCCTCCCTAGTCCCAGGGTACCGTGATACATCTAGTGGGTTACTGCTAAAAAGGACCGCATAACTAGGGTTTCGTTCAGCAGGTTAAGTTGTCATTTAAAATCGAGACTTAACCCCATCTACGTGTCATGTCAAATTGACTAAGTGTGTCGTTGTAATTCAAGACTTAGTCCTACGAATCATGTGTCAGGTTGGTTAAGTGTGTTCAAGCGGTTCATGACTTAACCCTATCAAATCAATGTGTCAAATTGGTTAAGTATATTCAAGTGGTCCATGACTTAACCCTATCCAGTGGCATTAATTTACTTAATGCACCCCTAACCTCTCACATTAGACTTGGTTATGGTTACTGGATGTGCCGGGCGGGTCCGGGCAGTTTTACACCATAACCTAGTCTAACCTTGGGTTTCGAGTGCGATATGACCAACTACTCACATTGGGTCCTATTGTTTGAAGTTACTGGATTCTCTGGGCGGTTCTGGGCAGATTTATACTGCAAACTCAACCCAACCTCGAGTTGGCCACATTCAAGTTATCTAAGTGTCATGTCCCAAATTCATATTTTCAAGTATAATTTCATGTCAAGTTCATGTTCCTATCCAAGCTCAAGTTATAACGATATTCATGTTTTCAAGTTCATACTAAATTCAGGTTTTCCTAAACTACCCAAATCGCATCCCCAACGCTCGTGAATTCGAATCAAGGCAATAGATGTAACTAGGGAATAACATAACAAGGATGGGTATAAAGTGGCAAAGGTGATTTCAAGGCAAGCATGGTGTAACTTGAGATATGATCGTAACATCACTGGCATATGAAATAGGGTGATAAACATAGCAATAAATGACATAAGATGATAATCCTAAACTTGTGACTAGCAATAGTTTCAACATCACAACATCACAGGCATGATAAAATAATGATATGGTTTAGGTTATGACATGAACAGCCCCCTAAATCAAGTTCTTATCAGTATTCCAGAAATCGAGGTTCAATATGAACGATACTAGGTTCAAGGTGAATAGATCTAGGGTGAACAAGAGTAGATCTAAAATAATAGATCAAAAAGGAATAGTCATAGATCAAAGATATACAAGAGTAGGTCTCAAGTAGTTATCATGTTTATGTTCAACTTCAATTTACACATGTCCATATTAAGTTTAGAGTTTAGATCTAAGAGTAACTGGGGCTTACAGATCGAGGTTTGACTAAGAACAGAAATTGTCGTAGGATCGTTGTTGAGATGTTGATCTATTCCCTTGAATTTTTGTAGAAACGTTGGCCTTCGATTTGGATCTAGTTTGAATGTTTAAGCTTCAAGTTGGAGGCAGCGGCCATGGTTCAAGAGGAGACTTAGCAGCATATTGGTGTTAGAAAGATTTGTTGTGGATTAGCCTAGGTCTTAGGGTGTTTTTATAGATGCAACAACTAGTTTAGGCCATAGGATAAACCCTAGAATCGATCTGAACCGCCAAAAATCGTCACAGGCCCTCAAACAAGCCAACAGGGTCAAGCAGGAGCAACCAGGCCCAAACCAGGTTCGGGGACCAGGTCGACACCCAAGTCGACTGCGCAGTCGACCTGGTCCTAGGGGTGTCGACTGCCCAGTCGACTCCCCAGTCCACCTGGGGTGCTGGGCGGGAAATTTCCCGCCCAGTCTGTCTGGGTTTTGAAATTCGAATTTGAACTCGAATTCGAACTGTTTTGAACTCTGAAAATTTCTGAAACTTTGGGGAGCCATAACTTGGTCATACGGACTCCGATTTTCGAAAAATCGGACTCGATTTCATGCAGAATTCCGAGACGAACGCAATGGCGCAACCCGTTTCCCTTGGTTCTTATTTTAAAATTTAATTCTGCCTAGATTTATGGTTATAACACGTTATCAAAATACGGGTTGTTACATTCTCCCCTCCTTAAAGGATTTCGTCCCCGAAATCTCTAAGTTAGGAAGAACGTATCCTACCATCCATCATCCATCTACTCAAAACATCATCCACAAGCAAACATTGTCCTTAAGAGATTTCTAACGCTGTATGAACATATGCAGAAAGTGTGTGTATATGTTCCTTATCTAATGCAAATGATCAGGCCTGATTGATCTTTCTAATGCAAAATATGTTTAGTGTCATGAATCCAACATGTATGCAAATAATCCTAGTCACGCAAGCACTATATGTGTGCACAAACATTCATCCATATGCAACATTCATATGATAACACATTCAATTTCATCCATAAATAAGTATAAACACTCATGCATATGCAATATGAAAATGTGTCTGAGCCGATCTAGTGCCTAATGTGTGTTATGCAACCACGAGCAATCACTTGCAACCACTTGCAACCATTCGCAAACATCAAGCATAACATGTTTCAAATACATGTTTACATTCATAGGATTCTACCTAAGGTTCTCAAGACAGGATCGAAAGGATATACAAGTTAAAACAGAGTATCTAGGGAAAAGAAGTTAAAGATGTACCCCTAGAAGGTGCTTCTTGCGGGGCTTGCCCTTGCTTCTTAGGGCAGTTCTTGCTGATGTGTCCAGTTTCACCACATTGAAAACATGCTCATATCTTCATCTTCTTCTTCCTATAGTCCTGGACTATATGCCCGTCAATACCACAGAAGTTGCATTTTCTTTTCTCGCGTGACTTGTCATTCTTGTTGTTACTGTTCTTTCCTCCTTTCTCGGAGTCTACCTTCTTGTCTTGAGACTCATTCACCTTGACCTTCTTCTTGCCATTCTCGTCTTCTTCATGAAGTAGGGCCATATTCACCAAGCTTTCAAAGGTCGCCCCCATGGGTACATGAGTCATGGCCATAGTGTGGAGTGGATCGCTCAATCCTCGAGCAAAGTGTAGAGCCATCTTCTCAGCCGTGTTGACTAAGTCCAAACCAAACCGAGCAAGCTGATTAAACTTATTCACGTATTCCCTAACTGACATGTCCCCTTGCTTGAGTGCCAGGAACCTCTCCATCTGAAAACTCGCTTCTGCGGATGATAAAAACTTAAGCCCAAACCTCTCTCTAAAGTCTGCCCAAGTCTCAATTGGCCTGGTAGCGTTGGTGACTTCCCACCAAAATGCAGCTTCCTCTTTCAATAACCATGCTGCCAACTGAACTTTCCTATGATCCTCCATATCGAAAATAACAAACAAGTCTTCAGTCTCTTTTAGCCAGTTTCGCGCCTCAACGAAGGTTTCAGTTCCAACGAAGTTCTTGCCGCCCATTCCTATAAAGTCCTTGCATATTTTGGCGAAGGCGGTACCCGGAGGAGGAGGAGGAACCGTGGCCACCGGGGGAGGAGGAGGGATATCTGCTGGGCCCGCGTCGTTGGCCCTAGCTTCCAAGTATCTTCGGAACCAGCCAGGTATGGGTACTCCCTCAGGAAGGTTAAGATCAGACATGCAGAAAAGCGAAAAGGAAAAAGATTCAAAAGAGGAAACAAAGGAAAGTGCTAATGGCTTTTGGGGAATAGCCTTTTCTTAAAAATAAATCTTTTCTTAAAAAATGCTTCTTTATAAACGGTTTTGAAAATAGTTTCAGAAGGTTTTTAAAACTTTTGCCCAGTCTGGTAACCTTCTGCTCTGATACCAAATGTAACACCCCACCTCCGCTAGGGTCACTCACAAAGGGAATGCCCTAGTTTTGGAGGGGTATTATCTAGTAAACAGGCACAGAGATAACACAAGACAGAACATAGATAAAATATAGTATATAAAGCAGCGGATATAACTTTAAAACCAAATCTCATTACTGAAAAATAGAGTCAAAACCTCTTACATCAAAATGCCAAGTCATTATTTCATTACACCAAGTTCTAAAGAAGCAAAGTACTTAAAACAACATAAGTAAAATATTATTCCCCAAAAAGTGCATGAGTGCAGCTATAGCATAGCTCAAGACCAAACCGTACATGAGCTGTCAAAAAGCAAGCAAAGTCCAAGCTAAGAGCTAGAGTTTCCTCCTTGAGAACCTGGGGGGGGGGGGGGAACGAAAGACAAAGAGGCGAAAGAAAACGAGTCAGTCAAAAAGACTGGTAAGCCCTAGTGACTATCAGCATAGAAACTAGTAAAGTTAACAAGACATGAATAAACTGGAATTAAACATAGGAATGATGATAAGTCTAACATGATAACTAAGCTAACAAGATAACTCAAGTCTAACATTGCGTATTCAAGGTTCGCCATACCAACTATACTGGTATACTAATCCCGTGTCAACTATAAATCAAGAAATAATCCCTTGGCCCAATATCGTGAAGTGACCCAATTCGGGGTCCAACGGTATGATCCAATCGATCGGCTCCCTACAAGTCTAGCTCGTCGTGTGTCTGTGTCATACGGCCCTATCATGAATGTAGTCACCTGTGCTAGGTCCACCATAGGGTGTATCAAGCCCTAGGGTGCCAACCACCGACACGAATCAAGAATGCACAGATAATCCTACTGATGCCCAATGCCTGCTTTTTCAACTCCGGACTAAGTGCACGACCCTAGTCCGCCTGAACCTATAATGGCGCACCAACTCAGCCGTCGTTCTGGTCGCTTACAATCAGCCCAGCAATCATGCCCCACCCTGCCTAGTCCCAGGGTACCGTGATACATCTAGTGGGTTACTGCTGAAAAGGACCGCATAACTAGAGTTTCGTTCAGCAGGTTAAGTTGTCATTTAAAATTGAAACTTAACCCCATCTACGTGTCATGTCAAATTGACTAAGTGTGTTGTTCTAATTCAAGACTTAGTCCTACGAATCATGTGTCAGGTTGGTTAAGTGTGTTCAAGCGGTTCATGACTTAACCCTATCAAATCAACGTGTCAAATTGGTTAAGTATATTCAAGTGGTCCATGACTTAACCCTATCCAGTGGCATTAATTTAATTAATGCACCCCTAACCTCTCACATTAGACTTGGTTATGGTTACTGGATGTGCCGGGCGGGTCCGGGCAGTTTTACACCATAACCTAGTCTAACCTCGGGTTTTGAAACGACCCGAACTTCCCCGGTCTCCGAAGAGAAGAGAAAGAACGAATTGTTTTGAGAACACGACAAACTAGAACGCAGACAGAAGAACATTTCATTGTTATTGCAACAATGCATCAGATTACAAGAATATACAGAGTATAAATGAATATTACACAACAGAAAATATCAGAGATTACAATAAATTACATAGCAGTGGAAAATAATACAATACACAACTAAAGAAGATATACGGATACAAAGCTTTCCGGATATCATTCCAGCTGTAAACCAGGATCCTGTGAATATAAATCTGCAAAATCAAAAGAACTAGCTGCCCATGTCAAAATAAGGGCACCCAGAGTTTAGGTTAAAACAATAAACTCCAGGTCAGTCATGTGACTGGTGTGAGAACTAAAACAGTCATTAATCTTTGTTTTTAAAGTTAGATAAATTAAGGGACCACGCCGTATAACACGGAACGGGTTTCCTCCCAAGAATACCAGTGCATAAAACAAACAACGCAATGCTAAATAAAGAAAAGTGAAGCTATTATAAGACCCAGTTCCCATCACACAATGCAACGCAAGCCAGAGGATATGGTTTTTACCTTATAATAGCCAAGAATGTTTGATACGTTTAAAATAAATCATTTGATACTATTATAAGTGCATAGTGTATAAAACAACTTCAAATCATAAGTATCAATCATAGACGGCATAAGCGCCCCATCCCACTATGTCGCCAGACTAGGCTCTACAAATAAAACCGCAAATTTCACGTATTTGGAAGTTGGATTTCCATCTATGAACCGAGGCAAAAGATAGTCCTCAACCGATTCGAGACGCTCTAGCCCATGTCTCAGGAACAGCCGCAACTGCTCCTTGGATCGTCAGGGCCGGTCCACCGATGTGGATTATAATTCCTGAACACTACGTTTCTCCGCCCTTTGGGGCGTAAATGAGCCAACGAATGACTCCATCGAACCCGGATCGTCCGATCAAACCGAGGCGCCTCGCAACAACAACAACCACACAGGTGAAAATAAAATAAATGTCAGGGCTGGTAGGTCACTGACACCACCCTAGCTAGAAAGAAAACGCATGTCCCCCCTGAGGTCCGTCTCCCGTTTTTGGTTCACCACCGGGGTGTGAGGCTCGCGAATTCACGTTACACAAAAGCTGTGCTACACAGGCGGTGCTTTGATCATCAACCACAAGACTTTGCTTTTCAATAGAAGCCTTGATCATTTGCATCTTAGCATGCCACACAGGCAATCCACTCTATGCGTTTGATATCCATCAGTATATAACCCCTGAGCTTGTATGTCTCAGAGAAGGGCATTAAGCAAGAGAATAAATTCTCCGCCGCCAAACAGATATATATTTAATAGAAATCAATCACACAGACTAAAATCCAATGTCAGACACACAGTCCATTTACAAGTCCGTTCTGGGTCTGAACGAAACCGGAGGCACCTAGTACCCCACATATCCATCGATCTCCAAGTACGTCTGGACGATCACCAACTGTTTCCATCTTCTTGGGTGTACAGCCCAATCAAGATCATCAGTAATCACCCAAACGACGTGAAGACCTCTGGTCTTCAACCACCGTCTTCATCTTCGACTTATCGTCGTATCAGTTATTCAGAATGGGATAAACCCGGTCTTTCCGAATAACTCGCGTATATTTTAAATAAGTGTTACACAAACACAACATACGCCTCATTCCAATTCATTAGTCACTAACCGTAAATTAACCAGAGAATAATTCCCCAAATATTAACCCCGAAGGCCGAAACCAATATCAGATCAATATCCAGAAAACCATTCTACTTAGCTAACCGACAGTTAGTTTCCAAATTTCACATTCATAGGGAAAGGTTCCCATTAATTTTATCAAAGATAAATCCTTTAAATTTATTCTTTAATCTTCTTTTGAATTTCGATTCAACTAGTCGGGATTAACGAACCTTACCGAAGTAATCATTTGTTTTAATTTCCCAATCCCAACCTATTCATCCCATGAAGTAAAACTGGTAATACTTCATATCTAACACCACAGTGTTATCGGTAAATTCAATTACCATTTCACGTTCAAATCTAATTAAAGATTTAACTATCGCCTGGAGCAAAACTGATGCTACTCCATTCTCGATCATTTCAATCTTATTAAAGATTCATTAAAACTCCACTTAGTTTTAATATTTAACTGGGTTAAAGAATCAGTGTCATTTAAAACACGGTTCACGATAAACCGAATATCATATTCCATTAATTATCAGGTTAAAGAACAAGTGTTATTTAAAACACTATTCACGATAAACCCAAAAATTAATACCAATTCAATTCCAATTAAATATTATTTAATTGGTACACTTCATTAAATCTAAATAAAAAGATTTAATCTTTTCTCAACTGGGTTCAAGAACAGTGTTAGTGAAGACACCATTCACGACAAACCCAAATCACATTTGATATTAAATACAAGGCTCTGAATAGAAAATATACCGACTTATATTCAATATCAAATTCTACGACCAACAAATATCGTATTGGAAATAACGATATATATATATATCTATATCTTTCAAATTTCCATAACAACATCTGTATAATCCCGAAATCCAACATCGAAATATTCAGAAGACAATTTCGATTCAAATCCATTCCAATGCAATCATTGGAAATTCTGGTTATTTTCAAAACCATTTCAAATTCAATTTATTTATTTAAAAATAAATAGAATTATAATTCTAGCTCAAAACTAGTTCATTTCGATAAAAATCTATTTTTATCTTTTCAAATATGGAGTTTTTCATCCCAATTCTTTCTAAATCATTTCTTATGATTTTACACAAATTATTACTATTTTTAATAATTTTATCAAGGCCCGTACAGTCGATTTCCATCAACGGCCATCGAACTGCACTTACAGCGACCTTTTTCAAATTTGATTTGGACATAATTCCAAATCCAACCGTTAGATTTCAAATTTCTAATATTCGTTAGAAAGCTCTTTTCGATACGAACCCAACGGTTCCGGTTTTAGGAGAATCCGACGGTCGGATCTCCTGCATTGTCCATTCGAAGTCAATGTTCGAAATTCGCGAACTGCTGCGGCGCGGCGCGTTCTATTCAGACCATTATATTATATATATAATATATATAATATATACTTCGTCGATTTCCTTTTAAAATGTATTTTATAAATCATTTTAAATTCATTTTCAAAACGATTTCAACTTCTATTTCAAATTCAAATCAAAATCGAATTTTCCAACATAAATTCATTTTCTTTTCATTTCGAATTGATTTAATTCAAATTGATTTCAATTCAATTCAATTTCAATTCGTTTTCAATTCAATTCAATTTCAATTTGAATTCATTTCAATTTAATTTCAATTCGTTTTCAATTCAATTCAATTTCAATTTGAATTCATTTCTATTCATTTTCAATTTGAATTCATTTCAATTCAATTCGTTTTCAATTCAATTCAATTTCAATTTGAATTCATTTCTATTCATTTTCAATTTGAATTCATTTCAATTCAATTCGTTTTCAATTCAATACAATTTCAATTTGAATTCATTTCTATTCATTTTCAATTTGAATTCATTTCAATTCAATTTCAATTTCAATTCGAATTCATTTCTATTCAATTTCAATTTCAATTCATTTCTATTCAAAATATCAGATTTTGAAATCACTTTCGATATTCGTTATAAAATGAATAAAATCGATATAAATATTGTTCACGTCAAAATGGCGTCAATCTATCAATACGGCTTCATATATTTCTATTTTCAAATATTCTATTTTAAATATTTTCATTTTCAAATATTTCTAGTCAAATATTTCTTTTACAAATATTTCTATTCAAATATTTCTTTTTCAAATATTTCTACTCAAATATTTCTTTTTCAAAACTGGAATGAGGCCCAAACAATTACCATATAATGTTAATTATATGGATTTTCTACAACACATGTATATATCAACGATGACAAATAATCAACCATCATCCAAAGTGCATTCTACACTGTATAAGCATCAAATATAAATATCTAACGCTTATAACAGTCTGTCAATCGATCGATCGACATACAACTAATTATTGGGACTAGTGTATGTCATATATCATCCCAATACCCGTGTGGGGTTTCAAACAATCAAACACAGATTTTATTTGTGCAGTTGGGCGATGTGTAAAATTTATCGTCCCAATCAATATCAATCAAATCAGTGTATATAAACAAATCTCCGATTTGTTTATAAATATTTATTTCATTTCATATACACGTTAAAAAATCTATTTTTAACTGTAAAATATTTTATTTCAACTATATAAATATTTTATTTCATTTCACATCACATCACACAATCAACTACACATCAAAATCAAACAAGCATACAAGCCGTCCATGGTCTGTGGACGACGGGTGTCGGGTGCTACTAAACACCGTCTGCATCCTAGTATATATATATATATATATATATATATATATAACTAGAAAATTAAATCAAAGAGTGAGAAATTCTCACATATAGCTAATCCAACGCCACGACTCTTCTTAGGTAGAAATCTTCGTCGTTCTGCCTCTTGTCACTTTTTACTGCCCGTATTCACTACATATGTAAAAATTGAATTTTTACTTCACTATTCAATATAGAAAAATCGAATTTTTACTTCACTATTCAATATATAAAAATCGAATTTTTACTTCGCTATTCAATATATAAAAATCGAATTTTTTACTTCGCTATTCAATATATAAAAATCGAATTTTTACTTCACTATTCAATATAGAAAAATCGAATTTTTACTTCACTATTCAATATATAAAAATCGAATTTTTACTTCGCTATTCAATATATAAAAATCGAATTTTTACTTCGCTATTCAATATATAAAAATCGAATTTTTACTTCGCTATTCAATATATAAAAATCGAATTTTTTACTTCACTATTCAATATATAAAAATCGAATTTTTACTTCACTATTCAATATAGAAAAATCGAATTTTTACTTCACTATTCAATATATAAAAATCGAATTTTTACTTCGCTATTCAATATATAAAAATCGAATTTTTACTTCGCTATTCAATATATAAAAATCGAATTTTTACTTTGTTTTTCAATATATAAAAATCGGATTTTTACTTTGTTTTTCAATATATAAAAATCGAATTTTTACCTTGTTTTAAAAATCCTATCTTTGTTTTGATAAAAATCACATCTTCGTTCGATTTAAAAATCAAAGCTTTGTTCGATAAAAATCACAACTTTGCATAGGCAAAAATGATAACTTCCTATATGTAAACATCTGATTTTCCTTTGCAATAAAAATCTAATTTTTATAAATGGATAAATAAAAGAAAACTTACATTCATTTAAAGAAGGAAGGAGATTGGAGCGGTGCTGGAGCAGAAGGGGGTTTCTGATCGGAAGTGGGGGGGTCGCGGTCGGCTGCAGGAGGAGGGGAGGGGGTATCGCGGCGTCGCAGCAGATGGGGGGGGGGTGTATCGCGGCGTCGCAGCAGATGGAGGGGGGCGTGAGGCGTCGGCGGTGGCTCGAGGGCCCCCCAGGCGGCGACGCGATTTGTTTCTCTTTTTTCTTCTTTTTTTCCTTCTTTCTCTGATCGATTTGAAAAGTAAACGGGGGGGGGGGGGGTTCTGGTAGTATAGAGAGAGAGAGGGGAGAGAAGAGAGAGAGTTTTATATTTAATTTCAGAAAGTTGACCTTTTTATTTGACCTCTAAACGAGGCCCACCGCCTGTCGTCCATAGCTAATTACCCCCATTCCGAACACAATGGGATATGTATCGTAAGCTGATTCGACAGTTAAAATCAGTTTTCATTTAAATCAAAGTATAATTCTTTGTATATTCAATTTAAACGTACATTTCAAATTATCGAGGCCACATACAGTCTCTAAAAATTACCGAAAAATATTTTCTAGCTTCGTATTGACGATACGGTCCTAACAAAACTAGTTTCGTCGAATTCTAAGATCGTTTGAAAAATGGCCATTTTCAAGTCGATTAAAATCAACTGAAACTGGTCAAACGCGTTTTCCTTTGCCACGCTCACATATTGATTCGAAAAATTGTGAAATTTGAAACCTAGCAATAACTTTACATCACGGATCCAACAAAAGTGGTTTCGTCGAAATCCGAGGTCGTTTGCAAAATTTCCATTTTAAGGGCCTGAATTCCATAGCGACTATTCAGAATTTTCAACTGGACATATCTTTTGATTCCCGCTATGAAATTTCAATTTGTCGGATTCGTTGGAAAGATATTCACAAATAGATTCCATTATTTTTGGTTTCACTAAAATCCGGTTTATTTTGCACCCGGTACATTCATTTGAAGTTTGAAATCGAATTATCGAACTACCGCGCCATTTTCAATTACTTCTATAAATATAAATAAATATTTATATTCTAACGACGATCTATATCAATATATTCATTCGAATTATATTCAAAATAAATTTCTCGTCGATATTATTTAAAATAATTCATTTTAAATAATCAAAATTTGCTAAAATTGCCAAAATAAAAATTTTAAACTGGCCCAGATTTTCGGGTTGTTACAGTCTCCCCCACTTAAAACTATTCGTCCCCGAAAAGGAACGAAGTCGAAAGTGGTTTGATCAATCAACTCTACGTTCGATCTGGCTTCCATTCTCCAACTTTTAAGTTTCTGAGAATTTTCAAATTCTTCAAAAATTTGGCTAACACCCTAAATTTTCGAAAAATTTCGCCATAACCTCCCCTGCACCGGGAGCCACGGGAAAATCCCGAAATTTCCATATAGGCCTTCTGATCTCAAAAAGAAAAAGAAAAAGCCAAGCAGCTAGCCAATAGGGTCCTAAAATCATCATCACCCAAACAAAACAGTAAATTATATAGTAAACATGTACCTATTTGTCGGGCAAACAAATTTTATTCTCTGCTCTAGCCTCCTTGCTATGACCTGTTCAATGTAAGTACAAGTATATGCAAGCAAATGCGATAAATTTTCAATACAACTCACTTTTTGGTACAATTTGACTAAATGGTTTAAATTTTAATTAATCAACCAATAATCAAACAACACAATCAGTAATCAATTAGTGAATTATCACTTGAAATTCATAACTTTGATATATAGTCAAAAATCAGATTTTTGATGCCAAATCACAATAATAGGCCCTATCTAATTTTGGTTCTCACACCAGTCAATAGGAAATATATAGAAATCTCACCTTCGTCACTTGAATATAAACACTGATGATGAGGCCTCATCATCAGAATCATCTCCGGGCGACTAGAGTGTATTCTATATCTATCCAACATATTAAAATTTCGAACACACGTTTGCAAGACGTATATGCAAAATCTCTATATACTGGATTGTCCTAATCAATACAAATAAATAATCAAATACGAATAATTGATTTAAATTTCAAAACAAAATTTGGTTTCATTTTAAAAATATACTCTTCACACTCGTTCTAGGATACTACTTATCCTATCTCTAACGACTCATTCCCATTAGATATTACTAATCCAATATCTGATGAATTCTTTCGTATGGTTCTAATAAGCCTTGTTCTCTGAGCTTGGTAAACCAAAGCTCTGATACCAAATGTGATGGCAAGGAATTTCGCTTGATCCGAATCAGTCGTTAAACCGATCTAGACCGTTCGAAACCCCTGTTCGTTTGAGAACAGGACAAACTAGAACGCAGACGGAAGAACATTTCATTGTTATTACAACAATGCATCAGATTACAAGAATATACAGAGTATAAATGAATATTACACAACAGAAAATATCAGAGATTACAATAAATTACATAGCAGCGGAAAATAATACAATACACAACTGAAGAAGATATACGGATACAAAGCTTTCCGGATATCATTCCAGCTGTAAACCAGGATCCTGTGAATATAAATCTGTAAAATCAAAACTACTAGCTGCCCATGTCAAAATAAGGGCACTGTAATGACCCGCATTGGCAGAGGTATTATAATTAATTTATTTAATTATATTAATGGTTATTAGTGAATTTAATGATCGTTGAATTTAAATAATAATGAATATTTAATTAAAATAATAAATTAAATTCTGAAATAATCAGAATTGGCTGAAATGGCGATATGGTGTGAACCGGATCATCTGTGGTATTTAATTCGGCCTGGGATTGAATTTGAATAATGAATATATTCAATCGACAACAGTTTGAACGTAGAATTATAATATAATTAAAATAGAGATCGAAATGGCGCGGCAGTTCGCTATTTGGTGATTCGAACTTCAACTGAATGTACATGATTCGTTTTAAGCCGGATTTCTGTGAAACAAGAAACGCGTGGAGCTGGTGGAGTATATCTTTCTAGTGGAAGAGAAAAATCGGGATTTTGTCGTGAAGATTTTGATTTACGTCCAAATCAAATTTTAGAAAAGTCGCTGTGGAATTCCTTTATAATTTATAAAGGAATTATTTATATTTCAAAAAGGAATTTCAATATAAATCGAATATCGAGTTGACCCAGATTTTGAAATATCGAGTTGTAAATCCCATTGGAGTCGTATGGTATTCCACTATGAATATATACGATAATATTTATTTATAAATATTTTATTTAATTTTATTTAAATATATTTATATATTTAAATGGTCATCCAGAGCTTTAAAAATAGCCGATTTTGCAAACGAAGTCGGAATTCGACGAAACCAGTTTTGTTGGATCCGCAATATCAAATAGTTGTTAGATTTCCAATTTCGTGATTTTTAGACTCAGTATGTGGCCGTACGGATTTTTAGAGTGAGAAACAGTCAGTATTCTGACGATTAAAAATATGCTGTGTGAGTATACGGAGTCGGAATTCGACGAAACCAGTTTCGTTGGGACCAAAATGTCGAACTCTAGCTACAGGTCCAGTTTGGTGATTTTTGGGTATAGTGTATGGTCGTAGGGATTTTTAAAGACCAGAAACGAGAATAAAATAAAATAGAAAATCAAATATAAAATATTCCCCCCTATTTTTCTATGATCACAAACAGCCCACGCCCCTTCAATTTCAACCACAAAGGGCACCAACCACCAACACAACCATATATATAACCGCAAGTGTTTATACAGACAAAAATTGGCCAAAAGAGAAGATCAAAACAAATACAAAAAAATCCATATATATTACGATAAATCACCAAAATCACATTTCTGGGATCCCATGAGTAGCAGCATCCAATCGGTACCCTTTTTGCTTGGTACGACGCTCAGGTATGGAGTTCGACATCGAACCCAGGGACCTAGGGCAAGCCGATTTCGGACGATAGCGAGGTCGGAGGAAACATGGAGGCTGGCGTCGTGGTACTGGGAGGGAGGCGTACCTCTCGAGGCTGTTTGGTGGTGCTCGGTGGGAGAAAAGTGTCGTGGTCCTTCGTGGTAGCTTGCGATTTTGCCTGGACCGAGTTCCAGAAATGGGTGTCGAGCTTGACAAGGGATGTGGCGTTGGGTGAGGCGGCCGAGGTGCTGAGTAGAATGGAGGTGGAAGCGATTTCAGTAAGTGGTTGAAGGAGGAGCAAACGGGGGTCAACGATGAGGTCAGAAGTTTGGCAAATAATACTGAAGTGAGCGGATTTCAATTTGGGAAGGAAGGGTATTTACGGTGCGGGTTTTATTGGGTATGATGGGCCAGAACTTGAGGTAAAGCCCAAGTAATTATAAAGGAAAATTTAGTTTAAATTATATTTAAATTAGTTCAAAGTTTAAAAATCAAATATCTTGGTCATACAAGATCAGATTGACGAACCGTGAGTTGCGTTGGGATCGTATGGACGGGAGCAAAACAATGAGACTGACCGGGAGTGAATCCGAGCTCGTTACAATTTATGGCGAAATAAATTGTCCGACTGAATCAGATAACGCAAACCGTTATTTAACGGCTAACGCGCAACTGTGAGTAAAACTCACCAACTATGAACAGTTTATAATTTCATGTTGTATTTTTAGAACTGTTAGATATTGGCTGATTGACTGTGTGTTGACTGTTTGATTGAACTGCTAGTCAGTTAGTTGAATTTCGATATTGATTCTGTTTAACAGAATGTACCATATAGAACTGAAAGTGATGTTATCTATATTGTTTAACATCTGTGATGCAGGGAGACAGGTTAGAGGAATCCAACTGGGTTCCTCAACATTTATTTTACTATTTTCATATATTGTGATATATGATGTGTTATATAATCTTTTATGGATTATGGGTGTTGGAATGATGTTGATCATTTTTATTCGATATTTTAAATATCATAAAAGACCTTGGGATGTAAAAAGAATTATTTCAGTGTATATTGAAATAAAGGGATTTTATAAAATCAACAGATTTTATAAAAGGAAATATTTCGAAAGAAAATAAAAAGGGAAAAATGTTTTTAAAACGAATAGAGTTTTATAAAAAGGAAATCATTTGTAAAGTGAAGAACCGTTACTAACTGTAAATCTTTACAAATGAATAGTTTATTCGAAAAGAAGTTAATCGATGTTAGATAATCGATTAGAGTTAAAGTAAAAGAAGTTAATCGATGTTAGTTTAATCGATTAGAGTTAAAGCAAAGGAGTTAATCGATGTTAGTTAATCGATTAGGGTTAAAGCAAAGGAGTTAATCGATGTTAGTTAATCGATTAGGGTTAAAGCAAAGGAGTTACTCGATGTTAGATAATCGATTAGAGTTAAAGTAAAAGAAGTTAATCGATGTTAGTTTAATCGATTAGAGTTAAAATAAAAGGAGTTAATCGATGTTAGTTTAATCGATTAGAGTTAAAGTAAAAGGAGTTAATCGAATATAGTTTATTCGAATAGAAAGTTAAAAGAAGTTAATCGATGTTAGTTTAATCGATTAGAGTTAAAGTAAAAGGAGTTAATCGAATATAGTTTATTCGAATAGAAAGTAAAAGAAGTTAATCGATGTTAGTTTAATCGATTAGAGTTAAAGTAAAAGGAGTTAGTCGAATATAGTTTATTCGAATAGAAAGCAAATGAGTTAATCAAATATAGTTTATTCGAATAGAAAGTAAAATGAGTTAATCGAATATAGTTTATTCGAATAGAAAGTAAAAGGAGTTAATCGAATATAGTTTATTCGAAGAAAGAAAAAGGAGTTATCGAATATAGTTTATTCGAAAGGAGTTAAGTGAAATGAGTAAATCAATAGCGTTAGTCAAATAGAGTTAATCCAATAGAGTTAATCCAATAATGTTAGTCCAATAGAGTTAATTGATAAGGGTTAATCGAATAGAGTTAAGTGAAAAGAGTCAATCGAATATAGCTATTCGAAGGAGGCTTAAGTAAGGAAGTTAGTAAAGGGATATAAAGTGAACTTTGCCAATTTCAAAGTTAGAAATGTTGTTCAGTTAAGGTCTGAGAGGTAGTTCTACCCCAACTTGATTGACTTCGTTTTTAACTAAGGAATAGTTAAGGTTCGGCAGTAAAGGAAATGGTTTGAATTGGCATCGCGATGGGTTGTTTAAACATCTGTCTAAGTCCAATGAAGAAGCTTTGGAAATGTTTTCCAAATAAGAAACCAGAAATGTTTTCTAATAAAGAAACAAGAAATGGAAATGTTTTCCAATGGTAATAACATATATTTTCTAATTTTAGAAAATAAGAAATGTTAAATATAGGGAAACAGGAGATAAGTAAATTTATGAAATAAAGAGATAAATGTTGAATGATGTTTGATCGATATAAATTTCCATTTGGAAATAATATCGTTGGTTGCACACCTGTTTTCCTTCGATAGTTAAATCACAGACTATCGAAGTTTTGACCATTTTAACGTTGTTAATATGGAGAGACCGGTTGGATTATTATCCAAAGAACCACTCTGTATTGGCATAAGTGTTGCGAATCATATATGCCAAAGGAAATTGAAGACGGAGTTATGCAAGGGCTATCCTGTTTACAGAATAGTGCCTTCGGTTCATCCTGTTCCTGGGTGACTTGTATGGACGGATGTCTGACAGAGTATTTCCAGACGATCACGTATATTGATTTCTCCAACCGTACCAAGAGTGGAAGCGGAGAAGGAAACTTCTTTTAGCTAACACATAATGTATGGTTGAGGATGTCAATCGGTGATTTGATGGATTTGACGATGTGGCATTCAAAGTGAATCTGGTGTGATGATAAAGCGTAGCTTCTAGCCTCACATCCGGTAAATGACAGAAATCGGGCAGGCAGCATGGCTAAGTCGGTCGCACCGAATTAGGGTGTATAATCACCTGATCTAGAGTTTCATTTACTTTTAAAAATCTATTGTTGATGCTATCCCATTCGGGAAACGGTTGCTGATCCCAACCGTTGGTGATATACATTCGATACATTCAAGCGAAATGAGTGGTCGGTCATGTGTGGCCGGGTTGCAAGATGTTCTTGTTGAACCCAGTGTATTCCTCTCTAGAGGTACACGAGCGAAAGGTGGTTCCATACCTTGTCATAGTTGGAAATCCATTACCCAATACGTGCTTGCGGTTTTGATCGTATACTATATATGTAGAACGTGAGATGAAAGCATTTCTGCTAGATGATTATATATATACTGTGGTTGATAGACATTATTATAATATCAAAAGGTTTTTGATATAAAGATAATTTGGATTCTCATAAGGGAAAAACCCGTTCCGTTATGCGGCGTGGTCTTATGAGATATCGTTTACTTGTTCGAACTGTTTTTAAACTGTTTTACTCATACCAATCCCATGACTGACCCAGAGTTTACTTTGTTGTTTTCCCTAAACTCTTGGGTGCCTAAATTTGTATGGGTAGTCAAGTAGTCGGGATTTTACAGATATAGTTGAAGAGCTGGAGCAGGAGGCTTCAGGATCATAGAGCTATAGTTATTTCCGCTGTGTTGTAAGTGCTGTACTTTGATAATGATGTATATTCAAATACAGATGTATAATTCAAAGTTATGTTACATATATTATATGTTATTCGTTCTGCTGTGAGATTCATGTTACTCTGATGTTGTGTTCTTCTTCTTCTTCTATTCTAAGTTTCTATCTTATCTTTCCTCACCCTCTAATTTCTTTCACTAATTACCAGGATTTTTCGATGTTTTGGTTATCGACATCGAGTTTATGTCGATAACCAAAGCCGCTCAAAATCCGGGTCGTTACAGGCACCCAGAGTTTAGGTTAAAACAATAAACTCCAGGTCAGTCATGTGACTGGTGTGAGAACTAAAACAGTTATTAATCTTTGTTTTTAAAGTTAGGTAAATTAAGGAACCACGCCGTATAACACGGAACGGGTTTCCTCCCAAGAATACCAGTGCATAAAACAAACAACGCAATGCTAAATAAAGAAAAATGAAGCTATTATAAGACCCAGTTCCCATCACACAATGCAACGCAAGCCAGAGGATAGGGTTTTTACCTTATAATAGCCAAGAATGCTTGATACGTTTAAAACAAATCATTTAATACTATTATAAGTGCATAGTGTATAAAACAACTTCAAATCATAAGTATCAATCATAGACGGCATAAGCGCCCCATCCCACTATGTTGCCATACTAGGCTCTACAAATAAAACCGCAAATTTCACGTATTTGGAAGTTGGATTTCCATCTATGAACCGAGGCAAAAGATAGTCCTCAACCGATTCGAGACGCTCTAGCCCGTGTCTCAGGAACAGCCGCAACTGCCCCTTGGATCGTCAGGGCCGGTCCACCGATGTGGATTATAATGCCTGAACACTACATTTCTCCGCCCTTTGGGGCGTAAATGAGCCAACGAATGACACCATCAGACCCGGATCATCCAATCAAACCGAGGCGCCTCGCAACAGCAACAACCACACAGGTGAAAATAATATAAATGCCAGGGATGGTAGGTCACTGACACCACCCTAGCTAGAAAGAAAACGCATGTCCCCCCTGAGGTCCGTCTCCCTTTTTGGTTCACCACCGGGGTGTGAAGCTCGCGAATTCACGTTACACAATGCTGTGCCACACTTGCGGTGCTTTGATCATCAACCACAAGACTTTGCTTTTCAACAGAAGCCTTGATCATTTGCATCTTAGCATGCCACACAGGCAATCCACTCTATGCGTTTGATATCCATCAGTATATAACCCTTGAGCTCGTATGTCTCAGAGAAGGGCGTTAAGCAAGAGAATAAATTCTCCGCCGCCAAACAGATATATATTTAATAGAAATCAATCACACAGACTAAAATCCAATGTCAGACACACAGTCCATTTACAAGTCCGTTCTGGGTCTGAACGAAACTGGAGGCACCTAGTACCCCGCATATCCATCGATCTCCAAGTACGTCTGGACGATCACCAACTGTTTCCATCTTCTTGGGTGTACAGCCCAATCAAGATCATCAGTAATCACCCAAACGACGTGAAGACCTCCGGTCTTCAACCACCGTCTTCATCTTCGACTTATCGTCGTATCAGTTATTCAGAATGGGATAAACCCGGTCTTTCCGAATAACTCGCGTATATTTTAAATAAGTGTTACACAAACACAACATACGCCTCATTCCAATTCATCAGTCACTAACCGTAAATTAACCAAAGAATAATTCCCCAAATATTAACCCCGAAGACCGAAACCAACATCAGATCAATATCCAGAAAACCATTCTGCTTAGCTAACCGACAGTTAGTTTCCAAATTTCACATTCAAAGGGAAAGGTTCCCATTATTTTTATCAAAGATAAATCCTTTAAATTTATTCTTTAATCTTCTTTTGAATTTTGATTCAACTAGTCGGGATTAACGAACCTTACCGAAGTAATCATTTGTTTTAATTTCCCAATCCCAACCTATTCATCCCATGAAGTAAAACTGGTAATACTTTATATCTAACACCACGGTGTTATCGGTAAATTCAATTACCATTTCACGTTCAAATCTAATTAAAGAATTAACTATCGCCTGGAGCAAAACTGATGCTACTCCATTCTCGATCATTTCAATCTAATTAAAGATTCATTAAAACTCCACTTAGTTTTAATCTTTAACTGGGTTAAAGAACCAGTGTCATTTAAAACACGGTTCACGATAAACCCAATATCACATTCCATTAATTATCAGGTTAAAGAACAAGTGTTATTTAAAACACTGTTCACGATAAACCCAAAAATCAATACCAATTCAATTCCAATTAAATATTATTTAATTGGTACACTTCATTAAATCTAAATAAAAAGATTTAATCTTTTCTCAACTGGGTTCAAGAACAGTGTTAATGAAGACACCATTCACGACAAACCCAAATCACATTTGATATTAAATACAAGGCTCTGAATAGAAAATATACCGGCTTATATTCAATATCAAATTCTACGACCAACAAATATCGTATTGGAAATAACGATATATATATCTATATCTTTCAAATTTCCATAACAACATCTGTATAATCCCGAAATCCAACATCGAAATATTCCGAAGACAATTTCGATTCAAATCCATTCCAATGCAATCATTGGAAATTCTGGTTATTTTCAAAACCACTTCAAATTCAATTTATTTATTTAAAAATAAATAGAATTATAATTCTAGCTCAAAACTAGTTCATTTCGATAAAAATCTATTTTTATCTTTTCAAATATGGAGTTTTTCATCCCAATTCTTTCTAAATCATTTCTTATGATTTTACACAAATTATTACTATTTTTAATAATTTTATCAAGGCCCGTATAGTCGATTTCCATCAACGGCCATCGAACTGCACTTACAGCGACCTTTTTCAAATTTGATTTGGACATAATTCCAAATCCAACCGTTAGATTTCAAATTTCTAATATTCCTTAGAAAGCTCTTTTCGATACGAACCCAACGGTTCCGGTTTTAGGAGAATCCGACGGTCGGATCTCCCGCAGTGTCCATTCGAAGTCAATGGTCGAAATTCGCGAACTGCCGCGGCGCGGCGCGTTCTATTCAGGCCATTATATTATATATATAATATATACTTCGTCGATTTCCTTTTAAAACGTATTTTATAAATCGTTTTAAATTCATTTTCAAAACGATTTCAACTTCTATTTCAACTTCAAATCAAAATCGAATTTTCCAACATAAATTCATTTTCTTTTCATTTCGAATTGATTTAATTCAAATTGATTTCAAATTGATTTCAATTCAATTCAATTTCAATTCGTTTTCGATTCAATTCAATTTGAATTTGAATTCATTTCAATTCAATTTCAATTCGTTTTCAATTCAATTCAATTTCAATTTGAATTCATTTCTATTCATTTTCAATTTGAATTCATTTCAATTCAATTCGTTTTCAATTCAATTCAATTTCAATTTGAATTCATTTCTATTCATTTTCAATTTGAATTCATTTCAATTCAATTCAATTTCAATTTGAATTCATTTCTATTCATTTTCAATTTGAATTCATTTCAATTCAATTTCAATTTCAATTCGAATTCATTTCTATTCAATTTCAATTTGAATTCATTTCTATTCAAAATATCAGATTTTGAAATCACTTTCGATATTCGTTATAAAATGAATAAAATCGATATAAATATTGTTCACGTCAAAATGGCGTCAATCTATCAACACGGCTTCATATATTTCTATTTTCAAATATTCTATTTCAAATATTTTTATTTTCAAATATTTCTAGTCAAATATTTCTTTTACAAATATTTCTATTCAAATATTTCTTTTTCAAATATTTCTACTCAAATATTTCTTTTTCAAAACTGGAATGAGGACGAAACAAATACCATATAATGTTAATTATATGGATTTTCTACAACACATGTATATATCAACGATGACAAATAATCAACCATCATCCAAAGTGCATTCTACACTGTATAAGCATCAAATATAAATATCTAACGCTTATAACAGTCTGTCAATCAATCGATCGACATACAGCTAATTATTGGGACTAGTGTATGTCATATATCATCTAAATACCCGTTTGGGGTTTCAAACAATCAAACACAGATTTTATTTGTGCAGTTGGGCGATGTGTAAAATTTATCGTCCCAATCAATATCAATCAAATCAGTGTATATAAACAAATCTACGATTTGTTTATAAATATTTATTTCATTTCATATACACGTTAAAAATTCTATTTTTAACTATAAAATATTTTCCACCATAAAATATTTTATTTCAACTATATAAATATTTTATTTCATTTCACATTACACAATCAACTACACATCAAAATCAAACAAGCATACAAGCCGTCCATGGTCTGTGGACGACGGGTGTCGGGTGCTACTGAACACCGTCTGCATCCTAGTATATATATATATATAACTAGAAAATTAAATCAAAGAGTGAGAAATTCTCACAGATAGCTAATCCAACGCAACGACTCTTCTTAGGTAGAAATCTTCGTCGTTCTGCCTCTTATCACTTTTCACTGCCCGTATTCACTACATATGTAAAAATCTAATTTTTACTTCACTATTCAATATAGAAAAATCGAATTTTTACTTCCCTATTCAATATATAAAAATCGAATTTTTACTTCGCTATTCAATATATAAAAATCGAATTTTTACTTCGCTATTCAATATATAAAATTCGAATTTTTACTTCGCTATTCAATATATAAAAATCGAATTTTTACTTCACTATTCAATATATAAAAATCGAATTTTTTACTTCACTATTCAATATATAAAAATCAAATTTTTTACTTCACTATTCAATATAGAAAAATCGAAAAATCGAATTTTTACTTCACTATTCAATATATAAAAATCGAATTTTTACTTCGCTATTCAATATAAAAAAATCGAATTTTTACTTTGTTTTTCAATATATAAAAATCGAATTTTTACTTTGTTTTTCAATATATAAAAATCGAATTTTTACTTTGTTTTTCAATATATAAAAATCGAATTTTTACTTTGTTTTAAAAATCCTATCTTTGTTTTGATAAAAATCACGTCTTCGTTCGATTTAAAAATCAAAGCTTTGTTTGATAAAAATCACAACTTTGCATAGGCAAAAATGATAACTTCCTATATGTAAACATCTGATTTTCCTTTGCAATAAAAATCTAATTTTTATAAATGGATAAATAAAATAAATCTTACATTCATTTAAAGAAGGAAGGAGATTGGAGCGGTGCTGGAGCAGAAGGGGGTTTCTGGTCGGAAGGGGGGGTCGCGGTCGGCTGCAGGAGGAGGGGAGGGGGTATCGCGACGTCGCAGCAGATGGAGGGGGGGGTTGTATTGCGGCGTCGCAGCAGATGGAGTGGGGGGGGCGTGAGGCGTCGGCGGTGGCTCGAGGGCCCCCCAGGCGGCGGCGCGATTTGTTTCTCTTTTTTTTTCTTTTTTTTCCTTCTTTCTCTGATCGATATGAAAAGTAAACAGGGGGGGTTCTGGTAGTATAGAGAGAGAGGGGAGAGAAGAGAGAGAGTTTTATATTTAATTTCAGAAAGTTGACCTTTTTATTTGACCTCTAAACGAGGCCCACCGCCTGTCGTCCATAGCTAATTACCCCCATTCCGAACACAATGGGATATGTATCGTAAGCTGATTCGACTGTTAAAATCAGTTTTCATTTAAATCAAAGTATAATTCTTTGTATATTCAATTTAAACATACATTTCAAATTATCGAGGCCACATACAGTCTCTAAAAATTACCGAAAAATATTTTCTAGCTTCGTATTGACGATACGGTCCTAACAAAACTAGTTTCGTCGAATTCTAAGACCGTTTGAAAAATGGCCATTTTCAAGTCGATTAAAATCAACTGAAACTGGTCAAACGCGTTTTCCTTTGCCACGCTCACATATTGATTCGAAAAATTGTGAAATTTGAAACCTAGCAATAACTTTACATCACGGATCCAACAAAAGTGGTTTCGTCGAAATCCGAGGTCGTTTGCAAAATTTCCATTTTAAGGGCCTGAATTCCATAGCGACTATTCAGAATTTTCAACTGGACATATCTTTTGATTCCCGCTATGAAATTTCAATTTGTCGGATTCGTTGGAAAGATATTCACAAATAGATTCCATTATTTTTGGTTTCACTAAAATCCGGTTTATTTTGCACCCGGTACATTCATTTGAAGTTTGAAATCGAATTATCGAACTAACGCGCCATTTTCAATTCCTTTTATAAATATAAATCAATATTTATATTCTAACGACGATCTATATCAATATATTCGTTCGAATTATATTCAAAATAAATTTCTCGTCGATATTATTTAAAATAATTCATTTTAAATAATCAAAATTTGCTAAAATTGCCAAAATAAAAATTTTAAACTGGCCCAGATTTTCGGGTTGTTACAGGTTTCGAGTGCGATATGACCAACTACTCACATTGGGTCCTATTGTTTGCAGTTACTGGATTCGCCGGGCAGTTCCGGGCAGATTTATACTGCAAACTCAACCCAACCTCGAGTTGGCCACGTTCAAGTTATCTAAGTGTCATGTCCCAAATTCATATTTTCAAGTATAATTTCATGTCAAGTTCATGTTCCTATCCAAGCTCAAGTTATAACGATATTCATGTTTTCAAGTTCATACTAAATTCCGGTTTTCCTAAACTACCCAAATCGCATCCCCAACGCTCATGAATTCGAATCAAGGCAATAGATGTAACTAAGGAATAACATAACAAGGATGGGTATAAAGTGGCAAAGGTGATTTCAAGGCAAGCATGGTGTAACTTGAGATATGATCATAACATCACTAGCATATGAAATAGGGTGATAAACATAGCAATAAATGACATAAGATGATAATCCTAAACTTGTGACTAGCAATAGTTTCAATATCACAACATCACAGGCATGTTAAAATAATGATAGGGTTTAGGTTATGACATGAACAAGCCCCTAAATCAAGTTTTTATCAGTATTCCACAAATCGAGGTTCAATATGAATGGTACTAGGTTCAAGGTGAATAGATCTAGGGTGAACAAGAGTAGATCTAAAATAATAGATCAAAAAGGAATAGTCATAGATCAAAGATATACAAGAGTAGGTCTCAAGTAGTTATCATGTTTATGTTCAACTTCAATTTACACATGTCCATATTAAGTTTAGAGTTTAGATCTAAGAGTAACTGGGGCTTACAGATCGGGGTTTTTGAGGACTAAGAACAGAAATTGTCGTAGGATCGTTGTTGATCTATTCCCTTGAATTGTTGTAGAAACGTTGGCCTTCGATTTGGATTTAGTTTGAATGTTTAAGCTTCAAGTTGGAGGCGGCGGCCATGGTTCAAGAGGAGACTTAGACGCATAATGGTGTTAGAAAGATTTGTTGTGGATTAGCCTAGGTCTTAAGGTGTTTTTATAGTTGCAACAACTAGTTTAGGCCATAGGATAAACCCTATAATCGATCTGAACCGCCAAAAATCGTCACAGGCCCTCAAACAAGCCAACAGGGTCAAGCAGGAGCAACCAGGCCCAAACCAGGTTCGGGGACCAGACCGACACCCAAGTCGACTGCGCAATCGACCTGGTCCTGGGGGTGTCGACTGACCAGTCGACTCCCCAGTCGACCTGGGGTGCTGGGCGGGAAATTTCCTGCCCAGTCTGTCTGGGTTTTGAAATTCGAATTTGAACTCGAATTCGAACTGTTTTGAACTCTGAAAATTTCTGAAACTTTGGGGAGCCATAACTTGGTCATACAGACTCCGATTTTCGAAAACTCGGACTCGATTTCATGCAAAATTCCGAGACGAACGCAATGTCACAACCCGTTTCCCTTGGTTCTTACTTTAAAATTTAATTCTGTCTAGATTTATGGTTATAACACGTTATCAAAATACGGGTTGTTACAGATAATCAAGAGAATCCAATTATTATTGAAGACAATGCCTCCAACATTAAAGTTCATAATCCCATGGAGGAAAATGACAAAGAAGAAGTTGAAGAAGAAGAGGAAAATGAAAATCAAGGAGTGGACGAAGATGTTCCAATTATCTATGTTGGCGAAGTATGTTTTGATAAGGATGGAAATGTGACTAATAAAATGGAGAATTAGGCATCCATTATCCAAGTTTTACAATTCACAAGCCTCCAGTGGTCAACAACAACTAAGTTTCATATATTCGTGTATTCGTATATTTGTTAATTCGTGTATGTAATCCATGTGTACTTTCTTACATATGTGTAAACATCAATAATTAAAGTTTGTGTTTATTATAATCTTAGAGTATAGTTTCTATTTTTTTTCTTAGAAATGGTATTAGAAATTATATTTTGTCTTAGAATATAACTATATTAGTCTTCTATTAGAATTATACCTTAGCTTTAGAATAATAGACTAGTTTAGTATAACATATTTGGTTATATTTTTTTTGTTGATGACAAAGGGGGGAATTAAAAAATAAGTGCTAAGATTAAGGGGAGTTAGTAATTTCAAGGGGAGTTGATTAAGCAAGGGGGAGTAATCAAAGAATCAAAACATCAGGTATGAATATTTCATAACCAAGGTTGTTATCATCAAAATATGAGAGATTGTTACGGACTGGAATGTTGATGATCATGGTTTTGATGACAACAACCTTGTTGCTACTTCATTTCAGTTATTATTATTATTATTATAATATAGATACTAACACAATATTCTAGAATATATATATATATATATATATGTGTGTGTGTGTGTACTAGGAATATACGCACGTATTTTATAATTGAAGACTTTACATTTCACAATAATTGAGAGTTCAAGCCTCATGACTCATAAGTGTCAAAAGTTCAAAAATTCAAGAATTATTGAGTAGCATGTCTATAAATTCTGTTAAAACTCTGGTTAGCACTTGATTCTTTCTAAATTCTGATTTTAAAATTTAAATTTTGATTTTAAACTTGATTTCAAAATAATTTCAAATTTATTTACTTGATTTCAAAACTTAGTTTCAAATGATTTCAAAATTACTTTCTTATTCATAATATATACTTCTTTGTTTTAATAATATTTTAACTCCTGATAGTTATTTTCTAAACTTCTAAAAACTAGGTTTGTATTCAAATTTATATTTTAAATTTCATACTTAAATTTTGCTTAATTACTTATATTGTTTAACATTCTTTTTTACATTAAGTTTTTAACATGTATAGTTTTGTATATTTATAATATTTAATTTCTTAATATATCTTTTTATAAGTTTTAAAATATATTTTATACCGAAAAATGTTTAAATACAAAGGAAATTATTTTGTTTTAACTTTGGATTTACCATAGTTTATTTAAACATCATTTACTTTGATTTAAATTATTTTTTTCGTTTTACACTAGCAAATGTCGACTTATGCATATAGGTATGTCGACATACTAGCCGTTAGGTCGTTTTTTAAAATTTGAAAAGAAGTGTCTTTTGAATTCAAATCCTTTCAGAAACGTTGTGACTATTGATAACCTATAAATACCTTCTAGAATTTGATTTTTTTAATCAATTTTCCATCTTCTTCCTCGCTTAACATCCTACCATTATAATACTTTAATTCTTGATTTTCTACACTTATACTCTGCCCATTTTAATAGAAATAATATCATTCTTCTTCTTTTTCAACTCTAAACCAAATTCCCTCTGAATTCTAGTGCTAGTCAAGAGTTATAGTTGTTTTTAATCAAAGATCTCAAGATCAAGTCCTATAGAGTCAATACTACAAAAACTGATAAGAGAAGGGTATGGTCCTGTCCCGTTTTAAAATGACTGGGTGCGATTGTGTCCCGAAAATAAATTGGATGTAAAGTTGTGGCTTGGAAATCAACTAAGTCTCACAGTAATTGGAATCAATTGTGATATGCCTTGTAGCCCTGAAATCATGGGTTGTAATTGGATATCATTCAAAATTTTGCATCAGCCCAGCATTGTGTGGGACTGGGTGTAGGGTAGTCCCAAACTAGTATAAAATCCCAGTATGCACTTTCCTTTTATTGCTTTTACTTTTTGCATTATGTTATTGATTCCCTGTTTGTTTGTTTGTTTATGTATATTGTGAGTCTGATTCAAAAGTATTTCAAGAAATTTTATAAATTCCATTAAGCACTATTCACCTCCCTTCCCTCCCTCTAGTGTTCAACTTGCCTTGAGATCCTTAATCCGCATCTCCAACTAGAAATGCTTGTAATCTATTAAAATTACTATAAGATCTTACGTAAGCTTCATGGAGTTGGAGCATGTGGTTCGATAAAGTGATCAAACAACTTGGCCTTTAAAAGAAATAGTGGGAGCGTGTGTATAACCAAAAAAACATGGGGAGTATTATAGTATTTATCATTTTGTGTGAAGAAAATTAACTCTTGGTTGGCAATGACATGCTATTTTTGTAATCCATAAAAGCTTGGTTATCTAAGAGCTTTTCGATGAATAATTTGGGCAAAGTTACCTTTTTAAGTATTAGGATACGATAAATCTAAAAGGTTTTTGAGATTCTCCTAATCTTTTAACGTCAACACTATACTAAAAGGGTTTACATAGGAGAATTCCAAGCACAAACAATTTCTATGCGCTTGAAAATTGTCGTCTCGAAGAAGGATGTTTTTGGAAACCGATGAGGAGAGAAAGCATATAAAAAACATAAAGTAAGCCATTTTAACTACATCCACAATGTGTGCCATGTTTTATTATGACCTAATGTGACTTTCACATTAGGAAGCTTAAACCATACATGTTATATCTTGGAGAAAGCATTGGACTATTGTAAACATATTCTTAAGTGTTTGATAAATACCCTTGTGTTTTCCTAATGTAAAGGAATATAGACTTCTTTATGAAGGGTATTTTAATTCAAGCTTTTAGCGTGATATCAATGAAACTAAGTCTAGTGTCAAGACAATCATTTACATTAAATGACCATGCACTAAATTAGAAATGTTCCGTATTAAAAAGGTAGTTGATTGGATGATAGAGGATAAGTTGTAGAGTTAGTCCTGCTTTCTTTCTATTGTAACCTTGACTCAAAAAGCCGTTTTTATAGCAATATATTTCTTTGTTATAACAAAAGTCTCGAAAATCATTTTTGTTTGAAATAAAGGTGTTTTTTCCTATTATGTGATTGATAATATATGTCATACTAATCAATTTGTTAACTTAATTTAATTTATGTTTACTATAAAAATCTATAAATATCATGTTTGAAATAATAGTTAAAATGTGTTTTAATCATGATTGATTTATCATAATAAATTAGCTTATCATTTTAAATATATCTAGTCAAGATATATCGCAATTGAATATCGATACATCTTTTGAGACTAGAGTGCGTAACGCTTTTCAAATTTTAAACGATGTATTTACTCATGCCCATTTGGATTAGATATTCAGAAATGCTGCTACCATACAACATGTCATCATCTCCTCTCAAGTTATTTGTCGATTACTAAAACCGAGAATGAATTGAAAATTGATATTCAAACCACTACATTAAATAGCACTTATTTCTTTCATTTATGTTAAAATTGAAAATATGCAATTAGCTAAAGTATATTGACATGAAAGTAAATAATATAAATAGATTGAGAGGGATTTTGTAAAAAGGTTGCGGAAATTTTAATGCAAGGTTATTTGAAGTTAAAAATAGAACTTTTTGACGTTGTGTATGATAAATTTATTGTTTATGTATATATACGGTTATAGTTAATTTACCAATAATTTGTTATTATTGTTTAAGTAGATATATTTATATAGGTGACCTATATATCTATAAAATTAAACACAATTTTTTTATTGTTGTTTTTTAGTACGTGTGTGCATACATATGCAATTGATATATAGATTATTAAAATACTTTAAATATGATATTCATAAGTAATTTTAATATATATATATATATATATAGACATGAAAGATTAAGAAACAGCTGATGAAATTGTATATAACTATTAAAATATCAAAATATGGATATTTATAGTATAAAAACAAATTTCAAAAATGCAGAAAAATTTATAATAAATTTGTTTTTCCAATATTATTCATGTAAAATATTTATGGTATTTGAATTATACATCATTATATTTAAATGAAAGCTCTATTTAATTGCTTTTCTTAATATAAATGCGACAAACAAATTGAAACCATCACATTTACGATTTATTAGATGAATTAATGAATATTTATTAATTAAATATATTCTAATAAAATAAAACTAAGATTACATGGTTAATTAAAAATATGTTGATGTAAATGTATAAAATTATGTGCCATTGAAGGGAGTTTTGTTAGCAACCCTAGAGATTTCAGAATGTAAGCGCCTTTAGATAAAATAAGAATTTTACAATGTAATGCATCAATGTATCAATATAGATTAATCATCAATTAAATTTGCAATCATTTGCTTATGTACGTAATTAGGTTATGTGACTAATGTATTTGTAAATCCAAATGAATATTATAACTTTTTTTAATATGAATACCATGCAAATATTGAAATTTTCATATTTTTATGATTTGTTTAACACATCAACAATTAATAGTTTACTAAGTCTAATTATAGTTTTAAAATTCTTAATTAACTTTAATATACGAAGTCAAATATGAAATATTTGAAGAGAAATGAGATAGTTTGGTAAGAGGTTGTACAAATTTTAAAATTTAGGTTTTTGCTATTAAAAATATACATAATTTTGTAATATATGACAAACTTACTGGTAAGTATTCTGAAATCTTTTTGCCATTATTTTTTGTTTATCTCAAAAGTTAAATTTATACTTAATCTCACGTTTCTATAAACAAATTTTTCTGAATTTTCTTTGTTAAAGTGCTTTTTTTTGCAAACACGAAAATATTTTCTGTTTCTACTGCAATTATTTACAGATTGTCTAGAACTAAAAGTAATAGTGTTTCTTAAACATGTTTTTAAGAAAGTAAATATGTGTGTTCCAAAATTTAAAGAGTGTATTTTATTGAAGTTCTTTATTGTTTATGTTATACTGCATGTCGTGTGACTTATATGTTCTAGTTTAATTAAAATGAAATTTTATCATATTTTACTGATATAGGTATGATGCATATTATTGAAAGTTTCATATTGTCATTAGTGGTAAAACTAATAAATATCACATAATTACATTTATCTTATTATTTTAAACTTAACACTGCACAATATCAATATATATGGACTGAAACATAAATCATATGAGAAAGTGAAGTGGGCTTTATAGATAATTATGGTAATTTTAAAAATATGTATTTTGAGTTAAATGTAGAATTTTAACGCAATGCATGATAAACACATTTTATGATTTTAAATACAGTTATTTTAAATTAAATTACAAAACGAATAAAAAATTAAGTTGATGTTGTTTTATGCAATTAACACGTCGTAATTGAATAAAAAAATAAGTTTACCATTTTTATTAGTACAATAGTCGTATATATATTTAATAATTTTTCTTTAATATTCATTAATACATTAGCTGACTAAATTTATTTAAATAGTTTAAATTTTGTATTATGTGATTAATATAAATATATGGATTTGAATATAAATTGTCAGACGTTAATCGATGAATTATTTGTATAATTATACGCATGTCATATATGTATCACACTATAAAATAATTAAAGTTTAGTTAAATAATTTAATTAATTGTTAAAAGATTCAATACTAAATATTAAGAGAGAATTAAGCAGAAGAGATATAACTCCTAAAATCAAGGAGAAAGTAAGAAATTCTTCTACTTTACTATTATTTAATAGATTTGAGGATAATTTTTTAATTGCTAATAATTACTTATTAATTAGAAAATAAAATCTAGATTACTTTTATATTAATTCATATTAACATCTAATCAGATTTGTATATACAAACACCTGAGGCCTTGACTTATAATCTCAAGGTTCTAACTTTTAATTACATCTTTTGTGAAAAGGAAGCCTCCCTCCTAAGGATAAACTAATCCATATTAAATATATACTGTGTGGCCCATAGGGACTCACACTGTAAGAAAATAAATGTTAAAGAGTCTGGTTTTATAATGACCTGAATTCCCTCGATCCCCGAAGAGACGAGAAAGTGGATTGTTTTGAGAACACGACGCATCAGAATACAAACAATAGAACATTTCATTGCTATTACAACAATTTACATCAGAGTACAAGAATATTCCAGAGTATGAATAAATAATACACATTGGAAATACAATATTAGAGATTAAAATACATAGCAGTAGAAAATATTACATAAGCACAATGCATAGCGGAAAATAATAACTGACACAACTGAAAGAAATACATGGATACAAACCTTTCCGAATACAGCTCCAGCTGTAAACCAGGATCCTATTAAATAGAAATCTACAAAACCAAACTATTAACTATTCATGTGGAAAATATGGGCACCCATAGTTTAGGTGGAAACAATAAACTCCGAGTCAGTCATGGGACTGGTGTGAGAACTTAAAATAGTTATTGGTTTCTTTACTATAAAAGTTGGCAAATCATGGGACCACGTCGTATAACATGGAACAGGTTTACTCCACATGAATCTCAGTTTAAAATAAAACAACGCGATGTTTTTTGGAAAAATGAAGCTATTATAAGACTCATGTCCCATCACACAATGCAGCGCAAGCTGAAGGATAGAGTTTCCCTTATAATAGCCAAATATGTTTGGTACATTTAAAACAAATCATTTTGATATTACTATAAGTGCATAGTGTCAAAATCAACTTCAAATATAAACTTATCAATCATAGACGGCATATGTACCATATATTATGTCGCCATACTAGTTTTACAATCAAAACCGCACAATGTCGCATTGGAAATTGGATTTCCATCATGAACCAAGGCAAGGGATCTTCCTTCCGATTTGAGACACTCTAGCCCGTGTCTCAGGACTCAGACTCAGGTGAGCCCTTGTTAACAACCCGGAATTTTTGAACCAATTCAAAAAATTTATTTTAGCTATTTTAAAGGAATTTGAATATTTAAAATGATTTATTTTAAATAATAACGACTAAAAAAATTATTTAAATCGAAGTTGGAATGTATAAATTTAATTTAATTATAAAATGAGCTTGAAATGGCGCGGTTGTTTGAAATTTCGATTTTAAACTTTAATTGAATATACATAATTCAATATAAGTCAGAATTTAATGAAAAAAAAGTTAGAATCTGTTTTATTATATCTTTCTAACGAATGTAAGAAACTAAGATTTCACTTTATAAATTAAAAGTAATGCCTAGTTTAAAATTCAAAATAGTCGCTAAGGAATTTATACATATTTTTAATATAATATATAGCCATTTAAAAAATGAACTCTATTTTTTACAAAACCACTTTTGTTGGATCCGGAATGTCAACTTATTGCTAAGTTCAAAATTTCATAATTTTTGGAATTAATCTGTAAGCGTAGTGAATTTAAATGTATTGGTAATTTCAATTTGAATTTAATCGGCTGGAAAATGGCCATTTTTCAAACGGTCTTCAAATCCAACGAAATTAATTTTGTTAGGACCTTATCATCAAAACATAGCTAGATAAGTTTTTCTGTAATTTTTAGAGTCAGGATGTGGCCCCGATAAATTAAAATGTACAATGAAATCAATTTTGAACGTTATATTAATTTATATTTTAATTTTGATGAAAACTAATCGAAACAGTCGAACTGGCTTACGGGGCATATCCCATTATTTCCGGAATGAGGGTATTTACTAAGGGTGATAGTCGTTGGGTTCGATTTGGAGTTAGAATGAAAATTTAACTTTTTGGAAAATTAAAATAATTAAATATATATGCTGGTCAAACCCTCCCTTCTCCCTCTATCGTTCAAAACAGAGAGAAAAAAGCACCATAACCCCAAACCCATGTCCCCCTTCAATAGCCCGACGCCGCCTGCGCCTCACGCAGCAGCCATGGTCGCACCTCCCCAGACCGCCGCCGCTCCTCCTTCTCCCTCCTCCTCTCTCTTCAGCACCCCATTCGACAAACCCTAGCCCAAATCCCCCAAACCCGCAACCCCATTTTCCGTAGCCCACCACTACCCCCACGCCAGCCATCTGCGCAACCCCCAACACACATCAAGTCCGTTGCCACCTGTAATAACCCGGAAAATCTGGGCCAGTTTAAAATTTTTATTTCGGCAATTTTAGTGAATTCTGAATACTTAAAATAGATAATTTTAAATAAAATCGACGAGAAATATATTTTGAATATAATTCGACGTATATATTATACGCGTCGTCGTTTGAATATAAATAATTATATATATAATTATAAATAGAATTGAAAATGGCGCGGTAGTTCGATAATTCGATTTCAAACTTCAATTGAATGTACCGGGTGCAAAACAATCCGGATTTTAGTGAAACCAAAAACATTAGGAACTGATTGGTAATATCCTTCCAACAAATCCGAAAAATCAAAATTTCATAGTGGGAATCAAAAGATATGTCCAGTTGAAAATTCTGAATAGTCGCTATGGAATTCAGGCCCTTAAAAATGGACATTTTGCAAACGACCTCGGATTTCGACGAAACCACTTTTGTTGGGTCCGTGATGTCAAATTATTGCTAGATTCCAAATTTCATAATTTTTCGAATCTGTATGTGAGCGTGGTAAAGGAAAACGTGTTTTGACCATTTCAGTTGATTTTAATCGACTGGAAAATGGCCATTTTTCCAACGGTCTCAGAATTCGACGAAACTGGTTTTGTTAAGACCGTATCGTCAATACGAAGCTAGAAAATATTTTTCTGCAATTTATAGAGTTAGTCTGTGACCCCGGTAATTTGAAATGTACGTTTAAAATTCAATATAGTGATTTAAATGTAAATTTAACGGAAACTGATTGTAACAGCCGAATCAGCTTACGATACATATCCCATTGTGTTCGGAATAGGGGTGAAACGCTATGGGCGACAGGCGGTGGGCCTCGTTTCGAGTTCGGTGGTAAAAGTCAACTTTTTAAATTAAATAATAAAAAAAAAATATATATTTTCTCCTTTATACCCCCCCCCCCCCCGATTCATTTCAGAAACAAAATAAAAAAAAATAAAAAAAAAACCCCACGCCCTCCTCAAAATCGCGACCGCTCCTCCAACCTCCCCCTGATGCGCTCCGTCGTCGCCAGAGTGGCGAGCCACCCTATCGCCCCCTCCCCTAACGCAACGCCCCCCTTCTCCTCCTTCTGCACCACCTCCTTCCCCGTTAACCCTAACCCGAGTTCACCAAACCCTCCTCCAACCCGCCTGTGCCCACTGCCTGCCCAGCGCCACCCCCTGGCGGGTCCGCCACCGACCAGCGCCCTCGCCTACCCCTCTCCCCCCTTCCTCGCTTCAACTCCTCCGTTTCACTCGAAGTCAGACCCACTCCTTGCAAGGATGGAGTTCACCAACGCGCTCCAGTCGTTCGTCAGAGGCCACCACCGGCGGTGGCACTAGCTCCGGTCCGTAGTGGCTCCAATGCACATCAGAGCCCCCCCTGTGAGTTTTAACCTTCTCCGATCTGTGATTTCTTTTTAGTTTTACAAATAAAAATAGGTGATTTCTGATTTAATGTTAATGAAATAAAGTTTTGATTTTTATTATAATAAAGGCGAAGTGAAGTTTTAATTTTTATTATAATGAAGGTGAAATAAAGTTTTGATTTTTACTATAATGAAGGCGAAATGAAGTTATGATTTTTATTTATTAAAAGATATAATATTTTGTTAATGAAAGATATAATATTTTGTTAATGAAAGATATAATTTTTAGTTAATGAAAAAAAAGGGTGATTTTCTTTCATGTAAGAAAGATATGGTTTTTCATATTAAAAGAATATGATTTCCTATGATATGAAAATATGATTTTTAGCAAACAAAAATATGATTTTTAAAATATATATAAGTCGAAATAAAAATCGGATTTTTAATATATATTTACATTGCAAAGGAAATGATTTGTACTTTGCAAAAGAAGAGATTTTCAAAATCTAAGTAGCGAATAAAGATGAGATTTTGATAATTATAAAGATTTGATCTTTATATATAAAACCGAATAATAAAAAGGTGATTTTTTTTATTTTAAAGGTAGTAAATTAGAAATGGGATTTTTATTGCCTGAGTAGCAAAGGAAAAATATAATTTTTATAATGAAGTGAAGTTAAAAATTCGATTTTTTAAATATATGAAGTGATTATAAAAATATGACTTTTAAATTGAAAGTGAATAAATAAAAATGTGATTTTTATTTTAAAGACATCGAAATATAAAAATGTGTGATTTTTAAATATGTAGTGGCTACGGGCAACGAAGGTGACAAAGATGCGATAACGATGAAGATTTCTATCGAAGAAGTGTCGTGAAGTTGGATAGCTATTGGTGAGAATTTCTCACTCTTCAATTTATTTTCTAGTTATATATATATACTAGGATGCAGACGGTGTTTAGTAGCACCCGACACAATCGTCCACAGACCATGGACTTGTTTGTTTGGCTGTTTGGTGATTGATTGCGATATTGGTTTGAATGTGGTTTGTGGTGTGGAAAATCGAATCGATAAATTGGTTAGGATTAGACGTGCGCCGTTATAAGGCGAAGGAGTAAGGCTAGGTTAGACTCTTACTCCAAATTTTGTGGTTTGCATAACGAAAGTGATTTGATTGATATGGGTATGGCGGTGGCCATTATTAGACCGGGGACAAGGCTAGGCCTTATCCCGTTTCTAGTATCGTGCCGTTATGCCGCCGAAATTTTCTAAAATAAGTTAGAAAAATAAAAATATCATTTTTATTAGGAATGAATAAAATAACATATTCATTTACAAATCAAAACGATTTGTTGATGTACACCCATTTGACTGATATGGATTGGGACGATAAATTTTACACATCGCCCAACTGCACAAATAAAATATGCGTTGGATTGTTTGAAACCCCACACGGGTGTTGGGATGAAATTTGAAGTTCACTCATCCTGATTGATTAAATATGTCGATCGATTGATTGACAGGCTGTTATAAGCGTCAGATATCTATATTTGATGCCTATACAGTGTAGTGCACTTTGGTTGATGGTTGATTATTTTTCAAAGCTATTATATACATGTGTTGTATGGAATCCATATAATTAACATTATATGGTGATTGATTGGGCCTCATTCCAATCAGGGAAATAATGAATATTATAAAAGAAAATTCATATGTTGAATATAAAAATAGTCATGTGTTGACGATGTTCATGTGTTGAGTGAAATATTTTATATAATAAAATTTACATCTTTATCATATTTAATATTAGAACTACTTCCCAGTAGAAGTCTAATTAAAAATCAAACGATAGATACCATAGTTTTATAAAATATTTTACATAACAAAAATAGTGATGTGTCGACAGTACTCATGTGTTGAGATTAGTCGTGGGTTGAAAGAAATATAGATTCATGTGTTGAATAGAACAAATATTCATTTGTTGAATAGAATAACGAATTATTGAAATATAAAGCCGTGTTGATTAGAGATGCGTTATTTTGACGCGAACAATGTTTATATCGATTTTATTCATTTTAAAATGAATATTGAAAAGTGATTTCGAAATCGAATATTTCGAAATGAATTGAATTGAAAACGATTTCGAAATGAATTGAATTGAAAACGAATTCAAATTGAATTGAAAGTGAATTGAAATGAATTCAAATTGAACTAAAATTTGAATTGAATAGAAATGAATTTTAAAACGAATTTATAAAGAAGAATTCAATTTTGATTCGAATTGAAAAGAAAGTTGAAATTGCTTTTGAAACAATTTTAAAACGATTTATAAAATTCGTTTTAAATAGAAATCGACGAAATATATATTATATATATAATATAATGGCCTGAATAGAACGCGCCGCGGCAGTTCGTGAATTTCGACCATTTATTTCAAACGGACATTGCGGGAGATCCGACCGTCGGATTCTCCTAAAACCGGAACCGTTGGGTTCGTTTCGAAAAGAGCTTTCCAATGAATATTAGAAATTTGAAATCTAACGGTTGGATTTGAAATTATGTCCAAATCAAATTTGAAAAAGGTCGCTGTAAGTGCAGTTCGATGGCCGTTGATGGAAATCGACTGTATGGGCCTTGATAAAATTATTAAAAATATCTATAATTTGTGTAAAATCAAAATATGTGAATTGGAAATGGGCTGGAAAATTTCACATTAGAAGGTAAAAATAGATTTTTATCGAAATGAACTGGTTTTGAACTGGAAATAAAAATCAATTTATTTGTGAAATAAATAAATTGAATTTGAAAGTGATTTTAAAAATAAACAATATTCCCAATACGTGGATTGGACTGGAGTTGAATCGAAATTATCTTCGGGATATTTCGATATTGGATTTCGTGACTATACAGATATTGTTATGGGAATTTGAAAGATATATTTTATATCGTTATTGCCAATACGATATATGTTGGTTTCAGAATTTGATATTGAATATAAGCCGATATATTTTCTATTCAGAGCCTTGTATTTAATATCAAATGTGATTTGGGTTTGTCGTGAATCGTGTTTTAGAAGACATTGGTTCTTTAACCCAGTTAAAGACATAATATTGATTTTTGAGAAGATTAAAACTAAATGGAGTTTTAATGAATCTTTAATTAGATTAAAAAGTGAATTGATAATTTAAATTATCAAATCTGAAAGGTGATCGAGAATGGAGTACCACCAGTTTTGCTCCAAAGCGATAGTTAAATATTTAATTAGATTTGAACGTGAAATGGTAATTAATTTTACCGATAACACCGTGGTATTAGATATGGAGTATCACCAGTTTTGCTCCATGGGATATATAGGATGGGATTGGGAAATAAAACAAATAATTACTTTGGTGTGGTTCGCTAATCCCGACTAGTTTGAAATGATATCCAAAGGAAGATTATAGGATAAATTTAGAAGAATTTATCTTGGATAAAATTAATGGGAACATTTCCCTAAGAATGTGTTATTGTGAATAAAAGGATATTCTGAATTGGAATGAGGCGTTTGTTGTGTTTGTGTAATATTCGTTTATTATATACGTGGGTTATTCAGAAAGGCCGGGTTTACACCCATTCTGAATAACCGATTCGACGAGATGTCGAAGATGAAGACGGTGGTTGAAGACCGGAAGTCTTCACATCGTTTGGGTGATTACTGATGATCTTGATTGGGCTGTACACCCAGGATGAGGGAATCAGTTGGTGATCGTCCAGACGTACCTGGAGATGGATGGATATGCGAGGAAAGTGCCTCCGGTTTCGTTCAGACCCAGAACGAACTTGTAAATGGATTGTGTGTCTGACATTGGATTTTATTCTGTGTTGATTGATCTTTATTAAATATACATCTGTTTGGTGGCGGAGAATTTATTCTCTTGCTTAACGCCCTTCTCTGAGACATACGAGCTCAGAGGTTGTATATCGATGGACATCAGTCGCATGGAATGAATTGCCTGTGTGGCACGCGTAAGTGGCAATTGATCAAGGCTTCTGTTGAAAAGCAAAGTCTTGTGGTTGATGATCAAAGCACGGCCTGTGTGGCGTAGCTTTGTGTATAACGTGAATTCGCGAGCCTCACACCTCGGTATGAGTCAAAAACGGGAGACAGACCGCTGGGAGAGCATGACGTTTCTTTCTAGCTAGGGTGGTGTCAGTGACCTACCAGCCCTGACATTTATATACTTTTCACCTGTGTGGTTGTTGGATACGAGGCGCCTCGGATATAGGTCTGTAAGGACCGGGAAACGTGTGTTCAGGAATTGCCAATCCTCAAAAGTAAGAGAGGACCGGCCCAGCCGATTCCAAGGATCATAGTGGGGTCCTGAGGCATTTGCTAGAGTGTCTCGAACGCGGAGAGGAGCTTGCCCCTTGCCTCGGCTCATGACGGAAATCCAACTTCCAATACGTGATATTGCGGTTTTAATTGTAGAACTAGTATGGCGATATGATATATGGTACCCATGCCGTCTATGATTGATATTTATGATTGAAAATTATTTTGACACTATACACTTATAATAGTATCAAATGATTTGTTTTGACGTACGAAGCATGTTTGGCTATTATAAGGGAAAACCCTATCCTCCGGCTTGCGTTGCATTGTGTGATGGGACCTGGGTCTTATAATAGCTTCATTTTTCCAAAAAGCATTACGTTGTTTTGTTATATGCACTAGTATTCTTGGGAGGAAACCCGTTCCGTGTCATACGGCGTGGTCCCTTGAATTACTCTTCTTTAAAGTTAAAATAATAACTGTTTTTAGTTCTCACACCAGTCACATGACTGACCTGGAGTTTATTGTTTTAACCTAAACTCTGGGTGCCCCTATTTTCCACACGGGCAGCTAGTATTTTTGGTTTTGCAGATTTATATTCACAGGGTCCTGATTTACAGCTGGAACGGTGCTCGGAAAGCTCTGTATCCGTGTATCACTTTCAGTTGTATTTTGTATTATTTTCCGCTGCTATGTAATTTATTATAATCTCTGATATTTATCGAATGTAATTTATTCATTTATACTCTGTATATTCTTGTATCTGATGGAATTGTTGTAATAGCAATGAAATGTTCTTCCGTATGCGTCCTTTTGGGTGTTGTTCTCAAAGTATTCGTGCTTTCCTTCATGGGGAAGTTACGGGTTCTTTCAGTTGGTATCAGAGCTTTGGTTTACAGAGCTCGAGAACAAGACACATTAGAACCACACGAAAGAATTCATCAGATATTGGATTAGCAACATCCAATTAGAATAACTCGTTAGAGATAGGATCAGAAGTATCCTAGAACGAGTGTGAAGAGTATATTTTTCAAATGAAAACAAATTTTGTTTTGAAAATTTAAATTGCTTTATACGTATTTGAATATTTATTTATTTTGAATATGGACAATCGAGTATATATAGATTTCGCGTATACGCGTCATGAACGTATAGTCGAAGTTTTAATATACTGGATAGATATAGAGTCACATTCTAGACACCCGGGGGTAATTCTGATGATGTGGCCACATCATCAGTATTTATGTTCGTGTTTCGAAGGTGTGATTTCTATATATTTCCATTAGACTGGTGTGAGAACCAAAACTAATATAGCTAGAATACATTGTTGTGAATTGGCATCAAAACATGATTTTTTGTATATATGTATCAAAGTTATGAATTTGAAACTCTAATCCAATAATTGATTGATGTTTGTGTTGTTTGTTCATTTGTTTGATAATTTTAACCATTATGCCTAATTGAACCGAATATTGAACTATATTGAAAATTGGTCGCATTTGTTTGCATATACATATACTTACATTGAACAGGTCATAGCGAGAAGGCTAGAGCAGAGAATAAAATTTGTTTGCCCGACAAATAGGTACGTGTTTACTGCATAATTTACTGTTTTGTTTGGGTGATGATGATTTTATGAGCTTATTGGCTAGCCGCTTGGCTTTTTCTTTTTCTTTTTGAGATCTGAAGGACCGGGGAAGCTATTTGAAATTCCCCGATGCTCCCGGTGCAGGGGAGGTTATGGCGAAATTTTTCGAAAATTTAGGGTGTTAGCCAAATTTTTGAAGAATTTGAAAATTCTCAAAAACTAAAGAGTTGGAGAATGGAAGCCAAATCGAACGTAGAGTTGATTGATCAAACCACTTTCGACTTTGTTCCTTTTCGGGGACGAAAAGTTTTAAGTGGGGGAGATTGTAATAACCCGGAAAATCTGGGCCAGTTTAAAATTTTTATTTCGGCAATTTTAGTGAATTTTGAATATTTAAAATAGATAATTTTAAATAAAATCGACGAGAAATATATTTTGAATATAATTCGACGTATATATTATACGCGTCGTCGTTTGAATATAAATAATTATATATATAATTATAAATAGAATTGAAAATGGCGCGGTAGTTCGATAATTCGATTTCAAACTTCAATTGAATGTACCGGGTGCAAAACAATCC